>CM053977.1:7378790-8578790 GCA_028641955.1 Protonibea diacanthus
AAGTGTACAGTGCGAGTCTTACCACTTTGAAAATGTGCAATTGTGTCTTTTGTCTTGAGCTCAATTTACATCACTCCTTTCTCCTTCCCTGCCTACATCTTAATCCTTTTGCTTTTGTCTCTTGTGATGTTTTTCACCACTTCTCGGTCTCTTTACCTCGCTCTGTCTTTCTTTTACTACACCCCCCCCCCCCCCTTCTTTTCTATTCTTTTCTTCATTTAATGTTTCGCATAGTGGCCTGCACCTTGTCAGAAGCCACAAGCAGCATTGTCGTAAAAAGGCGTAATGTGTCACCTCATGTCCATGTACCGCACACTCTGCTCTTAACAACTTATTGAAAAGGTAATGCATGAGGCTTGGGCTAATTATATTAAGTGACAATTTAGCGGCAGAGGTTCCTTTTTGCTCTCCGGCTCACGCTTCTCCTCCTCTCTCGCTCTCTCTGCTCCCTCCCTCTCGTCTGTAAATGTGCAAGTCTGTGGGTTTGTCGAGTGGCACTCAGTGTTTCAAGTCAAGCTGGTGGCTCAGCTTCTGACCTGGCTGGTTAATGGCTGTTATTTGTGGGAGGGAGGAGTGGACTCTGCCAATATTGCTCACTCTCCCTCCACATCTCTCCCAGCCCGCAACCCCCCACCCCCACCTCTCCCCCCTTTCCCTTCCTTCCCCCTCGGCTCTGCTGATGGTAATGGCTGTGATGACAGAGGAAACGAAGAGGAGACACAGAAGTAAAAATACAGAGATTGAGAAATTTAGGGGGGGAATCGGGAAGAAGGAGGAAATGGAAAGGTGAAAAATGCTGGGAAGCAGGAAGGAGTGGGGAAAAAAGCATGCAGGAGAACCTCGGGCTCCTTTATTAAAACTATTATTGTGCAGGACTTGAGAATTCCCCCCGGGGCAGGGGTCCATGTCGAAGCCCATATAATTAACTAGAGGCTCAGCTACGGATCAATTACCAGACAAGCAAGTGATAGCCGAATCAATGGAAGATCATCAGGCTCGTTATCAGTGTTGCAACTCATTAGAGGAAAAGTGAGGTAGAGAAAAAGGGAAAGAAAAAAGGGGATGGGGGAGTGAGGGTGGTCGGGTGAGGCAGGAGGAGAGGGCAGTGTTGGTGGCAGCGCGTCGGCCCAGAGGCAGATGGGTGTGTGTTGGATGCTGGTGTGTGATGGGCTGTAGTCCTCCTTAGCTGCCACCGACCAGTGACAGGGAGGGAGCCCTGCATGACAGAGTGCAGCCTGCTCTGTAGCAACAGTCACTGAGGCTTGTATGGATCAATACAAGTGTGTGCACGAGGTTAAAGCTCTGCCATAGCATCCTTATTCCCCAGCGACTCACACGCTCAGTCTGAGGTACAAGCCAACGAGCAGTCAGAAAGGGATCGTGAAGATTGAAGAGTTCCAGAGCAAAGCCTGCATTACCAGAGTCAATTTTGTAGGAATACGTTATCCAAACACGTTACCACCACATCCCTAAAATGCTAATGAAAGATGACATAAGTCCATGCTGACATTTTAAAAGATATAGATATTGCAATTATATAATTATTGGATAATCACACACACGATCTGTCGGAAATCAAAACAAAAAGGATGTTGGATAGTTTCCACCATGTTGGACAGTACTTGTTTGCAAAGACATGGCTGAGGAAACGAATACTTTTAATGAGAGTAAAATAAGTGTCAAACAGTGCAACAGGATGTACAGCAAACATGCAGCGCGGTCCAGCTCTCAGGTGTCCCGTCTTCTGCTCGATAAATCCCAAACTTAGATAGCTTTGTGAAAATGCCTACAGTGTGTTAAATAATAAATCCTGCAGTGACTGACTACCTAAGATTTGAATCATCCCACACACACTGCAAGAGATTTTAATGTCTTTAAAAAAAAAAAAGATGTTATTATAAAAATCACTCTATTCTTTGTGAAGAGAAAGAGAAGCAAAAACATTTTCTTCTAATATTCAAGGAAACAGTAATTATAATAATACAAGTTCTTCTTTCCTTATTTTTGTTTCTTTCCTTGACAACACATCGCCTTGAATAAATATAAAATTTCGATCGATGGATTTAAGCCAGCGGAGTGAACTCTCATAGTGTTACATACTACTGTATGACTCATCGTTTTTTTTTTAGATGTACTTTGGCAGCGATATCCATTATATGAATTCATTAGTCGTTACACTCTGTTATTTCTCTGTTTTGTTTGTTTTCTCCTCTTATAACTTGGTATTTTAAGTATTTTATTTATTATTTTTATACACTTTGTTAGACATGATAAACACAGAACAATTTGATTGCACAATATGATTAACTCTGAGTACTGTATGACATTTAAACCTTTCTCTGTGCACGACTATTGTATAAAATGTTGAATTTTGATTCTCAACTCTCTACATAGTACCATTTATGGTGTCATATAATAATGAGATATAATATTTTTTCTGTCATTGGTGTGGATGAATTTAATATTCTTTACATAAGGTATAAATATGATTCCAACTATTCACAAGTTGTGATTAGAAAATCAGATTAAAAAAGTATTTTATGTCTGTGGAGCACGTCAGGTAAAACAGAGTCAAAGTCAGACTTCTTGATCACTTGTTCAACTTTTTGTCCTTTGACTATAAGCTACAAATGTGTTTCAGAAGCCCCCTCCATCACTAAACCCACATTATTACACCCATCAAACCTCTCAGCACTGCCTGTTTGTTTCCCAAACATTGACATCTAATGGGTCAAATAGCCCCGAAATTGGGTGCGACATCACTGGGTTGTTAGAAGAGTCTCAAGAGAACCAATTCTCCTTTCTACGCTCTTATGTCTTGAGAGGCAAAGTACTTTTCATTTTCTATGCAAAGTGTCCATGAAACAGATGCAGACCTCATCAAAAAGTCACAATTACGATACTTGTCTTTTGTTATTTTTCTGTTTTTCTTTTTATTATTATTATTTGTTTTTGTTTTTTCCTGAGGTGGTATAATTTTTCATGGAATGAAATCACAACTGAGCCAAACTCAAATTGGCCTTTTACACACTAAAATAAGGGCAAATGGACTGAAGCAGAGGACAGAGAGAGAGGGGAAAGTGGAACAACATAATTTGTGCAGTGATGGTGATTATCTGCTGCAGAAACAAATGGTTACGGCCAGTAGAAAAAGGTTGATGAGTGTCTCTTTGCTGAGAAGGATGCTTCTCAAACACAGCGAGAGAACACTGGTTCACTTCAGAGTGCTGCTGGAGTTCATCCTGTGACCTCTTTTGTAATCCAAACTTTTCTCCTGATTGAAAGGTCTGAGATTTTTTTTTTGTCTATTTGAGGTCAAATTATTTCAGATAAACAGACCAAAACAACAATAATCATGATTCAACACTGGTGGGAAGTGGCATTTCCAAAAGAGTGAGGGCAGCCTTTGTACAGTAGAGACATAAGCAGGAGCACATGCCTCGAGGGCTGGTACTGTGGGTGACCTGATTTATGGTCATACAAGCACACGCACACACACACACACTCAAACAGGCAACGTGTGTGTCTGCATGTGACAAGGAATGGTGTGTCGATCAGATGGCACAGGGATAGAACTGTCACTGTTCTGCTACCACTACAGGGCCACAAGACATCATATGACACCGACAGGAACAGCCCTTCGCTTGTAATAACGGGAGAGACAAGAGGGGGAGAAAAGGCGAAGTGAGGCACAGACGAGGGCACCGAAAGGTCTGAGAGAAACGAGAGAGAGCCACATGATTGTCTGTGTCACTGATCACTGCAGTCTGGCCTCTGCTAATAAGTGCACCTTTGTGACAAAAACGGAGAAAAAAAAACGCCAGCGGAGCGTCATCTTCGAGGCTTGTGAGTTATTTACGATCTTCAGCTGTATTTGTGATAACGTAAAATGGCAAAAGGTTAATGGCCGAGAGCACAATCTGCTAATGCCTATTTGGCAATTCATGACCTAATGACACATGTTATGTATCAAGTGCTCCATGTGCTAGTTTCTTTTCTTTTTTTTTTTCCAAGAAGGAAAGACTCCTGCTTCACTCATGAGGTCAGGAGACAAAACTACAATTTTATCAGCACCAACGCAGCGACTGGTGCACGAGACGTCATACACACACACACACACACACTCATATCCAGCACACATGAGCACCTCTGACCCCGAGGTGGTTCTTCTCACCAAATTACAGCACATCCGACAGCAATCTGTCGGCTTCCTTTATTTTACCTTTTCTGCACCACACTTTCACCCCACTACATACGATCCCACCTCTTTTAGTCGGTTAGCCCCAGTAAGACAGCAGATTTTTCATTACCCCAAAATACACTGGACAGTATCATATATGCAATGAATCATCGAGAGACACTACAACTGATTATTTTCCCCATTATTGCAACAACTGATTGTTTTAGAAATATATTCTTATTTTGTCCAACCAACAGTCCAAAACCCAAAAGCGTCCAATTCACATTTGTGAAGCTGTGAACTGAAATTCTGGTTGCAGAAATGACTTGTCAGTCAAGTAACTGATTGATCAACTTGAGAGAAAATAGGTTGTCAATTTACAGTCTGCAAGAAACCAAACAATATTGTACCTTTTTAGTAATTTACTTTTACTGGCAGCATTTACAGAATGAAGCAATCAAAGTTATTACCAAAAGATATTTTGGACCTTCTTTCCTGAGTGCATTTTCTTTTCGCCAAGAGACCTCCATCCAACATGGACTCCAACAATTCTGAATCACCAAAACTTTGAGAACTTCTTATCCAAAGGGACGATCCATTATGCACCATTAATGGAGTTTTTAAAACCTAAAGCACAAATGAAACTGTCCAGAAGGTTTTTTTTTTGTTAATGGAGAAGGGCCTCAGTTCCACTTTAGAACTTTAGAAGATGGAAATTATGATGCAGACAATTTTACTGTAACAAAAAAAAAGTGTCCAAAAAGGTAATTTGTGCATCATCTGGATTGCTGAAGCTCTCTGATGCTACCAGAACTTGAGCAGAAAAAGCATGACAGAAAATAGGAGATGAGACAAAGAGATTTTTTGAGGTAGTCTGGAGCATCCTATGGCTGCTTTGTAGGATGATGTGCTGCTGTTCATTTTACACACTACCCTTGCACAAGCTTGTTGTGTGAAAGCGCAATATAGGTGTGGTGCATCAAGGAAAGGGTTACATATGAACCAAGAGGCGTGGGAATACTGTCTGGGAAAAGAAAGGACGAGGAGAAGCAGCAGATGAAGAAGAGGTCGAGTTCCATCACTTGCCTATTGACTGGAGCGGTTTCAGGGCATTTCACAGACGTGTATATCAGGGCACCCTGAGCCCATCCTTCTGCCCTTTCTTCCTCTTATTTCCTCCACTAACTCCACAGTCATCCACACTCACACTTGGATAATTCTCTTCTAATCATCTCTGGCTCTTCTCCTCATCCAGCCTCATTTACTTCCCTCATGTCTCCCTCCCCTTCTACTCTCTCTTCTCACCTCATCAGACAGGCCTCCACCTCACCCCTCCGCTGCCTCCATCCCCTTCGCTCCTGTCCTCTCTCACTGACCCGTGCTCCCCCCCAGTCACAGGGCGTTGTGTCTCTACCTGCCAGGCTCCCTGACAGCCCCACGTCCCTCCCCTCACCCCCTGAGAGGAGACCGCCTGCCCATCCGGAACGCTGCCGTGGCAACCCTGCCAGCGCCCCCATTGTACAGCCTCCCCACCACCACCACCACCACTAACCTCCACAATCTCCACCGAAACCAGCACTGAGAGTTTGAAAAGTCCTTCTCTTCTCTTTGCAAACTTCCCATCTCTCATTATTCTGTTTTTACTCTTCCTCTCTCACTCTTGTGAGATTTTTTTCCCCCCTTCTGACCTCACTAATATATCTTTACCTCTTTTAGCTTTCTGCTGTCTTTGACACCCACTGAAACACTTTCTCCTCTCCCTGAGGCTCAGATAAAAGAGAGCATAATGTCAGTAGCTGCTACAGTGACCTTTATAACTGTTTGCTTGAAGATCGCTGCTTGTTGTGGTGGGACAAAATACTGACAGGAACAGAAAAGTTTGATTAAATTAGCATAGTGGGCCAAAACTCTGATGTTTCTGTAGAAATGACATTAGAGAAGATGTGGGTCGTATTATACTTGAGAACTTGACAATCACGTATTTCCAACATCAGATATTTTGTATGAATGGAGGGGAAAAATGCCACTCTAACTGGCTCTTACAGTGAGTGTTGCACTGCAGGATGTTGGTAGTCTTAATGTTGTCAGGTCAGTAAGTTTATTCAAGTCATTTTACGGTTAGTCATCCCTAAAAGTGTTCATGTCGGTTACCTTGTGATGAACGCTGCAGTCTCCTAAAAAATGACATTTGTATATTTCTGAATTGATTTTACCACTTATGCTGTGGTGGATAATAACTTATGTTCAGAGTGAATGAATCACTACATTTATGTGTCATAAGAGAGTCACAGGGAGCTCGTCAGGGTCGTGGGGGGGTAACAGGATTCTGACTCCAGACAATGGGATAGATATGACAATATCACTTTTTGTTAGAAGGTTGTGGTTTTGTGGTTAAATGTTAATAAACATGTAAAGTCTTGTACTTTAAGTCACTGTGGGCTTTTTTCTCTGTCAAAGCAAGACGTGATCTTTCCCTCGGCTTAATCAGATGCTGCCAGTGACTAAACGCACCCACAAAAAAGCTTAAAGTGCGATAGTCACTATGCACTCATAGTGACTATCGCACTTTAAGCTTTTTTGTTTTCTTAGTTTTAAAAGACTGGACATTGAATGAAATACACTGCTGGTTAACATTTCTTCATCATGTTGATTGAAGTTATATTTAATGTATTGCTGTAATTTCTAGGAGAGAGCTGTCATGGCTTGTGAAACTTGTTGTGTTGCCACGTAGGAAATAAATTCCTTCCGAATGAAGACTGGTCAAAAGCTTTCCTGGAAAAAAAACGGGGACCAAATCATCTGTCAGGCAGCCAAGAATTATTGGACTCAGAATTTAATGATGAGCTCAAAAGGACAGTCCTGTGAATGCTGACAACCAGAGAAAATATTCCAAGAGTGTGACAGCAGAGAGTGTGATGTTGGATGTGGCTGTTCTAATGGACGCATTTCATGCTTTTACTTTTACAAGGATTCAAGGATGAGGACTTTCCTCTACGATTAGTATCTTGGGGAAACATTCCCAAAAGGAGATGTCCTCCTCCAGAACCAGGTGTTGGAAGTGAGGAAGGCGTCTAATAGTCAGGGTCATCTTATATTCTGCATGTGAAATGAATCATTTCTGTTGAACTGAGACAAAAATTCAAACAAACAGGGATTTGTCAGTCATGTCTGGGTATGACTATGTGTCCAAATGTTTCAAGAGGGGTCATCAGTGACCAGCTGTACATCTGCTAGGTGGTGAGGTAGTGAAGTAATGGGAATCACACGTTATACCGGTTAGCCTTTGTGAGTAACAGGGAAGTCCACGGCTGCTTTTGATATAAAAACTAAAATTCAATGACCTCACAAAAGTTGAGAGGCGGCTCTAAAGAGCTGCGTACCATCTGATTCCTCCTCGAAAACAAATGCTGAGCTGGGAGGGAGGTGGGAACAAAAAACATGTGGGTTACATTAGCCAGGGGAGTCTTTATTTATGGCACACACATGACAAGGAACATAACCGCTAACAACACGACAAACACACAAACAGTTGTGACTCCACGGCCAAAAAAAACTCCCAAATAAATGTCACACAAATCATTCTGTGGTAGTAAAACCACTTAGCAAACAAGCAAGTTTTGGTTTGGGACTTCGTTTGTGAAGAAGGAGAATTTCAATAAAAAAAATAAAATGAAAAATTCTCACTCCCGGCTCATCCGTCTTCTTCGTCTTTTTTCAGCTGTGTGTACGAGGAGAAAAAAAATCAGGAAGTGCAGCTTCAGAAGAAATTTTTATTTTTTTTATTTTTCAAGTTGTGCATGTTTGCACCGAAAGAACGATCTGCGCATTAAAAAGTCATTTTAGCTTCTCTCCCAGTGAACCCATGTCGAGGTTGTAAGTGTAAAGCTCATCGCAATGCCCTCTCCTCTCCACCAAACCTCTTGTAATTGAATACTGTCCCGCAGCCCCGGCAAAAATCAGCTTAGTGAATGCAGAAAGCTGAAAAAAAATATGAAGAAACGATTATTATTCCACCATCAGGTTTCAATTACGAGGAAGAGGGGGGGTTAAGTGAACATCAAGTCATATTAAAGTATATAGGAGACCACTGGCATTTGGAGACTTTGTTGAAAGCTCTCGTGTATTAACACACATTCTTACACGTGGCCAAGTTACATTATTTGATTATTACAACCGTAGCCACAGGTTTGGCGTGCAGGCTTTAAGTTCCAGCTCTCGCCTTAGAACCACTTCCATGGAGAACAAGAACCTATTAGTCTGAAAACAGTGATGAGAGAGAGAAAGATCTCCTGTCTACATCTGGCATGCACAGATGCCAGAAACCCAGCTGTGTGTGTGTTTGTGTGTGTGTGTGTGTGTCTGCGTGTCAAGCATGGGCATATATTCCATTTTGTGTGTGTGTGTGTGTTGCATCGCTTTAATACATAAGACACGTAAGACAGATTTAATGACAGAATGGACGTGAGGCTCCGTGTTATGAAGCTGCATTGTAAAAATTTAGATTCAAAAAAGTGGCTGCTGTTCATTATCTTCCAGTCACTCGTAAATCACCTCGAGCTCCTTTAATTCTTGTCTGTTTCTCAGCGTTTATGTTCACTGTGCTGTCTGCCTCTCTTTCTCTCGCAGTCAATCTTTCTCGCTTTGTCCTCACACACCACCACGCCGGATTCTGTCACCTGTCTCTGCTTGTTCTATCACTCCCTGAGAGGCAGAGGGATGGCTGCCGCATTCCCAGAGGCAAGACATAAAGGGCTGTGAATGGATGGATGGATGGCGAGGGGGACGTAACCAACGACTAAATTATTAAGTGACACTTCGCTTCGCTTTGAGACACACAGAGACACACTCACAAGGCAAGCGGGTAAACGCATTAGAACAGTTAGCCCCCTGAATGCACCCGACAACTCGACTACATGCTAACTCACGTCAAAATCATCAAACCAGGCCTGGGGCTCTTAAAATTTTTACGCCATTGCTTGAAGGGACGTCGTCGAGCCTGGGAGGCTTTCTGAGAGTGAGTGGCTCTGTCATCGCAGCCATCGCTGCCAATAAATAAGTAAATATGGGAGTGGAGTGGCTAAGCAGCATTGCCACAGAGTTGACAGCACCTATCCACTGTGAGTTTGTGCCCTTGTGTGAACATCAGCAAATAGGTATTCGCACCTGTGTGTGTCTGTCTGTGTGTGTCTTCTCCCAACCTCTGACAAGCTCCAGGGGGGGCCTTGCTCTTGCCACCACTTCCCCAGCTAGAATGTGCCAAAGTGGGGCTTCATTCACTTAAGTTCCACCTGGCTTTGATTTCCTGTGGACAAGGTTGGAGCACACTGGGACAGCTCTGGTCTAATTTGGTATATAAGAAGACAGGATGATGGGCCATTTGGCCACCACGGACCCAGGCTCTATGTTTAGGTCTAACAGGGAGTGGAACACGGCCACTCACTTTATGTGGGTGGAGCAGAATTACACAAGTGACTGTATGAGCTGAGATTCTCTAAGTGTAACAGTCCTTGAAAACTGAAAAAAAAAACTGTCTATCATGCAGACAGTTTTTAATAACACCAAAACCAGCCTTTAATGTATTGGAGAAATCTCAGTGATCTAAAGCTAAAAAAAAAATATCTTTTATTTTGTAATTTGGGTGAACCTGCCCTTTAACAAGTGACTTCATTCCAGTCGCAGCATTTTTTTTTTTTCTTTAGCAGTTTTCAAAAAAGATTGACCCCTGTGGTAGTATAAAAAAAAATTAACTTGATCCTCAGGAAATTCTTCAAACAAATGTTTTTGCGCTGACAAGAGGTAAAATGAGCTCACCCATTGTCTGATTTTTTTAAAATCTGTTTTTTTTTTTTTTTTTTTAATGTTAAAAGATCGAAACACTCACTCTAACCCAATTTATTTTCTAAGTATCCAGCCTATTCTGGTTTTGTGGTAGTTTTTTGGAAAGTTTTGTAAGATCCTTTTTAAGAAAACAAGATTTCAGGTCACAACAGTCACGCAAATTAAGATTTTTTGCAGCGTTCAATCTTCATTTGGTCGTTACTGCTAAAAATGACCTTAAAAGCCAGACGCAGCAGACGATCTGCTATAGTTGACCTAACAGCAAAATGCATAGTGATACTTAACTAACTGTAAAGAGTGTTTGTGGGCCCATAAACGTGTTCACAGTCTGGATGTATCTGTTTCAGTGTGTGTATGTGTGTGCATGTATGTGTCTATCTGTGGCTATGCTCATTGTAAAGCCTGCTAATTGCAGTTGAGACTCCTTTAATTAACACAAAGAGAGGTCTCCAGGGTATGTATGGGCACTGTGAGTGTGTCACGAGTTTATATCTAGCCAACCTGTGGGACACAACAGCCTAATCAGAGCCTTTTAAGTTCTGCCATGCTTACACTGGAGGATTAACTGAAGACACACTTTAGTCGTGGAAAATGAGACAACCGAGGATCGCGTTGGTCCGCCTGACAAAACAAGCAAGGCAGCAATGCGCTCGCACAACTAACACTTTGAACTGAGTACACAATAATGCCGACGATAAGAGGTGCTGTGTTTTAATGTTGTAATGGCTTTGCCCGACTGTAAACAAGATGGTTGCCTCGCCGTTGTTGTTTGCAGATTGATGGTTTGTGTATGGCAACGAGCGCCACAAGAGACATGACACGGGATATGCCTCAATCTTTCTCTCTTCCCTTTGTCCACCCACCTTCGTCTTCATTTGCTCACTCGTTTCTCCTCTCTCTTTAAAAATAACTTCCTCTCTTTTTATTATTCCTGCCAATTTGGACAGGAGCCCTGGTCAAAGACAGATTACACTAAGTCGCATATCAAACCTAATCAATCTTCAGCCCCTGGAAGGCATCACTCTCCCAATGAATAATTACAGCAATCCAGTTATGAGTTGCCAGTGCCAAAATGTTGCCACCACCATCTTTTAGGATGCTGGAACCCCCGGCTGATTAACCAATGAACTTTGAGGGGGAAGTTTGTGAGTGTGTGTGTGTGTAGAGAACAAACTGCAGAGGATGACGAGATGAACATCCAGTCGAGTGCTGCTGTTTTTCCTTTGAGAATTAATAAAGTTATTTGAACTACATTAAATACAAGTGGCACCCGGGGTATGCAGAGGTTGGAGAGCTGATATGTGTGGAGAATGAGAGTGATCACGAGTGTGTTTTGATCCAGGATTTAGTCTGGCAGGGTTGCTGTAGTCAAACTAAGGCCAAGCTCAATTTGGCTTCCATATGTCTTTAGAAGAATTTACAATAGAGGAAACGTTTTACCGCATCTTCTGCCGCTGTACACAAACGCACAAAAACACACACACATACAACAAGATAAAGATGATTAAAAGGAGGGAAAGGGTTGTGATGTGAAGAAGGAGGAAAAAGATAGAGAGAGAAGTGGGAGAGGGATGAATGATGAATGAACGAATCATCCTGTTGGTGAGGGCGCTGCTATCAGCGGGGAGAAGATGCTCCAGTCGTACACCGTCAGTCAGTCATTCAACCGGTGATATGTGATGCATGAAAGTGCATGAGTGTGTGTGTGTGTGTCAGACAAGACGAGGTTCTTTCATCAAGAGGCATGTTGAGTGGAAAATATTGAGAGAAAATTGACAAGAAACTGCTTTTCTTTCACACGAGGGAGGGAATCCACTGTGTTGTGCATGAGAGGAACCGGCGGTGGTGGTGGAGACTGGAGGGAGGAAAAAGGAAAAAAAAAGGGGGGGGGGGGGAGGAGTGAGTGTGTAACTGCAGGGCAGCTGTATTGAGCGGAGGAGGGTGTCATTTAGAAAGTGGCTGGCTCAGCAATGGCCATTAGTAGCGTTGTGACACAGTGGACCGTCAAGCAAACAGATAAGACAGGCAGCAGAGCCGGCACGAATGTGGGCAGACAAGCAGGAAGGAGAATGGATGAACCGCTTAGAAATTAGCAGGTTGAAGATAAACCAGGATTGTTTTCATAATTTCCATAATTCTTTGCTGATAATTAATTAACCATTGAGTAAAAAAACGGCTTCAAATGTTGTTTTGTCTGACAAACAGTCTAAAAATAAAATATACTAAATTTACAATGATATAAAATAGAAAAGTAGCAAACCCACACACACTGTAGAAGCCTTATTTTACTTTGACAAATGACTTAAAGGCTAACTTTTGTATTTTTCAACCTGGACTTTATTTTCTCATGTTTTTGTGTCAAAGTGACTGATGGGGGCAGCCTGCAATACAGGCTACAATGTAATCCTTAAGGGCAAATGCTCACCGTCAAGATATATCAACTAAAAGTGCTTGTTTTTGCCACTGAGCAGCTCAGATTGTTATTCTAAGTGTCTGACAACACCACAACGACCCTACAGAGGAATGAAATGTTTTCTGTACTTTTTGCTCGACCCACTGTGTGTCGAACCGAGTCTCGCTCAAGGAGAAGTCTAATTCTGAAATCTTGGGAGAAATCAAGACCTGTTACAGGAGGTCAACAGTGGAAACATGAGCGTAAGGATGCCAGCCAGGAAAAGTTTGCTGTGCTGGAGTACAGAAAGTGAAGTTTAGTGTTGTGTAAAAGACTTTCAGTGTTATGGCTGAATATTTAGCCGATTTCAACAGTGTGACTTTGAATTTAATGGATTCGAGTGTATGGATAAGACGACGAGGGGGACGCCAAGGAGTGAGACAGCCCGAGAAGGGTGTGAAGCTCAGGAGACTGGTGGGATTCCTGTGGGTGCTGTGACACTCGGCCCACAGAGATTTCACAGCCCGGATCAAGCAAAACGTACATAAACGTAAATGTTTCATTTCTCTGTAAATTTCACTTATAACAGTCTGAGCCTGTCAGTAGCAAAAACAAGCACTTTTAATGGACGTAATTTGAGCTGCAGGATGCGGCGCTGTCTTTCGCTGTCCCCATTAGTCACTTGAAAGTTGAAAAATATCAAAATTATCTGTGATTCTTGTCATGTGATTCGCTTGAAAGAGTGCTTAGCATTACACTATTGCAACACTATTGGACTCACATGATAGTTCTAAAAAACTCAATGCAGCAGAAGCAGAGATATCATCTTTTTTTAATCCACGAATTTTTCTTCCTTGTCAAAACCCGGTGCCTACGTTACCAATAATGCAAGCCAATAATGCAAAAGTAGTATTCAGCTCCAACTGATGTTATTCAGACTGAATTTATCAGGCATCGCGCAGACTTCATACAATTATTTTCACATATGCAGTATTAGTCTCAGCACCTGTAAACAGACCATGATGTGTTAAATCAGTGCGCTGCCCTTACAAACGAACCAACACTAGAATATACGATAGATTATCAAAGCTCCAAACTGTAACTCTATTGAAATGGGACCTTGAAAAATACTGAAAGAATAGACTACTAATGTTTATACCATTTTCAGTTATCTGATATTTTAAGCCAAGGAAGCCTCTTATAACATTATGGTGAAAGACTAGATACCTAATACTGGAATAATACAGCCGGTCCGAAAACCACAAACTATCCAGCGCCATACCACAAATAACTATGATTTTAAACAAAATTGAGTGAAAGAGAGGGAAAGGGCATAAAGAAAGAGAGAGAAGGAGAGACATAACTAAAAATTACTCAAGCCTGTGAAATTCCTTAGACAGCAGAACTAGCAGTGAAGGCTAAACACTCCACAGTCTGGGTGTTGGCAGACACAAAACACCGCCACAGGATGAAATCTGACGCTTCGAAACTCACCTATCGCAACCTCTGCTTGGACCTGAGTCACCAATCCCGACTCTTAGCCCCACCTAAAGCACCAATCACAAGCACGATCGTATCGGAGCAAAGCGCAAAGTGCTGGTGATCCGATAAGATAAGCTTAAATGGTAATTATGTGTCTAAGACTGTGACAGATTATTCACCATCAGACATCACTTCCTTGTGACTCTTGACCTGGCAGCGTGTTATTAATAACAAACACACTCCAACTCTCTGCTTTTTTTTCTCCATATTTGTACATAAATTACTTTAAGGTGAAACGCTACAATCATGCTTTATTTATTTGCCTGAAAGACAATCTGAGCTTTCACTTCACTTTCCCACCGGTCTGTCCAGCTGCCCACTGCCAGAAAGCATTTTGCTGGGGACAGTGTGGTCCTATTGGAGCGGCAGGAATTCACAAACAGAGGGGGCAAACCAAGGTTACTGAGACGGAGGGCCCAGGCACGCTCCCAAACGAGGCAGGCGGCGACGCAGCCAGCACAATCTGGGGTCCTTCTGCTGACTAGCCTCGCTAGGACTCATGGGAAGGGAATGCAAGACCCTGTTATGGGCCAAGTTTGGAGGAGTGTAGAGTGAGAGACAAACTGTTTGAAGAGGACAGGGTTAGCACATGAGAACGCTGCATGTGCGTGTGTGTGTGTTTAAAAACCTTGACAAGTAAACTCTGGCTGCCATCACTCGTCACTTCTTTGTGTTGGAAAAGACCGCCTTGCCACACCCCGCGGTATTCCCGTTTAGGCCAAGTCTTTTCCCATTCCAATGAGGAGACATTAAGGGAAGAATAATCACTTTGGACGCAAGCTGCCAATTTAGTCTGAACTTATTTATCTCATTTAGAGTCAGTTTGGAGGGATATACACATGGCAAATACCGACTTCTCAGTTCCCACAGACAGGAGGAAGAGAGACCGCTGGCAGGGCTGACAATGTTCCTCCATTGAGCTTTTCTTTACTGTAACAAGAGAGGGGGTGACAACGGTTTGCCAAACCCTGACAACTGCAATCCTGTCACTGCTTGCTGCCAGTTTATCTGTGGGTTGTTGTTTTCTTTTTTTCTTTTTTTTTTTTCAGTGGATGCTTTACCACTAATTCAATTTCTTCTGGTGTTTCAAGCATTAAATTCTAAATTAGGATGTCCTGAAAAAAAAAAAAGACCTTCTTACCTTCACAAACAAAGTCTCATACTCGCTGTAGATTTGGAGGACAACGGCCACCGTAGCAGCTCGCTTCCACCCAAACCACATGATGCAGGGACCCCCCAAAAACTCATATCCTACATGGCTCTGGCTACGCATACTAACTAGCCAGCGCAGCACCCAAAGGGGATACAGTAATGCAACTGGAGCTGGCCTCTCTTTTCATGGAGCATGCACACATGTAAGCACACACACACACACACACACACACACACACACACATTAGGTTTAGTCTAATTAGCGTTGGTATTTTCAGGGCTTGTTTGCGCAAATTGGAAATGTGTGATGTGAATTAAAATATGTCCGGGGTTTTTGTTCCCAATAAAAAAAAAATAGAAAGGGGTTTCACCTTGCCCCTTTGTTGGGGCTCATACGAAAGTAATTTAGTCCACAGAGAGAGAAAGAGAGAGAGAGAGGTAGTAAAAAAAAAAAAAAGACAGAGGGAGAAAAAGAAGGAGAAATGGAGAGACAGAAAGAGAAAGGGGAGAGGGGGAGGGAGATACATTCCGCTTGGCCCAGAGTGAGAGGCACTGTGGGTGTCTGAGGGCCCTCGCTGCCAGTAATTGCTTCCATATAGGACCCGTCCATGGTCACACACACACACACACGCAGTTCAAAATGTAAAAACAGACACTTATCCGTAAAAATCCAAAATTAATAAAACAGCAATTTACGATACATGAAAGTACACTAAAGTTGTGCGTTTATTTAACCGCTGAATCGTGTTTTCATGAAATGTGTCATAAAACAAAGCAGAGGCCACCGTGCTACTGCGTGTACTGATGTGAGGGTACGCAAGGCCGAGGCAAAATAGAGCATCAGATAATCCTGAAATGAAATTACTGCACAGTGAACACAACGTGTTTGTCACTCTTAGCATTAACTATAAACATGACTTCTAACTGAATGAAATTACTTTGGGAGTGTGGGTAAAGCAAGAGCACAGGGACAGCTTCCTCTGTGTAACTTGGTCACTTTGGTGTTCGCTTCAACAGTAGGACAATTGAACACACCTCATATATACTCTGCCAATCTTAACCATCACTTACATTACAGGCAGGACATTAACATAAGAATAATCACTTGAGACGCAAGTTCAAACCTATCAAATAAATATTGTCTTACATTTTTACATTTTTCCCTCTCTTCTGATGAAATGTCATCAAAATGTTTAAAAAATAAATCTAATCTTGCATTAGTTATTTATATTTTATAAAAGCATTTTATCCTGCTGCCTGTCCTTGGCTCCACATTGTTACTTATTCACTGTTATGTCTTTCTGGGTCCTGTGTGTTTATTGCTGCTCTGGAAACTAAATTTCAACCAAGATAATAATAATAAAGTTGAATTTAAAGTTGGTCTTGTGGTTAGTAATATTTGATAAATGAAATAACTTCTTAAAAACAGCTATAAATGACTGATGGTTAATCCCTTTCAAGATTGTAACACAGTTACTTACATATTAATCTCTGTTTTATGCTATTTTCTAAATCTGATACCAATACAGGTACACACACACAGACACATTGTGAACAAAACATAATTAAGTAATTAAAATAAATTCAAACTGGTGACAGAAGCTGCACTTTTCCTGCTGTAACTTAGCACCAATCCTTTCCAACATCTGTATTTCCAGTGCTTTACTGTTGCTTACAGCTGCTGTTGCTAGGCAACAGTTCAAATCAGAAGGTGTAAATTAATATATTTACTTTAAACAGTCAATTAATCGGATATTAAATATTCTCCAGGTTTTAAAAATAGAATTAAATGCATCATTTGTATGTGATCAGACGGTGTGTCGAGTAGTTTAATCATTTGAATGCGATTATCACAAAATAAAGAATAATCTGTTGCAGCACTTCATTAGTCGGTGAAGAAATGGGATTACTGTAATGAGTAGCTTAGTTGGTACTGACTCAAACATGAGTAGACTTTTTTTGCCTGTGTATTTGGAGTCAAAAGTAGTGCTGAGTAATTCATGTTCATATATAATGAAGTCATTATACACTTAAATGTCAGATGTAATGTTTTACAGGTATGACGCAGTACAGTTTGTCAGTTACAGATCTTTGTTGTCTTACTCCCTGTCCTCACTGTGAGTGTGTATATTTCAGTACATAGACAGCGTAGGCTCTAGTTTGATGTATTTACAGGTCCCTTCACCTCACAGTGAGTATTACGTGCATGCTTTCTCAGTAACACGTGCACACCCACAGACACGCACACTCATGATTAATAGGAGTGGGTCCGAAAGGGGCAACAATAGTCATCCTCTGCTCCGCTGCCAAAAGCAAACATACAGTATTAGACATATATAACCACATGTGGTTGTGGCTACATTAGACTGTCATGCACTACCTCTCATGTCAACAACAAAGAAAAAAAATCTGCTTTTCCCAGTTCTCCATACATATCATAAATCGACTTACATCATTTCATACACAAACAGAGGAGAGAGAGAGAGAGAGAGTGAGGCAGACAGGCAGGGAGAAAGAGGAAAATGGAAATAAAACAATCATTTAACAGGATGGTTGAGATGGAAGGAGCAGGTAAGAAGAGAGGCAGACATTTTGAATCTGAGTAATTTAAAGAGGAAATCAGTTTTGCCATTTAAACCAGTTATAGCCACTTTACCAGGTGCAAAGGCACATAGCAGCGTGGAGCCTTGAGCTTGGACAGCAAAAGAGCCAACTGCATAAAAATGAATCTTAACTTTACTGGGTTCTACTGGAGTTTAAATAGCAGATGGAATATGTGTGTGTGTGTGTGAGGTTCAAAGCGTTAATGTGACTAACACCGGTCGAGAACGTTAGCATGGCAAGTTGAACAGGTGTGGGCTACGTTTTCAGCCACTAAAATGAATGAAGTCACCGAGCCTGCCACACACACACACACTTACTCACCCACACATCCACGGTTCCCACCTGAGCAGTAATTTTTAAATGAGTCTGTGCGACTGAATCGACTGAGCTCACAAATCAAAGGCATGTGGGGTTAGTTGAAGAAGTGGCAGAACACAAGTGTGCATGTATGTACGCCTGTGCAGGTGTGTGTGTCCAATGAGTGTGTGGAAATTG
Organism: Protonibea diacanthus; assembly: GCA_028641955.1. NCBI lineage: Eukaryota > Metazoa > Chordata > Actinopteri > Sciaenidae > Protonibea > Protonibea diacanthus. Next base: position 7,396,994 of record CM053977.1, read on the forward strand.
CAAAACAACACACAGAAAGACTTGACTGCCCTCTCCTGACTTTGTCAGATCTTCAGGGAAGCTCAGATGTCACATAATATTTCATTATCTGATCATAAACATTAAACATTGCAGATATATAAAATAACTATTCGTCCTATCATCCCTTTGCCACCACACACATGCTGTAGACTGCAGCCTCAATGAAGAGGACCCACGGGGAAAACTGCTGTAGATTGGTGAGCGCTGTGAGTATGGCACTGAGCATTGTGTGGGTATATATATGTGTGTGTGTGTGTGTGCGTTTCCTGGAGGAGTGGCTGTCACTGTATCAGTTCAGTTGCCACAACAGATAAGGCAGTGTACCGCAGTGGTGCTGGTAATGATGCTGGGACCACTGAGACAAGTGTAGGGGAGGTGTCTCTGCAGCTTCTTGCTGATCTCATCACATCACTTTTCATACACAGCCTCACAAACACACACACGCAAAAAAAAAAAAAGCATCTGCACCGGCAAAATAACTTTTCCTTTCTCTAATGCTTTTCTTTTTTTCTGTTCGTGTCGTCTTTCTCCCGACGTTTGCGTCATCTGCTCTTGAACTTTTTTCACCTTCACTGCATAAAAATCTCTTTTACAGCAAAGCAATTATTCTACCATTTTAAAGAAATTTGCTGGGATCAAGTTAAATGGTAAGGAGGTAGACAAAAAAATATTTAAACTATTTTAAAGATTCTGATAACTATGAAACAATGTATGACCTTAAAACAAGCGAAAAAGACAACAAAACTATTGAAATATAATGTTCTTGAAACTTCATTATTTTATTAAAAAAAAAAAGACAAAGTAACCCTTATGATGTCATCCAAGTTATCTCGTCTTGGACTTGAGACTTGTCAATAGAAGGCCTGATGCATTATGGGAAGTGTAGGATACAGTCTTGACCCATACGGGTCTAAAAGCCAGGATATCTCAGTCTCTGCTGCTTCAGTTTATATATATATATATATATATATATATATATATATATATATATGTATAGTTTAAGGTTTTTTATCATTTTTATGGGGGGGGTTATTAAAAAAACATCTAGTTTTTACTAGATGATGTATGGATTTGTGACTTTCGTTTCTTGTCACCTCTAGTTGAAAAAACAATTTAATGTCTCATTTGGAAAAATCAAGACAAGTGAAATAATCAGATATAAATTAGTTCTTCATAGATTTACTTTGATTTAAAAAAGATTTAGGCTATGGTAACCCGCCAAAATTTGGAGGAACAACTACACAAACGGTCAATGATTTCATCTATTAATGAATATCTATTTTTCTCCTTTTCCAGCAGAGATGATTGTGCGGAAAGTTCACAGCTAAGGACTGCCCGGTGAGAGAAAACAAGGAGATCTACACTGATTCTTTATGGACAAATTTTTTTTCCTTTTCCACTATTAAACATTGAGCAGGCATCAGATGTCGCTCTTTATTTTCTGATAGCTGTTATTTAGGTGCCCTAGTTGGCTGGACTACAGTGTTTGGCAGTCGTGGAGCACCTCTAAGGAGATCAAATGAAAATCTGTTCAAAATCCGCACATATATAAACAAGCCTTCATTTCAGCTGTTTACAGTGCAAGCAAAAGAAAGCAAAAGAAAATGCAGGAAGAATGAAACGTGATAGCTGAAAAGATGCATCCGACGCAGGGTTAAACAATTAAACGTGGCACAGGCAATAAAAACATGCACTTATTTTTCTAAAAATAATGGCCCTAACAAGTTGTAATCATTTCCCTTCGTCAAAGTCACAGAGTCACACAGAGGATGTGGTGAGAGGTTAGTAAAACAGAAACCTCCACTGTCCTATGCCTAACCCTAAACCACTGGTGTTTCCGTGTAGTGCAGAGAGGTTTGTGGTACAAACGGTCAGATCCAGCAGGAACAAGGCTTCAGAGGACATCAGAACACACTTAATCTAAACAGCATTTCCTACCTTGGGCCAAGCATACACAAAGCGAGCCAAAACCAATATTAGTGTCTATACACACAGATCTGTGTGTGTGTGTGTGTGTGCGTATGTGTATACTATGAGGTTGTGAAGATGCATAATAACCTCAATCATGAATGACAAGAAAACAAGCACAAGCTCAGCTAAACAAAATGGGTTTGAGGAGGGGCAGAGGGATTCGCTGGAGGAGAGAGCCAGAACCTGCAAACTATAAAGATTGGATAAGCAGACAAAGATTAGTGCATGGTGGGGAGCTAAAGACGGGTCTCAATAATGTGACATAACCAAACACGCATAATAATAAAAACACTTTTTTCCCTCAAGTCATGCATAGTCCAAACTAGAGGCCGCCAACAACGCCTAAACAGTAGGATTAGCTGAACACAACACTGACGCTTTGGCTTGTGTCTGCATAAGGGAGAGAGAAGGCACTGTAAACTGTTTACAGGGGAACGAGGTTACTGCTCCATGTGTGTGTGTGTTTACATGCAATATTGTGGCTTTTGTGATGTAATAATTCCTTTCTGATTGAGACAGATCAACACAGAGACAGTGGCATGTGTCCATACACAAATACACATGCTGCTTACAGTTAGGGAGCTGGACACTGAAGAGCACAAGAATGTGTTCAGCAGCTACAGAGAGCTTAAGTCCTTCAGCTTCTCATTGTGGTTTTTCATCAGTTCACTGAGGTTTATCATTCATATTCTGAGATCAATTAAATATTAAAGTTTCTATTAAAGAAACATTTCCAGCACGGCGGGGTGTGTATTATACGTCATCGTAACTGTTTTTCCGTTATCAGTTAACCTCTAATGCTCTCTTTAATGTCAACTTCTTTCAGCTGTGATCTCAGCTGACTCAAAAACACACAACCCTTCCTGTTCATTCTCATTGACATGGCCGGGTTATCCTGATAAAAAAATTAGCTTCTGGGCCCCATTAACCCTTCATTCCTCCCACCTGGCCCTAGGTTTGTTGTGTTTTAATTTGACTAAACACAAAGCGCTTTACTTTAGCAACACTGACGAATGTCTAAAAACGAGGCACAATAAGGACGGAGAGGGCCTCAAGATAAGCACTGCCAGGACCCGCCATGAGATATAAGATTATTCATGTCAGCTGGATATTATGTGATTTGTGGTGCATATTCTCAATACTTTCTAAATAATCAAACTCCCACAATTCCCTCAGGTCTGAGGCCTTTATGCAGAAGGCCAATTTGCCGGGTGCCCTAGAATCCAGCCTTGCTTATACGTCGTCACTCGGGTGGGCTCAGTCTGTCAAGGTGGTGACAGACACAATGGTCTTGGGCTTGTAGCAAAAGTGGTTCATTATAGGCTATAAAATATCAAATAAATAATTATACGTTTTTTATATTACCATATTGTACCTTCTGGGCAAATGAGGTGAACTGCACATCTGCACAGATTTTTCTGACTTTGTGTTAAATGTCAGCACAATTTGGGGTTTCTGTGGCCTACAGAATTTTTGTATCATGTCATCCCTCTTTTCTCTTCCTCTCTTCCTGTCACTTTCTTGCCATCAAACAGTGGAAAAGTGTTCATTTAAATGAGTGTGATTTTGAATTACACTACTTTGTAGCTTTATACAGTGAAACACTCCATTGAATGCCATGTGATATCCACTTTGGCAAATACACAGATTATGACTCGACATGACTTTTTCCCTTCTGTGCCTTCAGCAATCAAGCCACTGTGGGAGGATAGCATTTTTCCCTTTCAAAGGAATCACTACATGTTTTACACCTTCTGCTCAGTGGCACAAATATAGACTAGTACAACTGTCCAAAATCTTTCCACAGCAAACAACTGTTAGGCTCTTTTAAGTGTGTCTCACATAGTGTTAAAATGTTTGATGTTGCCCAGGCTCGTGAGCTTAATGTAGCAGGCAAATCTATGTCACTGCGGTTTGTTTCTTTTCTTTTTTCATGAAGCAAAAACTGTTTTGTTGGGTCACATTTGCTGCTTGATATGAAAGCGTTTTCAGGTTCAGGAAGCTGCTGAGCAGAACAAAAGAGAAAGCGGGGAGATTTGAGTCAGGCCTGTTAGCTAACGGTTTCTGACTCATCTCAGTAAAATGACCCCTAGTGTTCCTTCGTGCTCAAAATAAGAGTGGCAGCTACATGCTAAAAACAATTAGCCTGTTCCAGGCTGAGGAAACAGTTTGTACATTAGAAAGCTAAACAAGTAGTGATGGCTGAAGAATATGGCGCAAATATATTCAGTGTGTGTGTTTGTGTGTGTGAGTGTGTGACAAAGTGCCTCCCTCGGAGAGGCTCTGATCAGCCAGACAGAGTGGCTGTGTGTGATAATGGTTTCCATTAACCTGCTGAGTTGGAGGACCTGTGAGACTCTCCATTCATCCCTGTCTCTCTCTACTTGGTTCTCCTTCCTGTCTCTCTCTGTCACACACAAACAAACACACACACAACATCACAAAAGCATAAGAACCTCAGAGTGACACACACAACTCAAGTTAGAGAAGTAGGCTGTTTCTTTGTGGGACGATGTAAGGTATGGGTCAAAACTTTATCAAGAAACCTGAAGAGTCCCCAAAACATTTAGCATTTCCAAACCATTAGGAGCATTTCTGTGTTGTCTGAAGAGTAGACATGAGAAACATGGCCCTTCACACGTTGAGAGCCTCTAACTTTCTACATCAATACAGCTCGTGAGCCAAGAGAGAAAGTAGAGGTGAGGAGAGAGCTAAAGAAATGCAGTAGAGGGCAGGAAAGAGACGTGGAGGCAGCAAAAAGACCTTCATTTCGAGTCCCATCTTTACTTCCGACCCTTTCTATTAGAGCAACACTATAAAGCACAATGCTCCTCAGAGGTGCTTTGACTATAACTAGATGTGACATGTACAGCAGTGGCTCCAGTAAAACATGTCAATGTAGTAGTGGAATAGGAACAGAGGAGGTAGGTAGCAATTATTGCAGAGAAGCCATTAAGGGCCAGGTGGCTTTAGACTATCAACACAGCAGCTGACTAATGGACAACCTTGTTTCTCGCCGTCATTATCCTGATTTATCTCTTCCAGCTCTCTTGAAATACAAAAAAATCCAGAGTATTCAATATGCTGAGCAGAGTTGTTTCAAAGTGAAAACATGGTTTTATTTCTTTAATGGCGTGTTTGTGTATGTGTGTGTGCAGTTGTTTCCTCTGTCTAGTGCAGGTTTGGCCTCAGGCAGTGGGTCCCCCGATGCCACCCCGGTTCTTTTCTCCATGCACTCGCTCCAGAGCACACAAGACATGTACTGTATTAATGCGAAGTGTGATAGAAAACTAGTACACAAGCAGTGAAGAACATCTTGTGTCATCTTTACAGGGCTGAGTCAGGACACCTCGAGGTAGAGGCCAAACAGAGCTTCTCAGTGGTGACAGTGTCTGATGGTTAGTGAATAAGTCATTTTGTTTGTATAAGTCCATAAAAGAAAAAAAATCAAGACCTGCAGCATATAAATATCTACTATTCAGTTAATAAATTAGGTGGTTTCACACATTCACCATTTGTTTTTAGGTTTAGTTTTTGTAAGTCAGCTTAATTTAGAGCGCATGTAAAGCATAGAGAGGACGCAGGTGGCTCCTTTACCCAAGTGATGCAGTGAGTTGTATTAACTGCCTTTGGCTGTGTCTTCATTTTTACTTGTTACTTGTTCACTTTTATTCTGTTCCTGGTAAATTTGTCTTTGGAAATAATTGGACACAATTCTATCAGCCATGATTCCATACTATCACATCATGTCGTTGCTATTACAGCAACATGTCTACTGCATCTCTACTGCAACAAAAAAAAAAAAAAATGAAGGTGATATATTTGCCAGATATGCTGGAAAGAAGGTAATGGAGCATACAGCGCTGTTCCCTCCCCTCTCTCCTCTGTCCGCTCAACCTGGTGTTTTTGGCTGGAATGTGATCCTGCTGAAGTTCAGTGACGTAAAACTGAGAGAGAGAAGTTTTAATTGTCTTTAGGGTTTTTCCATGCGCCTGACAAACGGTGTCAGTGACGGTGGCTTAGATGGGAAACTGAACAGCTTCTCTGCAGAAGTCTGAATTGTCATTTTGAATCGACCTGCTGGTGCTTGTGCTTGATTTTAATCTTTTGGAGCCAGATGGGATAGATGCACTTCTTTGGCAAATGTATGATAGTCAGATTAGATGCTGAAAACATAACCTGCTACCTATGAGTTAACCAACAGAGGAGATGTGATATTATTACCACACTTAGCAAACAGTGTTATTAACTGTAAAGAATTTGATTGTGGAGTAACCAACAAACACATTTTTACAGCAAAGATGTAACAGGTACACATGTGGTTGTCTGTGTATTAAAGGTCAGTTACAAAGTTAGATTTGGAATGAAACTGACACAAATATACAGTATGTCTGTACCTGATATGTTTTATTACTTACACAGTGACATTTAGCTTATGCACATACCCATGCACGTACACTCCCACAAAGATCGATCTTCACATGCTCGCGCATGCACACACACAAAACACCCTTGTGAATTATGCAGTTGAAATGACACAGCACTTATTAGCATTTCATTGCCATGGGTGCTTCTTGCTGTTTGCTCCTGGGCATTGTTGTTGGCACAATCCAACATCACAGACATAAATAAAATGAAGTGTGTATAAGAGGGGAACAGAAAGAAAGAAAAAGAGGATTAGAGAAAGAAAGACTTGATGCCTTGAATTAAACATGCTTTGATTGTGATGAGAGATGAATGTGCGTATGGTCTGTAAGTCAACGTGCACGCTTGGGGCCTTTAGCCATGCCACACCTAGCATGAGAGCTTACCAGGTGAGCTCTAGTCTGTCTGTAGAGAGAACAAAACAGAGAGAAGAAACTTTTCTTACCTTTGGAATATCTAGGGAGACAGCGCGGAGCACATGGAAAAGAAAGAAAACAAAGAAATGAGAGTTTTATTTCTAACACACAACCAACTGGATTAATTTGTTAACAAGGCTTAGTGGTCTAGTATTAACAACTATGAACCAAAGTGCATAAAACAAACAAAAATACAGAATTTGATCCTGATGAGTGTTTTTATTAAAGCCGAAACCATAAACACAACATTCCTCCCTTCAATTATGCAGCTTGTGCTTTAAATAGTCTCTGCAAAGCTAGCTGTAAGGGTTAACCTGAGGTACATATTTCGAGACAACCTCGCTTCAGATGAGCCAGTGGCTGTTTTGTATAATGGGAAAATTGCACTGGAGAGAAGGACACACGCAATTAGAATCTGGCAAGTCGGTCGGCGGTGGGTGGCGGGAGGTGGGGAGGAAGATACAGGAGGAGCGAAGGAAAGGGAGAGAGGGACGAGGAGGCAGGGCCCACCGGACAAGAAGTGATTTAGTTGAAAGCTGGCTTTTTGTGCACTGGGTGCTGCTCGCTGTCTGCTGGTTGGGGCCGGTCCTCGCCCACCTCGGTGAGCTGCAGCCCAGATGTCAATCACAAATTAGTGCCCATTTACTGCTGATTTGCCCTGTCATTCGTAATATCCCTTTCTGCCTCTGATGGTGGCACAGAGATGAGGAGTGATAGGAGGAAGAGGTAGAGGAAAAAGGGAGAGGAGGAGTATGGAGGAGAGTCACTTTATTGCAGTCTTTTCTCCGTGAATGTCATCTGCCCACTTATCGCGCATTCCAGTGGGACGGAGAAGGAGGAGAGGAGGAAGAGAGATCCTGTTCCGTGGAGTGGCTCACTAGCACATGCAAATAGGGCGGCAGCGTCAGGGGAGAGGCTGGCGCGGGTTTTAATGGAGTTGGGGCAAACTCATTTTACAGCATAGAGCCACAGAAGAGGAGTGATACAATATCACTGTGTATGTGTGTGTGTGTGCGTGTGTGTCTGAGGGATGATGTTTATAAGGCATCGGGCTGATAGAATACTTAAAATAAAAGTGTCACTGCAATCTGACTTAGATGAATGAACACTAATTAAAGCACCAGCAGCCTTAAAAATCCTTTATGGTGCTGCTGTTTTACTTCATATGCACAGAGCTTCGCAGTGCTGTTTATATATCCCAGCAGACTGCTTAGAGACACCAAACAGACAAAAAAAAAGAAGGGAGAGGGGGGGGGGGGGGGGGGGGGGGGGAGGAAAAAAGGGTGTCTCCTGATTGATGCCGTTTGATTCAATTTCCAGCGTGTGGAGACATTTCAGGGCCCCGGGGGCCGCTGTGTCTTCACAGGAGCAAAGGAGGGAGAGATGGTGATAGGCTAGGCAGAAGGAGGAGGAGGTGGATTGGGGTGGGTGAGTGGATGGCGGGGGGTTACTCACTAATTTGAGATGCACCTTTCAACGATGAAGAGAGCTGATGTTCAAACTTATACTCCAAATCTAAAAGACACATCTAATTGGCTCGAAACACACACACATATATACAGCCACTATGAGGAGAGAGGCCGTGTCTGAAGTATTAAACGGCACACATAGACACAAAAGTGTTTTTTTTTTTTTTTTTTTGTCAGCCGTCATCTGATGTGATGGCTCTCACCTTTTCATTGATCTCACAGGTACCAGCTGATTGGAGCAAAATGTAACCCTCTATGATATTTTACATCTGGTGGTGAAAATATCAAGATGATGTGATGATTGAGACGTCTGATAAGCTGATCTCAAGTGTGTAGTTTTGCGCACACACCCCAAGCTCTTTGACACATAAGTACTATATATGGAAATTAAAGGAAAGTGCATTTTATTGCGCATAGATACAACTGCCATTAACATAACATGGCCACCGTTTGATGAGCAGTGGGAAAAAGTGCCATTCATGTGCCATTCAGTTGTCAGGTCCCAATGAGAGACTAGAAAAATGCATATGAAAGCTTGCATGCTAGCTTGTACACACACACACACACACACACACACACACACTCAGGGGGTGGGTGGAGGGTTGGGCCTGTCACTGCTCCGTCAATGACTACTTCCATTTAATGCCGGTCCTGTCACGACAAGACAGGAGCAGAATGAAGTGGATCACCTACAGGCACCACACCTCGCCTAGTCTCTCTCTCTCTCTGTGTCTCTCTCTGGCTGCCTGCTGATCTGGCTGAGCAGAGACAAGGCAATGTCACCCTACAGTTCACATCAAACATGTGGAGCTTCTCTGACTGAACAGGACTGAGGACTGCAAATTAAGTCCCGGAGCAAAGATTTTAGAAAGTTTGAGAGACCAGAAAGACTACCAAAAAATAAAAGGTAGAAATACAGGCAGGAGAGAGGTAATCACTGTCTCTATGCAGGTAAATTACCTGAGTTGATTTCAGTCCAATCTGTCTAGAGGGGAGGAGAAGTGTGTGTGTGGGGATGACATTTCCCTGAATTCACTGCCTCCCTGCCATATTCCCTGTAGGTACACACACACACACACACACACACACGATCTTTCAAGCAATGCCAAGCACTCTGCATCTCTAGTTGACACACGAAAACACACATTCTTCTTTTGCAAATGACGTCACGCATGGCCTACGTTTCTTCCCTCCATCATCAACCCCAAATTTCCTTAATGCATTATTAGGAAGGCTTGAATTAGCACCCATGTGCTTTTAGTTTGTGTGTTTGATTGCTGCTTCGCTTCAGCAATGGCCGCAACGGGCCTTCAGTTAGGGGGCAGGAGGGAAAGTGAGAGAAAAGCCTAGAGGAGAGGAGAGAAGAAAGGAGGAAAGAAGGAAAAGAGAAATAAAAGGAAAGGAAGGGAAAGAAAAGAATAAGGAGAGATGAAGTCAAGGAGGAAAAGAAGAAAGTTAATGTCAGGATGTGCCCCATAATGACTAGTATAAGCTCTAGTGGGAGCTTCCTCTCGCGCCAGTTCCAGAGAGGGTAGCTTGATTGGGGATAATTGGCTAGCCTTCACTAGCGGTTAGCATCCAGGCGTGGAGACAGGGGAGGGCACAGGGGAGGGCACAAGGGCTTGGCACACACACACACACACACATACACACACACACACATAGATACACAAACATACACACATTTGCAAACACAAAATCATGTGCAGAGACACACAAGATATACCAGAATTGAGTAAGACAATGTCCAGAAATTAGAGTCAAAGTGCCAACTGCTCGACTGCAACTTCCACGTATTCATTTAAAACATCCTGATATCTGTCTTCATTCCCGTGTAACTCATGTACCATGCATGCATTTAGGTTACAGCACATGCTTAAACTACTGTGCGATGTTTTACACAATCTGATCACATTACAGTAGAAGAGGTTTTGCGTTCACTCTTGCAGAGCACAGCAAACATTTAATAGTTGTGCAAAGTTGCATTTCTCTGATGGCCTTCTCAAGCTCCTATTAATCACAGTCTAAAAGCAAAGCTATAGGCCGGTGAGATGGGAAGGAGCACTCGTAAAACAGTACACACTCCCTGTAGCTACAACCGCACACACACACACTTTCCTATCAAAGAGATAACTTTACAGAGCCACCCGCCTCCCCGGCCCTCTGTTGTGCCAACAGCGGTTCCATCAGAGCTTTTTGTGCCCTCCGGCTCTGGTGACTGTACGAGCCACATGTTGACGGCAGCCAGCCAGTGACTCAAAGAAGCACAGCAGTCCATGCTCAAGAGCAATAAGGAGGCTGTCTTTAAGAGAAGAAGAACACTGGAGCTGTCGGGGTCACAACAATAAAATCCCCTATTAACTTTCGTACAGGTATATGACTTTACAAATATTTTCACATTAAAATCCCACATAAATCATACTCTCAGTCCTTCTCTCAATACCTCCTGTAACTTTACATCCAGTAGATATATTACTTTTTGTGATGATGTTGAGGAAATATGTATTTTATATTTTTCTGACAAATGAATTGAATCTATGAACGACTGAAGTGCAATTATTTTCTACATATTAATCACATCACATCTTCAGTCGCTCTTTGTTGACATTCTGCCAGAGTTCTTTTGTTTGGCAATTAGAGAAAAGTCAACTTTTAAGTTAGCCCACCTTGTAGAAACATTAACCAATTTACCTAATTTAGCTAATGTTTGAAGGCTTCTTTGTTGTTGTTGTTGTTGCTGTTGTAATTAAATCTGCATGTGATAGCAGTTTTTAGAGCCAGTGAAATAAAAGTCAAGTCGCAGGATGAAACTTTCACTGACTACAGCTAGTCCAGAAAAAGTTAACCACTCAGCTCGTCGAGAGTAACTTAAAGGTCCGGTGTGTAAGATTTATTTATAATATGGCAGACATAGAATATAATATACATAACTATGTTTTCAATACTGTATAATCACCTGAAAATAAGAATCACCATGTTTTATCACCATATTACCTTAGAATCAGCCTTTTATACATACAGACACCACAGGGTCACTTCTACAGAGTCTGCCATGTTGAACCAGTTTGCTTTTTGCAGTCACTGTAGTTTCTCCCTCACAGTAAGAAGGACAGTGTGAGGCGATGGTAATCAGTTATTTGCTACTTTACTTTTTTTATGTCACTAAACTGTGTACTATATACTGTATGCTAAGATACAGAAAGTTTCTGTAAAAAAACATTATCATAAATTGACTAATTCTACCTAAAGCTACACATAGTTATGTGTTTTTTTCCCCCACTTGAGTTAATAAGCAACCTGGAAGACCTCCAAGAAATGATTTAATTTTTCATTTGCAGGTCAGAGATAGCTGTAGTTTCACCTTTGTCATTGCACAACATCCCATTGTCTACCAAGCTGCTGTAACAACACACATCACTCCTGCTGTAATCAGTGAAGTTCACAGAGAACTTCCTCTGGCCTGCCTCACACGCACACACGCTAACACACACTGGATGCTTTAATGAATTAACGAGGGTCTGCAGCCCCACCCCTCACTTCAAGAGCTTCGAGGAGGTGGACAGAATGTGAGGTTGGAGTGGAGATGGGACTCTGGGGCTGTTTTGAATAGCAGGAAATCCCTGAGATGTTTTCTGTACTTTCTGCCACAACCTAAGGCCCTGCTAAGGTGGTGAAGGGAAATTGTGTTTGTGACACTCACAATACAGCTTTTTTTTCTCTCCCTCTGTCTTACTTTGCCTGTTGGTTTTCTCTTATGCCGCTCTTACACTCCCCCCCCCTCCACACACACACACACACACACACACACGCACATACATAAACATGTCTTACACAAACCCTTCTGCAGCCAGATGTCCTGGGAGAGGGAGGCCAACGTGCCCTTTCACTTAAAACCGCACACACACACACACACACACACACACACACACACACACACAGTGTCAGTGGGCAGGGGAGTGTCCCTGTGCAGGAATGCGGGGATGATAAGTTGTGGAGGTGTCAGGGGAGAGACCCATGCTGTTACAGCCAGACACCTAAAAACACTCCACCCAAAGCCTCCAACTCCTCTGATTTCCCTCTTCTCAGCTTCTATCCTTTCTTTTCTTTTTCATTTTCCTTCCGTCTTCACTATTTGTGTCCCTTTTTCTGCAAATCCGTATACAACCTTACGGCTACCTCTGTCCAGACACTCCATCCTTTGGTCTGTTTTAACCTTTAGCCAAAGATTATTTCCCTTTTATCAGTCTCTCCCTGTTTTTTCTCCACTGTACAAATTCCTTGGCTCAGTGTCAAATCACAGGCTTGCCAGATGTATCAGATATTTCTGGGGAAGATGGATTTGACTTGCACGAAATGGAATAAAGGTTGAATATATGTTATCTTAAAGATAACTTTGTCCCAGATAACATGGGATTTCCAGTTTTGCGGTGGCTTTTTTGTTTCATTTTTACACTTCAATTGATCATTCACCCCTATCAGGCTTAGCTGCTACGCACGTATAGCACATATACAGTATACAATGATAAAGGTGACAGATTTAACTGAAGTTCTCACGCTAACAATCGGCCTTTCATTTCAGACAGAGGTATACAAAGGTAGAGGTAGCAGTCTACTCAATTCTTCTTCGTTCTTCTTTGCTTTTTGGCTGCTTAGTTAGGGGATTGTCCTTTGTTTCAACAGCTCAATAGTCAGAAAAATGTCCCATTGGGCCAAAGGAACATTTTGCCTTAAAACAAAAGCCCACTGCTTTGAAAGCCCATTGTTCTGTAAATACATATTCTCCCTGGAGTTTTTTTGCCCTATCTTAGTATATATGGATATGCAAGGAAGGACGAAGTCAGGAAACCTTCATTGCCGTAGTCAGGTGACCATAGTCAGGCTTAGGCGTCAAAACATAAGAAAAGATCACGGTTTGGGTTAAAATAAGTAGGTTAGCTGTATCTGTGTGTATTTTCTGAACCCTTGCCTTCGGAGCAATGGGTGCTCATCGGAATAAAGTACTCTTGGACAAATGGGCCCTCTGAACAATGGCATGGTGCCCATACTTGTCAGTGTATGTTTTCTCTTTTAGGAGGCTTTTAGGATAAACTAACCAACGTGTACGGGAACTTAACACTAGTTTACGAGTTTAAATCCAACAAAGAACAGGAAGGAGCTGCTAACGTGACTCTACCCTGCCATCTAGACCAGGCTTAGAGGCAGTTGGGTACCTCTACTTCTTTTATTTAACCTGTAAAATCCCCATTTAATCAGTTAATGATGTGTTCCGTGGCTTATAAGTAACGCTTGGTAGATAATATGGGTAGTAACATAGTTTCCTGGCCATGACAAACTGTATATAAATATACTATTTGCACATATTTTGGTGTCTATGTAAGGTCCTTATCCAAACCTCTCTGACTTAATCTATCTTTCACTCTCCCTGTTCCCTCCCTTCCTCAGTCATGATCCCACATAGTGACCAGGTCATGGTGACATCCTGGCTCTGCTTTGACAACTACTGCAACAGATTCACACAAACACACACTCACAGATACCTCACACACAAAAGAACACACAAGAAAACTGTCACTAGCCACAGGTTTGAGTATTTCAGTGACTATATCCTGTATCAGTAGCATTAAAAGTGCCCACAGAGGACCCTCAACTGTGCCTAAAGAAAAAGATCTGCCGTTTTTATCTCCAGCTTCACGGGGGACAATAATTACTGATCCCTATTCAGACCATTAATAGTTCATCAGGCCGTGCAGGCTGCTTCCTTCTGCACAGTTTGAAACTCAAGACATTTCTGGGAATAGATTATATAAGGTTATTGAGGACACTTTATAAAAATTTATTTAAAATGAAACCAGAACAGGAATACTAGTTTGGTATATAAATGTTTCAGCAGGACTTTGGAGGAGTTTGGAGGAAGAAAAAAAATCTCCTTTCATATCTATACACGAAAAAATCCCTGGTTCCTCGATGTCCGGCCAAAGACCTTTGTTGCATGTCATTCCCTGTCTCTCCTCTTCATTTCCTGTTATCTCTCTAGTGTCTACTATTTAATGAAGACAAAACATCCCAAAAAACAATGATTAAAAATGACATGTTAGTGAGACAAGTAGACACGGGTTATATGAGAAGACAACGCATTGCCCCTGCAGGAGCAACAAGCAAACCCCAAAGTTCCATCCGCCCACTTCAAATTGCATTTCCCCTTAATGATTACCCCATAAATATAGCAGCACAGCCTTTTACTCCCCTTGTTATCCTCTGATTTTTTCATGGCTTTGGAATTATGAAGCCCTGCTCCTCTAAGGACTAAGTGCCCATGAAAGCCTGGCTTGTACCTTATTTATTTATCAGTCATTGTGTGGGCAGGAATTTCGGTTAAATTCTGTTTTTCCTTCTCTGTTTTTTTAATACATGATGCTGGGTGTAGAGAGCGGCTGGCAGTAGCACAGAGGGTGACTCATGCCAATAAAGACTATTGAATAAAAGCAGATGTTAAAACTTTCCCTGGCAATTAAGCATCGGCTAAGTGCTGAGAAGTCATGTGAAGATTAAGGAAACTGCGCTGTTTGTTCCCAGGCTGCTATGATATCACCTGGTGTTTGAAGTCCTTCTTATGGCTAATGACAGTGAGAGGAAGCATAACTTTGTGTTTATGTGCACGCATTGGAAAGAATAGACGTAAATTTGCGTGTATAAATTTAAATGTGTGTTCTGCACCTGAAGTGTATCATAGTTTGGAAGGAAGAGAGGATTGAGCGTTAGCATTAGCGTCAGTGACTTGAAAGTGATGTGTTGAGACCTGCATCCCTGTGCTCCCTGTGCTCCTTCCTGGATGGCTGGCTGGCCTGTTGTCTCACCCCACCCTGCTGCTGGGAAGAGTGTTTGAGCTTGTACTCGGTGGCAGGACAAGGTGTACAGGATGGGATCACGGCCTAGAGAGGTTTCCCTTTCTCTTTCAGTTGTGCAAACGATTTTTAACAGGAAGGACAGATCCGGAGGGCTTAAACACATGCAGAGAGACATTAATGGACAGACACTCAGCAGTTGTGGTAAATTCCATTGAGGCGGAGTATGGTTTTTAACAGCTTTACACGTACAGACACACAATGAGAGGGTACAGCTTTTTTTATGGGCTGTCAACAAAACTCTGAGCATCTAATAACAGTGCTGTGTCCAGGCGGTGGCTGAAGCATCCCTTTTAGCCCATCACGACTTAAGTGGCTGGAAGAGGAGTTAAGGCAGCGACGGAGAGACGAGTGGACGTGGGGTAATTGTCCGAACCAGGTGGAGTGGTTTCCAAATGGGAGGAAGAGAGACACGGGTGAGCAAGCAGGAGGATGGACAGACAGGTTTACGGTCATGACGACAGGCGCTCCATTCCATCGCCGCGGTCACCTCTTCAGAGTCGTCAGCGAGGATCAGTGCAGCCCCATTGAACATGTCACGGGGAAATGGGTGGGTTGGCCCTTACAACTGTCAACACCAGGAGTTTGGGTGGAGTGACAGAAGGCGAAGGCTCCAGAGCCCACAAAGAAACAAAGAGGGGACTGATGTGAAGAGGAGGCAGTGGAGGGCACAGCTATGGAGGAGGAAACCAATTCTGCCACAACACCACGATAGCTCAAACTCCCCTAAGTGGGAGTGAAGAGTCCAAACACGAGTTTGCCATCACACAAAGTAAAGGCTTCCAGTAAATCTCACCAAGGTTTCCAAAGACAAACCGACTTTCTAGCTTGAACCCTCACTTTGTTAAATTCCTGGTTATTATTTCATATGGCCCTCATCGCTTTAGGCTGCCATTCAGGATGCAGCGAACACAGTGAAGCGATCATGAGAGTTAAAAATTGATCGATAGTTTAGTGACAGATTTGGGATGTCTGATAGATGCCCCTCTCCTCACTCTTGACCATAACCGTGCAATTACACGCACACACTGCTTCCTGTGTCCGTCCATAAATCACAGCGCTCACAAGACAAAGAATGTGACACAGAGAGCAGGCAGGGAGGAACGGCATGGAGAGAAGAAGTCTTGTGAATTAGGGCTGATCACTGCCAAAGAGCCCGAGGAGGAGTAGGTGGGGTGGAGGTGGAGATGGTGGGGGTAGATTGAGACAGTGGATAAGACTGACAAGGATGAAATACAGCCCCCCCCCACACACACACACACACCACACACACACACACACACACACGCACACGCACACACTTGCTTCTCCAACAAACATAACGTAAAGATTGTGCAGTACAGGACACATCTGAGGCCCGTGCCCTCATCTTTCCTTGCACTCCCTCCCTCTTCACCTCCCTCTTGAGGGGGCGCTGGGGAACATTCCTGGGCTCCAGCTCCAGCTCCTCCACTCTGGGCATTAATCCCCTACAGCTGTGCCCCTTACTCCCTGACTCCCTCCCTTCTCTCTCACCCCTCTATCTCACTCCCGCGGTCCTTTCTTACCCCAGCTGGCCCTTCTTCCACTCTTAATACATTTTTCACAAGCTACTCACAAGTGACACATGTAAAGCGGGCCAGCTCTGTCACTCGACATTCAGCAGAGGACACACAGATCGCCATGGTGACACACACTCACACTCATGTGCATACACAGATCTAAAACCATGCACCACACGCATCCTATTTTATGCTCCTTAGGTCTACTAGAGTCCCTGTTAGATAGAAACACAGTGTCACACACACACACACACACAAGCACACAGCTGCTAACGTACACAGAGAATCCCCTCTGGCTGTGCCCTGAAGGCTCTGCTGTGAGACTAGGTTGAGGGCCTGAGGCCCCAGCATCACACACCAGGACCTTAGGATAGCCCAACATGACTTCTCTCCTTTCCTTTGAGACAGACTCCAGCTCCTCCCTCCATATTTAATACTGAGACACAGGAGAGACTCAGGAAATAATGTACAGAGGGAGGGGGGGGGGGGGGGGAATTATGGAAGAAATGGCAGATAGAGATATACAGTATGGTAGATAAATGCAATCATGATGAAACTGTCAATTCTGAAATATAACAAAAATAATTATTTCATCAGTTTCATCTAAATCCTCTGAGGCCATATGCTTTTTATTAGATCTCTGAAGCCGAGCAAATCTGATTTTGTAGTAATTGCGTTGCCAAACGTAGTGATTATTGCTAAGTGGTATTTAACCAATTATCACCATGTTAATTGTTAAGATAACAAATGTAGCTCCACTGCTGGTGGCTGAGCTCCGGGTCTGACCCTGTAAAGACTCCGTATAACACCACGTGTGTATGTTCATGGTTTATCCGTGAGGACATGTGCACGTTTAAGTTGCGTGTTGTCCATCTGTATGACAGTGTGTGACTGTATTAAAAAGATTTCAAGAATCAACGTGACCAGACCAGACTGAGGAATGTGGTTCGGAAGTATTGGCCCCCCCACCAACTCTCTGACAGACAGGAGCGGAGTTAATAAGCCATGTCTCAGGAGGGGCTGCTGTGTGTGTGTGTGTGTGTGTGTGTGTGTGTGTGTGTGTGTCAGGATGCAGGGGCTCACAGAAGCACAGGAGTAAATTAAAACACACTTTAATAAAGTGACCAGAGGCAAGGCCTGTAGGCCACCTCCTTTAATACACACACACACACACACACACACACACACACACACACGTGTACATGTACGCACAAAGACGGACACACTCCTCTGGGACAGGATGGAGAGGTATCCTGGTGAAAGGAATGTGGACGGACGGGGGGACAGCAGCAAAACAGTCCACCGGAGAGAAGGGAAGAGTACAGGGGGAGAGAGGGAGGAGGAGGAGGAGGAGAAGGAGGAGGAGGGAGGGAGGTCAGGAGCAGCAACCTTATAGTGTTTCGAGCTCCTCCACTTGGGCCAGGTGTCTCCCAACCAAATAAACCATTTCACTACATAGCTGTACCAACCGCTGGCTTCTGAGAGCATCCTGTACACGGAGCTTCGCCGTCAGACTTTAATCCCCTAAAATGATAATTGGGCTAAGAGTGACAAGATTTTGTCCAAAGGGAATGTGATATCCTTAACGAGTGTGTTTAAGCATGCACTCTTGAAGAAAATGGAGTTGAATTCTTATACTCGTACATATTTCATCACATTTTCCTCACAGTTTTACATCATTTGAGATTTGACTGGCGCTCTGTTCATTATGTCATCTCATCGTGCTGTTCTTCTACAGTAGTTTAATGACACCCAGCTGGAGAATTAGTGTCTCTAGCTGTTTATTTTGATGTACCCAGTTCATGGAAACATGAGTTACTTGGTATTTCATTGTGTTCTAATATGCTGTATCTGCTCAACCTTTTCTAAAACTATTAAATAAAGGAAGCAGCTCCTTCACCGCTCCAAAATATATAAAAATCATTTGTGGAGTAAGTCGAACAATGGAATAGAAATGATGTTTCTTAAAGCTTCAGTTAGTTTTGACTGAGAAGAGAAGTTGTAAAACAAAGGCTCAATTTCCATTTTGCAGTGAACTATCCCTTAAAAGGACACAAATGACCTGTGACACTGATGTAACATGGGAACATGCTGTGTTTCTGTGGTCAAGCATTGTCTGCTCCTTAATAATCTCATTTTTGGTATATGAACAAAATACCTCCCACACACTGATCCCATCTCTGTTCCAGTACATTCAAATGGGCCGTTTCCTACATGCACAGACATACACACACACACAGTGCTGTGGCCAAGTGCTGGGGACTTCCACTGTCATTGCTGCCAAGTGTTCCTAACTTATTCCAAAGAAGAGTTGAGATAGGAGCTTCACACACACACACACACACACACACACACACACACACACACACACACACACACACACACATGCACAGTTCTAGAGAAGCCAGCAAATACACTGCCACCTCTATGAAAACCCCTCCAGCCAGCAAATCACATTCTGCTGATCAGACGGAAACCAATGTCGCCAATCGGGGATACAAGGCGACTCATCTCCCATGTAGTTTTCATCTATTCAAATGAAGTGTGTTTTAATTTAAGCTGCTTTGCATTTGACTGTGGGGCGTCACAGCATGCGATGAGTAATCGCCTTTGATTACAGCACCTCGCCTCACTCTTGCTAAGGGCAGAAGCTGGATTTAGCTATACTCTGTCTATCTATCTATCTATCTATCTATCTATCTATCTATCTATCTATCTATGAGATTTCGTTTGGTTATAACCTGTCTGATCATCTGACCGCTCATAAAACATGGACGTCATATCTGTGATGTTACTCACAGGTTTGTGAAGAGCCGTTGTAAACCTCAGAATGTTATAGCCATCCTGGCAGTCCTGCCTCTGCCACCTCTAATCTAAAAAATGGGCAAAGACGTGGATCATCCGTAGACCTGAGGCGGGCTGAATGACCCCTGGGTGCTCAAACAAACCGTCTGTAACGGCAGTCACGTTTCCGTCAAAGTGGCTGTTAACTATGCCTAACGTTTAGCCTTAATATAAACCTTAAGTGGCCAATGGAGGAACTGCACTGAACGGCACTTCTGGCTTCAAATCACAGCTACAGAGGTTGCCACCTAGTCGCGAATGGGTTTTTTTTTCTCAAAAACATAATCTTGTAAGCCAGCAAACTAAGTTAGACTGTTAGGAATCGTTGTTGGCCAAGCAAGTAAATATTGGTTAATGTTGTTGGTAGACAGGGAGTTAGCCAGACAATGCAACTATTGCAAATTATGTTAGAGCAGATAAAATCCAAAGCTTGACAGATTTGTTGTGTCTAGTTATGGTTGCTAAGCTATGATTAGACAATCACTGTTTGGGGGAGGCGTTTATCGACAGAACATGAAAAGAAATGATGGCCAAAACTTAAAATAAGTTGTTAAAAATGTGGTTTGTCCTTAAACATCTGTCCTGTACACAGGCCCACTGAAAGCTGCTCTCAATCTAATACAAGGAGAGGCAAGGGTCCAGCGTCAGGCCTCTCCCTCCCCAGGCGAGGGGGCCCTGGGGTGGGCCACATGCGAGGGAAGCTCTGTCTCTGGAGCTGTGGAGGTTGACACAGAGTCCCCACCCTGAGTCCGGCGGGTGTTTGTGAACAGTGGGCCTGTTTTGGAAGAGAGTGTCCACACCACAGCTGTTGAACAGTTCAAGGCGGGGAGTCCTTCTGGGCAGGGGGACTGGGCGGTAATGAAAATTCCCCAGGAGAGAAGCGAGGGGAATTCTGCGCTGTTATTTGTTATGGGAAAAAGGAGAAGACAGGGACAGGAGGGGAGAGAGGGAGCAGTGTCAGAGGAGGGGAAGGAGTCAGAGACGACTCAGTGTGTGTCAACACTGAGTGTGTGTGTGTGTGTGTGTCTGCTCAGGTGGTCAAGTGGTCCCTCCCAATATAAATGAAACGGAGAAAGAAGGGGAGTGAGACCGAAAGGTAGAAAGAGACAAACAGTGAAAGATAAAAGCAACACCGAGTGTCAACAGGCGTTTCATTTGAAATGGCAAGCGGAGACACATTAAAACAAATATCCTCCCAACACACACACATAGTTTTCAAGTTTAGCTTAGATTTCCTCAAGATATGAATTAGCCATGCTTTTTATTCCAACTGTACTAGTTCCAGAGTTTTGTCCCCATCCTTTGTGTGTCTTTGTGCTTGTGTGTGCGTGTTTTTACGTGCACGCACACCCACGAGTGTGAGCTTCTGTTTATAATGAGAGGGTTCCCTACTGTGTATATATTCAAATGGGACTTGGCAACACACACCATCGCCATTCCTTCAGAGTCCAAACACCCTCACCACCCGCTCGCTCTAAACGTACACAGACCACAGTTAAAACTTCACACACACGCACACACACAGCGTCTCTGCCCTTGAGTCACCGCTATCCTTTAGAATTGAGGCGAAGTGAGAAAAAAAAGAGAGAGCTCCCTCCCTCCTCAATGGCATGGCAGGCGAGCTCCAAAGGCTACTTATCAGCCCAATGTGTTTCTACTTTTCTAATCTGCATCATTTATTATGGGCAAAACCAGAATAGGGAACACAGCCATGGTCAATATTATGTCTTGGCCCAGTGACTATTACTGAAAAGAACCCTGGTGTCCTGAATACACATGTATGCATACTCACACACATGCACAATAGCAGACACATGCTTGCACACTCAGTTTGCTCCAACAGGCCCCTTACCAGAAAAACCTTGTGTCTCCTAAGAAAAATATGGTTGTTATGGGAAAAGAGCTACAATACAGTATTTTTTACTCAACATAAAATATAATTATGTGGGCCTTCACAAAGACTTACAAGAGCTGATAAAGAAAATACTGTGGCACAAATTAGACTGAATCACTTCTCCCTCTGCATTTTTTCTGTCTTTCTCTCTCTCTCTCTCTCTCTCTCTCTCTCTCTCTCTCTCTCACACACACACACACACACACACACACACACACACACAATTCAATGGGAATTAAAGGGACTGGGGACCTAGAGAGATGCCTGGAAGGTTCCTGGAGGCCCAAATGACAGAGCGTACACACAAACACACATATACACAAAGACGCAGACACTCTGCCCTGAGGACAACCCTGATACATCAGGAAAGAGAGAGAAAAATGAAAACACTATGGTTTTATTCAATGTAGAGCAGGCTATATGTATATGAGCAATATAATGTGTCCTCGATATATATACACTGAGAATGCATGTGTGGCTTTGTGTGAGTGTGTGTGTGTAAGATAGGGTTGTTTAAGGGGCCTGAGGTCTCTGAAGGATTAATGGTGGCAGGCCAGGCAGGGTAATCAGGACAGCGGATAAGTCCTGGTCATCCAGGCGTTGAGCTGAATAAACATGAGAGCCTGGTGATATCTCCTACACATACACACACACATTCACAGAGACAAATAATCACACACACACAAATAATCACACACATGCACAGACGTCAACCGGATCTAGAAGGAGCCTGACTTCCAGGGGATGATGCCAATCAGGAGACTATGTCACGTGCACTCACACACACACACACATATAAGTGCAACGTACGCACAATATTCTCCCTTATTACCTTCCATTGAAAGTGTTCCCTCGGGTCATTGAGTGTAGCATGTTTCTGTGTGCCATTAGGCCTCTGATAAGTCCTCACCATATGTAGACCGTAGAGTATAAAACATGCCTGGACTGGAGAGGAAAGTCATTATGTGTCCCTCTCCAAGCTCAAACTTGTCTTAATGTCACATGTGCTTCATATTGTAGAGTCTCCTCTATTTGATACTTGTACAACTGGAGCCATGTTCAATTAAGTAGGGGGGAAAAAAAATCAACATTTGTTGCATGTAGCCAATAATGCTATTCAGAAATCATTTTGGATAATGCTGCCTAACCCCTGGTTTATGGGCTGCAAATTGTGTATTTTATAAGTGGATATATTCTGAATATATTGTATAAAACTGCATGAAACAAATGTTTTTCTTTAAAAAAAAAAACTCCTCTGGTAGGCCGTATTTAGTCATCAGTGTAATCAAGAGAATTCCTTGGGTTTACCAAAGAGAGTAAATGGCTCTTTTTACCACAGGCAACATAAGATAAAATAACTTTGTGCACACTTTCTACAGTTGAAAAACAAGCTGGGGACTATCTGAGAATGGCTGTGCTTGTTGTGGCCGCACGCCAAGAGTAGGTATGCAGCCCAATGGACACCATCTGCATGAACACATTTTTTAAAAGCTAGCATTTCAAGTGTGTGTGTATATGTGCGTGTGTGTGTGTGTGTGTACATGTGCAGTCGGAAACCAGGAGCAAATGCTTCACGCCAAATCGGGGGGACGAGGTGGGAGAGCAGGACATTCCTGTGAGATGACAAGCCATCACAGTCACACACCAGCACAGGAATGTTGGGAAAACAGACAGGGTGGGTGGGTGGGATGCAGGGTGGGAGGGGGTGGTGGGAGATGAGTGAGCAAAAAGGGGGGAAAGGGAGACACGGGATGAAGAAAGAGTGTCACTTCATTAGACCAGTAGTCATGGGTTTCCTAAAAGAAGCAGAGGAGCTGCTGTAATTAGTTTGCGCTCACTGAAAAGTGGAAAAAAAAAGGGGACAGCGATAGGGATACAGATAAAAGAAGAGGGAGAGAGAGAAGTGGATGAGAGAAGGCTGACTTTTGTCCCCCCCATCCCCATCACTGCTCTGCCGCCCCCTCAGCCCACCCCTGCCGGTGGTTAACTCCAATTTCTGTCATGCAACTGAAAAACCACTGGAGGGGTGAAAGAAAGAGGAAAAATGGATGAAAACAAATCTCTGCGTGTGTGTGTCCTTGTGTGTGTTTGCGTGTACTTTTAGTGAGTTTATGAAAGTTAGAGGTGGGCTCGCCATAACGACGACAAAGGGCCCTGAAATGAGTGGGAGGAATGTGTCTGGTGGCAGCGTTGGGATAGAGGGCCGGCAAAGAGTGAGAGGGAGAAAGAGTGTGAACACTAGTGAATATGCGCTCCAGATGTGTCGGCCTGTCACGCTGCAAGTAAACACCCTCGCTGATGGACAGCTCAGGACTGGATGGCCTCACCGTCTTCCCCCCGGGGAGAGTGCTGGAGAACGAAGGAGGAGAGTGGAGGGAAAGGAGGGGGGAGCAGGAGCAATAGGAGGAGGAGGAGGAGGCGTTGGGTGGGAAGCAGTGGGTGAAGGAGGAGAGGAGAGGGCTCTGAGCTAAGGGACCTGAGCCAAGAGCAAGTCACCCTGAGGACCTGTGTAGCCTGGCAGGCTGGATACAGAGGAGACAGAGAGAGAGAGACGAGAGAGAGAGGAAACGAGAGTAAGGGAGAAAGAGAAAAAAAGAAGAGGGAAAGGGAGAAAAAAGTACATAGGAAAGGGAGAGAACGAGAGGGAGGGATAGCAAGGGAGGACTGGGCCTGATTGTTCCCCTCCTGTCCCTCCTCCATGTGGCCTCCAAGGGGGCTCCTGCAGCCTCAGCGAATTTCCGTCTGGCACAGACCTGCGAGCTCCTGGGAGCAAACTGAAATATGAACTGCATGAAGGGAGGATGGGAGGAGAGACAGAGAGAAAGGAAAGGAAAGAGAAAAGAAGGGAAGGAAAGAGGTACCAAAAAAAAACGAGGAGAGACAGACGGACGGACAGACAGACAGGGATCTGAGATGAGTGAGGAGCTGTGGTGGTCCATCCCCTGATCTCTTCACATAAGTACACATAATCGCTCTCATTTAGTCACTGACAGATTTAAAAGATGGGTTCGCCCCAAATTACAAAAGTATAGATGTATACATATTCTAGTGATACGTAGCTATGCAGATGGTTATATTTACCAAGGTTTTACGTTTAGATTTTTGCCACCACTTCAATACAATGGAGCTCAACAGGATTTTTTATGTATTTTCTCAAACCACAGAAGAATTACATCGAAAAAAAAAACCTCAACAGCACCATCTCTTTCCAGAAATAGTGTCCCTGATATGCTGAATAACTCATGGGAGACACCATCAGTGGCTTTAATGGGACTATTTCTTTCTTTTCAAGTTGTTCCAGTGAAATCTGCTTACGTCTGCAAGGACATTGCATCAGAGTGGCAGCAGATATCTCAAAACTTGGAAAAATAAAACAATGGTGACTGATAAGAAGCTTTCTTTTCCAGTCAAACACAAGTAGGGTAGGAGGTAGCATTCGCGCAGATGAATTCTTTGAAAGTGTGTAATGCTCTCATAACTTTTTATTTACTGTGTACTCATCAGTGTATTCCTGTGACCTTTTTTTCTAGCCTGCCTGCAAGCCAAATTGTTGAAAAGTACGAATAGGTACCACCAGAGATAGATGAGACATGTTTTTGAGATTTAAGTGAAGTGACCCTTTAAAGTTAAGTTTAGAACACACAAATTTGGCACACAGACATGCACAAAGCAGCCAAATGTTAAGATCCCACATGTTCACCTTGAGCGGGCGTACCTTTCCTTTCACACCGTTCTGAAACTTGTACCGTGTAGTATTATTCCAACTGCTCCGCTGTTATTTTAGCTGCACCGGACAGGAGCGCTCCA
Source organism: Protonibea diacanthus (assembly GCA_028641955.1). Classification (NCBI taxonomy): domain Eukaryota; kingdom Metazoa; phylum Chordata; class Actinopteri; family Sciaenidae; genus Protonibea; species Protonibea diacanthus. Next base: position 7,422,284 of record CM053977.1, read on the forward strand.
GCGGAGTGTGAGAGAGAGAGAGAGCGCATGATTGGATAATTGCATACACTGCGGTCAGGTGACCATTACTGGCCAAGAGGGCACCCCTCTAGTGCGTGATGGGTCGCCAAGTAGTCACCAAACCATGAGTATGTCAAGCATGAGGGGAGAAGAGGGAAATAACTGGGTTTGTGTCAAGAATTCCTATTTTTATGATATTATGGAAAGTTAAACAGAAGAGTTCCTCCTATGGCTTTAATCTAATAGTAATTTATCACATATTCAGAATGTAATTGAGAGCCACAGATTGAAATTTGACATTACGAGCAGTGAAAAACGATAAGAACGCTGTCTGTAATCATACACTCCTAATGCGATGTGTCTTGTAATCATAAACTGCAACTGTGATATGGCACACATCTAATACACCTTTACCGAGGTGTTCCAAAATCACATTAGTCGATCTGCTAAATGTGGGGGGCTCGTGTGTAGCAGATACATTTGAGTCCCGTCAAGTGCAATGGAGCTGCTATCAGAAAACAGCACTGATGACACTACTGCATTAAGCAGCTGTCCACTCCCATGATCATTAGTGCGATATGGATGCAGCGGAGCAGTGAACAGGATGCTGGGATGGCTACAAAGACAGGTCTCCAGGGGGGAGGAGGAGGCAGAGAGATGAGTCTAAACAACATCAAGTCACCGCAACCCTCAGAGACAGGGTCAAAACTTTTACACGCACAAACAAACATACAGATTGAATTCTACTAACATCTTTCTGTGATAATCAAATCTTATTTCACTCAGCTCCTGCGAATTCAGGACCGCACGACAGCATCACGGGCAAGGAACGGTAAAATCAGTCCTTAAAGTAGAAAATAAATAACTGTCACTCTCTTTCTTTGCCTCGCCTACATTCAAAGTATTTTTTCAAAAGAGGAAGAAACCATTTTTGGACATATTTGAGAAACTGTATTTAACCTTCTGGCCTCTGAGTGGGCATTTCCCATGGCAACAGTTGACTGTTACAGTGTTGGTGTTTATTCATATAACGCTGGTTATGGACCACGGACTGACACTGATGACGAGAGTCCATTCATATGCTGCACAGAAAACAAACATTTTATTTTGTTTAAATGAACACTGTCAGACCGGAGACGGGTTTATGCTAATATGAGGAATAATACAGTATTTACAGTGGAGACGATGATCTGTACAGGCTGTCTCACTCTTACTCATTTGAGCAGATGCGTTATGTTTGCATTCCAATCCGAAAAGTATGCTGCAAGCTAGCTAATATTAGCACTTGACGTTACTTTTTGTTCATGTTATTTCAACACTTGCTGAGTTATCGACAGCTCTTGCACGCTTCTTGTAGTAGCTACAGGGGAGAGAGAAGGAGGGGCCTAGCTAGTCTCTCTTTCATGGGTTCATTGATCCAAATGACCACATGACCACACTACCTCTTTGATAAAACAAAACTAGCATGCTGGAAATGAAAGTTGCTCTTGCTTGCCTTAATGCTACCCTTTTTTTCTGAGACTATAATTTTCTTGCTTCTTCCGTGTGTAACCTCCTGGTTAGCAAGGTTACCCGCGGCAGCCTTGGGGACCAGACCTGCTCTGAAATCACGACCGTGAAACATGAATTCCACAAAGCATCAAAAAACACACGCCCATGTCTGAAAATGAACTGCACAGCAGATTAAGTGAAAAATTCCATCTATTAAAAGTATTTAAAGCATGAATGACTGCGCTGGCTTTTAGTATTTATCGAATTCTAACTCAGAGATGTAACCTTGCTCTTGGAAGATTCCTGCTATCTGGCCAATAAGGAGCGATTGTACAAAGACAGAGTGTCTAATTAGCTTAATTATGAGTTTTAAGCAAGGGATTAACAGATAGAAATCAGAGGTGGGTGAAGATTACAACAGAGAACGCAGCTCTTTTTTCTCTATTTCTGTGAAAATGGCTGCCACTAGCAATGATATATGTGACCTAGAGCTACGGTCAGAGATGAAAAAAGGTAATTAAAAAGTAAAGCAAAGACCAGAGAAAAGATGTATATATTCAAACTTAGCCCATATCTAGCTGGTATTTCATTTTAAACAGCATGTGGTTGGTATGATGGCTGAGCTCTATGTGCCACTGTCAATGAGGAGGGTCTGCTGTATTTCCCCACTGTGGAAAGCAGAGTCACACAGGGGGTAATTATCTGTGACGTGGAGACAGACATGGCTTCCTACCGCACACACTCTCAAATACACACCCCTACATTTATGCACGGCCATATGGTCCCTGGTGCACATATGTATGACTCCCACTATGTGTGTGTTTACTGAGCTATGGATGGGTTCCCCCTCAGAGCCATGGGTTGAGTGAATATTCTTAGCACGTTGGGACAGTCCACAACACAGTTCGTCCCTGTAGACCCCTGCCCTGCCTGCCTGTACCCTCTGATTTGGACAGAGAGCAATCAAGCAGACCCAGTAAACAATACACAGGCGAGGCCATGGAAAACCACAATAGCTCCTCAATGTATTCCTCTCATATCACCAGGGACACCACTGTTTGTCCAATCACTGTGGAGTCGGAGAGAGGCAGTATATGGAGGGACTATTAAAATGATCAAGGATGCTGGTTAATGGCCAGTGGAAGATAGGCAGCGGAAGATGACATGGTGTACAGTGCTTTCATAGAGCTTCTTAGGGAACATCCATTACAGTGATGGCCCATAGGAAAGATATATATAGTGGAGTGTCAATGGCTGCTTTTCAAAGACATTTTCTTGTTTATTTTTTCCCGGGTATGCCTCCAGAGATCTCTGCGCATTCTGAGCCAGGGGGCAAGAGCAGAGGGGGGCGTCTGAGGTCCTTCATGTGGCCGTCCTGGTGAGGGGAAACTCCCAAACTCTTTTAGGACATCACACAGTGAACCTGTTAGTACAAATGATGAGAGAGAAGTTCCAAATACACAGACCCACGCACGTACAAACAAGTTATGCAACCTTGCTTGGGCTTTACAGAGACGATGTTTTGACATGGAAACTCAAGGTTTGTCTCAAAAGCATATTTCTTCTATGTCAAATGTGCCTGATATCCTCACTCGCCTCGAGTTTTGGTAGGTAGATACGACAAAGAGCCGCTAAGAAAGGAGGCAGCTAAAGGTGAAAGCCACAAATCTTTCAACGTAAACCACAAAACAGGTTCATGCCACACAAACACATCTGTTTTCTGATCAGCCACCTCTATCATTAACGGGTGTTAAAGATCATGGTTAAACGAAACCACACTGACTGTCAGCAGAAGATCTGATGCAAAGTGTGAAATGTGTCTTTCTCCTCATTCAGGCATTTCAAGGCTGTTGATCGGACTCCAGAACAGTTATCCATTTTCTGGATATCCGTACAGTAGAGGTCCAAGATCATTGGCCATTCCGAGATTATGAGTAGCGTGGCCTCAGCCCTCGATCTAAAACTGCTCCAATTGTAGCCGATCGGGGTTTCATTTCAAGTGTTTTGCAAGCTTACAAGTAGATTGCAGAGAGCTTCCTGTTTCACAAATGATTGCCGCTAGCAAATTGCAGCGGCAACAGGGACTCATGCATGGGTCACAAGTTTGGTGTTTGTTTTGATAAACAAAACATGCAAAAATTAACAGGAGAGAAAATGTTGCTAATTACAGCTCGAACGTTGCAAATTTAGTCAAACAGCCCGCAGACGGTTGTTGGACTTCTCTGGATAAATAAAGGTTAAAGAAAGTGGGTTGATCAAATCACTAATGCTGTAATTTCTTAGGAAAAGTAAATTAAGTGTAAATTACATCTGCATTTTGCCTATAAAACATGTAGGGGGAGATTTTTCCCTTTGCTCTTTTTTGCGTCGCTTCAGCTGTAACCACAGAGCAGTACAAGTAAAACTATCCTTTTCTATTGTTCCACTTTAAGACTAGTTGTGGTAATGACTAAATAGAATCTGAAGTGTCATCTCCAGACAGAAGTAGAGGAAAGACTGTTCCTCTCACATTACCTACTGCTACATTGGCAAATGATTAGGCTGCTGAAAACATCTCATTATCAGTATTTATGAGGGAGTGCGCCAGCCGGAGTAATGACAGCTTTACTCCAAAGTGGCACTCTCTCTCTTCCTTTCGCTTTGCTCCCTTTCTCTATGCACACACACACACACACACACACAGACACACTCGCCTCCCACTCTCTCTCTTTCTGTCTAACACACACTCTGTTTATATGTATATATATATATAGGACAGATATAGATTATGTCTAACTGTAGTGCGTTACTGCATGAGTCTCTCCCTGTTTTACCCTGACCCTCCTTGCAGGTTCAGCCACTTTTGAAGACACGTCTTATTTCCTACTGTGTGTTTGAGAGCCTGTGTGTGTGTGTGCTCATATACTATATATCTATCTTTGCAAGAGAAAATGTTTTAGGCTTTTAGAGTACGGATATTTTACCCAGATTTCATTCTTTAAGGAGGTTCTCTCAAGGAGTTTCATTTTAGGAGTTAAAAAGAAGATTAAATGAAGGTTAACGCCAAAAGTTGAGGTTAGATTTGTACAGTAGTTCTGATCATTCATGTTTTTCAGCCAGTGAGTGTAATACAACAGTGTGGACATAGGTATGTGCATGTTTGCTTATTTCTTTACTGCAAATTATGTACCAGCACCATAGCAATATTATTGTATCCGGCTGTATTATGTGTACCAAGTGGTGTACTTTGCACCAGTGTTAACAAACAAAACCTCAAGTGCTCAACGCTTTCAGGTACAATAGGCTACATTCAGAAGTGCCACCTGGGAAAGGATGGCTGCAACAAATTTGACTCATCCCCACAACAAGCAAACACAGCTGTCTGAGACCATGTCCACACTAAAGCCAAAGAATCTGAAAACTTTGCAAGCCAAATTGCCCCTCGGGGATGTTAAAGATTTATTCGATTCTACTCTATATTCACATTTGCATGTAAGGATATTTTCAGGATATTTTCATGAAGTCCAACCTGAAAAACAACAATGAAAGTTAAACGGCTAACTCTCTTCTTATAAACTCTTTTGTTTGCAAATAATAAATTTTGCAAAGATTGAGTCGCAGACTGTGGCTACCCTGCTTGGCGTCAAGATGTTGAACATCAGCTCCGTTGCCTCCCTCCTGCTCGTCGTTAAGGAAAATTTGTGATTTTGGGCCATATAAATAAAATTGACTTGACTTATTCTGTGTTTCAGCATAGCCAAACACAACTTTCATTCACATTCACATCTTGTTACTGCTGTCAGACAACTGATCAAGAATAAAATGGTGATTTGATTGTGGATACCTTATAAGGTGTTATGGTGAAATGTCCCGCACTCCTGAAGTTAGACAATCAATAAAATGATTATTTTACACGTGCAAAATAAACATCAGCCACACTGACATTACAGGAAGCTGGCTTCAATTTACATCAATGTTTTTGAAAAGCTTACTTTTTTGTCATGCACACTACCATGCAACCCCAGCATTTTCAGATTTGTCTATTTTAAAAAGCATTTTTGAAAAGTTCTGATTTTTGGGCGTGGAAATCTGCTTAGGGAGCTGAAAAGAGAAAGAAAAGACACTTTCAAATACAACTGGCTCAGTGTTCACATGGGCAAACATTCTCCTCAAGATCAGTCAACATGTCAACTTCTTTGTTGGAAGTTTTAGTTTTAAGTTGGCAAACTTGTTGAAAATCTGGTTTCGGTCACAGATACATACCATCTCTGCACTAATCATTTTTTTCATCTGTAGACCCAACCCAAGAGACTGAGGAGATTTCTTATTAGTTTGGATACTGCTGCCTGAGGGGCCAGAGAGCGATGAGATATTTGACCAAACGCAGAAACCCAATAAGGGGCCATCGATTAGGAGGGATGAACACCATATTGGAGACACAGATGGCTACAAAGAAATTAAAAAGCTGCAACAAAGAAATGGAAGAAATCAAAATTGGGGCACCTTAAATCTCTTTGCCTCTTCACCACAAGTTGTGCGTCTGTTTGTTTATGCTTTGGATCCCCCGGGTGGAGGGCGTGTTGGCAGCCCAAGGAGGAAGTCACAATAGAAACTTGTGTGTGCGATGAAAGAGCGAACGCAAGATGTGTTCAGTGTGCTCTCGACTGAAACTGGTGATTATTTGATGCTTAGGAGTGAGCTTCAGCATATGGACCTCTCAACTTTTTTTTTTTATTTGCAGCTGTGATGTTTCTTTTGGGATCATGCTGCTTAATACGTACATATAATATTAAAATTTTAATATCAGGGATGTTTGACATATTGGGGTATCTCACAAAGTCAAACTGAAATCAAAAGTATTTCCACTTGGTTGTCACTTTCATGCCTTCATGAAGATTATACTGCTATGTGGTGTTAGCTTAACTTACTACTTTCCACATGGAATACAAATGTAATTGTACGGTGGGTCGTACTAAATGTTCAGCGTTGTTAAGATATCACCAATGGTCTATGCTCCAGTCATGCTCCAGTCAGTAGTGCATCACTTAAGTTTAGGGCTGCAGCTGTCGATTCTTTTTGAAGTCGAGTATTCTACCAAATATTTCAACAATTAATCGAGTGATCTTTTTTTTTTTTTGCATTTTTAAACAACAATACTGTAATTGACCGTGCATACACTGCAGCTGTTTAGGTTGTGTTCAGTTAGGTTGTACTATAGGTTGTAGTGTATAGGGTTGCAGGACGTCTGGGGAGTGATGTTATCAGAGGCTGTGTGAAGCCTGTCAGTCATGGCAGTTGCCATGGCAACGATGGGGGCGAAGTAGTCAGCTGGGATTAGCGGAGGACCTGTGGGAGTGTGTCCGGGGTCTGTGTGTGTAGGGAGACAGACGTGACAGAGCTAATGTTGATAACACTATATGCCGGTTTGATTGCGTGTTTTACTGTTTTGGCCAGCTCATGCTTTGTAGCTCCATTATTTCAGGTCGCTACAATACTACTGCATAATGTGTGACAGAAATGATGCTGCATGTCGTTCCCCATCTCTCGCTCGTAACGTTCCTGTCACTCTTCATCCCCGGGACAAGTGACAACTTATACGAAAGCAATGATTAAACGAATACTTCAGGCAAAAAAAATGATTTGAGGATTTTTTGTACTCAAATTACCTGATTACTCGAGTACTCATTGCAGCTCTACTTAAGTTAACAGTGTGCCTCTTAGCACTGCAGTCAACCGCTGCAAGACATGCCCAGAAATGCATTCATATATGTTTAAGTTTAACTTTTTTAAAAAAAGTTTCACATTCCTGGACATTGATGTTGACTATATTATTTATGAAACGCGTGCAAAAACTCTATTATTGTAAAGCAGAGGCAAGCAGAGACAACTTCACAGCTACCCCTCACAAAGTGGCAATGCTTTCTCAATATCATCTATATTTAACTTTGACAAGAGAGAATGAGTATGTTTGTGTTGTAAATACTAAGTGTGCCAGGGCTATAATATGAATTGGCTGCAACTGGATACATGTGACTAGGGGGCAAATGGATCTAATGGTAGTCTTAATGCTGGCCTTGAATAATGAGGCCTTTGTCTAATAAAACTGGAAAGCCTCCAAATACCTATAGGGACCTCGGCTAGTTAGAGCAATAACAGTCTATCAAAAGAGAAAGCAAAGTGATTACTTAGAGGGTAATAAATACAAGGCCCATGCTGGGGAGGGATTGGGGGCTAGAGTGAGAGAGAAAGCGAGAAAGACAGAGACAACGACAAAGAGAGATGGAAAAAGAGAAATAAAAAGCTTATTGGATAAAAGAAACTCTACGTCTGTTCTTTTACCAAAGCACTGTTGTTGAAACCTAGTTGACGGAAAGCGATAAGTCCTTCCAGCATCCTCACACATCACACAATCAAGCTAAGGAAAAAGGAGTCAGGTGGTCAAATGTGAATAGATTTGCAGGTACCAAATAAATAATGTTCAACTCATACTTAACCTTGTGAATCTAGTTTCAATTGACATAAAATGAAAGGTAAAAAAAAAAGTAGTGAATTTTAAGCACGGGGGACCTTGATTATTGTACAGATGACAAGTAAGAAAATAATAAAGAATTAGAATTAAAACTTCTTAACAGGTAGAGATTTTATTTCGTGGGGGATACTTTGAAAACTACTTCACGCCACACTTTGTAATTACTTTGCAAATTCAGTTTAAAATATGCTACAAGAAAGAACCTCCAAACAAAGGACACAATCAAAGCCAGTGTGTGCATTTCTATGGCAGCCAAGGGCAAACATTAGACTTGAGAAGGAACATGGAGTTCTGAGGAAATATTGTCCCTTATTCAAATGACGAAATAGTTCACGACTAAATGTCAAGATTGTTTTGAATTCTTAAAAACAGTTTGACAAACCAGCCAGGTACACAATGATTGCTTAAACAGACAAAGTAAATGGGTAACCCTGTTTTTTTTAGAGCTCTCACACATTTGCACACACACACAGGAACACGCTCACACACAGACACAAAAAAAGGGTTTTCACTGTCTACCCCATTCCCAGCATGTCTTAAATGGTAAGAGTAGTGCTGACCTGGAGGAACAGCTTTAGGGCCAGAGAAATGGACACAATAACACCACCATCAATTATAGCCCTGAGAGAGGAAAGAGAGAGTCCAATCAGAGAATTAGAGAGATGTGGGGCAGACAGGTGGATCGACAGCCTCGAGGCAGAGGGAGAGGGTGGAAGAGGGGATGACAGAGAGGACAGAAGAGAAACAGACTGCTGGTCACCGCTCCAACTAAGTGACGGGATGAGGATAATAAAGAGTCAGTCACACAGAGCGAACGGTGGCCTCAGAGGGAGGAGAGAGGGAGCGTTCGGAGCAGAGGGGTGACAGAAGTGAGAGATGGACTTCATCAAGACTGCTGCCTGATGGTCAGGGTTCAGACTGTTGCTCTGTTTCTGGGCCTCTGTCTTCAGGGCAGAGGAAATGTGTGTGTGTGTGCGTGTTCATGTGTGTGTGTGTGCCCTGGCTCAATCTCTAATGACAGGTGAGCGATTCATTGCCACCCCCCGCCCCACAACCACCACCACCACCACCACCAGAGTGACCAATGCCTTTCCACTCCAGGCTTTGATTCATTTCAGCTAATGTATTACTGGAGGATCACTGTTCGCTGTCTGCTGACTGGGCTGGACTGACCTAAACACAGCTTTACTGAGCTTCACTGGACTGCACTGGGCTCTCCGGAGAGTTACCAGAGAGGCAGCACAGTCTTCATCAAAGCAGTTTCTTCACCTACACATACACATTTCAGCCATGAACCTGAAAAATGGATATACTTTGGTACATAAACCCTTTTGCATTTTACATAAAGTTTAGTTTGGGTTCAGCACTTGATAAAATCCATCCAAACCTGTGTGCAAGAAGGCTGTGCAAAGGGAATTTGTGGATTTAAAGGCCTTGAGATGGGAGATATTACCAGGTATTACCTGAGCCAGACTAAATAAAAATTACAGTCCACTAGAAATACGACAAGTATCTGTTATTCCAACCCTGTCTCCTTGAAATTGCGTTTAAATATATGAAAAATTTGCAACAGCAAATACATTTTGAAGGTAGCTGGTTTACATTTTCTGTAAATATCACAAGGAAATGTTTTTAATGAACATATTTGGCAAGTCTCTGAGATATTATCTGATACAAAATATCCGATCTTGCAATTTAATAGTGTTGATTACAGCGTTCTTAAACTTTCTTATGGTTATGTTGAGGCACTTGTAGATCTTCATAAGGTTAGAGAAAGATCGTGTTCTTAGTTTAAAACATAAAAAAGTCTGCAGTGAGTTGAAACACGACACAATAAGTGTTTATCACAATCTTTCCTAACTTTAACCTGAGTGCTTTTAGTGCCTGAACCTAACCACATATGGGACTCAGGATGCTCTGCCTGGTCTCCTCCCTGCAACCCTGGCGCACCACTGAACATAATCTAGGCAGTGATTACGTTTGCTTCAACAAGGTAAACGAGAAAAGAGTTCAGCAATATATAAACAGAATTTCTAGGAGAGAGGCTGGTTGTTTGTCTTGCTTGTTTTCTGTCAGTAAAAATGGATTAAAGAAATCTTATTTCATCTGATTATTACGTCACATTACACTTCTGTTGCAGGAAGTTTTGTGAAAGTGAAAAGCTAATGTGACTGTACATGCTACCGGAAGATGTCCATATTCTATAAGTGTTCAAATTCGGAGTGATAACTTTACGTCATTCTCACGGTGAAACAGGAAATAGTCTGTCTGTAGTTGTGTCTCCACATCAATACTTGATAAAAACCCCCCACAAAGCTCATATTCACACTTGATGGATGTGTAAATTTCAGTTATATGACATCATACCTGTCAGTGGGGGTTAATTATGATGATGATGATATATGTGTCTAAAATTACAGCTTAATTATATCTATATATTGAGTAAATAGTAAAGTAAAGAGGAAATAGTAAATAAGTGATGTTCTTTTTTATCTACATCACCTGTTGGTCTAAATATGTAAATGCTACTCTGTCTGTTGTAACTGTGAAAGCAATCAAATAACGTGGGATGTGATCTTCATTCAAAATGCAAGGGATTATTTTTGATAGTCACACACACACGCTCATAACAGGGGTCATAAAACGATTCTTTTCTTTGCGTGGCTCGCTGTGCAGGAAGACAGAGAGAGAGAGTCAGAGCGACAAGAAGGGAGGGAGAGGCAGGAGGGGGGGCGCTGGTCTGGTCGGTCCTTCCTTGGGGACCCGGCTGCCCCTCCTGGCTACCCATTAAAAACAGAATTCCTCCACAAACTGTTTGTGTTTTCAGTCGAACTCCTCCAGGGTGCTTCCTCGCCACAGCACAAGACAGTCACACCACGCCTGTCCTCTCCTTTTCACTGTCTCACTCTATTCCGTCGTGGCTAACATTCCTGTCCTTGTTCCGTCTGAGACCTGTCTACTATCAACATGTGGCACATGTCCTTGACAAGTCAAGAGGATCCTTCGCCATAGGAGTTGGGTGGCAGCATCAGCCCCGCACCCCCTTTTTCCTCCCTTTTCTCCCCTCCCTCATCCTGCTTCCCTCCTTCACTCTCCCCCTCTCAATATTGAGTTGCCGGGGTAAAAGGGGGCCAGAGGAATCTAATAACTGTGACAGTGGGGCTTTTTTGGCATTGTTCCTGAAGCTGTGCAGACACACACAGCGCTGTCTGCTGGCTCTAATGAAAGGTTAAATGAATAGGACAAAGTGACAGGAGGTACAATAAAGAAACAAGAAGGAGGAGAGAATGTGTGCGCAAGCATGTGTCCATGTCTCTGTGTGTGAGTGTCTCGAGGCCAGCCTCCTCAGCTCGGCGAACAACAAGGACAGCCCCTCCACAGCGCCACAATATTCAAAACAGATTGGTCTGCGACAGGGTGTGTGTGTGTGTGTGTGTGTGTGTGTGTGTGTGTGTGCACTTCTACGTGTGTCTGAGTCATGTATATGTGTGTATGTCTGACTCTCCCACCAGGACACAGATGCTGAAGAGGAATTCCAGCATGGGGTTCTTTGATAAATGTTAAGGTCACCGGCAGAGGGGAGGGGTGGAGGCTGGATGGGGAGGAGAGGGCGGGAGAGTGGGTGCAGTGAGGGAGGAGGCAGAGGGAGTGACGAGGGGGGACGCATGTCTCGTCTTGTGCCTCTGCCTGCCTGTGCCTTGGTGGAATGCAGAGTCACATGAAAGAGGCCCTCTTTCTCTCTCCCTCTCCCTGAGACTCGTCTCTTGTGTCTGTCTCAAAAGCGCCACTGTCCCCTCCTGACACACTACCTGTCAGCAGATTAACCCTCAGCTCCAAAAACACACACACACACACACACACACAGCCAAAAATTCATGTGAAAACACACACGGATGCAATCATACGCACACATACAGATGTGCCCGACGCACACAGTTTACGAGCATTAAGTTTCCCTCAAACAGGAAAAGTTAAGTAAGACGCAAACAAACACACAAAATCCCATCATCCTTAGACTGCTTAATTACTATGATTACCACCGTAAATAGCAACTTTGTCATCAGCAATCACGGGGTAGGACTTCTAACGTGTCATCCAGGTGTGTGGTGATGCCTCGCATGGCACAGCACAGCCGAGAGATGCAGCAAAATCAATTAAAGCTGATTATCCTATTGAGATTGGGAAGTAGATTGAAACACTGATATGTAAATGTCACGGTCAGGTTTAATAGCATCAGACTGAATGAGGAAGTTTTTATTAGATTGCATCTAATCACTTCAACAGAGTTAATCTGTGTGTTCCTGCCAAACCATGAGGTCAAGACCCACTGCAAGCAAAACGAACATAGATGCTCACTATCTTTAGTTGGTAGCAGGTAGTGACCATGTTTAGCTACATAGCTGCTACTGTTTAAAAATGCTTAAAAGGCTGACCTTCCTGGCTCTCAGTGAATGCATCGAGTTTGCCCAACTGGTACATTACCAAGTCTTTTTTTTTTAATATCAACAACACATGAAAGCGTTTCTGATCTGATGCCCATATCAGCAGGATGACTTCTGAAGTTCCAAAAACCGTAACAAATCACTGTCGGAAAAAAGCACATTAAAAAAAAAAAACGTTTCATGATGTGACAGCAGTATGGTTAAGGTTTGGTTAAGCTTCGGCACAAACACTACTTGGTTATGATTAGGGAAAGAGCATAGTTTGGTTTAAAATGGGTACTTAGTACTTACATCGTGGTTTGGGTTTGTCTTGGTTAAAAGAAACCAATTTTGACTGTCGGTAGGAAACGGGGAGCAAACGGCAGTCTCCCATGGAAACCACCATGACCTCCTCTCTATGTGGCTCTATGGAAACGTTACTCAACTTTCTCCTTTGCTACCGACTGACAAGTCATAATTGCTATGGCTGGTAGAAGCCTTTGTTATTTGAACATAAACAAACGTCCTTTGGGGGTAGTTACTGAAACAACTGATGCTGTAAGAAGGACTCTGTAAATGAATACATGAAAATATTTGCAACTTCGCTGACTGCATACCCAATGCACTTCATTTATTTCTTCAAAGTAATATCCAGAACGGCTAACATAATTCATACGAGGATAAAAGTTCCAAACTCTGCAGTAATACAGACTGGGTAATAGAAGTTGGATTATATATTCAGCCTACAAGGTTACAAGTGTGTCAGACACATTATCAATATGTTCATATAAGAATCATTTTCAGATAAAACCTGGACAAAGTCTTGAAAAACCAAGGTGACTACTGCTCCCTCTTGACCCGGCATATACAGGATTTACACAATGGTTATTACACACCGACATGAACACATATATTAATGTTATCCACTCCTAACTCCCCAACCTGAAGGCTCAATAAGAGCCAGATGTGAGCTTCACAGCTGACTAATGCATTCGTACAGGAACAGAAAAAAAAATATAAAAGTGGTCAGCAGAAGTATAACAGTATACTCAAAACTCTTCACCTCAAATGGAAGGGACATCTAGACTTAATGAGCTACCTGATTAGTTTGTAGTCAGACCAAATATATTTAATAAGCTGTTGCTGTTAAGGTGGTATTCTCTTAACATTTAAAAGTGTGTTCAAATGTTTTTAAAAAAGGGGGCAACAGCCTATAAATAATTGTCTGTCAGGCGTGTCAGCTGGCTATTTAGACTAACAGGAGTGTCTGTACTGGGCTGGTAGTCCTGCACTCTTTGATCCTGCAATAGACGGGCCAGCTGGCTCCATACAGGTGTGAATGTGCAGCAGTGCTGTAACTTGGTCACATTTCCTCCCCAGCCAACCCATTTGTACCCCTGTATAATGTGATATAGTGTTATGGTGGTCAAATTACAATACCACTATACCACAATAGTTAAAAAGTCCCATAACATATGGAAGACTTAACACTGTACAACCACACATTATTCTCCAAATAACTACTGTTTCATGTACGGCTACCCAAACCTCTACACAGGAGGCGTAGCGTGAGCAGCAGCAGCTTCAGTCCCCCGTCTGTGTCTACACAGGATGCGATCAGGCATAGTATTGAGTATAGGTCACCCGTGTTTTGGCAGCGCTCAGGGCCCAACTGTACTTTTGCACGTGAAATGGAACAAAATAGACTTGAAGCATGAAAATACCCTTTGGGCCGCATTTATGCATGTATAGTGCAAGTAAAACGACAGACATCTGTATTGATTAAAATAGGTCTGTTAGTTCAGATGCAAGTGAGATGTACAACTGAAAGAATGCATCTGAAACACATCGGGTGTACACATGCTCTAAGTTAGAAAGTACAAAAAACATTCAGCTTAAACATGAAATCAAAATATGATTTATTAACTGCATAGTTCTTCAGAAGTCCAAACAGATAGCTTTTTGTGTTTGGCAGGAAATCACAACTTGAATACAGCTTTAAATGTCACAGAAAGGCTGTAACTTGATTTATGAACGCTAGACCTACTCAATGAGCACTTGAATACATTGTGAGTGAGTCTGGAAAAGACCAACAAAAGACTTGTTGAACTGAAACATAACAAAATAAATTTAACATTATAACACTGAATGCATTTTACAAAAAATTAAGAATAAGCTGCCGCTCCCTGTCTATTGTGTTATATCAAAATGAAATGTAAAAACATTTAATCTACAGTACATACCATGAATTTGTCCTCCATGAAGATTTTGCCGAGCTGCTCTAGAAATGCCTTCAGTGAACATCTGTTCACTTTTGCTAGTCCACACATTGGAAAAAGGTTTGTCCAATGGGACACATGTAATCAACTAAATACACAATGTCATCTTATGTTTATATTATTCAAGCTAGCATTGCATTACTCAAGTGTGATACATTTATGGAGTCACATGACTGTCCCCATGTTCACTTATTTAACCCTGGCAGTACTTCCTACCAAAGTATGATGGAGAGTGCACTCAAATCTTGCATACTGGAGTAAACTGAAGCATCTATTTTTGCAGCAGCAACATAACACAGGCAACAAAATGTTCACTGTAATCGACAACTTATCCCAACGTAGTTTGAACCCTCTGAAATTGCTGAAATGACTCACGGCTGACTGGAAGGCAGAAAAACAAGCTAAAAATGTATGGTATGCTTTAAGAACTTGTAAGCAGTAATGTCAAGAGCACACGATTTAAAAGAGATAAAATAAAGGTAACACACCGTAACCCTTGTTCTATGAGCATACATCGAGTGCACTAATGGGCTTTATAAGCTTTCCAAATCACTCCTGTGAAGTAGCATAATGAAATTTTCATGTAATGCATTCAGGACAGACTCCCCAACACTTCCTGGTACTGACTGTTTAAATGACCAAGGTATTCAGTATTCACAAAGGCAGCAACTCACAGAGACACATGGTAACACATGGAAAAATGACCCTACTTCTCTCTTGATTTATTACCCCAGTAAACTGTTTCCTAATGAGTTTATGGTCTCAATCACTAGTTTTAAGTCCTCTCCCATACAGGATGATGTTCATTTCATAAATTATGGTCCACTTACAGTAAAACAGATAAATAAAGCGGGGTGTAGACTTTGTCTAGCACAACAACAACAAAAAACAACAAACACAAATCAAGATTCAGTTTTTACTGCTTCAAAACTGGTCAAAACGCAGCACAATCCAACTCCCAATACGTCACCATTCAGCTCAACGCTCTCATCCAAATATGGTAACTTCTGGCTCCAGTAAACCAAGATGGCAGTGTCCATAATGCCACACGAGGCTTCAAAATGGTTGTACACAAACCAGTGAGTTTCCAAGTAGAAATGAACAAAAGGGAAAGGTGTGAACAAGACTGGCGCAAATACATCTTCATTGGCAATCCAGTGAAGAGTATACATACTCTCAGTGGGATCCTGCAGCGTAACCAAGCCAGCTTGAATGCCCTCACATCATCCAAGTCTCTGTTTCACCGGTGGCCTTCCACACATCATGTTGCACAACATCTCCTGTTTGAGACCTGCAAGGAGGTCAACCCACACTGATTCCTTAGAACTTCAACATTGCCAACGTGAAAACCATCCAACATACTGAGTCAGGACAGTGTAAAGAGCTGGACAGAGGTATAGAGAGACTGACGCAATCTCTGTTATGGATGGAAGCGATGAAACAAAAGGTGGGAGCCCAGCCTGCAGAGTGCTATTCACAAGCAAACATCATTGCCTACAACATCTACCTGGTACATTTCCCCTGCCACCATGGTAAGACTAGGGGAGGAAGGGAAGCATTGCATCAGGAAACAAGGCCATACTTGATAGCAAGTAACCATCTCACTTGAGTTGCTGAAAGAACATGGAAACTGCAACCAAGCCAAGTAAAAGATCAAGACAATAGACCCTGTTAAAGGTATAAAGCCTGTGTAGAATACAACATTCAGAACTACTGTTATGGTTGTTCAAGCCATAATAAATATTTTTCTTATGGAACTGGTATTGTGGTATATGCGGTGCCATACCTTTAGAGCACTTTGGCGTAGTCTCAAAGTAGCCTGAAGAGGAAAATGTCTGGAATGAAGTGTGGAGTTTACTTTGTCCTTTCTTTGGACAGAACATAAACAGGTTTTTAAATTAGAGAAATCTGGACTGGGATCCCAAAGAATCATTTGAAAGGCTATTCAGGTAAAAATAACATTGTCAGGCACAGTTACTTGCAAGGAACTAAACACTCAGGGCAATAATTCCAAAGTCAACGTGCTACGTCTCAGTCCTCAGGAATTTTTCATGAGCCACCACTTATCTTGTCATATCAGATTTCTTCCACTAGCTTTTTTGGAGAGAAGAGAAAAGACACCTTTAGGGCAAATTATTCTCCTTTAATCAAATCACTCTGTATAGCCTGAGGAGATCTTTCCATGCCTTTTGAGTCACTGGGCATGGGCCACTATCGCACACACCCACAAAAAAAAAAAAAGAAAAAAAAAAAGGAAAGAAAAAAAATGCAAACGGTCAAATAAACAAACATCCACATATACACTATGTATGGTAACAGCAGCAGTTTGGTGTCTTTATCTGAAAGCAAGAAATGAGACTCAACAGGAAAATAAAAAATATAAGAAGAAAGCAAGGAACAAAGTGGTGTCTGGAGTTTCCATCACAAGTGAAATCCCAGATTTTCTCACTCACTGTTCATGGAACAAAATCGAACAACTTTATTCTGGAGTGCAGTCAGTGCAGGAGGGAGCTATAAAATATAAATTATACCACATAACCCTATACCTCCCAACTGAGCCATTTGGTTACAACTATACTCCTGTTCGTTACGCAGGTCCAGCGTCTCTGGTATTTCTATAGCGTCGACATGAATTATATTCTTGCCCCGCTGAAGAACGTATAGATTACAAGTGAAATGTAATTTCCCTACCGATCGGACAGTTGCCACCCAGTGACACTGAAGTGTTTATTTTACACGGTTGCCGGTAATTAGTTCTAGACAGAATTAATTAAAGCCACCCCAAATTACAGCTGAAAATGTAAGAATCACGACTGTGTCAAGGAAGACAGAAAAATGCAGCAGGGGTGTATTTCTAAAGGCTGAGTTGTGCAAAATGTGTTCTATCATTTCTCACTTTAAACAAATAAAGACTGAGGGAGTGTGTGGCTTCTGCACACACTGGGTGTGTTCATGTACTAAGACCAAAGTTTTCCTGATTCCTTCCTTAAGGAATATGATAGTGTTTGGATTAGCATGTGAAATGAAGCTTGTAGGGGGAAAAAAATGGCACAAAAAAATTGAACACATGTAAGTACAAGTATCAGCTTACAGTTTAAACACAGCTTGTAGCACCAACTCTGATTTTAATCTGATTAACTTGCCATCTCCAAGTGTGATCTACCTTCTCACCACCAAGACAATACTATCATTTAGCAGATAAAAAAAACTCTTAGAGATATCAGTCTGCGTGATAGTACAAGACTAAACACATCTTAAATGTTCATGTCATAACAGCTGTTAACCCTATTCATTACCTTCTGTTATTTATTTCTCCTTTTTTAAAAAAAAAAAAACTTCACAGGAACACAGACCAAATTTCATAATGTATTCAAAAGAAATTGGAGTGCTTTCGTGATTGTAAGTGTGTGAAGATTTAGTTTCTTACTTTGTGTGCTGAGGTACAAAAAATGTAATTATGTCTTCTATATGTATATTGTTTTAAATCAAGTATGTCTCACACTGTGCTCTTTATTAAATTAGGAGTCCCGCGATCCAATTTGTTTTAACATTTCACAGTGTCTCTGTTTAGTCGCTAAAGCCTGCAGCTTCGGTTACAGTGTCTTGTTCAAAGATTTTCATCTCAAGCCACCACTAGGTATATGACCCCACTCCCCTCTTTCAAAATATTACCTTTTCTGTCACTGCCAAGACACACTATCAAGTCACTCAAGAGATTATTGGGGCTGAGGACAGATGGAGAGGAGCAGAGCCACAGTGTTAGAGCAATGACCCACTCCTGGATAAATAAAACACAGCGAGAACAAAAAACACTGCAGAAACGTTGATGAGTATCAGCTGCAGAGGAGGGGGAGAGATAAGTGAACTGCTCTCTCAGCGTTGCTGAACGTCTATACCTGTTAGCCAGGTGAAAGCACACATCTTAACGTTAGAGTGCAGCTTCGTCCGTTGACTGAAATTGCGCAGAAAATATGTGGGAAGGTCAAACAGTGATTATCGCTCTAGATTAATCAAGGGCACAAATAATAAGAAGCAAGAACTCAGTAGAACTCAGAGCAGAAAAATGTATAAATGTACCAAATGAGTTATCAAAAGACCAACTCTTTACACACTTAGCACCCATTCTTTTCAAATGAAGAGGCAGGGAGTGAGAAAGTAAGAAAACCAGAGCAAATAGAGAGGATGGAGTAGAGGGAGAAGAGGAGGAAAGAGTTCTCGATGTGAGCAGTAATCAGAAGAAGCCAGCAGGGGGGACAGGGAGGGTTGGTGGGGTCAGAGCAGAGCACCACTAAGCAGCCTTTCTCTTCATTAGCAGCCTCTCTAAGGGGGGCGTCACAGGCCTACCTGTCCAGCAGATTATTGAACCGACTAACCAGTGACTCCCACCCCACACACACACACTCTCACACACTCTCCCCTCTCTGATTCCCACAGACCCAGAGGAATCACGACCTAGCTGCAGCCTCGCTGACAACTTTAACTTTTTCTTTAACCTCACGTAGCAGCGCTGTAGGACGAACCGGGGAATCTACTCAGTGCCTAACGAGGACATTTACCTCGACATTTCTTCCATTATTTTATGTGGAGTTGTTGTCTTTCTCGAAATATATATTTTGGTGGTTTTCCTGCAGCAACACATCTGCACTTATTCTCTGCCAATAACTCGGAGTACGTAATAAGTCTATAATTATCTGACACACGCAAGAGAGGCAGAAACACACAGACGAAAAGGAAGACCAGCATCTGTACATGTGTGACTGGTGTAGTAAAGAAAATTTGAATTGTACAGATCTTTGACTGGCCTGGCAGAGAGAAAGCAGCATGGAGATAAAAGTAATGAAATGACACTCCAGGAATGTAAATTGGCATTCTTCACTGTAGTTGCAGCACCAGCTCAGGCTCATGAAACATCCCTGACACACTCAGGCCAGGCCAAAATACTGTGCTAGGCATTAATCTCACACACATCTCGCTGATGAAAGTGTGAAGGTACTTTTGTGGTGCTTTTAAGTGAGGCCATTCATCTCAATCTCTCTCTCACTGTTTCTCTTTTTCTACCCCTCTCCCTCCTTCTTCCCTGTCTCCTGAAGCATTCGGATATGTCCACGCTGAAATGTCTTACGCTGACATGAAATGCCTCTGTGTACTTCTGCTTGTGTTTCACTGTCATACGCTGGCCATGAGTTTTCCCCTTTAGAGATACTATAGCGAAGGGACACAAAAAGAGGCAAGGTAAGGTGGCGAAAAATCACTGACGCTGTCAGATTGCAGAGTTGTTCAGCTCCAATTACTGACATTGTTTAAAGCAACAATTTAAATTACCTAAAGCTTTTGTTTGCATTGACATAGAATGCAGGCAAACACGCCGTGGTTCTGATAAAGACTTCCACAGACAGTCCAAAAATCAACTGAAACAAGACAGCAAATATTTCAAGAAATCAATAAAACGTTGCAAGGAAAAAAAAAATAGCATGCCCCACAAGAAGGAATTCTGCAGAAAGGTGAAGCAGGATTTTCAGCAGAGGGATTTTAGGCCTAAAAAATAACTGAAGAAATGTTGCTGGCAGCTATGAAGTCTGCTCACATTTATTTAAGCAAACACCCATTACACTTTTTTATCAGGCTCGTTTATATGTATTTGCTCTCTTGCTGTTGCACTAAATTGTATTAAATTATAGCATTCACTGCTTTGTATGAGTTCATAAACGTGAAGGCCCAAATCTTCAGGTAGCATGAGTGCCTGACGACGTAAAAACCATGTAAACAATTAAACAGACCTTTACACTGTGTCTGAGTGAACGGTTTGCCCCTAAAGACGTCAAGTAAAAGTTCTTAATACGTCTATAGGGAGCAGAGAATTGAGTAAGACTTTCAAGGCATAGACGAAAACTATAAAAGTATATTAAGTGAAGTAGCAATTTACTAACTCACTTCGGATGTCACAGATTCTGTCTCATTTCTGATTAAGGCCTTAATATGCTCACAAATGCTACAGTGATCAGTATTGATTTTGTAAGACAAAGGTGGAACAGAAAACAGAAAAGAAAAGCAGAAGAAATTCATTTTCTTTTTAAAAGCAGGCATATGAACAAATCTAACGGATGACTCATGTGAATGAAAAACAAGTGTGGGACACTAAAAAATGAAAAAGTTACTCAGGAAGTCTTGGCTAACTTTTTATCTGCTCTGATGAGTTCAGATGACAAAGCAGCAGCAGAAGTTGTGAAAGAAAAAGTTACCAATTCTCCTAATTTATAGCAGTGGTGTGTTTGATTTGGATAACTTAAGTAAGCACAAGCAGAGATTTTATATTTACCATCGCTGCATGTTGTATCTGACAGACCCCGGGGCTCCTGGCACTTTTCAAACTTGGCGTCCTCAAAAAAGTCTGATTTCGCCCTCAAGTGGGGAACTTTCTCCTCTTCAATACTGCACGCTGTCTGAGGTGATTCGCTGTCGGGTTGTTCCTTTCATAAACTTATCATCGTCGTTTATGACAGTTTTAGGTACAACACGAGAAAACAGTCACTCACTTTTTTTTCTATCCCGAGGTCCTCTGTTGCTGCCTCACTGAGAAAAAACGCGCGTCAAGACGTTTGGAAACGCGTCGGTCTCACGGAGAGGAACGCGCGACCACGACACTCGGTCCCTTCTTCTTTTTCCCGAACCGTAAACTGAACAAGTCAAAGGAGACAGTAAGGATAGCTGACAACCAGAAGCTTGGGTTGTAACTGCTTGTCCTACCTTGAGAAAAACGCTAAAAAAAAACGCCTTCTTAACACTCCCCCGATGATTTCCTTCTGCAGAGTCAGCGCAGTGCGCCGAGGAGAGCTGCGGACGGTCCGGGGCTGGAGAGAAGGTGGCTGCTGTGTTCTGCTGGGTGAATTCAGACCAGTGTTTTACACGCCGTGTGTGACTGTAACCCGAGTGACTGTGCGTCCAGAGGCTTTCTGTGCCCGTTGAGCTGATTAACGATGTTGTGTCAGGAGGAAGAGTCAAATCTTTGTGCGACAAAAATGTGCAAAAAAAAAAAAAAGAAAAAGAAAAAACCCTCAGCTCCAAGATAAGAAATCGGCAAAGAGGCGCGCATTACAGCCCGTGATGAAAAGCAGCAATGATTCTGTGATATTTTTTCTCACTGTGTGTGTTTGGTGCAGATATATTGCAGTTAAAATAATCTGTGTTTTACGCACAGATTATAATCTTTGTGTTTTAAACTGCATCACCTCTGAGAAAATCAATCAAATGTGGCCAAACGGGCAGAAAAATAACACAAAATAAACACAAATGTTTATGAATTTTCTGCCATCTTTTAAACGCTCTTATTAACTTTTGAAGGCTGCATTTCATTTAAGCAGACTTGCACTTTTTTTTTTTTTTTCACTTTCTCTGACCTCGCGAGTGCAGTTCACGCATGCTTCATGCGCGCACACGCACTCACTCACACACACACATACACACACACGCTTGTTTTAGGCAATAGGAAATAGCTTCTGGTTTCTCTGTGTACTGCTGGGATGTGACACTGATTTCCTAAGTTGTGTCCCTCAGATCCCTCAGAAGTGGGCGCGCTCATTAAAGTTTCATTGTGCACTTGTTTTTATGAGGATTTGCTCAACATTTGACTGAGACATCTCAAGAGTGAAGAGTTGAAGGAGGGAGGGATGTGCATGTGTGTGTGTCCGTGCACGCGCGTGTTTGTGTGTGTGTGTGTGTGTGTGAGGATAGAGTGGAGCAGAAAGAGACATACCGAGCTCCTCAGAGTGACTGCCTGCCTCAGCCTGGCTCCTCCACTGGGGTGAGAGAGGCAGTTGAATCCCAGGGCAGTCATTTCTATCAAGTCAAGCGTCTGGAAGCCCCACTTGCATGTTTGGTCAAGGGGTAAATAATAGATCAGGGATTAGGCTTATGTAGAATTCATTCCAGGGTAACAAGCTACTGAGGTCCCAGGATATGCATATTCATTCCTTGGCCAAGGCCGTGGGAGAGCGAGGACCATATGCCTGTTTGTCAGAGGGCTTACATTGCTAATTAAATGAGATATTACACACTTATGTGAGCAACAAAACAAAAAAAAGCCTTTAAAGGATTGTCCAGAAAAAAATGGTGTTTTTCTGTCAACTTAAGATGCTTTGAATGCTTTAATTTGACTGAGTGTTTTTTATTCAGCAGTGTTAATTAACCATATAGACTCTGCGTGGTGCAGAAGAATAATGTGACATAAACTGCACATCAAAGCAAACATGACTGTTTTTTTATTGCTGTTAGCATGTTGCCAAACTATTATATGAAAAAATCTCTGTTATGACAAACCCAAGATGAGTGATAGGATAGTTAAGACTGTGGGTGGGTGGATAGCTATGTTATCTCTTTAGTTCATAAATGTTTCAACAGTTCTGTATGGCTGGGTGGGCGACATGAGCAGGGGCCATTATCCGTTTTTGTTGTTAAAGTTGATTTGGATATAATTGTCCTGACATAGACAAAGACATAGATCTTAGTGGCTTAACTCTGGCTACTAGAAAGTACATTTACAGTTATGAACAACAGCTAATTTATTTAAAAAGAAACTTTTTTAACCAAAAAATGAGGAAACGCGAAGCTGCAAACTGTTTGTGCAAATCATACCTGCAAAATGTTTTGACATGTTTATTTCTCCTACAAGATTCTCTCTTATCATACAGTATCAGTTCATAGCAACTAAATCATAATTTACTGTTTTGATAGTTATGTTTACGTACATTTGGTTAAGGTTATGGAAAGATCCTGATCTTCACTGAACAGCCAGTACAGAGTGAAAGCATGAGAAACAACATGTTTGCCTTGTTAATATTTCAACTATGATCTTTACCTTAACCAGGATGCTTTTGCTGCCTCACCACACAGGAAGCATATATGATGTCATAGATCAACCACAGCCACCAATGACCTGCTTACTGTGGGGGGAAATGCAGCACTTCCTATAATGCAAATGTTGACATTGAACATCACTGAAGCAGCAATTAAAAACCTAAAAACCTACAAAGTTAGTTAACAAAAAAGTTAGTTTAATATTTAAATGTAATTTCTAGGAGACAGTGTTACAGGGACATGCCAGCAGTGACTCAACTATGTGACATTTAAACACTGTGATAAGTGTTGCCAGTCTAATGAGCTGCAACATGCTCACATGCATTTAGCATCTAGCTCAGGGTCACACTTATATATGTGTGTAAATCCTTTAGATTATGACACAAATGTCATAATTGTTTAATTTTGTCTGATAAAACTAATGAATAGTTTCAACTGAATGGAGTTTGGCGTTACGTACTGGAGCCAATAACTGGGTAATATTTGCCAATTTCAGACAGATATCAGTGCAAGAGAAATTCCAGCAAAAGAATGCCAAAGATATGTTTGTTTACATCATTAGCTGTGGATGTGTTTCAGCCACTTTATCAATAAAATTCAATTTTACTCTATTTCTATGTTTGTGTCATAACCACAGTGACACAGTGTTTCGAGCTCTAACCACTTCCAAAACCTGGGTGACCGTATAGCATAACTGTGGCTAAACACATCCTGTGTAGACACTGATGGAGGACTGAAGCTGCTGCTGCTGCTGAACTGAAGGGTTGCTTTCACTACACAGCCTGTGGAGACACAGAGTTAGAAACATTACCTCCACATGTCCGGTCCAGTTTGTCCACCAGAGAGCACTGACAAGTTTGTACATATTGTGTTCAGACTCTCAAACACAGACAGACAAACACAACACAATAAATGTATTCTTTTTTTTATTGTTTTGACCATGAAAGGTGTTAATATTGGTACCAGCCTCTAAAAAATGTATCACATGGCCTCTATAGTGTACTACTACTGTGCAATTAAACATGTACTGTACAAGTAAGCAGTAAAAGCAGCTTGATAGAGAAGGAGAGTATATGTTTATTTGTCCCTGTGACAGGATCCCGCTGTTCACTAATTATCCAGCGGGACCACTGATAATGAGCTATTGAACCTGCTACTGAAGTGTTCCACCTCCTGGGAAGGCCATCAGCTGCTGCACGGCACTCGTGGATCCATCAAATCCACAGAGGTCCTCGTGTTCATTTAGTTCCTCCGACGAAAGCATGGACAAGTCCAGAAAGGTCAGTCTGACCATCGGCATGAACCCCAAAGGGTTTTTAAAATCCCTTTTACCAATCAGGAGTTTTATTTCTGATTGTGATGGAACATTTCTGATGCCAGATTAATGTCACACATTGGTGGTATTTTCTATTAGATGACTTGAGTGTCCATATATGAGTTCTTTACAATCTGTTACAACGTCCTCTATCCTTCAGCTCTCAATCTGGATGAGCAAATAATTCCACAAAAGATCATTTTAGGCATCAAATGTTTGGTCATAAAAGGATGAAAAGATTTAATGAACGGCACTAAAGAGAAATTTTGCTGAGACAATTTTATACTTGAGTTTTGTTTAATTTTCTCCCAACTCATACAGAGGGAAGCAAAGGTAATAGAAATAAGACAAATACTTTTCTCATCTAAAAGCTGTTTTTCAACTGGACGACATTTACTCAGTGCGATCAATGTCCCATGTCCTTGGTCTCTTCTCTCATACTCAAGGGAAATATGAACTTAAATACAACCTCACCACCTTAATTTACCCTTTCACCAAGCAAAGGACAAGCTCTCGAGCAAAGAGCCCAGGGGAAATAGCCTGACTCCTTGTTCCCACAGATCCTGTGGGGGGCTAACCAGGGTTCGGATGGCACACTAGTTGGGTGAGCCGTGCGTGAGTGTGGCCCTCGTGGCATCAACGATACACACACACACACGCACACACACACACATCTCAGAGGTGGGTCTTGTGTGGATCAATTCCTCCTTTATGAGGGCTCTTGTCTGTTGAAAATAGGACCAAAAGGTCATCAGATGGGAGTCAAACAGAGGTCCACGCCATCTCATTGGGGCAAGGGGTTAGGACATGAACAAGGAGGCTGTACACACAGCATGTGGGTGTGGGGTGGTGGGGGGACTTATGGGAGGTCAGCGACATCACATGCGTACAGGAATGCACATGATGGCATGGTAAGGTTTGTGATGAGGGGAGGTTTTTGAGCTGGAATTGTCTGATTTAGGTGCACAGATATTGTATGTCTAAAGGCTGAAAAGGGGGAAGAGAAGTGGTAATCAATGGTTTCTCTGTCCTGGGGTTTTGTAAGGCAGTCCATCTCACAGGAGTGCCGTCTCACAGGATTCAACATGAGGATGGCTCATGCTCATTCAGGTCAAGAGTGGCTGATAATTCTCCCACAGACTCCAAAGAGAGGTATAATATCACTCCTCAGGGCATCACTTGTGTTGAAATGTGTACAAACAATCTTTAAAATGTCAGCAGTTGAGCATTAATTCAGAGGGCAATTTCAAAGGTTTGTGATGGCCAATTTCAATTTCAAAAGGCCCCTAGTGTGATAACAGCTTATTATTATCTAATCTCATTCAGCAAGAGAACATCAGACACTTAACAAATAGAGCCATCAGCCATGCTACAAAGTGACTGTGTTCAAAGACTTAATGTAACTCACACATGTTGGAGCCTGTCTCATTTCCCTGCAGAGGGAATGATGTTCGACTAAACACTGTGCAGGTTTGACATCCCTACTGGCATTTGTACAATCAATGTTCCTTTAAAGATGGGGACTTGTGACTCTTTAGTACCTTTTGTCATCTCCCGCAGTTCTCAGGTTCTTTCCTCCCTCAGCATCAAAGCTAGGCCACATTAATGCAGACGATATCCCCACTTACCTGAGGCAGCAGGCGGAGACCGTGCTTTCACAATTCTCCATGGAGTGTCATGTTGTGCCTTTCTTCCTTCCTCTGTCAGCATCGGCACACTGGGGCTTGTCATTTGGTTCTTGAATTTTTCATACGGGTGCATTTGCATGATCACAATTCTATGTCACTTCTTCCCCCTGGTAGATTAAATGCGGCCTAGCACTTGAACTTCTCTGTGAGTCCGCTGAGGCAGAACAGAGGTGAGACAAGCATGCTTGTTGGGACTGTCAATGCAAGAGCTGTCTTGTTTCAAGGGGTGGCCCATCACATTTTAACAGTTGGGCAATTAGAGACATGAGGCACACAAAGACAACTTCAAGCATGGGATGGTTTACATTTGCAGCTGTACATCTGAGTCACTCATATTCTGTTGCGTCCAGTAAAGAAGTTAAGCCATGCTGTGCTATTTGAGATTATTTCATTCAGTTTAGGGGATATAATCTCAGCAAAACAACAAAACAAATCCAGCTGTATTCCACATGTGGACCAGTGTCATAAGTGTTATTCATTATGGCAGTCAGATGAGCGAGTTTAATCTTGACCCCATCTCTTTCTGAGCACTCCACAAATCATAACAGCGGCTTACGATGAAAATATCCTTTGAGCTATGATTTATGTCAGCAAATATCAATTTCAGAGATCTCATTTAAACTTAGGATGAGTATGAATCTTGAGGGGTGAGTCTCTTTTCAGTCACAAACCCACTATTCCCATGACCGCCAGGAGACAAGCTAATGATCAAGGGTTGAATTAAAGATTCATTCTTCATTCATGCTTCATTTCCTTTACAGAGACTGGTACCGGTCTCGGTAGGTTGATTAAATGCGTTATCAAAATAATGTTTACTAAAGGTAGCCTATGCTGGATATTCTCAGCTTGTATTATTCTGTGTGGCAGTGCTCCCTTACACAGCAAATGTGGGCTGCAGATTAAGACATTTACACTCTATTTCTTTTAATAATGTCTTAACAGTGTATGTTTGAAGAAAGTAGAGCCAAATGTCAATTCAGCTGCAACATATTTGACTCAATCATTATATTAATTTACATTTTAATTATGCAACTGAAAAAGTCAAGAACTTGGAAACGCTTTAATTCGATGATTAAATCATAAACGGACTTGTAACCTGCTTCATACAGACAATGAAAGCTCGTAGATGAAAGACATAACCAAATAATGACAGAGGTTGAAGTGAGTGTGAGAAAATGATTTTTATTTTTTTTTTCTAAACGCAGGAAGCATGGCATTGGTGATATGAAAGAGTGCTTGGATGAGATCTGTCTTTTATGTGCCTAAAATGCTCTCAGATCTGGATTAATCTGTCATTAGTGGGACAGACAACAAACACTTAAAAGAGGGAGATACAGGCTGCTTCAGTCGGAAAGAGCAGCAACAGGCACTGTCAAAACATGGTGGAACATGCCTGCGTAGAACATGTAAGCAACTGGAAGTGTCTGGGGCCAAATTATACACATTTGATGATGAAAGAGTGGATAGTTAGAAGAGGATCCCTTTTTAGTTACCAGCTTCCTCAGATAAAATTTGCCTTAATTTGACTTTCTACTGACTGTATTTTGCTATATGATCTGCCTCTTGATTAATCATTTTCAAAGAGAAATTGTGGTTGGTTTTGGAACAAATGCATTTTTAATCTGACTTTTGACCTGAAAAAAAAGGTGCAATTGCAGGGACCAGACACTCATCACTGTTGCAGATGTATGATGGTGAATTTTCCTCGTGACGAGAGACAGAGAGAGAGAGAGAGAGAGAGAGAGAGAGAGAGAGAGAGGCTTATTCATAGATACCATGTGTCAGTTTGTGTGTCTGAACAAGAAACAGGGGGCAGGCAGATGTTGCGCATTATGTACCAGTCTACTGCCTCTAAAATTGTTCCGCAAATGAGGATCTTAATGAGAGGCAGTGTTCGTGGGTCAAGGAACAGCCTAATCATGCTAAGTCAATTGCATCTTTTCTCTTTGTGTGTGTGTGTGTGTGTGTGTGTGTAACACAGTGAGCAGATGAACCAACATTTGTCTGACTGAAGACAAGTGCCAGTCCTCATATTTCTTCATTTTCTTCTCTCACCCTGTGCTCCAAGTCAGGCTGGACACTTAAGTACATTAACCACACAATATGTAGTTGTCTTGTCTCACCAGCAAAACAGATGTCAAACACACGTCTTTGTTCATTTTCTCCTGCTAGCAACCAGTTCACAAAGCTCCCCCTATGGAATCGAGATTCAAAATGTATCGTGCATAATGTCTTTGACCTTGCAACAGATCATTAAAAACGTATAAAACAAGGTAAATATCAACAGGGGTAGGGTATAAGTGTGTCTATTAAAAGAAAAACAACATTTTAAAGATAAACTGCCGAAAGATCAATATTATATCTCAGTGTCATTTCTCTTTACCGTCATTCGTGTGGCTGTTGATCTTTGATATAACAACCGGGATTTATAGCCTTGTAAAACAGCAATTTCATTCACCGGGGATCCCTCGTATGATGTAGTGTGTGTGTGTGCAACAGCACAATAGCTACATAGCACATCTCTCTACCATTAAAGTGTTGCCATTTTCAATTAAAGCTACTGTAATTTTCTGTTGTTATATTTTCAACCTTTGATTTTCAATTACACTATTTATTTATCAGGCTGTCTATAAATAAAATATGGACATATTATACTGCACGTAATCTTCTCAAAGAATACTGTATGCTCTAGAAAGACTTCTTTAATAAGTTAAAGGTCTTTAAGTGATTTTAATGTTTTTATCAATTGTTTTGATATTTTATTACTCATGAAGATAAAAGAGAAACCTTAAACTGAAATCAAATATTCATGACAAACTATAAATTAAAATTTTACAATATTTATTTTCAAACATGTAAAGAATAATAAAAAATGTTGCATTGTCTTTTTTAATGTAGACCTTATCTCGTATTCTAAATAAATGTTTAAATTTCTGCATGGCCTAAAGCAAGGCACCCAACCCTTAACTGCTTGGAGTGTGACCATATGGC
Source organism: Protonibea diacanthus (assembly GCA_028641955.1). NCBI lineage: Eukaryota > Metazoa > Chordata > Actinopteri > Sciaenidae > Protonibea > Protonibea diacanthus. The sequence continues at coordinate 7,451,827 of CM053977.1, forward strand.
GACCCCATCGGCCCAACATCGCTCTACAACAATTAATGCAAGTGTGTGCATGTGTGTGTGTGTATGTTGGACCTATGTGTGTTTAATCAAAAGAATTATGACAAGTGAATTTCTACTGTAATTTCTAATACTACTACTGCAACATGTCAAAAAGTCTTACGGGGGGAAAATACTACTATAGATTACTGTAAAATGATAAAAATTAGTTTAATACTTCATTAGTTTGATTGGTTAGGTCAATGTAAGATAATAAATATCAACATGATCTACCCTTCAGTGGAAAGTTTGCCACTGTTTATAGTTCTACCTTGCGCATGCTGAGAAAGGGTAGCATTTAAAAAATGATTAAGTGGGTTGAGAAAACAAATAAAGCATTGCACATACTGTAACATCATCTCCATCCACGGCATTCGATGATTCAGAGCTCTTTCACATATATGTTATCTATAATTCAGAGCCAATAGATTGGACCCATGGTGGTTTGGACTAGATCTTAATTATTGCTCAGAGTTGGTCTTGGTCAGCTAAAATGTTCTCCTGATGAGAGCCCAGTGGGAGACGTGCTGATTGAAGAAGTCACTACCGGGGCAATTCACTAGAGTGAACAAGAGTGTACAGGATCATGATTTTATGTCAAGCTGCGTGGATCCTACAGCATGGATGGATTCTGTTCTTGGACATTAATCTGTGGTGTTTAATGACATCAAACTTTGTATGTTTATGCTTACTGATATGATAAACAAGTTCAACAAATATGTCTTCATACAAACAAAATCTAATACAAAGTTCTTCACACTATAACAATAATACACAATAATAACCACTAAAGAAGACAAGAGGTTGAGACCATTAAGAAATTCATAAACCAATAAAATAATCTTAAAATCAATTCTGAAGCAGACAGGTAGCCAAATGCAGAGACTTGAGAGAGAAAATCGGTGTAATGCGTGCTCTCTTTCTGGTCTTTGTGCTCATTGGTGACATGGTTGTTAATTTTAGGCTTTAAATAGAGACTACAATGTAATAATTAAGCCTCATCATAGAAAAACTTTTTTTTTTTAAATTAAAAGCCTGAGCATGTACAATTTGTATTGCACATACTGTATATAGTGTGCTTTTAAAGATAAAAATAGACATATTAAATAAATAATTACTTGGAGTGATTTCCTAGTGTTTTACCTAAAGGAATGAAAAAGATTACTACTACTAGTTCTGCCAACTTTTGTAATAATAATTGACAAAATAATTTCTGGGAATTAAAAAATATAACAAAAATGATAATGAGTAAACTGCAAGCATTAATATTCAATAAAAAGCCACTATAAACACTAAAAACGATTACTATTTAAATGTTATTTATAAATTATTCCATTATTCCTGAATGTTTATCAATCATAAACACATATAGGCTAATAACCCAGCATATAAATAGGTTAATGAGGTGAAATAAAAGGTGAATAAAGTAAATATAAAAGTTATTATAAGCCACTTGTGGGGTGTCTCTGTTCTGTTTGTCTGTCGTCCAAGGGGTCTTTCAAAAATCATTGTTGAGGGACCGCTACAGAGAGCCAGACGGACCTCTAAATGACACGCGGACTCGCCTTTTAGAAACCTCCACTATTCGGGGGGTAGGGATCGCCATGCCGTACGTTAACGGTAGCCGTCGTAAAATGCCGTAAACATAAACGGCAAACGGAAAACAGCGGGTTCGTTTGAAAAGGAGGAAAGCGTTTCGGTCGTTATTGACAACGGTGTAGTTCAACTGAGAAAGTTTGTTATGGTTTTTATAGAAAACGATATGACGGTTTAATCCAGCGAGTAATCAAAATCAGCCGTTGGGACGTGCCGTGACGTTGTCATGGACGCTGACTTTACGTCAACGGAAAATATGAACGTTTGTTAAGTGGCTAACTTTAGCTAAGCTAACTACAGCAGCACTGTTACTGTACTACTGTCGGGCTGTAAAGCCTTTACTGCATTGCTAAGCAACGAAACAGGTAAGAGACGAACTGTGAGCACTTTTAAAGAGTGTGCTAAAGACATGTCGTTCACTACAATAAACTAGTTTCCATATTAACTCTACCGCCGCCGATTAAATACGAACAAGCTTACCTGAAGATAACGTACCATATATACATATAATCATTGTTATGCACTGCTACACGTGTTGTTTATCACATGAGAGCCCCAGGATGATCTCACTTGTTGTTGCTTTGCTTTCTTTTCAGGTCCCAAAATGTCAGACGCACGCATCCTGGTTTTGGAGGAGCAAGTGAAGAGTTTATCAGATGAGTTAATGCAATGTCAGGTATGTAATAATGTGTGCTCAGAAGGCCTGATTGTGGTATCTACTGTGGATTATAGGAATCACATATGGTTATGGGTTGCTTGCCTATAACCTAATAACATGAAATGACCCCAAAATTGTGACATTTCTTGAGTGAACCGATGACAGCAGGTTCAGTCTGCAAATGTCCAGCCATGTTGACAAGTCTAGTTAAAGTTTTAAGGTGTTCATGTGTCACACCGTGATTACTTTGAGGTAAAATCTAAGTATCTGACAGTGCACTAATGCAGCAGTCAAGGTCAACACTCTTTGTCATCTGTTATCATGACCTGCATGAACTCTTGTTCTCATACAATATAATTAAGCTTTTCAGTAGCCAGATGAAGCAAAGAGAATATGAAACTGTTGCTCATATCTGTGTATAAAAAGAATCTTAATCATATATTTTCATGGGCTGAGTCACTACCGTTTACTCTTGGGGTTTATTTGGTCTGACTACATCTTCCAGTTTCCAGCACCTCTTGCTTTTACTGTGTGAAAAGCTTTTTTTTGCTTTGCTTGTCATTAATTTCAGACTGCAATTATTCACTTCATAAAATGAGTAGTTCAAACCATTTCTCACCTCAATCACCATTATTTTTGATCAGATAAAGACCTTTGAAGTTTATGACCAGCAGTGGACAGTTGAAATTGAAAAGCGTGTCTATTTTCAGGGAGTTAGTTATTATTTGAAATGATTTTACTAAATCACATAAAGTGTATGGTAAGGTGTTTGGTACTGTTTAGCTTCAAAAATCTGGAAATGACCTGACCACACTTTAATGAAAGCTCAACAAAGACAGTAATTTGAGTGCATTAAATGTCCTCTTCTGGAGTACATTTAAATAAATAGACACCCATTTTTCAATTTATTCACATAAATAGAGACACATTGTCCAGAAATTGCTCATAAGCAGATTTGGAAACCTTTCATCTTCACTTTGTGAGTCAGTGATTGAGGGAGGCTGTCCTTGCATACTCACCACCAGGTGGTGCCTAATAACATGAGTGAACTAAACCCAGCATTTCTCACTTTGCATATCCACAGTACCTTGCTGTACAGGTAGGTAGACAGCTGTGGGGGTTCAGCAGATGATGTGTTACATTTGAGTTTTTATTAGACTATAGATACCACCTAACACATGAGGGGCAGGAGCATTTGTTGTGGTGCTATTTGGCTATAGCCACGTGTGTGCCTGTTATCTTATTTCTCCTGTGAATAAAGTTTATTTTCAAAGTTTGATACCATCAGTCCAAAGTTTGTAGGAAACACAAGGCATCCTTTCAAACCTGTGTAGTTTGTAAGAACACTTTCTTCATTTGTTTTTAATTCAGTATATATACTCAATATACTACTAAGTTTGACGGAATCGCTGTCAGTTTATGATTTTTTTTCCCTTGTTAAATATTTCCCGTGTTTGGGTAAGTACACGAAAGTGTATAATTACAGGACAGAACAGTGCTGAAAATATTCCCATAGCCTAGAAAACTCCCCATAACATTTAATGATTATAAAAGTTTGATCTATTGATCACACAAAGGTAGGTTTTGTCCTACAAACAGTTTGGCAAGCAAATAAAAATCATCTTTAGACTCTAACACTTGTGTTTAAATTTCAGTTGCAGTACACTAAACAGTAGCATTATGAGTTTACTGGTCATATTTTGTTCACTCCAGACTGACAGTCACTGCTGCCTTACGTTGAACTGACATGGAGGCCATCCTTGGTGGTCTTGTCTGGAGTAAAACATCAGTGATTCTGTCTATCTAATAGGGACCTTTAGTTGTGCAGTGTACCATTTAAGTAGTGGCATTTGAATACCATTGATGTCTAAAGTCTCTGGCAAGATGCACTTCAGGACAGCCATTAACTACAAAGAGTCTCATCTGTCAGCCAGCAAATGTTCCTAGTAGACCCTGCTAATTTTATTAATATGTGGCTGGATTCCAGTGGCTGTCTCTGGTATGTTTAGCCCATGGTGTCTCAGTGGCTAGATTCAAAATTAATAATTCAGGGATCATCAAACACACATTCACTGCATCTTTAAGTACACATACGGCAGAGGAGAGCTTTTGATGAGGGTCCTGGCTGAACACTTGTCTGTGGAACTAGTTAATGGCAGCCAAAGGCCAGGCAGAGGGAGACCACCAATTTCAAGTCAACCATGCTGCTTATTCTATCGTTAGTTGCATTGCAGAGCTGATCTGGTGAGATCTCTATCCCCCTACACCCTGCTCCCACTCTGTATACACAGACAGATGCATACACAGACACAGATCTACAGTCCTTCCACTTTATATGTTCAGCTCATGGTCTTATCAAGGTCTGCTTCTGCCATTTTAGTAAATAATTGATTAGACACTTTTGAAAAGGGGGTTAAAATTCATGTACTAATTGGAGACCAGTAGATTCCAGTGGGAGGGATGACTTTTATCTTATGATGATGTGAACATAATTTATCAGATAATTTTATATTAAGTCGATTTGGTATAATTCTGTCTTTTAATGTCAGAAAATGTAGTTTTTAGATGTCCCTCATTAAATGTAATGTAGCTTAAAAATGTTTGAAAAACCAACGAGACAATTTGAATTGGAAATGTGTCAGGGGCTGGCTGGGTTTTTCTACTTGAAGATGACTCTCTCTGTCATCAGTTTTGAGTTTCTTTGGGGCTAGTTACTTTGGAGCTGTAGTGGAAAACATATCCGGAGCGCAATTGATTAATAAAGAAAATGCAAGCTCGACTGCTGTGTTTTGATTTGGATCTCAGCTCTCCCCAGTCATAAATAGTGCATAATGACAAGTGTCAATGCTTGCTCCCCTTGAGTCGAAGGTCACATCTCAGCGATGAGGATCCTTGTTAAGAGAGGCTCATGATTAGAGAGGGCAGGCCAGATCAAAAACTATTTTGTACAAGATATTTGAATTATTGATTAACTACCCCTTCTGTCGTATGCTAATGTCACTGAGCATCCTATTTATTTATTTTTTTGTTTTTCAGTGAGAAAAGCTGAGATTTGCTGTGGCTTTCCTCGTAGGCCTCGCTGCATTTTGAGACAAATTTATCAAAAGCTATTTATCTCAATTAGGACTAACAGCTGTTGACTCGCTGAATTCTTTATTTTCACAGGCGGACAAGGAGTTTGTGTGGTCCCTATGGAAACGCCTGCAAGTGGCAAATCCAGACTTGACCCAGGCTGTCAGTTTGGTGGTTGAGCGGTGAGTAGATACATCTTTCAAATTGCTACCTGAGAGGCTCAATAGCCGAAAATTCCTTTATCTCACAAGTGAAGAGAAATATGTGTGAAAGTCGTTCAAGGGGTGTTTAAGGCACCTTGGCCATTCTACTGGGGTTACGATGGAATCTGGTGCAGATGCTGATTTAAGCCTTCTTATCCCCGGTCTAGCAGTTCAACCATGGAAACCCTTTTAATGAAAACACTCTTCCACTGCCGCACCCATTCTGGACAGTTAAAACGCTCCTGCCAAACACTTGTCTTTATCGGATAAATTGTGAGATTGAATATGACCTCTTTTGCAGGGTGGCTAAGCCACAGTAAACGCAGTGGCATGGGAACTCGGAAAAAAGAACAGGGGTTCAGGTCTTTTTACAGTTTGGATTTAAATGTATTCCTCCTTATTAGGGGGTAAAAAATGACTTCAAATGATCTTTGATGCTGATATCTCTGGGGTTTGGTTGTTTTCCCCACTAACATAGGTTTCAACTGCCATTGAAATAAATGTAAAACTGTATCCAATACTTAACTTTTTGCTTTTTTATCTTTTAAGGATATTGTAGGATGATATTTCCTGTATCATGGCTGCATATCACATACTTTTTGAGGTTGTTAGTAGACCCTTAATAGGGGTAAAACAGTACAGCAGCTTGCAGAGAGTTCCTCAGTATCCGTGCCTCTCATTCCTTCTCCACATCGTCTTCTGTTCCTTTATAGCCCCATAGGAAACCCATCAAAGTATGTTGGTCCGCTGAGACTGGTGGTGGAACATGCACCCAGAGAGTGTATGTGTATTGTATCACCTGATGCGCAGGAGGATATTGACATGGTAATTGTGTCGACTCCAGTCAAGCGCTGGTGCCCACTGGGAACTGCCATTCACCCTCCCCTCCCCTTCCTGTGTGGATCTTGTAGAGTGATTGGTTGGTTGCTCAGGACATGGTGAACACAGCCCAATATACAAGAAGATGTAGCTAGGCCAGCCTGCGTTCCAGCTCCTCCAGGGACACCAGATACTTATTTCAGTGTCTACCAGGGGAACTAGCTGATCAGAAGAGGCAAAGAGACGAGAGAAAAGGCCTCAAAGATGGGAGGTGTAGAAGGAGCAAGTGATGAGTGGAGGGAATGGGTGGCCCCTGGTGGCCTAAAGCAGTGGAAACAAACAGGTCCCCAATTGATGCCTTGTTTTTGTCTCCCTAAGAGTTCATTATGATAAAAGAGGTGCTAGAGGGCTAGAGAGAAAAGTTTGGTGCAGCAGCAGGATAGTGCAGAAGCTCTCCTTTTATCACTAATTGAGAATTTTTGAGAATATATGGTAGGATGACATATTACAACACTGAAACATCAGACTAATGAAACTGACTCAAATACTATATAGATTTCCGCTTTTGTCTTTGCATTTTTCTGCTGTGTCCACTGTGTCAAAGTGATAAAACAGTTACAGTAAATAAACATTTTTAAGGGGCTAGGGTTCTTTTTTATAGGCATAGTATCTGTTGGTCTTTCAACATATATTTTGCAGTGTCATTCAACTGTAGGTGACTATGGACGTGCACCTATTCATTATTCTTTTCTTTCTTCTCTAGTGAGAAGCACAAAGCTGAGATAAAGGACAGGAAAGTGTTGGAGATCCTCCAGTCTAAGGACTACACCATACAGGAGCTGGAACAGGTACAGTGCAGTTTGACCTGTTTAGTCAATGTCTGTAAGATCTCAGGGGGTTGGCCAGGAAATATTTATTTTACAATAAGTAGAGATCTATAATACAATTATAGTCACAAACTACTCTGCTTTTTACAGAAGGTAACACTGTGTTTGACATCCCTTTATAAACTGACCATATTTACAAATCTGTTGCTGTTCGCCAATGATCAGCTCCAGTGGAGCAACTGAAAGTTAAATGCCCTCCTCAACACCATGGCCAAAGGTCCAAAGTGAGGGCATTTCTCATTATGTTCTCCCAACCACACTCTCTAAGCTTCATCTCCAGACTGAATCTTGCTTATCTGACATATTAATTACAAGTATTTCTTTTATGTTTTCTTATTTTATGTTTTTCACAGATTTTATTTAATTATTTAATTAGCATCATCTTTTGTCTTTTTCACAGGTTATCCTCACAAACAGTGTTTATTGTTAAATGTCAAGTGTAACTTTAAAGAATATATGTAATTTAAAAATTAATGTCATATTAACTTGTGTATTTTTAACTAAAAACCTCCAGCTTCTTCTCTCTCTCTTACCTGCCTTGCACCACCCCTTGAGTAATATTTCTTGATGGTATGATGGCTGATGATAATGACATCACTAATGTAATTTACTCCAAATCATCATCCCTTCACTGAAGCATCTGTCAGTCTCCTTCATTAGCGTCCCTCATCCAGAATCATGTTCATTCCTAATGAGACTGGCTGTAATGGAGTCATCAGCCTTCCAGTGTGTGTGTGTGTGTGTTTTTTTTTTTTTTAAACATTATACCCTCCTCAGCCATCTTTACTCTGATCCAGTCGATACAGTACTTACAGCAGTAACTCATAGGAGCACAAGATATGTGATTATGTCAAACTTTACTTTAGTTTAATCAGACAACATAGAGCACTGAGAACAAAATATTCTGTAAGTACAGGGACTGTGAGTGCCGTCATACATGTAAAGATGTACCTCATATCATTAAAACAGAAAGTTCTCATGAATAAAAAAATTGTATAAAAATAATGACTGATTCATTAGCAGCCATGACAGCCAACCAACTTGGAAGCTTATCTCTCCAACTGTATTTGTACAGCCCTCCAGATAAGACGGCATCGACAATGCTACAAAATCCAAGAGAACAGGCTGCTATATAATATGAGAGAACAAAGTTACTGCAGAACATTATTATTTATAAGATAAGAATCCACCAAGTTCTCAGCCACTATAGCAATAAAATATACGGCCTGAAAGTAAAAGGTAAGTGTGGCCTATTTATATTCTCTCTATAAGAAAGGCCTGCTGTAGCATATTACACACAAGAAAATTCATTTTGATTGATTGTAAATGCCTCTTTAGAAATGAAATACTTTCCTTTTTTACATTGATGTCAGACCAAGATTTTCCCAGAGATTTTATTTTCCAGAAGGGTCCACTCTTCTGGAAATCCGAAATATTATTACCTCTCAGTGAAGTCTGCTTGAGTTTATAAAGGCTTGGGTGAAATGAAAATTTTATTGATCTGCAATAATGTAACTGTTATTAGTAGCTGGCGGGCGGATAACTTATCACCGCTAATTACATAAGTAGCCACACATTCTTAATCTGTTCCTGCCAAATTTACCATTTCCTGTAGTGTGTCAAACATTTAGGCTCACCACTTCCCAGCTGCAGTATGTAAAAATAAAAATGGCTATGTCACCAGGTGAATAGAGGAAAGCTGCCCATTTTATTGGAGAGTTGTATAATTGAGTGAAAAATATATTCATGCATTAAACATAATCCAAATTAGTTTCAAACTATGTGTAAAAGTATAAACCCAAATAAATTTTCACAGAAAAGCCAATAAATGTTGTTAATGAATTCTTCCATTTTCATACTTACATGCTTCTCCTTTCTGTGTATTTAGAAAGTGTCTCGTTCTCCTCTTTAAACTGTCCATAATGAAACTTGTGGGCTATCTGAGAATCTCATTAAGAGAACTGAGCTCTGTGCTGTGTCATCCGGGCCTCTGACAGTCATCATCTCATCCGCAGTCTTGAGCCATACATACCCAAATAGTGATTAATTGGTTTTTCCTCTCTTTTTTTTTTTTTTTTTTTTGGAGATGTGATGGTCCACTGAGTCCACAGAGAATCCTACACTCATTTTAATATCTCCAGTCTCCAACTTTGATAATGTTTTTATTTCTTCCTTTTCTTGTTTTTTTTTTTTTTTTTTTTTTAATTATTATTTTTCCACATCTTTCTCTATATTTTCCTGATCCCTCGCTACTCTTTTCCATTTTTGTAACATAATTAGCTTTCATTTTTGAACTGCACTGGGAATTTTCAAATGCTAATCTTTCTGTCCTAGACCTCTTAACTTGGCGGAACCCCCTCTTTTTTTTCATTTTTCTATCAATTGAGCACTACTGGGGTTCAAATTGTTCTTGCCTACCTCATTATCAACGTTTGAATTTATTTTCTGCTCTCTAGTATAAATCTCTATTAAAGCCCCTCTGTTCTTAGCACGCCGAGCTAGGAGTAGCGAGGAACGCTAAATCCACTATCTGGATATATCTGAGCGATTTTTCCCTCAACATGGCAATTAATTGCATCCCAGAGCAGAGTGTTATTTGAGAGGAGGGTGTACCCACAGAAGGCTGTGGATTACCAGCCAATGCCAAACCCCAGCTGATGCAGTGTTAAGAGGCCAGCCTCCTCCTACTAAGGCCACAAAAGCTGCCAAAAAAAATGAACATACCAGCATCAAAAAGTGGGTGGTCATTAAAATCATTGTACCATTTCTGTTGGCCACTGGTTTGGAGAATCATTAAAATTATCATCACGAAGCTTTGTGATATTTTATTACTCATGGTAGATCTTCAGTATCAGTTTGATCTTGATAGTTCAGTGTGTGTGATCGATCAGTGGATTAATCTATGTCAGCTGACAGAAAATTTATCAGAAAGCAATTATTGATTTTAAATAATTTTTCAAACAAAAATGGAAAAATGTTTGACCGTTCCTGGTTCTGAAATGTGAGAATGTTCTGCTTTTTTGTAAACTATACATCTTGGTTATGGGTTCATGCATTAATTATATTATTATTCGTGTTGTAAACAAGACATTTATTGATGTCACCTTGGGCTCAAGGAAATTGTGATGGGTGTTTTTCATTTCTGATGCCTTACAGATGCAACGATAATTGCGGAAATAATCCGAAGAATTAATGAAAATAATCGAGTGGTTGGTTGCAGTTTTCTCAAGGGTAAAAAATAATCAATGATTTTCACTGATCGGATTTTAATGCTGGGTAAAAATTGGTGGTTCTGTTTACAGACTGTGGACAGGACACAATCCAGTTGTGAGTTTTAAATGCATAACGTTAACCTGTGGCTCTCTCCGTCTTTTCTTCTGTCTCGCTGTCTGCCACAGAAAGTGACAGGGCAGCAGCAGGAGATTAACAACTTGGTACAGAGGAGGACGACAGTGGGTGAGGAGAGCGCCTTAATGAAGAAGGAGCTGACAGTTCTGCGTGAACAACTGGTCAATAAGAGTCAGGAACTTAAGGTTGGTGGAACAAATTTTCTGTGGCAGTCTGTGTCTCAGAGTCGAAAAGTCTCTTTTCTGTGTGGCACTGAACACGACAAGTCCCCCGTGGCTATAGCCACAGGCGTTTGAATCATTTAGAAGAGAAAGAGGCCCTCTTGAACAAAATCTCTATTTCTTCGTGTCTTCTTCTCTCGCTTTTCACCTTTACTCTGTCTCAGCCTTTCTTGCTTTTAGCTCTCTTTCTTGCTACTGACAACAGAGAATACTTAACAGCTGGAAAGTGTATGTGTGTGAGAGAGAAAAGGATGGAGAGAAAGGAAAGCAGGTTGTTAACTTGCAGATAAATACTTAATGACTGCTTCAGTAGGGGAAAGTGAAAACTGTGCATGTGATGGTGTGGCTTCCCCCTAATTATGCTTAGATGGGACCCGGCTATGATTAATTGATAAAGGAATGGTCCTTACACAGTCTTGGTGAGGTCTCATGGCGAGAAATTGTGGGGGACAGCATCAAAGGAGACCTAGGTTGAGTCTAATGGGTCTTGCTGCAAACACCATTCTCATTAGGAGCCTGTCATTAAAGCTGACAGACTGGCCCCTGTACCTGCATGAGCCCAGCTCTTGCGGCACGGCTCAGCTCATACGAGCCAACATCTGGCCGCGTGGGCCCAGTCATACAGCACAGGTGACCTTGGCCAATCAGCGGCCCATGCAGGGGGCTCCCGCAGCAAAGCTGGTCCGCAGTTTACATATTCATCTCAGCCTCAACCCCATGGGTTGCTTCTCTTTTTGTATTTCTCCAGCTTTCCTTTTTTATTTTCTCAGTTTGAATCCCTCCTTTTTTTATTCCTTTCTTTCCGTCGCCGTTGTTTATTTGGCCCTCACGACCCCCTACTTTCGTCCTTACACACACACACCTCTCTTATCCAGGAAATGAAGACGGAGTGCAGGAGGAAAGAGGAGGAGGAGCGGCAGGTGGTGCGGGCTCTAGAGGAGGAGAAAGAGGGATTAACTTCCCGCTGCGCCGCCCTGAGAGCTGACCTGGAGGAGAAAGAGAGGCAGGCCAACAGCCAACGAGACCAGAGGGATGCTGCCCAGGCCAGAGTCAAAGTATGAACACAGGGACAAGTCCATTCAGACACGCACACACACCCAAACACAAAGTTGTAAAGGAAGGGCCCCGTCCTCTAGGTTTCCCTTTCTTCTGCATACCTTGAACTCTCTGCTCCCTCATACCCTTTCCTCCTCAGCATGTGAATATAAAAAGATCTCTGTAGCAAAGCACACAATTTAAATATGCAGGGACTATATTCAAAGGAAAGGAAAATTATGATTCAACATGGAGGAGACAGATCTTCCTTGGTTGGGGTAAAAAATGAATTGAGCTTTTGTGAGGTCATTTGCATGTGTGGGTACCAAGAGTTTATAGTTGTTGTGAGTTTTCTGTCATTATTTCTCCCCAAATACAAGCAGGTAATTGTAAGAATATGGCCCAGTCATAATTATGAATCAATACTTCCGATCTGTGTGGACATGTGAAATACAGTGATTAGACTGTGACAACAGTGTTGCTCTTTAAACATTCAACCAAAATCAAATCACAATCACAGTCCTTGAAGACTTTTCATTCACATTTCAACCTGCCGCCGCTTGCCATCCCCTTACAGAAATCAGCTGCCTGCAAATACTAGAGTCTCAGGACATAAGAGCAGCAGAGGAACCTCACATTCTTTCCCCTTCCTTATAGACTAATCGTTATGAAGCATATTGCTACTCTAGTCAAACAGAGTCAGACAGAAAGTCTTGAATAAGTCAGGGCTGCAGAGTAATTATACTTGGACTGGATGAAGCCCAGCAACTAGTCTATGCACATCCATCACAGCCTAAGACACTCCACCTGTTCCTCATTTTTTCTATCATACATTGATTTGAAAGATGGAGATGGAGAATATGGGTTGTGCAGTGGATACATCTTGCCAATTTGTTTGACATGGCAAAGATTTGTTCAGGAATGTATCATTTAATCCAGTGCACGAGTAGATAAGGTACACCTACTGTATGGTTATGTTTTTTTTTAACTAAACAGGGTTAGACAATATGAAATACCAGACAATGTTATAGCCCTAAAGCTAATACAAATTTAGTGATCCTCTGCATTATGTTCACTTATTTTCACTTAAGAAAGCAACACAAACAGTCTGTTCAAAAGTTGTTTACATCCGTGTGCTCTCTACGTGTTATCATCATCATCTTTTTATGTCCTTTCTTGTAATTGATGATGACTTCCTTTTGCATATGTTTAATTCTGGCCCAGTGAAACACTGTTTTTAATTACTTTTAAACTGTCAAGGTTTGCGCACCTTTGTGTGTTTTAATGTCATACAACCTGCCATTCTCGACTGCTTTCTTCCTATTAAGGAAAAGCTGTGACTAACGCCTTGTCTACACCTGCTTTACAGCGAAAGCAGCACAATAGCAGCAGCTGCAGTCCTATGTCAGTGTTTCCACTGGATCTGTTCAGCCACGGTGCTGCTGTGCACTCAGAAGTGTTTTGACAGTGCTTACAGCCCAATGCACAATCAATACAGTTACATGTATAAGTAGATTTGTAGTCTAAAAAGATGCTGAACAAACAGACACAGAACACAGAATGGGAAAGAAGAGAAAGAACACCTGAGATAAAAAAAAAATATATATATATATATATATAGATGCATTTTTCCTTGGTTTTATATTGAAAGGCAAAAACACATGAAAAGCTGTATTTTGACCATCTTAGATCATCATCAGTGTCATCACTGCTTCCAGCTGTTTTCAGGTGGCGTTCATTGTGAATGTGTCTGAAAGTGTGCTGTTACTTTTCTACACCAGAAGCTGGAGGAGGAGTTACACAATGCCTGGCAAGAGTTGTCTACGATGCAGAGCCACAGTAGCAGTCTCGCAGCCCAGCTTTCTGCCAAGGAGAGGGAGATGGCAGCAAAAGAGGGGCAACTCAGTCAACTTCGGTGAGCGCTACCAACTGATGCACTGCCCAGTACACTTCAGTGTCTGTTTTCTTGCAATAACCAGGTGATATTTTTGGATAATTTCATTAGTTAAAGGTAGTATGCATCTGTCCTGTGCAGACATGTACGTATATATCCCTTTACGTGTGCTGGGGTGTGCAGCAGTTAATATATTGCTCTCTACGCTGTGAGGCTTGTGGGTGACACAGGTTTCTTCCACACTGGCTCACCTAAAGCCACTTGATAAGCCCTGCATAGTGGATGTGCTTTAAAAGAGGGAGAAAAGGGAAACGGGGCAGGCTTTGGCTAAGCTTTAGTCGATATGATAAAAACTGTGAGAACCGTCGGAGTCTTAGTGGTAATCTCAACCTTTTTTAACTACTTTTCTGTTTTAATGCCAGAGGCACTCTGACGTGTCAGTCACAGCGGGGCTGGAGACCAGCTAGCTAGGTGATTAAAGATGTCCTTATAAGTTAGAGGAGGACTTTCTGGTAATTCTGCGGGACACAAAACAACTTTCAGAAACAATGTTGATGTTGCTATGATGAGGGACATTTAGACACTGTCAGCAGAAGAAAGGTCTAATAAATGTGTCATTATTATTGGTTTAATATTCAAAGTAATTTTTTATATTTACATATTTGTATCACATGTTGCATGTGTGTGTAGTCGTGAATGTGCAGAAGTGCAGACCCTGTACAGACAGAGTACAGAACACGCTGCAGAGCAGAACCATCTGATCAAGCAACTGGAAGGACTCAACCTAGATACACAGAAAGTCCTGAGGAACCAAGAAGAGGCACATACTGCTGACACCACCTCCTATCAGAGGGTACTACTCACACATACACACACATGCCAAACCTCAAACTCATTATTATTACCACTTTGTTGCACTCCACTCGGGCCTCACCCGCTGTGGTGATTTATTTCCAAGCTAGCTATAACCTACAATTATTTGACTAGTGCCAGAAAAGAAGGACTTTTCTCACTGTATCCTGTTACTGTGAATGGGTTCTCAACCTACCATCCCTCTCTCTGATGACTGTACCATTGGGCTACACACAGCACTACACAGAGAAGGGGATAAGGAGAGATTTCAGGCAATTATTAGTCATAAAATCTGAACTTAAAGGAAATTTTTTGGCCTCACTTCATATTATCTTTTTTGTCTTTTATCCTTCTTTTCATCCTTACATTGATGATCTTAGCATATGTTTTTAATATTACTATGGAAATAAGTAAACATCCCCACATGAAAGCATATGTCAGTCTTCATTTTACCCCATCTCATGAGTGATTTTTGTCTCATATTCCTCCAAGTGAAATCCCATCTCTGGTTGACTCGACCAGTTCCAATGCCTCTTCTCCTCCGCTCCTGCCCTCATATTTCCTATTTGTGTTGTGTCAACAGCTATACAAGGAGTTGAGTCAGTGCTACCAGGCCCTCACATCTAGTGAGGCCAACCTCCGTCAGAGCCACCAGGAGCTCAATAGCCTGCTGGCTCAGAAAGACCAACACATCCTGCAACTCCAGGCCCAGCTACAACAGCAGCAGGAACAAATACAACTGCAGCAGCAGCAGCAGGCTCAGCACACAGCCCTTTACCCCTCCCTAAACAGACAAACCAACTTTAAGGTAATCACTGTTCACATTCTTCACCATCTCCCCGCACAGCTCTTTTTAAAGTTTATCAAGTGCATTACAACTCCAGGCTAAGAAGTGTTTTTCTATGATGCCTTTTCCGCTGCAGAAGTTGTTGAGCTTTTATGTACATTTGTGTGGGTATATACAGCAAAATGTATATTGTTATAATGTAGCCGTGTGTTTCCTTACATAATGAACACATTATATTATGATACATCTCTCTATCTCAATCTATATCTCAATCATCTGTCTTGTATCCAACCAGCAGTGTGTAGGTTGATTAGTAGGCACAGTAATAACTGACAAGCCCCAGTATGGCCTGTGGTGATGGTCTTTAACAGAGATTCACTCTTTTAATATCTCTCTGCTTCATCCTTGATCTATCCATCTCTCTTTGCACCAGTGTCTTTCATGTCAGCTATCTGATCTTCTCTAGCTCTCTGTCTTGGACACGTGTGCTCTCTCCGACTTACTTAGTTTATATATTTTCTTTCTATCCTCCCACCCATGTATCTTGAAGTCCTTTTAAAATACCCAGGTCAGATAGCAATATATATAAGGAGGTGGAGAGAGGTGATTTAATTGGAGCCCGTGTAATGTTCTTGAAGATGATGTTGGCGTTACAGTTCTACATCTGTTAGTCAGCAGGGGTTTGGCTTTAGCTCTCTACCTTTGAACTGTTACCCAAAGGCAATAGAGGCTCTTGTAAGTTAATGCTGCAGCCACATTTTAAGTGGCCTTTAACAACTCCTAATGATATGGTGATAGGTGTTTCTCAGACCACACAGTGTCAAAGAGTGTCACTGAGCTGAGAATAGAACACGTATCTGTGTCTTATACCTTTCAGCCAGACACACTCATTCCATCGTGTTTCAGTCTGTTCTGCAGTCTGACTTTTGCTTCAGTTCAAACAACGTCCTGTTGCAGATAAAGCAACTCTGTAGCAGATGTAGCCGCGGAAGATAATATTTTTGCAGCAGTTGAGTAATTTCTGTGCCTCCGCAGACAGTAATTGTTTAATTTGATTGGTTGATATTTTCTGACAGCGCTGCCCCCGGACTGTGGAAGTTAAAAGATATCAGCTCAAATGTTAAGTGAGTTACAATCGCCCTGTCTCACTTAACCCTGTTAATTTAACCAGCGGTGAAATATAAATGGATCATTTAGTCAGTAATTAAATACAGTACTGCAGTGTTCCCCCAGTAATTAATACTACATTTAGAGAAGATGCAGTTAGTGCTGTGTGTGTAGTGTGGGCATGCATGCATGCATACATCCATACATGTTTGAACAGGGTATGTGAGTGTGTGTCTATATATCTACAGTATGTTTATTTTATCACACTGAACATGCACTCTACCCCGTGTTCCTCCCGTCTAGGTCTAAGTGAAAAAAAAAAACTGATCACACATATCCAGGGTTGAGATATAATTACAAAAATACCCTTTATATAACCTATGCTAAGAATTAATATTAACTTTTGTTTACTGAACACATGTAGCTGCTGTCTGGCTGATTTGTTTCTTTAACTTTCTTACCTACTGACATCAAAGTGAACAGATCAGGTATCCCAAGGTATAGCACTCAGTCAGGAGGGCTTTCTGTTTCCCACTCTGTAATTTCACTGACAGGTTGTGCGTACGTGTGTACGTGTGTGCCTGCGCGGGTGCGTGTTTGACTAAAGGTGTGTGTATCCGAGCACATAATCACAAATTCTGTAACAACTTCCTCCCGAACACCTGTTAAATTCTAATGCTCAGGTTGTTAAGGCAGATTTGATTTTAATTTTAAATGTTTTGGTGGAAGTTACCATTGGAGGTGATCAAAGTGCTGATCGCAACGGGAGCACAGGGGGGAGACGCAGCGCTCATTTGAATACGGACCAGAGCGACGGCTTTGAACACCCCTCCCGCCGTGGTTTTGAGGGGGGAGCGTGGATAAAGGAGGAGGCTGGGTGAGAGGAATAACACCCATTGTGCGTTATACTTCCATGCTGTGCACCAAGATTGACTGTCTGTTCTATTCTATCTTATGTCAAGTTAACTCTTTACAGGAAGCTTAACAAGATTTACCCAAGGCATATAGATGAACAATGTCTAGTAGGGCAGCAGCTAATAATTATTTTCTTTATCTGTCGATCATTTTCTCGATTAATTGATTAGCTGTTTGGTCTGGAAGGCGTCCCTTTAGATAATTGTGAAAATGTTGAACACTTTTCCCCAAAGGTGAAGATATTTAATTTACAGTCATGGAGGATTAACTGGAATAATAATACAATAGTTAACAGAAAAAATAATTAATCCACTAAACTATTATTCACTATATCCACTCAGACTTTTTGTTCTGTCACAGGACACAAACTGCCATAACGTCTACATTTGTAAAGTACTGACAAAGAACAGCACAATCTATGAATTTAAAATCTAATTGAATGTTAAGTTTCTCACCATAAACAGCCCCACACACAGCATCTGAGGTGAATAGAACATCCATCCATCCATCCATCCATCCATCCATCCATCCATCCATCCATCCATCCGTCTGTCCATCCATCCATCCATCCATTTTCTGTAACCGCTTATTCTTATTAGGGCTCAATAGACCAGTGTAGCAAAAAGCAGAATTTATTTGAAGAAACTCCAGTTCTATGAGCATATGGTAAGCCCTATAATTCAATTTTTCTAATTAAGAGGAGAGTGTTCTCTTCTCCTATTTTAATTTGGAAAGTGAATTCACATATCCTCGCAATGTTGTGCATTTTATTCTACCAGTAGGTGACCCAATAAAAACTGCTCCGTGACTCATTTAGTTCTACCTTGCTGTATCATACTATGTTATTTAGATACTCTTACGTTTTATATCAATCTAAGCTGCATAGGACTGAGTTGAAAAAATTATGTTGCATTTCTTTTTTATAACAGTAACATTTCACATAAAAAAGCACACATAAAAAATTATTCTTGTGCCTAGTTATGAATGAACAATCCTTATTATTATCAATTATAGTTGATTATTTTTATGATTCATCATTTAGTGTTAAAAAAAAAATGCCTGAGAAAATGGAAAAAGCCCATCACAGTTTGTTGGTGACACTAATATTCACGTCAAAAATATTCATGCAAATTGAAGTGTGTTTATTGTTTTTGCCTCATAAATAACCAAATAATAATCAAATTTATCGGTCAACAAATCGACTAATTGCTTCAGCATTACTTGCACTGTATTTTCAGGAATTTCTGTATTTTGTATGTGTGTGTATGTGTGTTTGTACTTAAAACAGTGAGATATCTCCACAATGTCAGTCTGGTAATGGCCTCATGCCCCGATCTTCTAGCTGTAGGGCCTGGCCGATCGTCAGGCACCGGGGTGATCCCCATGCACCATGAGATGCAGCCTGAACAAACTGCCAGGTTGGGAAAGTTTGGGTTGCCAGGTTGGGTAGTCACCATCACAATCTAGAGGCAGAGAAGAGCCCTCATTAATGGACAAAAAACTAGCGAGAGTGAACATTTAATCACTCACAACTATCTCCCTAACTACAATGTTGTATTTATAGTTGTCTAGTGTTTGGCTATTGTCAGAGCTGTGCTGTGATTAAAGACCAACATTAGAATCCATAGCAGACCTCAGGCTTTCTGGAACCTTCACCACTGTAAATGAGTGGTAAGTTGTTAATTGTGTGGGCAGTCATTCAAAGCACTGGTTATTCTCTCATCAGCATTGGAAAGGAAAAATCAGGGAAAATCAGGCATAATCATTCGCTCCAGAAAAGTTTCATATAAATATAAGAGAAGCGCCTGCATATTTTTAAAATGTGCTGAAACTTTTCTAATGTATAAAAGGCCTTCCGCACAGAGGACAGTTTGACTTTCACAGTACAAAAAGCACAGATGTAAATAATTTAAATAATGATGGCTGAATTCCATTTTAGCTGCTTCAGTTTCAGGGTCCTGGTGTTGTGCATGCTGGCTCACTGTCGCACTGGGACGATTGAACAGAACAGAGACATCATGATGTTATTAGTAACACACATGCTTTTTACAGTGACAAGTGTAAATCTCTCTTTTCTCACTATGAAATACACAAATTCGACTTGTACAGCTTTTCTTAAAGAATGGAGGAATCACGCACTTATAATAGCGTTACACCCACATTATTATGCTTTTAGCGTAAGATACACAAATTGTTGTTAACACATTAAAGTCCCTCATATCTGTTTTAAAGACTGAACCTGGAGCATTTCCTGAACATTTCCCAAATGGCCAGACTTTTTTTCTCTCCCCCACCCCCCTTTTTTTTTTTTTTTATAAATTGAGAGAAGCCCACATGGTGCATCTCCCTCAGCTGGTCGAGATGGTTTTTAACATCTGCTTCTGGCTTGTTATTTATGTTAGCCAATCTAAACACTTTTAGATGTATAATTAAAGTGCTAGTTACACACACACACATACGCAAATAAATACACCCACCTCTTTGCCTGGGTCATGTTTTGCTTAGGTGAGGCGTTTCTTTTGATCATCATCATTAATGGCCACCATCGAGCGAAAACGATAAAAATGCTACAAAGAAACATTGAAATGAGATTTTCAAGCAAGAGCTCAACAAACAGAATGGCCTCAGCCACAGGGTTCTCTTATGTGTTCATATGTACTGTATATAACTCCTTAGTGTTTATGACCTTTTAGTGCACCTTAGAGCAATTTAAAGACTGAGAGAACTTTTAATTTTCTGTGCTGACGTTCAGGCGAATGTGATGGAGCGCTTGTATATGTCAGATATTTTATGAATTGTCTTTCACATGGTTCTTGTTTCGACTGCTCTTCAGTTTTTCCCGTCTGGAATGTCACTCCTTTAACTGTCAGGACCTCCCTAAGCGTATGTTAAAATTTAGTACAACCTGCTGCTTGTACAGTGTTTACATGTGCCATTCCATGTGAAAACATTGTGTAAAGGTTCAGCATTAAAATAATGCTTCAGATCATACTCTGATAAATATTTTATGACAATGCTATTCTTGTCGAACGCTTATCTTGCATATGCTTGCATGAGTGTGTTATCAGTAAAATACTGTTGTCAACATGAGTTTGTTTATGTGCGTGTGTTTGGAGCTGGGCCATGTCCAGGGCCAGAGACATACTAATGACATGGACTCCAGTGGTGTGTTTTACCAGCTCAACTGCTCTCATTAGATGAGAACCTCTGTGCAGCACAGCTCGCCTCATTAATGAAGCACAGCCATGTGCCGCTGCAGATACGTGCGCTCACTCGTTCAAGCACACACACTCAGGTCAAACAGACAGTGTGGGAGGACTCAGGGCTGTGTACATGCACACAGAAACATAGACGCATCCTACATCCTACTCACTGTGTGCTGTCCTTCTGTAAAGTCCCTCTTCACTGGACTATCAGTTAACACGTGCTCATACATATATGCACGCACACATTCTTTGAAGAATCACCATCTTGAATATAAAGTGCACCTGGCCTGGTGGGCGGACACGCACCTTCTAGCCTTCACTTCTGAAGCCTATCCAATCACTTCCATGTACGCTGTCCCTCCACAGATGTGTGTGAAATGTGATTGTGTGAGTATGTATTTGCTTATGCATGTAGATGTGTGTCTGTGTGTGTGTGTGTGGCAGGGCCCCTCCTGATTATAGCTGCTACATAATTAACAGTGATCAGATTTGTTTTGTGGCATAAATGGTGCATGTGTAGAACATTAGGCCTGGCAAGTCTCATTTCACATTCAGCTCAAGGGCTCGGCAGCAGACGGGTCACGAGCTTCAGGGAGCACAATCACAAGCCTCCCTCCATATGGTCCTGCCTGCCGCATCCTCACCAGCGAGGGCTGCGAGTGCCAGACAAGTTCCCCCAAGAACCTAATCGTGTTCAGTAATTACCAAGACCGGCTTTTCTCTTTTTTTCCCCCCTCCCTCCCTCAGCCTCCCCACAATCTCTTGCTCTTTTTTTTTTCACTGCACCTGCATGCACTCTTCTTCTCTTTCAATCACATGCTCTCTCCCTGCCCATTGCTTTCAATGAGCTGCTTGTAATATGTTTATTTTTTCCCCTTTAACATCTTTGCTGCTTTACTGTCTCACAGTTTGCCTGTTTTTCTGTTTTGTGCTGGATGAAAATCAGGATGGGGATTAGAAAGATTGTGAGAGGAGAAAAACTCAGACACTCCCACATCAGTTAATTTCTAAATTGCTTTATGTGGCTGATGCCGAAAAACCCAGTCCGTCCTCCTGACTGCCTAGAAATTATAAATAATTGTAACAGATGCGCCAATATGGCCGGCCTCCAATAAACGAGGCCCCAGATAATTTGACCAACCCCCTTTGACAGGCCAATTTAATAAAACATGAACAAAATCTTCCTCACTAATAATTTATCATCCCCTCTCCTCCCCTTTGGTTAAAGTTGATTACCCTGGCAGTTAACAAGGTCACGCCCAGATGCCAGGTTTCTGATAATGCAATCAGGACTCGTTGGAAAAAAGGTGATGACATCCTGTGCGGTTTTCTTCACTACATGGCCTCCAAGTACAACACAGTTGTGAAGGCCTCTGTTTGTCAAAAGGCTTTGATTTGATGTGTTGTTGATAGCAGCAGGTGATGCTGTTTTTTTGTGTGTTTCACACCTTTGCATTCAGGATTTAAGAAAAGAAAGGTGAGAATATATGCAGTGAGGTGATGGAGTCAAGAGGTATGTGGGTGAGTGTTAATGTCAAGAGAAAGGACTCAAGCATCAACAAAGCTAATACAAAGTATATATACTGTACATGCACTTTGACTATACATGTCTCTAAAACAGAATATATCCTGGTCCTTGAAACCATTCTTTCTGTACACACAGATATCCATGAATGGCTATATGAACTGTTATTAACAGCAGCAGCAAATGTGTGCAGATAGAATTTCATATTTAAGTGGCATGGACATTATAAAATCAATACTTTTATGGTTGCATTATGGGAATTTACACATGTGAGTGTATGCATTAGTGGGTGTATGTGCATCACAACCTATTCCTCTGTGGGTGGGCCCTCTGCTTTATCCTTGTCCCTTTCAGTTTGTTTTGGTAGTCCCCGCTGTGTCCGTGAGGTGTGCAGATGCTGCTACACACTAACAAATAGACACTGATAAATAGATGCACCATGATAGCACACACACCACAATGCTGGAGATGGTAGATGGCTGTCCCGCTGCCACATGACGTATCTGGTTATTGACTTCAGCATCTGAAAGTGTCATGTGGACATCCAGTATGCAAGAGTTCGTCTATTGAACCTTTCTACTTTACCCTGAATTTATTTACTGCTGCTGATTGAATCAAAGGTGACATATAGGCTGCTTGGTTGCTCACTGATTGTGGCTTATCTCTTCCTCAAAACACTGTGTGCTTATGACAACATTGCATTATGGTCCTTTGCGATGACACTGAACGAACTAGTACCCCCGCCTCGCCTAGATTTTTCCGTGTACACTGTAATTTGTAATCATAACAGAAAAGTATAAAGTATACAAAAAAGCTTGCTTGATCTTCAGTTTTAAGGGGTTAGCATTTACTGTATCTTTTTTTGATTGATTGCAGTCTGTGTAAGGGCAGATTTCTTTCAAAATACATTAAATATGTTGAAAAAACAA
The DNA here is from genome assembly GCA_028641955.1 of Protonibea diacanthus. Taxonomy (NCBI): domain Eukaryota; kingdom Metazoa; phylum Chordata; class Actinopteri; family Sciaenidae; genus Protonibea; species Protonibea diacanthus. Next base: position 7,474,917 of record CM053977.1, read on the forward strand.
AAAAAAGTTGCTGAAAACATGTCAAAAGAGTTTGAACAATATATTACTGAAATGTGGAGTTAAGATTAAAACAGTTATCACCAGTTTTCACTCCAGGATTTTATGGGCGGTCCTAAAGGGTGGCTCGATGACACACTGAGGCCACCCTGAGCATACCCCTGCTAGCAGAGAGATAGAGATTCATCTCACTCAGAGTGTTTCAAAGTTAGTCGTATCATTTTCTGTCTTTCTTCCGTTGCTTGGTTAAGCATGTCAGATGTGACATGTCACAGATTATGGATCATTACTTTTCCTTGACAGATGAGAACATTATCCTGTTGTATGGGACACATGATGAACATATGTACGAATCTGTGAAATCAGTTCACTGTCCAGCAAGCCAAGTCTTAACTTTTGATAACTTTTGATTCACATTTTTTGTCACTTTTCTCTTCACCTATAAGCCTGTCTTGTGCTCTCTGGTGCTATGGTGCTCTTTCTCACTCACAAATACAAACTCAGATGCACTGTCTGTCTTTTCTTACAGGCAGCGGTGTCAGAGCAGGTTGACGCTGCAGCCCAGAGGTCTAGCCCTGATTCTGACCGGGCCTCCACCCGAGACTCAGATCCTAGGCCAGAGGATAAGACCCTTCAACGCAGATCTGCCAGTTCCGTCAGAAGACAACAGGTAGGTTAGCACACACTACTGCCAATTATGACAAAGACAGCATGTGGGTGAGCAGCTAACATGCCCACACTTATCTGTTACTGCTCAGATTAGATCAAAGCCATAGCAAAGGGAAATGGTCTGTTGAGAATCATGTGATTTATCAGACCCTGCCTCTGCCAACCTTTGTCCTGAACTCCCCAATACACACACACACACACACACACACACACACACACACACACACACACACACACATACACAATTGCCCCTCCTACTGTGACCAGGCCGACGTGTGCTGCTGGTTTCATGCATGCCTTGGGCCCAGGCACTGGCTAATTTACCGCTTCAGCAGTACATTATGAACAAGAAAGAAGCTTTTGATCTTCTCGGTATTCCGCTCATAAGTTTGGCAGGACATGTTTCTAGATGGCCTAACTCACTCTAAAGCTGGCCTGGAGACACATTGTTTGATTCATACAGCTGTCCTCATTATAGCTTCAGTGGAAGTGCTTCTGTTCTGGCAGTTTATAAATGTAATGTAATTATTTTGTACAAAATAAATAAACAGTATTGACATCATTTGATGTGCTTCCTTGTTCTGGAGGCTGTGCTGTGTTTGCCCTAGGACACACACACACACACACACAAACACGTTATTATTATGCACCTACTATTAATTATTAAGAAATGTGCCAGTTTTGATCCTGTTGCTGATACTTTAAATTATAATACAAATTTTAGTACACAATACATTTTTGATACCTCTTTTAGCTGAATAAAAACATGAATCATAATTGGATTTATAAATTTTAAATCAGTGTGTCTAACACAGTGGCACATGTGGTCTTTTTCAATAGACACCAATTTTGAATGAATCCATCAAGATTGTCTGTCAAGTAAGCTAACCTACCGTTAGGTCACTTTTTTAGGATTCAGCATTTTGAACCTTTTCAGCACCCCCCTCATTCCTTCTGTGAGTATAAAATGCATATAGGTAGACACTTAGTCACTCTTACTACTAGAGCTTGTTTATCAAACAGGCACTCTTTCACAGATGATGCAAAACATTGAGTGTCTCTGGCCTACCTCAACAGGCCTGAGCTTCACTTGATGTGTTATTGTAGTTATAACTAAAAAATGTATTTGTTGAATATTTGTTGGGATCAATATTTTTTATTTTATTCAGTAATAAAATGTGTACAACACAAATGAGCAATGAAATATGGAGTAGGATTGACAAGGGAAAAGCTTTAAATTGAATGAGATTATGATTAAATTACATATAATTCATTAAATAAAATTAATGTTTAAGATATGATTTTATTTTCACTCTTAAGTTTTTTCTTTTATTTTATTTCCCGGGTGATGATTACAAAGCAGTCTTTATACGGCTGCCACAATAGGAGTGAACTGACACTCAACCAGCCATGTGGCACAGCAGCATGTTCATCAGCCAATATTTGATTTGGACTCAGGAGTTGTTGTAAAGGTTCGTTAGCGTTCGGAAAGTAACCATCATATCAGCTTCATAAATCATGTTGAACCTTGATGTTATTAATAACCTGAACGTTTTGAGCAGTTGTCGCTGTTGGCTGCTTAATATCCAAATATGATGATGTTCCAAAGGAACCATAAACCTGTTCAGCTTCATTACGCTCTATTTAAACAATGATACCAATTTACAAGGTCAAAAGCTGTTGAAATGAGCCTTCTGTGCAGCCCACCACCACCACCGCCTAGGACAGAGCACCTCTTTCAGTAAGTGCCTAAAGTGAACTGTCATTATTGGCTGAGGTGATGAGCAGGTCACATTGGTACACAGCTCACAATTTGCTACAAAGTGACTGCTAAGGAGAATAGTAGAAGAACCAATTCTGAGCCCTCTCTCCCCTTCAGTCAGCTCCTCAACTCTGGCAGCGGAGAGGAAGATGAAACTGATGTTAATATGGATTTTCTCAGCAGTGACAACTACGTTGATGATAAGGTTCAGGTGTCACAGCCTGTGGGCGGCAGCCAGGTGGACTACCAACGGGCCCATGTTACAAGATGACAAGGAGAAAAAGAGGCATTTATATTACGGATATATTCTGCCTTCTTGTCAGATGACTCTTTACAGATGAGGTGCGGCTGGCAATGGATGCTCCAGCTCATCCATGGCCGTACATGTTGCTGTACGCATTCCTTCTGCTCAGCCTCAGAGCTCCGGTATTAATCAGAGTGAGGGAGCTGTGGCTATCCTTGAGTCTAAGGCTATCCTATACTGGCCCAGCAGGCCATTGATGGAACAACTGGTGCGGTTGCTTCACAGTCAGCCTTGGTTGCTACTGTGCACTGGACTTGTGTCAGAGATGCACTCTCCGATTTATCACCCACACTCCCGGTGATTTGCTCTTTGGGTTTGGTATGTGAGAGGTTAAGGTTTATTCTGCTGGCTGCAGACTGCAAACCTTTAGTTTCTTTTTGGAACTTGTCCATTGTTTTGGAGGCACTCTCAGGGTTGACTTTTGATCCCCTGGAGTGTTTAGACTTAAACCTGCAGTGCAGAACTTATGTGTCCTCCAACTGGGAACAAGAGTAATTGCACAAACTTGGTCAACACGTGTATGACGTATTACTTCCCCATACTCCTATTTGCTGTAGAGTACTCCATCATTACGGTTGCTTTGCTCTTTAGCTCTGGCAAACCAATTGTTGCTGGTTGATATCTTTGTTGGTGCTCTCAGTCTTTAGTGTGATTTCATTGTAGTTGTGTATTATCCAATGGGGAGAGTATGTGGTTTGGACTTTCCTGGACCAGGATGTTAGAAGCTTAAGAGTATGCCATTCAGGAACAGACAACATCTCCCGTAGTGAGATACCAAGTGATGCTGAAAGAGAACTGAGTGAGGTATCTGACAGCAGCAGTGTAGTTGTGTATGTTGGGGTATGTGGAAGAAATACACTGGGGGATATAATGTTTGGGGCCACGGGTAGCTTTGAAGGGAGATGGGCCATCCTGTGCAATTCAAGCCATTGGTCTGATTGGCCCTCTAGGTGGTAATGGAACTTCTGTGATTGTTCATGGCAGAAGGTGCTTCCTATATTTAGAGACTTCACTCAGCTCTCGGAGAACTGGGGTCAGCATGGCAACCAAAAGCTTTGAACCAAAACCTTACAAAAAGTTTAGACAGTGTCACTTTCACTCAGGTATTGTATTTGAGAGCTGGATTTCTTAAAGGAGCTGCACCATACCGTGCTGTTTACCTGCAACTTTCAGTTCTCAGGTTGCAGTTGTTTGGCAGTGTATCTTGGTATTTAGATTTTTTTAATGCTCCTTTTTAATAGATGGCTTGCATTTGCTTTGTGTTTATTTGTGCATCAATGTGTTTACATGCCAATATATGTCTATCTCTGTATGACTGTGTCTTATCCTGCACTTATGTGCATGTGCACAACATTCCTATTCACCCGGGAACCTGAACAAGTTCAGCTTTGAGAGCACCAGATGCACACATGACACGCTGCTGCAATCATAAAGAAGCCCATTGATGACAGTGACCCCTCTCTCTGGGAGATGGAGAGAGGGGTGGAGGAGAGGTGAAGGGAGGAGGGAGGCAGTGGATGAAATGTTTCTTCTTTGCTTTACAGGCAGTGACACTGACCCCTCAGTAAATAAGAGTTTTACTCATGCTTGCATACAGACTCTGTTTAGATACAGGCCTCTCTCCTCATTCCCCTCCTACTGTATGCCCTCCTCCCCTCCATCTGCATTGCACTCTCATGTTTACAGAGCCATTACAGGGTGCGATGTACAGGTCAGGTCGTGGCCGCCAACCAGCTGCCGAGCTGAGGTAGACAGCGGGTACATCTTTCTTTGCCTCATGTTCTGTTTTTTATCTTTCAAGCCTGTCTTGTGGAACATTAACAATGTCACAACATAGAACTTCCCACACAAACAGAAGGCATTCATGTGTCTTCTGAACCTGCAGCAGACAGGCGTCCAACTGGACCAGAGAGAACATCTGCAGCAAATCTCAGTCATTTGTCAGTGTCTCCATATCATCTTTCTCTGGACTCCTTGTAGACAAAGCACACAGCAGTTTATCGTCTCTGGTTGTCACATACAGAGGAACAGTAACAGTGGAAAATTCAGCTTAAATAAATCCTTCTACTTGAAAATCTATTTAAGTTCGTAGTTGGTCATCTTCACTTTTAAGTCTATGGATTGGAGTGGATTTGGATTCCCCTTTTGCCCTCTCTGTTTCCCCCGTGCACATACAGGCTAAGCCAGTTGGCCTGCCACTCTTCAGGAATATGCAGATCAATCTGCTAATTAGTTGCATAGAGTCATTAAGGCTGAGTTAGAACACATGGTTGGCACCCATGCAGGCATGATAGCAGAGCTGGGCACCCCAGGTCACTGGAGTCAACTGCTGCCCAAGGGCACATTCCCACTATCACACTAGAATACTCACAAATGTTTGTCTCATGCAAATGATTTTACAAATATGCACGCTGTGATCATAAAATGAGAATAAACATGTTGGCACTAGACAAGTAACATGAATATGTACTTGTCATCATTATTTTCATATCAAACTGCATTTTGGCCAGAGTTTTTCATTGCTGTTAAAAGTACAGCATTTGCTTTCCTTAATTATCTTTGTAATTTTCATTGTTACTGCTGGAGTTCACTCAGGATTCAAATTTATGTACCCACACCCATGGTATTTATTGGTAAGGATACTTGAAGAGAAGAAGGCTTGGTGTGGCAGACTTTATACTCTTAAACAACTTTTAAAAACTTTGTTTGGCTGCACTGCAAACAAATATATAAACGGCTCTTGCTCTGCTGAGTAGGCCCTTCTGCTGCCCCCAGAAGTTGATACAGCACTGCGACCTGTATTATTAAAATGCATTGCTGTTTCTGGCAGTACCCACAGGTGTCGCCAAATCAGGTCTGAAATCTAAAGTTATACAACTGTAATAGATAACAAAGCTTGTAACACACATCCAAACCCGTTTATTTAAGAGAGGGGGCTTATTGATCCACTGTGATATTATAAACCTCTTTACTTCCATCACCTCCTCTACTCCTCACCCACTCCAGCCCAAGGACTGTTGTACGTTTAGTCGCATTGCATATTTTAGCCTGCCATCTGGTCAGCCCTGCCTGGCACCGCAGGGGGCCTCATATCCTCTCATATTCATATTCCACTAGCATATTGTTCCCACTGCTTTTCTACAGTGCGGCCCCAGCACTTCTCCACTTCTTTATTTATTTCTACAGAAGAGGCTGGCTAGCAAACGGCCCCCCCTCCTAATCGGCGGCTCTTCCAGTTGTCCTATCAAGTGTAACCTGGAGGCCCCTAGTAGAGCAATTAGAGCGGCCTCCCTGCCCACCTCTTGTAATGAAGCCCAGCACATTCTGGAATCTATAGCCCCTTTAGTCTCCCCTAATGGGACATCATTATTGTCAAAGAAACAATGTAAATGGAAATGAACATACTCATTAGCCAGTAGCAGGGAGAAACCTTTGCCGCTCTCAGCTTGCAACTCCCGCTTCCAAACACACACATACACACACACACAAAACTGAGCCTCCTCCCTTCAGCTTCTGCGGACTGCTGCTCCAGCTTGCTTTATTCCTCTGGTAGCACGTTCGTTTGTGTGTGCATATGTGTGTACCGAAGAAGACAATGTGCATGTTTTACTCAAGGTGAGGGGGGAATGGAGTGAACATGGATAATTCCATTATTGGCATTCTCTCACCGTTTCTACAGATGTTAATTGTTGCATGGGTTTATGCCTGTGTGTTTGTGTGTGTGTGTAAGTGAAATGTGCTCAAGTTCTTACCCCAGTGCTTTCTGGCTTACCTGTCCCAGGGTGCACCTGTGCAACGGTCCAGGTCTCTGTCCCCAGCCAGCAGTGTGGAATTGGGGAGTGGGAGGGGAAGAGGAAGAGGAGCAGAAAAGAGGATACAAGACCTTGAGGAGCTGTTGAAATTGAAGGTAACCAGCTACCATTGATGAATACACATAATATCCATTCATTTTTATCTACATTACTTTACTTATCTCCAGGTCTTCTTTGCTCACTGTGTATCCTTTTATTTTTTCCTTTTCTGTCTTTATCTTCTCTCCCTGTACTTCCCCCACATGCAAGTAGTTATTGACTGCCCATGACTTTGAACTACTTAAAGGTATTCTTTGCTGAATAGGCCACATTCAATGACATGGTGGCGTCCAGCTGATAGTGTGGGGCAGTTGACGGGACTAATGGAGCTGCTTGTTGCTCTGGCCACTATCTTACATATGATTGCTGCTATCAGCTGTTGGGTTTGTAAGGAAGGTCTGGAGCACTGTAACAGTTACAGTCTCCGAAGGGTTCAATTGCACTAGTGCTGCGACTGCCTCCTCCATGACCTTCTCTTACAGTGTCTTTCACACAAACACACACACACCTATGTGTGTGCACACAATCAGAGCGTGCGTAGGCAGTGAAGCAGCAGGAGAGGAGTTGCGCTGGTGAAAGTGGATGCAGCAAGGTTTTTTCCCTTAAACGAATCAGCTTTATTGGTCTTTTAACCTTCACATGCTCTATGACGTCTTTCTCCCACTATTCTTCATTCCCATGTCTTTTTTCCCCTCTCACTGTCAAATTCACTGCAAGCAAAATACACTTATTTTCACCTCTCTCGTATGTTTCTTTTAAGGTCTCAAAATTGGACTTTAACTCTTTTATTTTATGTCAGCAGAGGATTTTTTCCACTCACATTGTCTGTTTTTTATTTGGACTTTCTCCTAAAGCTGTCCTCCTTTGCCTTTCTTTATCCTTTCCAACTTTCAGGCTGACCAGTGAGTGAGTGATTATGCAGAGGTCATCTCCCTTTGAACACAATCTCAGGAACACATTAGACATCATTTTCTTGTCAGATCTGAAGTGTCTGAATTACATCACCGGCAGGCACCTAGTCAGACGGTAATGCTCAACGTACATTCAGATGACACGCATGACTGTCTTAGTTAATGGTGCCATTTACGTGTCTGCCAGTTGAGGGGCATTTAGCAAAGGTATGCACAGAAAGGCCGTGATTGGCAACTCAAATCTGCGACCACATTAATGAAGGCATTAGTTCAGAGCATGATTTAGTGCTTGGATCTGGCATTGTGCAACATACTCTCTACTACCAGCTACAGTTGAGACCTCACCTCCAGCATCTTACAGTACAGTACTTCGCTGCGTCCAGTCCGTTGTTCTCCAGTTGATCCTATCCAATTTTTTCCAATACAATGCCTTTCAAATTGGGTACGCCAGCCTGTACCATTGACATGTTGACCTTAGCAGCTAACAGCAGCAGACAAACAAACAATTCTCATAATGATGGCCTTTTGTTTTTTGTTTTTTTTTTTCTTCCGCACACTTTCAAGTAAACAGTAGCTGTTGCTGTGTAATTATTTTTCAGCTTGAGAACGTCCACAGATGTGTATGCTGGCTGAGTAAGGGGGTGTATTGATCGGTGGGCAAGGGTCTGTGGCCTGATGACCAGAGCTGCGCTGCCCAGGGGAAACTCTATAAGGAGCCTGGGAAGCCATGATGTGGCTAATGCCCTGCCACTTGCTCCATCCTGCCCCCCTCCCCACCACCTCCATCAGCCAGCCTCAACTCTGTCCTCCCCCAGCTCCTAGTTCCACCAGTTAACACTGCCCTGGTCTGGCCCCTTTCATTAGAGCCGTGTTTTTGAGAGGTTGGGGGCAGCTTGAAGGGGCCGAGGATGTCTTGCAGATGTCCTCTGTGAATAATCCGCACTAGGGAAAATCCATACTTGTCACATTGACAATGTGAATGTGCATTGTGCGTGTGTGAGTGTGTGTGCACGGACGCACACCCGTTGTGTGTCCGGTGCATGTTTGTGTGCTCTGTCTGTTCTCTTTGTCCTTGTTAATAATAACAGGGCTGAGGGCTCACATTTCCCTCTCTGCAGGGCAGCCGTGTCATATCAGCAGTAAACAAGCTCCTTCCCTTCAGAAAGCACTCGACAACTCTCCCTAGCCCTGGCCACTCAAGCAGAAACCTGTCCTGCACTCTTCCTTTCACTTTCTCTTTTGCTTTGCTCTCTCTCTTTCTTCTCTTTCTAATTTCTCACTTCTCTCTCTCTTTCTCTTTCCTCTATTTTCATCAGCTTCCTTTCTCTCTCCTTTGCTCTCTTTCCACCTCTGTTTGTCCTGCCTGTTGAAAGTGTTTTCTCCATCGCCCTCGCTGTTAAGGTCAGTGTGATGGGGAGGAGCGGTGCCCCTGACAAGAAAAATCTATATGTTGTCTTCCCTTACTCCTTCTTTAAAGCTGGAGCCCAATCTCGCTGTGTTTTAATAGCTGTCAACAACAGTGTCAGCAACAAACCCACCGCTACAACCCCCACCAACACAACACGTGCTGATCATCAGTTGGTAACTCCAGTGAATGACTTTCCTTACTGGTTAAAGACTGCGTGTGTATGTCTGCTTGCTGTTCTGTGGCCCCGCTGACTCGTCATGTAAATGCCGTCCTTTAATGATGTCTCAGTTGCCCAGTGAGAGCACTTGTCAGGGAGGAAGGCAAAGAATCTGAACCTGCTGGTTTCTGACAGGCAAAGGTGTTTCAGCTGTAGACCAGTTTAAATATGTAGACGGCGAGGGGCTTCTCTCCACTTCCCTGCCACACTGCTGTGCCAGTGTACATGAAGCTTGCTCCTTTTTTCAATTAAGTTATGTTTCATTTGACATGTACAACTTTTTGGTGGGGGAAAAAAAAAAAATCTTGTCACTGTGACTTACAGATGGAGGAGAATGAGGAGCTGAGAAGTGCTCATGATAAACGCCGTGAACGCCTGTGTCTGATTCAGACCAACTACAAGACCGTCAGAGACCAGCTGAAAGAGATGGAGAAATCAAACGGCTTGTGAGTACACTGTAACAAACTCTTGGCACACAACAACGTGACAAAATAAATATTGTACTCTTACACAATGCACAAGATTGGATTTATAAAACACAGATGATCTGTGCATACAAAAAATAACTCGGATCAGGTTCCTCCCAGCAGCAGTCAGTAAGAGGCATTTCAAAGCATATGAACTTGCCTTTGTGTTAAAAACCCTTGTGAAATTCTACAACCCTCTGAAACCACTCACAGATCGTCTTAGGGCCTCATTGCTCTCCACATGTTGTCTGACAAGACCTAAGTGCTGGATTTGGGAAAGTGGGAAAAATTCCTTCCTTTGCCTTTGAAAAGCTCAGAGGTTTTAAGCCCAGTCAATTTGGACCATTTTGTGCCAAGTGTGTGTGCACTTCTGCGTCTCTTCTCCCTCCGTGTTCATTAGGATGTGAGAGCCAGAGGCTGGAGGTGTCTGGTCCTGGGGGGTGCAAGGTGTTTGAGAAGGCCTGTGGAGGGAGGAGGTGGGGGGAGAGTCGTTTCCTGCTCCGGCCTGTTATCTTCACCAGAAACCGCAGGATTTTGCACAAAGCGGGAAATGTGCTGGAAAATGTCATTAATATAAGGGTCTTGTTCTCTCCATTGTCTCCCCCAGTCTTTTCCCACTTTTTTTTTCTGTCTCTGTTTCTTCTCTTCAACAGCATCATTCAATCCATTTTAAAGTGTAAGTAAAGGTGCATATGTTTGGTGGCCACGCAGGAGTAAAGTGTTGACCCCGTCAGCTGTTTTCTCTCTGGGTTAATTAAAGAAAACAGCAGTGCAATGTGAGCCCGTGTGAAAGTGGAGTGAGTGAGAGAGAGCGTGTTCAGCGCTAGGCTCGACTCGGCTCATGTCAGCTCAGCGCGGCTCAACAGTATGTGTCTGAGACAGTGGGAACAAAGACAGAGAGATGTAGAGAGAGAAAACTCTCAGAGTCAACACCACTTGTGCCGCTGTTATACATTTTAGCAGGTTATCAAAGAAATGTCGTGTCTGCTGGTGCACTTTTGTCAAAGACCTTGATTTTGTGAGAAGAAAACGTGTTTATATAAAAAGACAAACGGGGCTCTGGTTACAAGAAAAGAGCTAAGATGACCTACAAGTGCATGATAATAATTTTGTAGTATCAATGTCAGTGTATCTGTATTTCATGACTGATTTGACATAAAATTGATGCAATAGGCAGCTTTGCCCTTTTCAGTCAGAGCCCTCCATGGCACCAGCCAGTCACTCAATGTTATGATCCTGGCATTCATTTGGCATTAAGCCCCATCCTTAAATAGCTGTTAAACCCACTGGGGTAATGCCAGCCTGAATGAGAGACAATAGAAAATGACTTAAATACTCCCATTAGTGCTTGGAAATCAGGGCCCTAACAAGTCAGTGGGGATAGGCGTCGAGTCTCATTGCATTTTGAGCTTGTTAGGGATTTCCCTGCAGCTTCCATGCTGTGTTGTTGCCTTTTTGGGAAGATGCGGGGGGTCGTTTTCTGTTCCCCTTTTGTGTGCAGGACCACAAAGATAAGACTGCAATGAGTCTCACTCTTTACCTGCCACGCACATATGCCTGTAGCTATATACATACACAGTATACACCAAATATTATATATTAGTGTTAGGCACAAACAATATGTTCTCTATACCTTCCTTAATTTTAGTTATGCTCATATCAATCTTCACTTCTCATCAGCAGAATAAGGTATGGAATTAGACAATTGGTTGCTGTACAGCAAGTTGCCGAGTGACGTCACCAGTGTGTGTGATAGCCAGTCCCGCCCAGGATAGATCTGCCAGCCTATCACAAGGTAGACGAAGGGTCCATTGGCTCATCAGCATGCAGGCAGTGAGCAGTTGGCCAGTCCCAGTGAAACCACCCTGCCATTCACCATTACCACCATATTTTCCCAAAATGGCATGAAGGAGAGGGAGAAAAAAGCCAACTTCGTATTTATATTAGGGAAGGGAAAAAGTTTTTTAATCAGACTGGGGATGATGGGGGTGAGCAAATAAAATTAAACGTTATTAAAGCATCCGTACTCTGATCAAAGTTGCGCCCATAAACAGATTCCCCCTGAATCAGAGCAATTAGCCGCAGCGGCGTGGAAAAGTTCTCTCTATTTCCTCCTGCTTAATAATGGAAACTAGGATACCATAGGGGAGGAAGCACTGAGGCCTGAAGAAGATAGCTCTCTCATGGCTCCATGTTCAACAGCTTTTAGGCCCACTGTAAACAAATTAAAATGTATAAAGCTTTACCGTGACTTAATAAAGCTTCATACACCGTTCATAAGGAATGCAGTTCGTACTCTACATACCTAAAAATCACAGAGACACTTCAAACAGAGCTGTGGGTAAAATATAATGTACTTCTACAGATCCGTACAGTGTTAAGATTGAGGCTGAATTCACTGTGTGCTTGCAGGAGAATGAGTAAAAGTGTATCAATCTCTGTGACTATACAGTGAGATTATCCGTTAAGTAGCTTTGCACTCTGGGAAACTAACGCAAGCCGCAGATAGCACACATATACACACATACACTACGAATAAGTTCAAGGGCTCCAAATTGCTCACAGGGGCATTAGCAGTATTAAATGAAAACATTTGCCGTTCCTTAGTAGCCTCCAACTCCCAGGCACCAGGGTTTAACTAGTATTAGCGTAGTGTGGCTGTGTCTACATAGCCAATAATGACCACGGGAAAAAGAGCCCTCCGCTATAGCAGTGACCCTCACAATCCATTTCCACACCTTTACTTCATTGATTGAGTAAAAATGAGAACCTGTTGTATGTGTGTCGGTGTATGTGTGCGTGTGACACAAACGCTCTTCTCTTCTCATCTGCTACTTTTGCAATCTGTGGATTTCTCACTAAAAGCCATTTTCTTTTGCAAATTAAAGGCTAATTGGAATCGAATGTGTCGGGATAAAACTGATTGATGGGTTGGTTGTGTGCAGGGATGCAGTTTGGGGGCAGTAGGGACAGTCTGTGTGTGTCTGCGTATGTGTGTGTGTGTGAGTTGAAGGAGAAGTTCAAGGGAGGGGGCAGCCACTGAGCACAAAGTGTCATTAAGTATTCATAAGTGAGGTGTAGACATTTGAATGACCTTGTTTGCGAGTGTGTTTTTTGCCATTATTTACATTTGCATGGCACACAGGGAATGGTCCGCCGCCCTGCCACACGGGCAGTGCCCTGGGCTTTAACAAACATGCATACGTGTGTACATGATTTGCCACTGAAATGTCAAAGTCAAGGCTGCTCATTTGAATACTGCTAAAGATGGCTGAATAATAAAAACAGAGTGAGACTAAGGGGCCTTGTTACCCCATGTGAATTGGCCAGAGGCAGCAAGGTAACATACAGTACCAAAAATTTTCCCTTGTTAGTATGTTTCCATGTGAGTGTGTGTCATAAGTGAGGCTATCTGTTCAGTTTATGTGTGTGCCTTTGTTTGCCTCTACATTTGCACTTATTTCTTCTTATATATTGTGTGTGTGTGTGTGTGTGTGTGTGTGCGTGTGTGCAGGCCAGGTGGAAGGATGCAGCGTGCAGAACCGTGGCAGCTAAGACAAGAGAACAGTGATGCAGTGTGGAATGAGCTGGCCTACTTGAAAAACCTCACCAGGAAGCTCTCCATTGAAAAGTAAGTCACCTGCTGTCAAAGTCGCCAGGCTGAAATAATACCAGCGCCGGACGTGTTTAAAACCGTCTTTCTCTCTCTTACACGGGTACACACACATACCGACACACACACACTCCCACTGTCCCTTCTTGTTTTGGGGTGTTAAAATTGTGAGTGTGCCCTTCCCAACTTCACAGCGTCCACCTAGCCCTCCACATCATTACCAGCCAGCAGGGGCCAAAGCATGATCATTAGACTCTGTGCTCATTTGTAAAATTGGCTGCCCAAAACTTCACACATAAAAGTGCAGGAAGTGAAATCACATTATCAGAATCCCTGGCTGTGTCTTTGTGAAATAATTGCATTTTTAATGGAACATTTATGCCAAACGGTTGTCCTGTTGCTAGAGTTATTAAGTGTCAATAAGATACCTTGCATACTTATAGTCTGTAAGTTGTAGTCGTGTTATTATCTCAGATTTGAACTTGGGTTTAGTGACTGTTTTAATCACACTGTGACTTTTCTGCCAGAGGTACTTTTCATTTAATTTTGTTCTTTCTTTCTCAGTTTTTCCTTCTCTCTTTCTGTCTGTCTTTCTTTCCTCCTGTCTTTGTCTTTTACTCTGTCTCTGGGTGTAGTATAGCCATTGTCTTGTTTGATCTAGAGGAGCCCCTGTAACCGCACCACTAACACTGACCCTCTATGATGCTACACAAAGCTTGGCCTAAAGCCATAGTCTTCCTCTCTCCTATCTCCCCTAGCCTTCACCTCTCCTCACCTCTTCTCTCCTCTATCCTACGCCTCTGTACCCTCCTCTTCCCCTCTTCCTACTCGTCTTCCCAGTTGCCTCCCTCCGGCCCTCTGTGATGCTGCAGCAGACTGAGGCCAGAATTCTGGTACTTGCCCCCCACCCCCCTTACCGCTTTCCCCTCTGCTCACCCCCCTGCCCTGTCCTCCTAATCCCAGCTGAGCTCATTATGATATAGCCCGGCTGCCTCTCTCCAAGCCTGAGCTGTCCGAGCTAATTACAGGCTAGCAGCCCTAGTGCCGCCGATGCAGCCTGTTAAGGGATGTCCATCCGCCTGCCTGCCTGCCCGGCCACGACTGGAGCTGAGCGGAGTGGAGCACTGGATGGTCTGGGGGTGGGGCGTGAGGGGGGGGCAAGCGGGCTACGGTGAACATGCAGGGTCCTTGGAACTGACCTGTGAGGGAAACCACGAGGGATGGAGAGCGGCTGGCCTCTTTCCTGGCTGTATAACTGGCCTGTCCTCTGGGGTTAGTGTTGATCCCCTTCATGTGCCCCTGACCAGCTCCACCTCATCTCCTCCATTCCAGCCCCCAGGGCCCTCCCTTACCCGGGTGGCTGGTGCAAAGTAAACTTGGCTGGGGTCTATAAACTTGTACTTTAGAAAAACTCCGTTCCAGGGCACACATCTGCACACACCCAAAGTTCAGCGTGTTAAACTAAGCGAAATCATAATGGCCATCTTTATTCCACTCCTCGCTTTCTTCCATACCTGTTGTGAGAAGGAGCAAGAGTGAGCAGATAGGGTTGTTGGGACTATAGACGAAGCCAGCTTAAACAAACAAAGTCTTACTTCCCTGCAATGCAAATTTCTGTTGAGAGGCAAAAGTGTGTGCTTCATAGTGCTACAACAACAAGAGTTTGTGGAAGCGTAACTGCCTGGAAACTCTTGGGGCAAGCAGTTGCAGCCTGTTGTTCCGTTGACCGTATTATAATGATTGTGCTTGTGAAGGTTATGCTAGATAAGTGTTAGAAATTATCCACTAATGGCTAATTAACTCCTGGCAGCTGAAGAATTTAGGGCCAAATAAAGGCCCCTTATAAAGCTTAAATGCCTAGTGGCGGGCTTCAGAGGAGAGTCTCTGTTTAAACTCTCCATTTGTCTCTCATTCGCTCTTCCTCATTGTCATGATATTGTGCACAGATGCTTCCTATCACCTCCTCAAATAACAGCACTTGTAAAACATTGTCTTGAGGCCCAAATGACCATTTCCCAGAATGAATATTGCTGGGATAACTCCTGCACAGTGGGTCCCCACAGTGTTAAGAGAAGGTTATGAAGCCCAGGCCCCCCTCTAATCTCTGCACATGTATTAGAGGTTGAGTACGAAGGTGAAACTGGTCTGTTTATCTACTCTACTAAGGAGGCAGTAAGCAACAAATTGCTTTTTTCGTTGACAACTTTTTACATCGTTCCAGACAACACGTATACATTGCACGCAGTGAGCCAAAGCTTGTGTGGCACCGCGCAGCTGTGGAAAGATGGAGGTTCCAACTGTTCCCGTGCTGACGTACGTGCCTAAGGCAGTTTGGAATCAGTGAGCATTACTGGGCTCAGTCAATTTTTACATTCTACGTGGTTAAGCATCAGTGGTTCCATTCTGTTTTTCAGACGCTGAGTTGTTTTTACATTACTTTACAAGGACCGCCCTGGAAGTGGTAAAGAAACTTAATGGGAAGATTCGATGACAGTGTCACGTACAAAAAAACCCAAAAAAACAATCAGCTTATTTGAGAAGCTTTACTTGTACAAACTCTTTTCTGTCACTTAAAAACAGAACGTTTAGATCAGTTTAGTATATCTCTCAGATGCTTGCTGGAGTGTTTTAAGTCAAAAGGGCACAGAATAATAAAGTAATTGAAGGATGATTGTTGATTGAGATTTTTTTTCCGGTTGTAGTACTTGGCTGGCGAGCAACTACAGACAGGGTGGGATAGAAAATTCGCAGTGGGATCATTCTATCTGCCTCATTATGCATCTGTCTGCAGCACTCCATGTCCATGCTTGTTAATTGTTGTTAAAGGTCTGTTGGTGAAAAGAGGCAGGGATTATTTAGGCCCCATAAACAGAATAAACACATGCAGTGCGCCCTCAGATTTTAAGATGCTATACTCAGACGACATCAAAGCATAAATTAGCTAGCGATTACTGGGGGAAAAAAGCCTTTGAGATCATTTGCACTGCAGCAGCAGTGAGAGCTCCTCTGTAGAGAGTGACCATTATGGACGTGAACCTCCCCGGTAAGCGACGTTGACTCTAATTAAGTTTAATAAAGTTTACCCTGATGTTCCGCATATTCCTCTATTTCTGTTCGTTTCATCTTGATTTGCTAAAAGGTATTAGAAGTAATGAGAGTCTTTTGCCCCCCGGACCAGGGCTTAGTTGGAGGAGGGACACATTTGCTCTTACACACACACACACACACACACACACACACACACACACACACAAACATAATGTTTTATGCATGTTTTTAAATCAGACAACTAAGGTTTTTCCTTCATTAATTATTTGGTAAATTAATTATTGTGTAAAAAAAAAAAAAAAAAAACTTGGTTCACACTTAGTTATTAATTATAATGCAAGCTTCAATGCACCATCACATCTCAGCTACAGTAGTCTCATAACAAGATAAAATTAGAGCATAAAGAACACAGTTATTTCAAAGAAGCAAACCTCAGAAATACAATTCATACATCCAGTAGAGAAAGCAGTGTGCTGATTTTCTAGCATATTCAAATAGTCATTGACTGCACAAGTATTTACTTATACAAATGCCTTTCTTTTCCTCGTGTTTAATAAATACAACATTATGATATTGTGTTATTCCATATTAGGATACCTAGCGGCATCAACAAGCCTCTTGATCAGGGAATATTGTGGACATCCTAGGTTGTTTCCACCAGTGTTTTTTACATGAATCCCCATTTACCTCTCATATCAGTGGCCTGCGGATGGAGAACCTAACTCTTAAAGACTCACTGTTGCTGCTGCCGCTGCATCGCCCACAGCAGGAATACAGCACTGAGCCATGTAAACTCCACCAGTCACCATTTCTGCTGACAGCAGTGGCTTATCCACCCAAACTCCCTCCATGAATGAACAGCCCTCTAGCCTGAGTTTAACCATGGGGGAATCCCCCCCACACCCCCCAAAAACAAGATGCTTTCCCCAGCGATAAAAATGCTAGAGGTGTTTTCGCTTTCTCACCCTATTCCCTGCTCTTCCTGTGTATTTTTATGTGCCGAGCACGAAACCAAGAGGAGGCTGGCATGAGAAAGCACAATGGCTGCAGATGATGTTGTGTTGTACACCCATGTGGATGGAGGCTGGCAGTTTGTGCTCTAAGCTGTGTTAGGTACAACACAGGTAGAGACAAGATCAAATGACAAGGAGTGGATAGCTCAGGGCTGAAGTTCTAGCGCTGCACGAGAGAAAAAATGTTTTCAAAAACGGGGCCAAAAGAGCGGCGTGAGACAAAGACTTACATTGCAGACCACATCATTACCAAACATAACACCTGTCTGTTGCCTTTAGTTTGGTTTCTGCCAAGAAACCTCTTTTGCTTTCATGCCTGCTGAGCGTTATTCTACCTTAGGTGAAGTGGGCAAGTTGAGAAGGAATTGAAAATTGTCCGGCTAGCTTCATTTGCTTCATCGTCCAGATTTTTAAAAAAAGATTTGAACTACTTTGGAGGAGGTACAACTGTAAAGAACCTTTTGTCCACTGTGTGCTTGGATATGACAGGAAAATGTGATTTCATTTTAGATAAATTGCAGGTAACTCGAGGCAGTGTAACATAGGGAAAGGGTCTGGAATTGTGTCAGTGCAGGTGGCTATAATGTGATGCAGATCTAAAACATACCTCCTTCAGATTGGGATTAGCTAAAAGCCACAGCAGCCTTGCAGTGCTGCCTAAACATCCTCACAAATTCTCAAAGATGCTCTTTCCCCATCATCAGGACGCCAGTAGGCTAAAAATAGTGAGCATCTGTTTATCGAATGATGTACTCACACGAGGAAACAAAGTGTGAGGAGTGAGACTGTATAAGGGGAGACTGAAGCCAACACCATACAAGGAGACAGTTTTGTGCAGTCGAAAATGAAATCATGGTTTTGAAATTTGTTCTAACATGTCAGGAAAAGAGAAAAGGTTGCACAGATGTGGCGGTATTCAATAGTGTAATTAAATGAGAGTTTTCCACCATTAACCAAATGTGTTGACAGATACGATAATTCCAAATATGTTTTGACACAAAACAAAGTCAGTAACATTGTGACTCATAGCATGCAACTTAACAAAGCCTTAGCAAAGCAGATCTAACAGAATTCTAAAATGCAAATCAAAGTTTCAGTATATTTATTATTACTATTTTTACTTTCACCAAGTTACTGTGGCAAATATTGAAATCAAGTCACCATGTCTTTATTATTACTATTGTAACATCCCTAGCTCTGCTAAGTCCCTGTCTAAGGCAGTCTGGTGCACATACAGCAGCGACTGAGTGTTAGTGAATAAGGATGCAATAGTTTTCCATCTCTACAATGTTATGATGTGAAACTGGAGGCCTCTGGCCAGTGATCCATCTGCAATTTAATCCCATCTCCATCCATGAAAGTATGCTTATCCTTCAAGAAAATTGAATGTTTTGCATATGAACTTTGGTTTAGTGTCAATACCATCAGTATCCGAAAAGGCATAAAAGAGAAACATGAGATGGAACAGGCTTCCTCCACATACTGCATATTTCAGCTCATTTGTCCCATTAACAGCCAGGACACATAAGGCAATGCCGGTGCCTCATCGACTTGAGTTCATTTATGGAGGAAAATCTATAGAGGAGCGACACATATCCATCTGCTTCCTCACCCCCCTCAGGGAGAGTCATTTGTGTACTTATTTAAGCTGCGGTCAGCCATTAGACCAGGCCTCTACTGGACTGTGTGGGCTAAAAAGCTAATTACTTTCCTTCCCTGTGCTGTGGCGATAACTTTTCCCAAGTCATTTTCTTGGCATATGTATGGAAAAATCTCTTGGTTGATCTAGCAAAATTAGATTGGTTGAAACAGGTGTCTAGTTTGAGTTAATTGCCATTATGCTCATCATAGTTCACCATAGCCACAAATGCCCTGTTACTCCTCAAACACTTCAGAGTGTATCATGTATACTGCACTGCATGCCTTTAAGAAGTCAATCAGAAGGAAGACCTGCTGTTGTAATGAGGTTAACTGAGGGAAGAATGCCACTACAGTAGCAGGAGCTTGTTTCTACTGTTTCTCTCTGAATCTGTGGAGCAGAGGGGAGGGAAATTAGGTGTGTGTTTCAGGTGTGGTTGTCTCAGCGGGCTTGTGTGTATCCTCAGTAGACTTCAGTTGGGGTCCTAATAATAACTTGAAAGTGCAAAGTCTCGAGCATGGCTCCACGTAATTAGCCTTTAGCAGGAATCAAGCTAATTGCAGAGAGGTAATTGTGCACACTTTCCAGTCTGTTTGTCTGTTACACACACACACACACACACACACACACACACACACACATGCACACTGTACTTTCCTACCTAGGCGTTTCATGTTGCTTGTCACTTTGATTTCCAGATGAATTAAAAAGCATTTTAATTAGTTGATTTCTTCACTGTGTCGTCTTTTCTGCTGGGAAGAGAAAGCCAGTGCATTCAAGATTCAAGTTAAAATGTGTAATAAAAGTTTCTACAATAAATGAGTCCACAGTGGAATCCGGAGAGATATTTGTGGAGATTTAAAAAGATACTCATTATACTGTACAATGCTTGTGTTGGGAGGGGTTTTATATTTCTATTTGTTATTCCATTCATATTTACGAAGGATAGATTGGATGTAAGAGCTGCGTAAAGAAAAGTTTATTATGTTTGTGACTGCAGAGCCGGACTGGAGGAGGAGCTGGACATGCTGCGAGTCCAGGCTGCTATGGACCGAGCCACAGCGAAGGAGCTCCACCTGTGTCTCGCTAATGAACACCAAGGTGAACTTTTTTTTATTATTATTTATACTGAGGAGGTTAATGGGAACCACGTGAAAATGATATATTTCTTAAAATATTAGAACAAATTTAATTCATTCTTGTGTTTGTTACATTTCTCTCTACAATGTTACTTAAAGATGTTGCCACAGACTTAAAGTACAAAGTAAAAAACAATGGTATCAGTAAGTATCACCTGTAATAGAAAAGTATGCATGTTTAACATGACAACACCTTTAAGCTATCCTCTTACCTCTAGGCCACGTGTATTAGTGAGCAGAATTAATAAGACAACTCCCAGAGGATTTAAAAAGACAACTCAATTAAGACTTGATCAACTCCTCGCAAATTGATTGGGAGATCAGGTAGTGTTCATCTTGTCTGCATATATCATTCCCAATGTTCAAATGCACATCACTTTTAATCCAATCTGCAACCTTTTGTCAGAGCTGACCACCGCCGCCGCTGCTCTTAATTAACTAGTTCAATAACAAATCTGTCCTTGATCACTTTAATTTTCTTCACAACCGATGATGGTGTCTGTTGGAGATGCAAGTATGTGATTTAAAGGATGGCACTAATTAAAATAGTGGATTGTCTCCTATTGACATTCTGGTCAGAAATACTAGAAAATAATCTCCTTCAAAAGGACATACTTAGTTTTAAATCTTGTCAGACAAATAATCACTAAATATAAATGTCACACGCAAGCCCAAGTGTCTGCTTTATTGTCTTTTGTGTTGTCATGTACAAATCTTTTTCCTGTTTCTAAAAATTTGCACAATGTGTTCACCAATAATGCTATTTTCATTAAGTTACCATTGATGGTAAGGTTGTATACCAGCCTTTAAAAAATCATCCATGAAATGATGTAAAGATGCTGTTTGGGTGCAGAATGATGAGCTTTATCTGAAAGAATGACGTGAATAGTCACTGACAGGTTTATATTATGACAATAATTGTTGTCACACTGACTAGGAGTGCAGATGCTTAAGGCTAAGAATACCTGTAATATTTTATTTTTAAGTACATGAAGTACTGTTCATAAACCGTTCAAACAAGGCTATAACATTTTGGCAATATTTGGAATATTTACATCTGGACTAAAACCAAAATATTTAGTGCCAAATGCAAGTAAAAAAAAATTGTGAGTGGCCACAACATTTGCTTGTAAAGAACCTCTGTGACCCGATCAAAGGGATGGAGGGTTGAAGCGCTCCCGCCAGGATCACACTAACGAAAGGCAGCAGATGAAAGGAATGGGGCCTTTGTGTTGCAGCCCATGAGGAGACGTGGGAGGGACGTTAATATATGCCGTAGTGCCAGGACCTCCTCCAACAGTGGGTGACTAGGGAGCCACCGTGTCTTCTTATCAAGGTAGTGCTGAGGTGCCAACTCCCAAGCCACCAGCACTGGAGCTGGATAATTGTCTCCCAACCTGGTTATGTATCCAGCGAACCCGGCAGCCCTCCTGTCCTATTTGGTGCTCTGTCTGATTGAATGTGACATGCTGGGAAGACAAAAGAGCAGGCTAATTCAAAGTAACAAACTTCCCTGGGCAAAGCGTCAAATGCAAAGCATGGGAGCAGCAGCTCCTCACAACATAACCCTCTCTCTTCTTACTCTCTCCTTCTATGGCCTCTTTTTCCAACTCACTCTCCAAAAGATCAACTGACCTGAAAAGTCAAGGCCCTGAATATTTAATGCTTCCAGCCTCATTGTACAAATTATTGTGGTCGTCCTGTCATGAATGTTTAACAGGAGAGAATGAAAGGCAGAAAGTTTTATATTGTTTTGTATTGCCCTTTGCATCTAGGTGAGCAGAGAAGATATTGCTACTTCTGCAGGTGTGCTCTGTCTATCAAACAGTGACACCGAGGCTTGTTGGATTATGTACACGCAGATAAATATGTGTGTGCATCAAATCCCCCGAGGTCTTTGACTGCTGCATGCATTCTGTTGTTATCATAAAGCCTAAATCATATGTTTGCCAAGGCCACTAGTGAAGTTCTCAGAATAAAGCAGCATGTTAGTCTGTGGAGATTAGTTGTCCATTGGGGAAACATAGTGGACTACAAAGCAGTGCAGCCTGAGGCTGTGTGTTCACAAGGGATTCAAGCACTTCTCTTCGTTTGTTTAAGATCCCCAGAGAGAGTTTGCGCATAGCATGTTCCAGTGTGTGCTTTTGAACACTGTTTTCCCATTTCCGCATGGACTACTAAATAAAACACCTTTCTGTTAATCGGTAGGAAAAAAGGCAGGTATAAGATGTTAGAAACAGGAGCTGTGAAAATTCTGGTCCCCATGAAAACAGCATTAACGATTCTGCGTTCCTTCTGATTTGATTGACAAAAGAAAAAAAGAGAAAGAAACCGGACCTTAGGAAGGAAATTAGACCTTAGTAATGCTAATTGATTTAATGTACCCTCTTTATTATCATTCTATTGATTGAGCAGCCTGAGTTTGACACATCATGTCACAATAACGTGCTTTGTTCCCCTTCGCAGAATTGCTTCACAAAGTGGTGGAGGAGCGCCAGGTCAAAAGCAGCACTCCGAAAAAGCTTTCTGTTTCTTCGGAGCGAATGGAACAGTCATTTAAAAAGGTACAGCACTATGCCATCACTAAGTGTTCTTTGTCATTGCCAATAAAAGAACAGACTCGACAGAGCCATAACTACGCACAATGCCAGTTTGGTTTTATCAAGAATGATTCAGAAGTGTTCTCACCCTTTGTGGAATCGGTCATGTAGTCATTTTAATGTGTCAGCTAGAAAGTATTTTGTTTTTATCACAGTTTAAAAAATAAATACAAATAACCAAAACAGGGCCAACTGTAAATGTACTGGCTGTAGTTATCCCAGAAAAAAAGTAGGTAATTTAACATAAGTTTTGTATCAAAGGTGTCTGTAGGTTGCACATGTTTGTACACACATGCTTAAAAAAAACCCTGCTTGCATTAGGCCCCCCTTCATAGCAGTGAATCATCAGCGGGGATAACCATCTAATTTTGTTTGAAAGGTACCAGGCTTCACCAGCAAGTAGAGTGAGAACCAAATAAAAGGGGAAAATTGCCTGGAGGCACAAACCCAGCAGGCATCCACTGTTCTCTTAAATAGTCTCCACCAAAGATCTAACAAATAGACTAAGTGCTCCTGGTTGCTGCCTAGTTAGGGGTGATCAGGGTAATGGGGGTGCCAGTCAGATGTCCATTGCCTTGCCAGGCTGAGGAGTGGGGTGCTGCTCCCCTCATACACACAGCATATACACATTGGCACATGCAGGGAGGGAAACCACTGTGTGCATGCTACCACACATAGGTCAAATCAGGAACTGGCCTTTCTCATTTACATCACTCATAAAATATAGAGCAACAGTGTGACCTCAAGCATGGCATGTTTTCACTAGCTAGAGCAGTACATTCAGAAGTTTTGTTGGTAGAAATGACAGATATGCAAGGGGAAAAACAAGCATGTTTCCATGTCTCT
This sequence comes from Protonibea diacanthus, assembly GCA_028641955.1. Classification (NCBI taxonomy): domain Eukaryota; kingdom Metazoa; phylum Chordata; class Actinopteri; family Sciaenidae; genus Protonibea; species Protonibea diacanthus. Next base: position 7,498,401 of record CM053977.1, read on the forward strand.
AATTACTTCAGATTGAACAGCTGGAGAGGAGGATGCTGTCCCTAGAGGAGGAGACAGAGAAGCTGAGGGAAGAGAAAGAACAGCTACTTGAGGTCAAGGAAGACTTGGCCCGCAACTGCTGCAGACTCAAAGCCTCCCTGGATCATCTGCGCACCCAGGAAGCTGTCCGTGAAGAGGCAGCCCAGGCCCAGGCCCTCGCCCAGGAGGAGCAGCATCGCGGCGAGATCGTTGCTCTTGAAGCCAGAATTTCTGCCTCTCATAAAGAAATTACCAAGCTTCATCAACAGTTGCTGAAGCTGAGACAGGAGCTAGGGATCCTCAGAGCAGCCAGAGACTTCTATAAGAACCGTGCACTAGGACCAGCACGGGCAGGTGGGATCACTAGCAACATTAGCAACAAGGTCAAATTCAAAACAACTAGACTCAGAGGGCCGCTACGCCAGCACAGCCACCGAACAGTCAGCCCCAATCAAGCCATCAGCTGGCAAGGCCGCAGCCCCAGTCCCACTAAGGACGAGTGGGAGGACATGAGCATAGATAGGTAATGATACGCACGCACACACAGATGCACTTATTCTCACTGCTTTCCTCCTCATTATTTTTAGGTGGTTGGAGTGAAGAGGGTGGGCTGGCTGAATTATAGGGGGGCCACGCAGCATCGTGGGGACACCGTGCATATGCAAAGCATAAGCAAATGGGTGATTGAATTTCATCGTCTGTCTAGTTGGTATTCAGGAGCCAAAAGAAGAATGCGAGCAAGAATGATAGAGAGAAGGAGAGAGGAGGGGGAAACTACTGTCAGATCCTTTGAAATATCCTGGGACGCCTTGCTTGGAGCTTATTGACTGAAATTTGCATGCAAAATTAGCCACCTCTCCACACAAAGTTGAACCGATGCCAGAAAAGCCCAGGGATAAGGGGGCCGCCAAAGCCTTGATACCTTCCAGTGATGCCATTTTCATGCACTAGTCACGCTACCCCGAAATTGACAGTTTGGCAGTTTGATTTAATTTACTGGTCCTTTGCATATTCACTAACCCCCCCTTGACAGCGCTAAGGATCCCCCTGCAAGTACCAGAGCCCCCCACTTGCCTCCTCCATCGGTACACGCACACACAAATACACACACTCACAATCATACATGCACAGAAGCTAACCCCGCCCCGTGTATAGTCATGTCGGTTATCTTGTGGCATGTCAATTCAGAAGTGTGTGTGTGTGTGTATGTGTGTGTGTGTGTGTGCGCGCGCAACTCTTATTTCCTCCAGCCAACCCGTAACCCCCTCCCAATACACGCATGCACACAAATACACACACACACACACTTCCTTTCCATCTTACCCACCCTCCTCTTTCCTCTCCTCGCCTTAATTTAGTTAGATAAATTTTGAATGACCCTACTCGGCTCAGTACCAGATGTCTACAAGCTGTTTAACACCCTCTAAATTAAGAACCATCGACAGTAATTATTTCATGTATGTTTTATGCAAAAAAGCCACTGAGCCAACATTTATTGAGTGATGGTCGGAATGATTTGATTTCAAACACTCAGAGCTATCGCTGATATTTATTTTCCTTCACTTTCCCTCCCTGTATGCCTCTCTCTATCCACTCTCTCTGTTTTGCTCGCTCCTACTAACTCGCCATCTCTTCACCAACTAATTCATCAGGCTGTAATCCACCCCATCTCTATCCACATGAGGCCGTTTAACAGGGACTGGGTGCAGCTATGCCCTGCTTTCCTAATGCCTCTCCATGTGGCTAATAAGCAGCAGTCTAATATACACTTTACCTGAGAGGAGGATCTAAGTGGATTTGTGAAGAAGGGGTCTAAACTGAGATGTTGTCTTATTTAAGTACCTGTCAACTGATTTGTTACTGTAAAGCCTTCTGCGTCTCTCATCTCGAAGCGGCCTTCTCCAGCAATATGTCTGGTAGGCTCTCCTGGATATACAGTATTTCTGCCTAAGGAGTTTTGGCCTAAATAGTGCCAAATAAAGATGTCAGACTCGTTAAGGCTACTGACAAGTCTTTGTTTTTTCCTCTCCTTTTTATCGCTGCCTCTGGCTGCCTCTCTCAAGTTTTGAGCTGCTGGAGGCAGCTGACCATTTTGAGCAGATCAGCAGTTTTGTTCGAGAGCAGGACGGAATGAGAGCGGGGAGGGGGGCGCACGTAGAATATCTCACTGAATCGTATTGAATGGTTCTGTTGGAATATTTATAGTGTGTTTATTGGTGTGTTTACATATTTGATGTGCTCTTAATCACTGCTGGAATACACTACATTGCAGACGGGTGATAGACTATTGACAAGGAAAGGAAAAACCAACATAAAGTGTCTTGGTCAGATTCAGTATGTCATAGATAGAAGTACAGTATACAGAACAATATAGCAATTCTTTCAAAAGATATTCCCTCATTTGTTGTTTTGATAATTATGGTGGAGATCACTCCAAAGTATTCTATTGGTATAACTGGCTAGAGATCCGGTGACTGTGAAGGCCGTACTCATACGCACCTTTCATTAATTTGTCTGTTGGAATCTGCATGTGATGCATACATAGAGAAGTATATTAAAAATTGTGAGAGGACTTCAGATTGTATAGATAAGGCTAAATTTAAGTCTTAAGTTTAGCTGTCGGGTAGCATTTTTCATCAGCTACATGTAACCCTTGGTCTTCGTGGTGATCAGTGATCCTCAGTAAGTCCCTGTGCCCCCTCCAGACCGGGTTTAACCCTAACTAGCCCCCAGCCCTGTCATGTTCCAGTTAGATCCTCTCTGTGGTCTTTACCTCAGCTGCTTCTCCCAGGCCCCACCTTAATAAACCCACCAGCGTAAATGTCACTGGCTTCCACCTTCACGTCAAAGGTCACTGTCAATAAACCTGTGTGTGCGCGCGTGTGTGTGTCTGCGTGTGTGTGTCTCAGGAAGCCCTTACCGTGTGTCCATCAGATGCAACTTTGCTTGGCTCCGCTCAGCCGTGCCTCTCACACACGTCTGTCACACACGGAGGGCTAATGAAGGCCACAGCCGCTCTCATACATGTTGATGCATTCACCATCAGCACCAGACACTGCAGCTTTTCACTTAATTTACACCCACATTTACACTTCCAGCTCAGAAATTGGATGGGACATTGATTTTCTGTTGGAAGGAGGGGGGTGTGGAATGCACATATTTTTTCTTGATGTCAACTAAATCAACCATAAAAGGTAAATTGGATTTTTGTCCAGTGGTGGTACTTTCAGAGCCAGGGTTGTTGGTTCAACTTCTGGCCTCTAATAACCCTCCTAACTTTTCTCGACAGTGACAGTGGTGAAGAGTACTCGGACAGTCTCAACGGTGTGCCCTCCAGGACAACGATTTACAGACGACACGTTAACAGAAAGGTTTGTCTGCTCTCATCCTTTCATTATTTTTGGCTTACAAAAGGAATAACCATCTACAGACAGATGTTAATGTTGAGGCAGTGTGTGTAGTCCCTAGCCAACCTTTGAATAGTTTGTGTCAGACTTGTTTTAACTGTGCCATTTTTCTTGTTCTCTGTTATAAAACTGTCATAATAACTATTTCTGAATCCTTAAAATTCTGATCCAAGGGGCGCTTTGGTAGCTCATCTGGTAGAGCATGTACCAAGGCTGAGTCCGTACCCTCAACATATCCTCTTGAAACATACACTATATTGTATCTAAATATAATTTATATTTTTTTAAAATATTTCAGCATCTTCAGAGTAAATCATTCCCTATATGTTAAGAAAGAATCTGTCGAGATATCAGAATTTAATTTAATTTAAATCATGTGCACAGTATTGTGTTGTGTTCTGTGGTGCAACTGTATAGTTGGCATTTCATGAGCCTATGTGAGCTCATGTCATGAAACTAAACAATCAAACCTCTGCAAATGCATTATTTTATTCAGGTTTATTTCAGTAGTCAACATATGGATGAATATGAGTGGTGCTAACTATTTGTTGCATCACTTGGTCCATGCCACACTTTTAACTTTGCTCTTTCATTCACAAAGGCTTCCCTATGTGTGGTTGTCGGTGCTCCTTCTTTTCCCTCTCCTCTCCACACCATGAAATCAAGGTCTGGACCCTTGCTCTTGTCCACATCAAACCACTTCACAGCAGGACATGGCAGCTCCAAACCCCAGAGAGATATGTCCGTCAAGAAGAGAGATGAAGAGAGGAAAGAGGAGGGACCTTTAAAGATATTCTGTCTCTCTCTTCTCGCCTTTTTCTCTTTTCAAGAAGGTGGAGAGGAAGAGGTGGTTGTTGTTGTACATGTAGCCAGGGAGCTGTCAGGACCCTTACTCTTAGATCCCCTTTAGTTTCTCCGGCTCTAGATCTGCTAAATGTGCCCATCAGCTCCTCCCGGGCTCATCGCTATGACAGCCCTGGCCCCTCACGACGTGCTATGTCACAAACCAAAGGGTTCGTCTTGCCTCCTCTCTCTGCAAGGCACTGTGTGATCAAACCTGGCACTGATCAAATCCTACCTGACCCTATATACAAAGGAAACAGGCAGGGAAGAAGGAGGGTGTGGAGGGGATGGGGGGCTTCTTTGATGTCGCTACAAACGATGGTGCAGTTGGGAGGTGTCACACATACACACACACACACACACACACACGCACGCATACACACTTATGAGTGCAAATGACTGTACACACACACACACATACACGTCATACTGTAGGAATGAATCAGGGCTTTCAGACAGAGATTGAACAAAGGTGGCATTTGCAAGCATCTGTCAGATTTAATATCCGCGCTGAGAGGCGTTCAAGTCGAAGTCGGTTGAACACGCTCAGGTGAATTATTAAAGTGTGGGGTGATTTGTCTTGTTGCGTTAAACCGAGCACTCCCTGTGATCATAGTGTCATTATGAGCTGCATTCCAGAAAGCACAACATGTCAACCGGTTGTGTTACATTTAACAGCTGCTTTTCATCTCTGCCTCCTGACTTTTCTGTTCCTTCAGTCCTACAGGTGTTCACTGATGTCAGACACGGATGCACCGGTAGCAGAATCCAGCAGAAGACAAGCCGATGTTCTGGCCCAAGGTAACATAAGTTTTCCTTTTTCACAACCGTGCAAAACTACAAAAATCAAATCAACTATTAACTGAAGTAGGAAGAACACTCAATGTATGTACACGCTGTCGATCGGAAACACGTATCTAAGAATTTAACAAGCTTTGTTTTTTTATTTTTTGTTTGTTTTTTTTTTTTTTTCAGAATTTGACACTCCTGAATTGGTTATAAATGGAAAATGTTAATCACCACAGTTTTCACTTGCATACACAAAGACACCTGTTAACTCCCAGCAGTAGTTTCTAAATAGGGATTTGTTCTGTGCACTTGTCAACTCTGAGGTGCCTGCGTGTACTTCCTCCTGTTAGACGATGAACAGCATGAGCCCTGGGAACGAGGGACGAGGGGAGAGAAGAGGAGGTGGAGGAGGAAGAGGATGCTAATGAAGACCCAGCACTGCTCCTCCTCTTCTCTGCAGCAGCGCATAGAGTCCCTACAGCGTCACATTGACATACTGCGAAGTGCCAGGAAAGATGCTGTGCTTTCAGCCAGAGAGCTGCGAAGGGCCAACGAGAAGATCACGGCGCAGCTCAACTCCCTCACTGAGAAACTCTGCAGCAGCAAGCAGCTCACGCAGGTAACTTGGGGAGAAAAACACGGAGATGAGTAAAGGGGAAAGCCAGTTGTAAGTGTTGGGAAGTTTCTTATTTCTCTGTCTTTGTCTTTCTTTTTGTGGTTCTTTTGTGTTTGCTGGGGGCTGAGAGTGCAGCAGTAGCAGGTCCTTTGCCCTTATCATGCTTAATAAGTGTGGCTGACAGGCCTACCCTCGCCTGTGGAGGTCAGCACCACGGAGCAGGAGAGAAGAGGAGAAACTCTCCCTCCCTCCCTCTTTCTTTTTTTCTCTCTCTGACTCTGCTGTTGTCTCGTCCCACTGAATGTTTCAACAAGCCAGTTCTCCACAACAATCTGCGTGTCACTAGCACTTACATTTCTCGAGATATGTGCACCCGTGTGCACAGATACACACAGGCTGAGGGTGACTGTTTTTTTATGGAGTCCACTGCCACACACCCATTTAGTTATTTAGTATCTGCCTCCAGGTAGGAAACTCTTACACGTGGTATAGACTATAAATAAAACACCAAGCTCTTTTGCCCTAAACAGTATCTTTCCTGTCAGGCCCTCCTTGTACACAGTAACATATGAAAACACATACACACCAACACCTAGACAGACACAGTCGTTAATCTGACAGGCAGGAGACTTCTTTTTGGTGAATTCAGACATAGCAACAGCCAGCGAGGGCCCACTGGACGCCTGATTAGGCGCATGTGTCTGTATATTTACTGTGTAGAACAGTACAGATACAGTATATTGGACTTGTACGCACAGGTCAGAGTGCAGCCCTCATAGTGTTGCTACCTAGGAAGTGGCCCTTGTGCTCCCACCCAGGCATCTGATTGCTGAGGCCCAACGAGACCTTAGACTCAGACACAGCAGTAAAGGCACACGTGTACACACGCACACGCACACACACATACACAAACACACACTGTAGCGTGAATGAGTGGACAGAGAGGGAATTGTTGTCTTCCTGTTTGTTTCCTCTTTCCTCCTGCAGTATTAATGCCACTCCACCAGAGAAAGTTGGAGCCGACTGACTGGCCAAAGCCAGGTCTTGTTGCCCTCTCTGGAAAGGGCAAGAGGTGATGGACTTTGGGCTTGTTCCAGCCGGTCCTGGCCAACTCTCCAACTAAAACTCTCTGCTTGTAATTGGCTTAGGACAGCCTCCACAGGGGCCATCATGTGAGAAGTAGCATGGCAGTTTCACAGAAACTTGTTTGTGTTGCTGTGTCTCCTGATCCTTCGGCCATTCTGTCCTCCCCTTACTGCTTCCTTCCTTACCTCCTTCCATCATTAAGTTTTATTTCCTTAGTCCTTACTTCCTGTTTGTTCTAATTTTTTTTATCCCATTTCCTTCTGTATTGTTTGTATGAGTTTGGATTTTGAGTTTATAGATGTCTTAACTGCTTAATAGCTGCTGTTAAACACTGTTTTGCTGTTTTTAAATCTCTAACTTGAGAGAGAAATAGGCCTGCGGTGGAGAGGCATGATGTGCTTTGTCATGCTGCACTCAGCTCTCTGTGTTCCAGCCTAAAGGGAACATGTGTTCAACAGCATGGTGACACTTTAATCACTCAGTCCTCAGCAACATGCTGACTCTTGGATTGTTATTTTTTTCCCTTTCTTCCCAGCATATTAATCTAAAAGGATGATTATAACAATTATTATTACAGCTTGGGTCAGATATGATGACATTACACTTATAAATGAATTGCTGAGAACTTGGAACATGGAAATCCAAAATAACAATTTAGGCAGAATATCTAATCCTCTTTATTTGGAAGTGAAATCCAATCGTAAGTGTGTGGCAATGTCAGCAACGATCCCTTATTGATTAGGAAAAGTTTGTGCACTCACAACTATGGCAGGTGCTTTAGGGCAAAGTTGAAACATAAAGACAGTCTGTGGACTGTGATGGATTCTTACAACTTCCACTTCTCTTTCAACAAAGTCTGTCTAACCTGAAAGGTTTGTTTCACTGCTGTCTGACCAGTCCTGTTTCTTGCACTGTCTGACGTTTAGTGATGTTGCTATATTCCCAGATTCACTCTTAACTTGTTATTAATGTTGTCATTACTGATAGAAATAATGACCAAAAACTACAAAAATAAGACCCAAGTTGTTAAAAAAATTGAGTTATCCCTTAAAGTGGCTTAAGCAGCTTAAAAAAAAAAAAAACTCAGGTGACAGGTGAAGCGTACCCTCCTAATTCTACCAAGTATAGCTCTTGATGAAATGTGCTAGTCACGCGTATCATCCAAATACAGGATCATTTGGTTGCTTGGATTATCTACCTCACTCAGTCATTACTTCCCCGTACACTTCACTTAGTCTACTGTGACATCGCCTCGTGAATTTACCAGCCTTATCTCTTTACGTGCGGAGTGTCCTACCCTCCTCTAACATGTAAAGGGCCGGGATTATCACAGGATTAGGGGGTGCATCAGACATAACTGACTGAATTTAAAAAGCTCCAGACAGTTGCACTAGAAATCACATAAAAAGTCTGTAGTGTTTGAGTAACTTACACAGTATATAGGACATTATGCTAGTGTTTCCCTGGGGTGATTTACGTTGACTAAATTGTGATTTTTGCATTCATGCATGTGTTTATGCTCTGGGGTACTTGGCTGTTTCAACAGCCTGTTTCTTTATTTATCCTGCTAATGATTGGGTGTCACTGAGCAGAATCAGTGAGGCCACGACTTAGATGGGAGAGAGAAAGAGAGGTGTCCTCTCTTCCAGACTAATGGACCACCAGTACATCAGTCTGTGTCAGTGTCATCTGTCTCACCAGGGCTGAAAATGGCCTGTGAAATCAAAGCCTGTCTTACAGGAAGTGTCATCAATGCCACTCTTAATTCGTGCACCTCTGCCACTGCAGCCGTAGCCTCACTTTTCATTCTCTGCTCCTCAGTCTCTCGCTCTCTCTCTACCACTTCTACTTCTCTCTCTCCCTCCTTCCCTGGAGAAATGGCTTGTGCGTCTTCAACAGTGCAGAGGAAACCTGAAACAAGAGGGATTCTATTAAAAGGTGTCAGCCAGCAACCAGATATCAATAACCTCCATGTATGCAGAGCAGAGAGCAAACCCCTGGGAATCTGCGGTTTCATTTGGCGGTGTGTGTGTGTGTCTCCGTGTGTGTCCCAGCATTTGCCCCGTATGCACAGCATACATCTTCATGTATCGTGTCTCCTATTTGTGCCATTAAGCATTCGCAATGTTTGAAATGATACCAGATCAGCTAATTGTGGCAGTATTGAACCAAACTTACAGAGACGTGTTTCTGCCCCATATTTTCTTAATTAGCAGCCAAAGAGCTTTTTTTTTTTAGCTCCACCGCACACATGTGGTTAAAAGTGTTCACCTCAGATGCTCATGTTTAGAATCATTGATACACTGTACATTGTACATGATCAGCTTGTGCCATTATCGTTCATCACACTAAACCCAACTACTCACCAAATGCTGAACTCCCTCCGTCCCAAAGTGCTCTGTGATTCTGCAGGATGGCTTTATTATGCATGCCAATCACAGTGAGAATTAGGCCCTATTGACCGGGCACCAGCATAATCTGTCTCCTAATTAGCATAAAAAAGGAGATTTATCACAGCTGAGATATTAAAGCAGAGCCTGCAGCTCTCCTGTGGCTAACGCATACAGTATTTCCAACATATTGTGTTTACTTTGTGTCTGTGTTTATCATATTCATGTAATGTGAATTTAAAATAAAGAATTGTGTAGGTCCGAGGACTCTTTTTCTTACAGCAGTTCTACATTTTTGCATCATAAAGTAGGGAAAGCTGATATTTGGTTTTACTTTAAATTCTTTATGTTAATTTATGTAGCAGTATATCATCTCTCCCATTCTTTCTTAACTCTTTGCCATCCTATATCAAAAATATTGATTTTTCTTGGTTTAATACTAGTAAGCAAAACTTTTGTTTTTAGTTGTAGCATCATCAGTGGTAGCCTTAGCCCACCAATTCTGTCTGTCGCTCAATCTGCAGAAGCTGACCTCTGACCTGGCTGGTACGGAGCAGCAGAAAAAGGTTCTGGAGATGGAGCTGGAGCAGTGGAGGCAGATCACGTTCCCCCAGCAAACTGCACCACCACCACCACCAGCAGCAGCAGCAGCACCAACTCCACCAGTTAACACAGAGTGCTCCTGCCTGGGCAGGAACATGCCTACCCCAGCTGGTCCTGCCCCCCAGGCCCTAGAAGCTGAGGTCAAACAACTTCAAACCAGACTTAAGGTTAGTGGTTATAAGTTAGGAGTAGAACTCTGGGGTTAATGAATTACCCTCATGCTTTGTCTTATTGTGCACGCTTTATTAGATAAATCTCTTAATAGGATGATGTTGTTAAGCATCATGTTCATTTCCAATTTTGTGCACGGTGAAGCTTGAGCAGATAATACCATCAAAACAAGGAAAATGTTCAGTGTATTGATGCTGTTTGCCTCTATAAAAAAATCTATAAATTTTTGTATGTGCAGAAAAGTTTATGGACAAAAATCAGAAAGTATAGTTTATGAATTGTGCACATTCCAATATGAATTTCCTTTTGCAACTTATTATTCAAACAGTCAACTAGTGCTGGAATACACAGACTTTTATGTTTTTCAGTTTGGAAAAACATTTTCCTGGTATTTTATCAAGCATCAATATTTCTGCGTCACTTTCACATTTCACTGGTTTGAACAGTCTGCAGTCCTTGAGGACTTGAGAAACTCTGAAAGAAACTCTGTCAAGGTTTTACTTTCAAATCATGTAGCGTAAAAAAAAAAAAACAAATTCCTGAGCCTTTCAATTTACACTCAACATCACCTGAAATTGCATGTGATTTCGACATGAATTAGCATTTCTTATCATTTGATCTTATTACAGAGTACCTGTCAGAAAGATGAGAAATGGGGAATAGCAGTAGAGACGTGCCCTACATCATAGGGAATAAGGTGTGAGTGGTACCACAGTATTATCACCCTCTCCGCAGCCAGCTCATCAGTGTCACTGAGCAGATTGCTGCTGTCGTTACACACAGCAGAGGAAGTCATGTCAGGTGACAGCAAAAGGGAGAGGCGAGGGATGCACTGTGGGGGTGCACGCACTGACTTAGCGCATTGTCAAAAGCTTGTACGGGTACAGTTCCCACAAGAGACACGGGCCCTTTAGACCAAAGTGCACATGCACATTCAAGTATCCATCAGTCTTATGATCAGAGCCAACCTGTCATCATGAGCCATATGTCATATGTCATAATGGAGAGCTGTAAGCGATAAACACAATACAATATAACAGGTAATTTCAATAATATTAAAAAACTGTTTGCTAAAAAATCCCTGTTAAAACATATTCAGTATTTTAGGTGTATAAATTGTTATTTTTCCCTAATTACTCCCCTTATCTCATCCACTTTGAAAAATACTGTTTTCCCTTTAACCTCTTTTAGCACCTTCCACCCTCCCGCTGTAACTATAATGAGGAGGCATGCTGTGCCTGACCTGTCATCAGCCGTGTCGTGAAAACCTTCCCCACCCCCTATCACACACACTCCAACACATTAACAAACACACACACCGTGTGCCCTCCCCCCAGAGTGCAAGTGCGGAGGTCACAAGGCAGGTGGCAGCTAACAAAGCCCTGCGAGGCCAACTCCAGGAGAAGGAGGACAAGCTCCGCCAGCTGCAGGACAAGTTAGTTTCACACCTTTTTCTTCATTAGTTCTCCCTCTCTGCGCCTTTTTTTTCTTTCAGTTGCTCTGCAGTACAGTTTTTATGTTTCTTTTTTACCTCTTTTTTTTCCCTCTTTCTGCATCCCCCTCTCTCTGTCTTTGTCTCTCCGTGTCTCTGCATGTTGGCACATTCTCTGCAGCTCTCATCTGTAGTGTTTGATTCCACCATGTGGCAGCACTCTGTCTGCTGCACTCCACTTAGGCATGCTTCTCCTCTGCGTGAATCATTTGTGAAAATATGCATGTTCTCATGAGCGAGTGAATAAAAACGACTGAAGGAATTAGTGTGCACGCATTAGTGTGTGCTTGTGGGTGTCTTGTGTTGCTTATGTGGGTAGCTGATGTGGAGTGCTGATCAAAGCAGTGTATTGATTGTGTGCCGCAGGAGGGACCATTTTGGCCCATGACACTAAAACCCACACAGCATCACTCTGGCCTGTGGGCCACAAGCCCTAATGAGTTACATGGTTCACCTACTGTAGCACTCGCTGCATTACATAGTCAGAATGTATAGCTATAAACAATTCACTCAGGGAAACTGTCGAGATTTGAGCAGTGTTGTGAAAGGCGTATATCATCATTCTGCACTAGGATCACATCTTTGAACTAAGAGAAAGGTACAAAGAACAACTTTGCTTTCCTCCCTCTCGTTCTCTTTGTCTTGTATGCTGTGTCCTCTGCCTGCCATTCTCAATAATGCATCCATGGCATGTGTACAATCACAGTGGCTATGTGTTTGTGTGTGACCAAAGCACAGAGGATCACAGCCAGACAGAGTGAACATCCCTCAGCTGTTTCCACAGCAGCCTCAGCCTCTTGTCACACACTCACTCACTCACGCACACATGTAACATCGCCATCTCCTCGAGCCTACCTCTCCGTTTGCCTCCATGGAGGGACCCCTTCTCAGAATGAAAGACATGTCTAGACGTCTCTGAAATATACATCTCAGCACACACACAGGGAGCAAGGCTGCTTCGCCTTAAAGAAGAGAAGGGGGAAAAAAAGAAATGAATTTCAAAGTATACCGGCATGTCCTCAGTCAATATCCGGCACTATGGCCCTGCCTTATTTATGAAGCTGCTTCTTTCATCTTTAGCCCTGTTGTCTATCAGCCACATGAAACGTCCACCCGCACTTCATTCTTAACAACATACACAGAAATGTGCGCTCTCGCTCTCTCTTACGCACACACGCTTCAGACCACTGACTGTTATCATTACAATACACGCATGTTTGATGAACAATATTGCCAACAAGCGCAGAACAAAGGGAACAAACGTGTGAGTGATTGGGATATAGTTTGAGGTTCTCTTTTTCTCTTTCCACTAACACTCATAAATAGAGATCACACGCTCTGGCAGAAGCACCATATATCCTTCATTCTTTTTTATCCTCTATTCTTTTTGGGGTGCAGAAGAAGAGAACATCTAAAATAAATGTTGTCGGCCTAATTGCCATTAGCATTGGGGCAGAGGGAGCTGCTGGGGCTCTTATTGCTGCTCTCCGTCTTTAAGTCAACACCAGACAGTCATCTGAAAGGTTCAATATGGGTTTTCTCATTAATGGCCAAATCCATGGGGTAACCAGCCAGCGCGACTTCCCCCCAAAGACCCCCGGCTAGACTCCTCTCTCATTTAATTTAATGTCACTCCAATAGGACAAGCTCACATTTATTTAGCCAGTCTGCCCTCAGGCATTTATCCACCTAGGGAGACAGGGACATTTACTTACACGAAAGCATTTGCTCCAGCATTGCGTCATCTGTTTATTTAAAATACACAAGCCACGCTGCGCGTGGGAGCTAAGAGATCCACTACATCTTTGAAATAAAAAAAAAAAAAAAAACGGCAAAAAACATTTTAATTAACTGCATCCTTATGATCTTTATTCTATTTGTTCTAATTCCCCAAGGTGTAGACAACCATGAAAAATGCCTCATATTTGCCTTTTATAAAAACAGAATAAAACATACTAACATACTGAGCCCATTTAAGACAAGGCCTCACCATAATGTGCACAATGCTGGAATATTAAACATGTCAATACAGCAGGTTATTGAAATAGGAAGTGACATGCGGTGCATGTTTGCAACAGTTAAGACATAAATAGCTTACAATACAGAGACGTTTGCCACTCTTTAGGGAAGTGTTATCAGCACAGCAATCCAAGCCAAGTCTCCCTGCTGTGGTGTTTTTATATGTGACTGGTGTAATGTTGAGTTGGAAATAATAAACATTTAAATATTGATTACAGTCTTTCAAGTAGTGTCACTGCTGATTCAAAACGCCGTTTGTCAAAAAGGACTCCCCAGTCACATTTAGCATAACGTTCCCCCGCCAGAGCACTTGTTCTAATATATGCCACTTAGAATTATATATGCATCCTTATTTCACCCCCCCCTCCACTTACCCAAACAGCATGCCAGTGTATTTAGTTGTCATAATGAGCTGTCATGCCTGATGCACTGCATGGGGACACTGTGCCTGCCAGCTTTGTGTGTGTGAGTATGTGTCTGTCTCTGCGCGTGTCTGTGTTTGTTCTGCTATGTAGATGCTGTAAGCAAGCGTCTGCCTCTATATGAATGCGAATCTCTGTATAGAACTAATTTATGCTTTATATCATGTGTGTGTGTGTGTGTGTGTGTGTGTGTGTGTGTGCTTGCGGTTATGTTTCCAGGACGAGCCACATGGAGCGAGATGTGAACATGAAAAGGCAACTGGTCGAGGACTTAAAGACGAGACTGAAGTTCCTGCAGGAGATGGAGAAAAGTTACCGTGGACAGGTGGAGGAGTTGGAGAAGAAGGTACATGTACACAAGAGAAAATGAGTTAAAATGATTTAAATTACTGTTACAGTATAGAATAAATGTTTACGTCATTGATTTGAAGGAAACTTCAGATCCATCGCAACAGAACAGTGTCCCCATGTCAGCTTAGTTTTTTTTAACTTGCTTTACCCCTCTACAGGTTAAAACTTTATCAGAGGAAGCCAATAACAGGAAGGCCCTCATTGAATCTCTAAAGAGGAGACTAAATGTTGCAACCACAGAGAAAAGCCAGTATGAAGCCCTCTCTACAAAACTGAAGGAGGACCTGGAAAAAAAGGTACAAAACAGTCACGCTACCAGCTCTCACAAGAATTCCATCATATGGAACATTTTAAATCTTTCTGTTTTTGTTTTGTTGTGTGCTATGAGGCTTTGGACAGTGAGAGACAAGTTCAGGTCTGTCAGTGACCTGTATAATTAACTCCTTTGTCGCATCGTTGCCATAGTACACTGTGGCAATCATCCAATCAGATCATCTTAGCAGTGCGTAATTAGTAGAAAGAAAAGAGTTGAGCAGAAAAGTAACTTCCTTTTATGTACAGTAGCTCTTTTTAAAGGTTCAGTGTGTAGGATTTAGTGGCACCTAGCAGTGATGTTGCACATTACAACCAAATGAATCTCTCCCACGTCTCACCCTGTCCTTCTAAGCATGTAGGAAAAACTCTGGCTGTGAAATTCACATAAAAAGCAAAAGACCGTATCTAAATCAATTCAAAATGGTGGACTCCATGGAAGAGGACCCGCTCCCACTGTATATATGACAGGTTCATTTTAAGACAATGAAAACACAATGGTTCATGTATTCAGGATATTATACACTAATGAAAACATACTAATGAATATCATATTTAATTCCTGCAAAGAAATGCTTCCAGATCTTATACACTGGACCTTTTAATATTTATTGTTCTACAGAGAATTTTTAAAGCTTATGAACATAAAAAAAAAATACTCAAGCCAAAATTAAAAAAACAGACCTGATTCAAAATATTGGAATTAGATAAAAGCATTTTAAAGTTCAAGGTAGGCTAAATAGCTTTCATAGGCACCTCGTTTGCCTTCAGCTGACTAATTCTGCCTACTACTTTTCTTTACAGGAGCAGCGCATACATGCCCTGCAGGCTCGTGTGGGAGCCGGTGAGCAGGCTTTGGCTGCACTGCAACAGACAGCCACCGAGCAAATGGAGGGGTTGACCCAGCAGAGCACCCATGCCTTGGACAGGCTTCAGAGGCAGCTAGGCCAGGCTTACTCCCAGCTGGAGGAACTTCATTCTTTCATCAAGGTACTGTACTAAAGAGGGAAGGGATCAAAGGCCATAGGTGGAGAGTTTTTCTCATCAAAGCATGTAACTCATCTTAAACGGGCGTGGTGTGCCTTTATGTTCTTCACCTATGAATTGTAACGATATTGTGTGGGTGCACCACCTGTAAGGTTAGGTGTAGAGGTCTGGAGTAGCATTAATTGAGCAAAAAGTTGAAGGCGGGGGCCTTGACATGCTGACCTCTGTAAATGGTTCATCACCTCCCACGTGGTGCCGTGCCAACTAGATACCATATAGCTGGGTTCACTTCTATGTACAGCAGCTACTCTAGGTATGAACTCTCCTTGTCCAGTGCTTGTGAAAATACTTACTTTTCCTGGAATACTTTTTTTCCCAGAGAATTGGGGGTTGCTTACATGCGAGTTTGTGTCGGTTTGTCTTGTAACCACCCGGCAGTTTGTTGGGGTAGTGCAGGAAGCTGCTGGGCGGACCTGAGCAACTCATTGAAGGTGTACTGGGAAAAGTCTGGGCTAAAGAGAGGCCTACTGAAAATCTGTGAAGATTTTTTGTGACCCATTTAATCTGGGGGAAACCCATGGTCCTAATGCACGTTCAAAGCCTGGGTTGTGGAGACTGACACTCATAGTTATAGTCAGATCATCAGTGCCTGTCCAAGCATCAACCAAATAACTCAATGATAACAGATAGGTACCAAAAGGGGGTCAGCAGCGTCAGTGGAAGTGGAAGCAAAAGCTGTGGGAGTAACTGCAGGATGCCATGGAGAAGACTTTAGAATGGCCTTGCAAGATATTCTGGCAAACTATCAAACAACATAGGCAAGAGAGGCAGGGCCTTTCATTCTTTCTGGCAGAAGTCAGTAAGGTCATCAGAAAGATCTGTATCTTGGGTCAGTATGTTGCTCAAGAACGTTTCAACATAGAATCGAACTGCCACCTCTCACCCACTCTGTCTCCTGAGCTGTAGCAATCCAAGAGAGTCGAGAGTCCAATCAAGTGAAAGTGAAATGATGTCTTATCAATGATGCAAGCACTGTAGTGACATCTCAGCCCCGTGAGGTCTCTCTTATCAAAAGAATAACCGCTGCTTCTTACCACAAGGATGTCCAGAAGGAGCCCAGGAACCAGTTGAGATGGTTCAGGCGTCTCTTGATTCATCTCTGTGGACATAATCTCGAAATGTCCAACTTGGAGGAAACCCAGACAAAACACACTGGAGGAATTACACATCCCATTTGGCCTGGGCAAGCATCTGGATCCCCTGGGGGCAGCTTAGGGATGTGGCTAAGGGGGGGGGATGACGTCAGCACTACCTTTGCTTAGCCTGCAGCTACCACAACCGGGTCCCCCTAAGAGTCAGAAGATGGATTGAATTTCAACAATGTGTGTGTGTGTGTGTGTTCCATTATGCATTTGCACTCTTTTCCAGTGCATAGCGAGACACAGGCCACCACTGTGAGAATACAGAGTGCCCAACGGGAATGGGCACTATTGTCTTTGTTTCGGCCTAATCCATCACCTTGAGGTGTATTTTGTGTGTTTGTGTCAGTCGTCTATGTGTGTGTCTGGCAGAGACAGATAAAGACTGTCCATCAAGTCTGCTTAGCTGACACCTGTCTATCAAAGGAGAAAAGGGCTTGGCAGAGATAGATAGTGGCGTCTGTGTATTTGCACACACACACATAAATCAAGTGGCAGATTACAGACACAGATTAGTGTCAGTTTCTCGTTACTTTTGTCCTCACAAGCCAGAAATACTTGCAGTGTTCTTGTCCTTATACTATACTGCTCACTTCTATCTGAAGAGAATCGGAGGTGGATGTGATCTGTTTTATCTGCTTCCTTTTCCAGCCTCTGATTTCTTTCACACAACCAAACCTTTAGCCTAGACTTCTTCACACTTTCACATTTATATATATAGTAAAGAACATTCTTACAATCTACATGTAACTGTAAAAATAGAAGCAGCATTACATGTGAAACGTGTGTAGACATGCATAGAAATACAGTTCATGCTCGTATAACTCCTCTCCTCCATTCCCATAACCCTAGGCAGGTGGGGCCATTGTGTTGTTGTTGAGGATTCACATCATTGTTTGTCTCCCCCTGGCTCCTGTGATTCCCTATAAGAACACCAAGCCCTTTGATTGGACTGCCTGACGTCCGGAGGAGATTTACTCTTGTCATGTATTGATCAGGACCGGAGGGCTGCACATGTGTGTGCGTGTATAGATGTGTGTGTGTCTTTATGAGCTTGTTTTTTGCTCTTTGTGCCTGTATTTGCTATGTGTATGTGTGTTTGTGTGTGGATATTTTTCTTTATTGTGTGCCAGCAAACCCTTTTGGCCCCTGCACACGCCCCAGGCTGTAAGCACTGCTGTTGAACTGCTAAACAGTGGCCCTGCATGTAGTGACTACTCCACAACACACACATACAGACACACACACACACACTGAAGGTAGTTGTCTTATAAAGAATATTTTGGCTTGTCATCCCCTGCTGAAAAGTACACGACTGCATGTGTGTGTGGATATTTTTGTAATTACGTGAAATTTCTCTAGACTTCTTATCTTGGACGATGTACCCTACAACAATGACGTAACAACACATTTACCTGTGCGTTCTTGTGAAAGGTGGTTACATAATTAAACATCTTGCACAAGCTGGTAGGGTGTGTGAACAACAGTAAACAGTTGTTTTACTTCAGTGCCTGCCTAATCTAACAAAATGAAATAAATAAATTAAAAAAAAAAAAGCTCTGCTCTTTATGTTTTTGAATGGCCCTTTGTGTCCTCATGTGTGTGAAGAGGTTTAGAGGTAGCTAGTTATTAAAGAGGATATCTTTTTGCTGCTCATTTGATCCCCATCTCCATGCCCTAATCCTCGTCCTGCCTAAATTGCCCCTCTGGCAATAGTGATTGTGGTACCAGCCGGGCTAAGAGCTCCTAACAAACTCACACAGACACATGTTCACACACACACACACACACACACACACACACACAATATCTTCCATGCATGTATTAGAATAGCTTGTGTATGTGTGTGAATGCTTGCATATCCCACCTCCCACCCTTTGTCTCTCCCAGGGCTGAGAATGAGTGATAAATTCACCCCTTAATTTCTTCCTGGATTATTCCACATGCAGGGTTTAGGTCAATTGAATGTAACCCTTGACTAGTGACAGTGAATATCTATTAGGCCGTAAATAAAAGAATAGGCTGTTTGTTAATGAGCTGTGTATCCCTTTAGGGGAAAAACAGCCCTCAGATCATCAAAAAGAGCTAAAGCAGTCTCCCTTTATCAGGAAGTGGACGATGGTTATGATTTAGTCATCTTCCTCTTTAATCAGTGCTCTCTGTTTATTTTACTCCTACGTGGATGGAGTAGGCCACCTATGAAACTCGATACAAAAAATTCAAATGCAAATGGATTAAATGGTACTTCTGTGACTTCCATGTAGGCATGGATGAATGAATGAAATGGAGTTTGGGCACCCTGTTGATTCATGTGTACTAAGGCTGAACTGCAGCGGACCTTTGCAGCGTGCCGTTCATTCTCCTTGCCCTCTTTCCTGTCCATCTCAAGCTGTCACTGTGAAATAAAGGTATAAAGATTAGTATGAGAGAATCTTCAGAGACAATTCACACTTTTCTTGTTCTATAGTTTATACATTAGACGTGAGATCAGGAGTTGAGAAAACAGTGTTCGCTCTCTGAGTCAATTTATATAAGCCGCTGTTTTCCCGTTTTCTTTATTTCATTATTATTTAAATCTGTATGGGCTTGTGTAACGTTATCCCGTCGGTTCTCATACACGACGTTCTGAATGTCTGACCCTGGCTTGTGTTTTTTTTTTTATTTATTTCTTTTGTTATTTAATGTTTCTAATAGACAAATAGCAGCACACGTTGCTCCAGCTGCAAGCCTCCAACCTCTCACTCAGCACTCTCCTGTGAGAACCAGGCTTTGTAAACTGCACCTGATCCACCTGTGTGAAATTAAGAGAGGGGAGTGGATATGTTTGTTTCATGTGTGATTACCCTTGTTACTGTAATGCACTTGAGTGTTTTCGTATGTTTGTACTGATGTTTGTGTACGGGTGTACTGTACACACTGTACTTCTTGCTTGCTTGGTTATATTGTATACTGTCCAAGAGAAAGTTGTACTTTGTTTTGTATTTTTTGTTGTGTGTTTTTTCTTTTTTTTTGTTTGTTTTTGTGTATTGTGAGTTCTCCTCTCTCTAGCTTTCCCTCATCTGACCAGCTATTCCAAGGTCAGCTTTTCAGCGGGCTTACAAGGGAATGATACAGAAGATTATTGCCTCGATCAATAAGCTCAAAATGAAGCAAAGGGGAGTTTACTTTATTGACTTTCTCGTGTACAGTGGCAGTTTTAACATTTAATTGTCTCTCTGTATTTAGAGCAAACTCCCATTTAGTGCCCGTCAACTGTGCCATCCCAGGCCTTCCTCGTCTCGCTTGCCATTCACTCGGGCACCATTTAAAACAGCCCTGTAGCTTAATTATTAACAGTGTTATGCTGCCCTGTTGTACTGTGAGACATTCAGAAAGCAAATAAATAAATGAATGGCTGTATTTCCAGTTGCTCTCTGTCTTTCTCTCTCTGATGCATGATTCTCCGTCTGTGGAGATTTTAGCAAAACTTGGGGTGCGTTTGGTATCAAATCTGTGTTCCCTCAGCTTTCAATCGACAGGGCAACAAACCCTCAGGTCCACATTCCTACAAGGGAGCTTGAGGCGAAACCGAAGAGAATCTGAGTGTGTCAAACTCAATATTCCTCTATAATGTACTAGGCCTCTCTGGCGCATGCTTGATCAATTTCATTTATTCATCTGCCAGGCAGAGCTATCCCTCTTGTTTTTCTATATCCATTTCATCATCCTCTTCTTTTTTTATTCCTTCTTCTCCTCCCCCTTCAGGCCCTGGCCAGTGAAATACTTTTAGACGTTCAAGAGGTCAAGCAGCAGTTGATGAAGAGGAGGAGGTTGAGGCAGGGCAACGCTGTGGCAGCAAAGGGCGGCCTCTCAGCCAAGTCTATGATCAAAGCCAAGTCCATTGCAGCCTCCATCCTCAATATGTCAGAAAATGATCTCGCGGACATAATGGACACTGACCAGGTAAGGCCAAGGGACAGTGGGTCAGCATTTCATACAAATGTTTTCTTGGGGATCTATATCAAGTAAAGATTATGCCCTGAACACTCAACACACCTGTAACAGATTTTCTGTACTGAAAGATTTCAAAACATCCTAAAAGTTTTTGCCCAGTGATTGTACCAGAGGATTAGCAAAGACGTTTTAGCGTCAATATCAACTTGTAGCTTTGGGCATCTTCTTTGTCAGTTGAGACTAAATGAAGTGCAAGGCGCTAGCGTAACTTTAGCCTATCATCTGGGAACAAATATTGCAGATTGGCGTTGGTGTAAAGAGGAGGAAATATGGAGAAACAGAAGCCTTTTGTTCTTCGTTCATTTCACCTATAACCAACAATATCTGGCATTGCTGGACATCTCTGCTTCTGTCTGACCTTCTCTTATTGATGGGTAGATAGATTTTGGCAAGTAAGCAAGGCTGAACACCAAGTAAAGGTGTACCACACACCAAGGCATGTCACTAATAAATTGGGAAGTTGCAGTGCAATAGAGAAGGATGTGGCTTCATGTTTAAAGCTGGTGTTCTCGCCCTCGACAAGATCAAAAACCTGTCAACACCTGCAGCACCTGTCGACTTGATATAAGATTAAATATGGCTCAAGTTGAGTAAGTACAACTCTTTTCATTCGACTGAAAGGAGTCATTGAGCTGAAAATTCTTGCTATTGACTGTTGCCCACGTGCAGAAGTCCTGATGTTTCACACTCTTTTACAACTTGGTGGACCCTCTTTGTACAATAGATCATATCCAGCCATGTCATCAATTAGCAATCCCATGTTACAATCAACCTCTCCTCCCTGGGGACTTCCTCCCATCTATCACAAGATGAGAGAGGGTGCACCAGGCACTTACTCACACTTGAAACCAATTTTAGCCCTTTGCAGCCCAGCTCCACCCAGGAGATGACAGGGAACCGTTTCTCACTTGACAAAAAGCCTCCCTCATCAGAGCTGAAACCTCTGTGGGTAAAATCACTCTCTTCTCCTCATCACTTGTTTTCTCCGCCACATTAATGGTTGCTAATGACAGGCTGTTTGGTGCCCTAACGTGGTGGGTTTGTTTTTCCTGTTTTCTTAATTGAACATTCATAGATCACAGCGCCATTGAGAATGCACGCGCCCACCAGAGAATTGTAAATGTTGTGTCACAGAGTGAAGTTAACAGTTTTAAGTGTGATTATGTGTTACTGGGTGTAATTTTGAATGTTGGGAATAGATCCCAAAAGAAATGGCTTGTTTCTGTACGTGCAGCCGTACACATTGTATGTTTAGGTAAATGCACCCTACTTAAATCAGCCTGAACTTAACTATGCTTTAGCTGTGACGCTTAACTAATATTTAAAATATGTATACATCTAGCCACAATCTGAACTCATATGTGACACATTGTTGCCACAATGGTGAAATTTATTAAAATTTTTGTTAAAGAGCCGAAGTTTTTTGATACTTTTTGCAGAAATGTGATTTCTTTTTCCCTTAAATCCAAAAAATGTACGGAGGTTTTGCAAGACCTTTGTAGATTGTATGTTTTTCTTTGAACTTGAGGACGTGACATGAGGTTATCAGGATGTCCCAGCAGTCTTCAACAAGTCCAACACATAGCAAGTGTATTCATTTATTCACTTGGTTGTGCGATACCAGTGTGCTGAATGAGAGCTCAGGGCTCGATGGGATTGCTTTTACTTTTCAGTTTTACTTTTAAATGAGAATACTCCATTGCCAACATCGCTACTTTTCTTTAGTTTGGAAGATTTCTCTTGTCAACAATATCCGCAGAAGTTTTTAACATTGTAGGGAACCGCTACTTGGGTTTGAAATCAATGCATTTTTGAATTTCAGGCGTATCAAAATGTTTTAATGAATTATTCCTGGTTATGGTTATATGGAGAATTTTGGGAACAGTTCACCTCTGTGTAATGACCACAGTCTTTTTCCAAAGGCTACATATTTTCTTTCCTCCAGAGCATTAGTCTTGGTTTATTGATTTGTCCCAGCAAAAAAAATCTGAGCTGTTGCTCGAGGGTTTTTTCATGAAAGGAAATGCAGCTGTGACAAGGCTATTTGAGCAGCTGGTTCTGTACAGACAGCATAGCACTAAATGTGAGAGCACCCTTATTTTCAGCTGTTTCATAGAAATGTGGATTTTCTTCACCTTTTTTTTTTTTTTTGCATTTTAAATTTTATTGTCAAAATATTTCAAAGTCGGACAGAAACATACAGCTGCTTCCACTCACACAAACACATGTCAACACAAAATCAGTGTAAGAAGGAGGTATGTAAGTGCACTCTGACATAACTGCTCCACACATGCTTACACACATGTATCATACTGCACACTATTATTTGCCTCTATCCATTCCATAGCTTGCAGCAGAGGACTAAAGAGGGCCGAGCAGCTCCAGGATCCCTGGGCAACTTGTTGTGGAGTTAATGATCCAGATGTAATAAGGCTATAATTGCCGGGCCAGTTTGTTTTCCACCTAATGTTTGATGGAGGGTCAGTGCTTTGGTATATATCTACCAAGGGTGGACAAGCACACTTGCACACATACACTCTTTCACATGCTGTGTTCACCCTAGTGGGAGGCTGTGTTCACCCCTGTAAACACACACACACACACACACACACACACACACACACACACACAGAGCTGATCTCTACCTACTTCTCTACTTACTCTAAGCACCAGTCACAATTAGACACTGCAGTTAGCCTGGAATACTGCTATCAAAGGAATGTACAAAGAGGGTACCAGGTATGTTTATGAATTTCTGAATTTTGTCCAGAAGAAAGTGAATGTTTCCCAAAAAATGACACACCGCTTTGTTAAAGTACAAAAGTTCAAAAGCCTTTATCATTGTTGTTTCCTGATTTAATGTTTGAACCGCATAGTACAGTAAAGTACTGGAAACTTATACAGAGATGGATTTTCTATTCTTCTCCTTCACGGCACAGAATTTCCTTCACATTTGGGAATTTATGCAACATGTGTGCAGTCATCTGCTTTGGATAAAATCAGAGAGAATATAATGATTCATATGCACTGTAACGCTTCCAACTTTGAATAGCTTAGCATTTACAAAATCACATGTGATCAGATTATTTTCTCAGTCGGATGCAAGCAACATTTATCCGGTTGGCTCATATTGATATTACTCTGAATATTGCGGTGATCTTCAGAGTGCGCCCTGATTGAGCACCTGAAGCGGACTCTTTCAAAGTTCACATGAAGAATGCACAAGGCCCCATGTGGACTTGCAGTTATTGGACAGCCCGTGCCACCCGGGATGCAACAATTATAGAGTTTGAGGGTATGTTGAGGGACAGTTTGACAATTGTAATGCATTTATTTCACAATTGATTAATTGAGAGCATCTCAGGTGTTGATGCCCGTAAGGGGATTACATGCTGTTTCGGTTAACGTTAAATTTATAAATGGTGCAAATCTTATATTCTGTGTGGTTTCCTTTGGTTTACATTTAAAAAAGCCCAACTCTGAACTCAGTGCTACTTCATTGTTTTAAGTGTAGCTGAGACTGAGATTACAAAATTGTGACATTTTCAGACACTGTTAATAGTGAAATCTTTTAATCGCTGCATCGCTGTTTCATAGAACTGTGCCTGTTAACTCCACCAGTCTGCTTTAAGATTCAGCCACACACACACTTTTTTCCCCCCTCCTGCCCTCCCCGTGTCCCTGTGAGGCAGTACAAGGCTCGTCACATAATTTGGAGCAGCAACACCTGGGGTTTGAAGGGAAGAGGTAACACATTAGTGCTGAGGTGTACATGGCCACACAGTCGCTCTCCTCCCTGTTCATTAGCAGTAACAAGGCTACCACTCTGTTAGGTCTTTATACATGAGTAGCATGCAAACGTATACTGGCAGAACTTGCCACTGAGTCTCCAGAGACCTTCTTCAAGGTCATGGCTGGTGTGATGCTACAATTCTGCCCTTAAGCAGGAGACTCACAGAGGCCAATGTTAAGATACAGTGTCAGGTTTACCTCCAGTCAGATTCACTTGAAATGTTCCACATTTTATCCATGTATATATCGCTAGGATAGCTAGGATTTATTGAAGGTGTTCTCTCTAAGTATCAACATGACTTTTGTCTTCCAGTCTCCATCCCTTCATATGTAATTGCTGTTGTGTTTGCAGGGGACAGAGGCCCATTCAGAGAGTCCAAGAGACCAGGAGTGGCTGGACGACCTCAACCACATCCTCCAACAGAAGGTCAGGCTCACACAAGTTACTCATTCTTGCATGTACACAGGGATGAGAACTCATATGCAGGCTATTAGCAGCCACTCTCAATAGTAAATACATTTTTCAGCCCAATGCAGCTCTCAGTTGAGGTGTAGGTTTGTAGAACTGTTTATAACTGGAGTGTCAAAAAGGTAAGCGATGAATTGGCAGAAAGTTTTCTTTTTGAAGGTTATGGTAACGAAAATAAATTGAAATGGATCAGAGTGAGTACAGTGTACCAAAAAACTTCCACTGATATCAATTACGAGTTGACCTGTGGATCTGTATTGCTTTACGTTATTTAATAAAAAAGATAGTTGATCTCGACCACTATTTTATAATTTTCCATCAAATTAAAAGGGTTGAAGCTCCTTGAATGTTATAATAGAGTTAATATTATTGCAAAATATAATAATACACACTTTCAGTGTATAGTTTTTTTTTAATTGGTAGCGATTTTTATTTATTCTTGAGTTTGTTTGTGTTTTGTACCTCAAAATACCTCAATTTTCTTTTGTTTATATATATTTATATATATATATTATAGTTAGTTAGTTAGATAACATTCACCATACCACAAATTATTAAAATGCCAAGAGGTTTTAGACTTTTTTTTGTGCAATTGAGTGTAGTTTTGATTTTTCAAGCTTCATCTCTAGGTGCGTTTTCATAATGGTTGGATGTTCTTGTCTTGATATCTGTCATACCAGATATTTTAGCCTGAACATTACTGATATGCTGCTTTGTCAGTCTTCAGTGTCGGAATATTTGGGCACTAGTTTCTTCCAAATAGAGTAAATAGAGGATGAGTATTAGTTCCCATCCTAATGTGTCCTCCTCGGGGCTCTGAAATGGAAACAAAAACCAGAACGATGCAAAAAGATAAAACAAAGAAAACCAACTGCATCCTCACTGTGTGTGTGTGTGTGTGTCTTTGTGTGCACAGCCACTCATCTGTGAGTGCTCTGCTGGAGCTTTACTCAAGTGCTGTCAACGTCTGCTCGCTGTGATATGTGTATGATTGAGAGTGTCGAGTGTGTGTATGTGTGTCTTGTCTGTGTTCTTGTCAGCGGCTGCCGCAGGCACTCATGCGTCGCCTCCGCACCACGACACACACCAGACGCTGTTCTCTTGTTCCCCAGATCTTCTTCTGACCTTTCCACCTTCCTCTCCCCCTCCCACACTAACACACACACACACAACACTCTACTGAATCCATGTTTTTCCCTTCTAGCTGGACAGCTCTCAGTCCCTGTTCTCTGTCTCTCTGCCATCCTCTACTGTCCTGCATTCCTCCCTCTCTCTCTCTCTCTCTCTCTCTCTCTCTCTCTCTCTCTCTCTCACTCTCTCTCTCTCTCTGGCTCAGACCCCGAGGCAGCTTGTTAGTGGGGAACTAAATATTGATTTGGCGGGCCTGTCGATGCCGGGAGAATGAGCTAGTGTCCACCAGAGACCTCGGCACCGGCAGCCTGCTATCGACGTTTTCCGTGGGCAGAACAGGGGTGGTGGAAGGGAGGAGGACGGGGGTGGGGGGGTCGGCTGGAGCTGGTGTGTCGAGTGGAGGAGGAGAAAGAGCCGAGTATGACAAGGCTGAGACTTGCCCCTAGGTCCCTGTGGGGACCACTGGGACCTCCACAGTCATCCCCCCTCACTGCAACAGACTTTTTCTATCCCCTTTCAAGTCCATCTTGTTCTGTTTTTTGTTTATTTATTTATTTATTTCTCATTTTTTTCCTCTTCCTTCTATCTTGCCGTTTCCTTTCGTCTGTTTCTTAAAAGCGTACTGTCATATCAAGGGGACACCAACTTCTGTCTCCACCTGTGTCTCTCTTATTTCCGTCTTTCCTGAACCTTGTATGCTAAGAGGCCACAGGAAGGGTCTATAAGGACCCTTTCAGCGCCTGTCTGTGAGCTATATCTCCTAATTTGACGTTTTTTAAGATTGCTATCATAATGTTCCTGAACTACACGCGTCCGCTGGTGCTGAGAAGCGAGCATTTTCTTGGTGAGGGAATAGACTTCAAGAACTCTCACGCTGTACCCTCTCTGCCTTTCTACTCTCTGTCATAGCTTATGAAAGGCTCACCAAGCAGAACATCTGTGAAGTGGAATGGCCTGGCCTGTCACCCTGCCTGTGACACTAATAACACACTCCCCTAATAGTGATATGATCTTACCCCCAAGCTGCACTCGAACACACACACACACACACTTCTTCGGATAAAAAGACACAGAGACAGAAATAGACCCAGTGAAAGGAAAGATGAGAGAGAGATCCATGTCCTTAACTGGCTGGCTGTCACTGAAAGAAGATGAGGATGTGTCTATCTGTGTGTGTATGTCTGGCTATGTGTACATATTCGTGTGTGCATGTGCACTCTCACGACAGCCTCATCTTGTCACTGTCAGTGCCTAATGGAGCTACCAGTGGGACAGCACTTTATTATCTCAGTGGCCCTGTCAATAGCAAACCCATCACTCACTGTGTGTGTGTGTGTGTGTGTGTGCAGATGTGAAAGAGCCTAAGAGTGGTATGTAAGTGTGTGTGTCCGCGTCTCTGTGTGTGGGCCATTGTTCGCCATCACTGTCATGTGCTGCCACATGTCAACATAACAAGAAAGAGAGACATCCACAGAACACTGGCAAACTGTGTGTTGCAGGCACGGAGATCATCTTGAGTTACCGCTCCCTCCATGCCAAAAGAAGTGGCATACATTTCTGGAGCCCCCTCACCGCTGCCCCGCATGTCCACTCAAAATCAAATGAAACATTGCATTCATTTCCTCGTCTCTCACCTCCACTGGCGAGTTAATGAAATCAAACCCTATGCCTCTCAGTGGAGAGCCACCATAAGCGGCGCTCTGTAGCCAGGATCGAGGGACGGTGCTATGTAATAATCATGAGCAGGCCAGGGGGTGTACTGTATGGCTCCACTGCAACCCACCATGAATAAGGCCAGCAGAGAAGATGGAGTGTCCATGTGGGCCATGGGGTCCAGGCACCGGCCCGGGGAAGCATTGATTTAATTGCCTTTGGTTTATTTGTGGAGTCCTAATTATTGACTGGAGGTAGAATTTAATGGGCCAAGTCTTTATGAAGACAGGGAAATGACTGGCTTCTGCTGCTGGCCAATAATGAACAGGAGGAGCATGTGCATGCGAGCGTGTGCACATGCATGCAAACACACGTGCTCCCTCCAGATCATTTTTCACACTCATTTTGTACACACACACACACACACACACACACACACACACACACACACACACACACACACACATCTCAAGCCTCATGACAGCATAATAACATTTAAAAAGTCATTGACTCTGTTGATTTCTTTATGAGAGGACAGTGGGTAGGTTTAGTGGTATGGGGTGGCGCTTTGGGCCTGCTAATATTTACCTCACAATCACACCCGGGGGAGACGTACAAGCATCACTTCTTATCAGCCTCCAAACTATAACAAGCAGGTAAACATTACATTAAGACGGTCATAGAGACAGGCCGGACCAATCTGGACTGGACTTGTTATAAAACATCAGAGGCGTTTATGGATGGACTACAGGGCCTGAAATCATTCCTGTAAATTCAAACCCTTATTGAACTTTAGGGAGAGGTCCCTGTAGCTCATTGCTATGATGCTAAATGGCTTCATTTATCTGAAGTTAAATAAAAGATTCTTGTTCATGCCACTTCCTGTCAAAGCTTCTCACCGCTTTGGCACTTCCATGGGGCATTACATCATTAACCCTCATATTAAACATATCAAAGGCTCGATGCCTTACAGTGCTTATGTACTAAGAAAGTTTTCTATTGTTGTTGGTGCTGTGAGGGCGGAGGGGGGGAGGTGGTGGTGTAGTAGTGCATTGTGTTGTGTGGCTCATTATTCCTCCGTAATGACAAGGAACAGCTCTGAGTCCCACACTTCTCTCCAAAGGAAAGTGACTCTAATTAAGCCTCATTTAATGATTGAGCTAATTAAATCAGCGACTCTTTTTCTGTCTCTGTAAGTGTGTCTGTATGTGTGCGGAGGGGACTCGAGCCGAGCCTTTGTACTGTAAATATGTCACTGGAACGGTGGCAGGGACCAGGAGGGGGGTTCCCAGGAGGAGGCTGGTGTTAGGGTTCTTGTTAATACGCACGCTGTGACTTTTTCCAGTATGTTTAACTTGCATTTCACATAAATAGAAACAGCAGATACAGCTTGTTCGTGCTTTTTAGCCATTGTACTCCAGGGGTGATTACTTTAAGCTACAATATAGCAAAAAGCACGTTTCAGGAGATTGGTTGAAATAGGCCAGGTGAATAATCTTATTATTATTAGCTTTGAGATTACTGCCAGGAGTTTCGACCTTTGGCGCATAGTGTACTTTCCCTTTTTAAGTTAACGCAGAGAGAAAATTAATGATGAAAGTAGACATTTCCTCATTGACTGGATGTGTTAGATTCCCTTCTATCAGTGAACAAACATCGAGAGGCAACAATTCTCAGCACCTGCTTGTTTTATTTGTGACAGTTTGCTACAGGCACAGCTACTTTTGTTGATACCTTTCGTTTGCTGTAACTGCGTCCCAGTACATTACCTCGGCCAATGAGCCGTGTGGTTAATCACGGGGGTGTTCTTGACTGCTGAATTCCACCTAAAGGTTGCATCTCTTTTGTATGGATATCACCTTTCTAAATTTATAACCCAATCGTGCCTGAATCACCTCATTTTCACACCTAATGAGTAGGAACCTGAAACAAAGACCCGGTGCTTTCCTGTGTTTAATCTAGGGTGTATTTAGGTCAGATCCCTAACAAATGCATGTTGCGCACTGAAATGATGTTTCCAAACAACGTATCAAGAAAAGGAGAGATTTTTAATTACAGTATTTGTGGCCCCAAGTGTCCAATTCCCTTTCATATCAGTCTCTAGTGGCCTGAAGGGGAGAAAAGAGAGGGATCTGCTCCGCTGCAGGGGTAGGTAATTACGAAGGAGAGGGAGAGAATAGGCTTGTTGGTGCTTTAGTGATTTTCTTACCTGAGCCCCTCTTTGCAAATGTGACATATTCATTATCGGAGATAATCAAATGCAAGACTTTTTAGTGTGGTGCCTTTGTGCTTGAGCTTTTTTTTTTTTTTTTTTATCTATTTATCATGCTGTTGTTGTTGTTATTCCCCCGTTTGATAAATTTGATTTTCAAACAAAAGTGAGAAGATCAAAGATCAAAGAGCTGTTTTCCCCCTCCGCGATAAAACTACTGGAACTACTTCTCCTTTACCTTGAATAGTGGCCTAGATTGGAGACAGCTCACCAGCCAGCCAGGGACAAAGATTAACAGCACGAATCCTTCACCACTGTGAAAACGCTCCTGTCTAGTCAGTTATTATGAAATAAACCAGTAGTGTAAATCTATTTTTATTACTTTATAAAAACATGAACTATCTATAAGTTGTTATAGGTATACAGGTAGACACTGCTGGTAGTTTCAGGTCCTAAATTTTGCTTCTATAGGATCAAATTGTACTTAAATTAAGCAGCAACATCTACCTAATTATCCCCAGCTATTATAGTTTTATTGATAAAGCAGTAAACTGGGGAATACCGGTGAATAAACACTCAGTAGTCACTTCCAAATTTGGATTCTGTACCCCTGTATATCTCTTTTAGGCTCTCTGATTCCCCCTCCCTCTTCATTCTTACTCATTTAGATATCCAGCAGCCTGACACAATCTTTACAACCACTCACAAATTGGGCCCTTGGAAATAATTGCGCTAACCCGTTCCAAGGGAGAAGACAAAAGAGCTGGAATGATCGATCTTTTAAGACAAAAAAAAGTTGGCGTGTCTGATGCCACTACCAGACAATGGTCACGGGAGTGCTGCAACTTTGAGCTGCTCCTTGCCTTGAGGTGTGCCCCAGGCTGTAGAATAGCAATGTCATTTAATTGGCTCATAAAAACACCTTTTGCTTGCAGCCCCTGTCCTCATCTTCGCTCACACAAACACACAGTCTTACACACACGCACACACTTGTCAGTGTCAGCGGCTTTACGTGTCAGTTCACTTCTGAAACATGTTCATGAAATTATACCAAGACAAAAGGTCTACTCTGCAGGGCCTGTTAAATAGTAATGGATGTGCGTTAGCATGGCTTAATGCAACAGTAGCTTTTTTAGTGTTGCCAAAGGGGACAACACCTCTTGCAAAAACAGCGGCTGTGTTGCCGGTACTGGCTAGCTCTGCCAAAGGGGACAGGGGGCCGGCTAAATCAACTGTAGCATAACATTAGTGCCAGTTCCTAACACTGCCTTAAGCAGCCCAGGGGATCCAGTAGAGCAGCTGCATCGCAGCTTACCTCCAACCATCCTGCAGGGTATCTGTCCTCTGCAAATGTGGCAGTTAGATGAAAGAGAATGATAGTCCTGCTTGTCCCTGAGTCTGTGTGCGAGCGCTTGTGTTTTTCCTCATGCCAGGATGTGCTGATGTGAGTCACGCACCACAGGGAGATGAATCAGAATGAGGGGTATTTTATCAAACGCAATACAATCATTTATCAACCCAGAGACCAAAAAGTTGTCTCACTACACTTGGGTGACATACATCAACTTTAATGAATATTTTGGGCCCTATGCTTGTATGTTACACAGTTTTTGTGCATTTGATATCTCATGAAGGAATCGAGAGGGCCACTCCCCGTGGTTTTGGGGGTTAAGGCGTCAACCATGAACCGCAACATCCGTTGTTCAAGCCCAGCCGTCATCTCTCTTCCCCTCATTACTTGTTGTTTTTCCAAGGTCCGTGATAAAGACTCACAAAATACTGCTAGATAGAATTTCTTTCTTAGTTTTCAGGTCTGTTTTTTGGCTTTGAATTCATGTTCCATGTTAGATTTATCGAGATCATGTTTACCTGTTAGTGTTGTTTACCCATACTCCCACATCAGTGCTTTTAATGATCCATTCTCCCTCTTTGCTGTCCCATAGAGCCTCGTGTTGTGGCTATGTCTCTATTTTAGTGGGTTTGTTTGCATAGTTAGTGGCTCTAAGTGCAATTAGCTGATTGGGAACTTGTGTGTATGTGTGTGTGCACCTATGTGAATGTGTGTGTGTGTGTGTGTGTGTGTGTGTGTGAGACAGCGAGAGTGAACTCTCCCATGAGGACGGAGGCAGAGGGAGATGTCTCAGCAGTTACTTCAGTGTAGTGGTTCTCTGAGGAATAGCGCTGCGTGTTTGATGCATCCAGTGCTGCTGGAACTGACTCCCTACTGCACACACATACTCAAGACAAACACACACACACACTTCCTAGCACACAGGGCCTTGTGTTTCCTGCTCCTGTTACCTTTAACGAAGAGGAGAGAGGTGTCAAGGGGCGTGGGGACCGAGTGTGATTTTTTTGCATGAGCTTTTGAGCTTCTCACTCTCTGGATCTATTAGAAATTGATATGACGAATCACATCACAGTCCTGTAAAACATGTCAGGCGCAGACCTAATTCCAATATGTGTTGTGAGTTTGTGTTAATCACTTCAAAGGAACGCGATACGCTGTATTCCCCCGGTGCAGATGTTTTTCAGTAAAGTTTGCTACAGCACTTCAGACTTGTGTCAGCTAGTTTCTCTCCGTATGGTTCGATAGTTTATATTTTTACATTCTCTTTCCAGAGATAAAAAGTGAAAGATTTTATGATATTGAAGTCACTATTTTCAGCTTGGCCAGTCCACTTCTCCTCTCATGCCATGTGACTCGGGATATTGCTCTGGGAATGAATTTGTATCCCTCCTGCTCGAGAAAGGCGCTTGTAAAAAGCTGCACATTACTCGAAGTGAATATTTATGGGTGATACAGTATGAATGCCTGCCTTTGATCAGGCACCCTAATGACCATAAAATCCTTGTGTCGATTTAGAGGAAAAACCAAATTAGCCATAACTCCGAGGAGAAGCCTGTCCACCTCTTTTTTTTTTCCTCTTTTCTATCGCTGACAGTAACTAAGCAAACACACATGTGGAAAGTTCCCCCATTATCAACCTTTCACAATCCTGTATGATTAAGTGGACATCAATTATCATCGTCTTACGTTCCCAGCATAAATGCAGTCCAGTAAAAACACAACAGGGCTGTAAATGTCCCCAGTGATGCCTAGTGATGTTTTAATTATGCCTTGAGGCATGTCTGCTGACGAGTGATCAACTTAAGCCTCTGGGGAAAGCGCAGTGTGCCTTCAGTCCCACCAAAAAAAAAAAAAGGTTGCCATTTTTCTTGTATTTAAAGTGTAGGTTCACATGTTTTCAGTCCTTCAGTCCTGTTTCAGTACAAAATTAATTCTTACGCAACTTCAGCAGTCTGAGTTTGTTAAATTATGAGGGGATTTTCCAATGTTATAGACATTTCAGTACAAAATTCCCATCTTTTTAGCCCTGTTAGGTGTTACGTCATCACTGTACCATTGGTTGAGAAGAATGGAAGCTTAGGAAAAAAGTAAAGAGTTAAATTAGGCGTTGAAGCTGCTGCTGTGTAGTCTGTTTTGTGAATTTCTTTGTCAAAACACTCAACATGGACAGTCCCTCAAAAGTTTCATAAGTCCTCAGGCCCCTCTGAGGTTCTGTTGTTTCACAAAACAGCAAATAGGCTCTCTGAAAAGCTGCCAGGTGTCAAAAATCAGACTTTTTTTTTTTTTTTTTTAACAGTGTTGCATTTGTGTGTTTTCCTCATTTTCTCTAACCCCTTCTACTGCCGCCCCCACACCCTTTTTCTATCCTTCCCCTCCCCTGCAGATCCCCTCTGCCGGCCAGCTAATGGAGGCTGTGCGCGTGAAGATGAAGGAGAGGAAAGTGCTGACAGAAGAGCTGGCCACGCTTGCAACACCAGTCAGCGAAAAAGCCTGACTCCCTGGGCTGAGGCTGGGAAAACTGTCATCCTCTTCTTTTTCTCCCTCCCTCCTTTCCCTCCCTCCCCGGTTCCTACTCAGTGGGAGCTGGGCTGAGCCAAGCTGAGCCGGGGCAGCAGAACCAATATTTGTGAGAAAATCGCTGTCGACTCACTCTGGGCCACTGGCTCAACACAGCAGCCCGGCTTTTGTAAATGAGCCCTCGACATCTGTGTTAGCGCTCAGTGCACTATGTCTATCAGACAGGGCCCTTTAGCGCCAAGCTAATTTACAGTGCAGCCACTCTCAACGCAGACCTGGGGTGATAAGGCAAATGCTTACGCTAATGTTTAAGTTAGACTTTTTTCTTTCTTTCTTTTTTTACTCTCTTTTACCTCTCCCCCTAATTTATTTGGCACCTCAAGGACCTTAGGGTGCAGGGACTTGACCTAGCAATGCCAAGTCAACACTTTGAGAAAGTCAAGAGTGCAGCACTGGGCAGAATATTCACTTTAAGGAGGTAGATCCATTTATCAGACCTGATACTACACTCCTCTCAGAGACCCTGTTTAGTGATTGAAGCAGACTGGATTTTATTCATCAAATGTAACTGAAAGTATTTATTTCTGAAGGATTTTTTTTTTTGATGTTTTGAATTTGTTAAAGCTTCTGCTGATAATTTAATAGATAATTATGTTAAATATCAATGATTTCCATCTGAAAACGTCTAAATAAAAAACAATTTCACATGTTTTGTTCCTTACTGACTGCATCATTGTTTGATGGTCATGTCTAAATGCTCTCTTGTATTTCCAGCTCCAGTAGTTCAAAGGACTGTCAGTCAGTGTGTGATGGTGGCTGAGGGTGCTCTCGTGGACAGCAGGGTTCTCACACCTCTCTCATGATTGACAGCTGACTGTTGGCATGGTTCCTGTCTGTAACAAGTGACCCCTGCTGTTGACATCATTAACAAGGGTCCACATAGGCGCACAGCTCAGCACACGGGTGTATTAGAGGAGTGGGTCCATCCTTGACATAGCTACCTCCAACCTCCTTTTATCTGTTTTTCCTCTTCCTCGCTCTCTTAATATTCATTTGGAATATTAAACCGTGATCCTGGTCTCCTCTGTCCTTGAGTTGGCATCCTACACAAGAGACCACACACTCCTCCCTTCAAGTCATCCCCCCTTTTCTTTTTTCTTTTTTTCTTTTACTACTTTCTTTACCTCTCCCAGCTTTTGTTTTCCTCTTCACCACTTCCCTCCTTTCTTTTTATTATGTATAATTAACAATGGTGTGAAGAAACCTCCGTTCAGGAATTAAAAAGAAATAATTCCACTTTTTAATCCCCCCTCCCTTCTCAAATATATGCTAATGATGTCGTTTTCCTTTATCTTTTTATAATAAAGGATTAGGCCACGACTGTCTCTAGCTGCAACTCGGGGACCAATTTAGCTGGGATCCAGGAGAGACAAACCCTGGTGGTTAATTACCATTCATTAACATAGTTTGCATCTTTTCTTCTTCTCCAATACCCAGGAGCCAGCTATTGTCAATATTTGTCCCATATAAATTTCTGTATTTTTTTTTTTCTCCAGTCACTGTCCTCCAGCGTAATGCAGCTAATGACAAACATTAATAACTCAGAGAAATCCGGTGGCGCACTGGGTAAAGAAGAGCAAAGCATCGGTGCCACGCAAATTATCTCGGAGCCCCCACCCCTTGCTGTCTGACTCTCTATTTCTCTCTCTCTCTCTCTCTTCCCTTTTAGCGTGTAATGCATAGTCAACATGTTTGCTCGCCGAGCCCCGGCCTCGCCTGACACACTCGTGCTATTTCTGTGACATATTCAAATGCGGGCCCCTTCAGCTGGTACTCCCTTGGGTTTAATTAACCTGGCCTTGCCTCTGATGCTCCCTCAGTGAAGACGTTAAAACGATCTTGAAAACACCCTTCAAACAGCCACCCCTCCGCCCAACACACACACACCCATGTCTTCCGCTAGGCGCTGTATATGATTCATCTCTTTATTTTCTGTGCAGGAATGGCGTGCCATACCATTCTTTTCTTCCTTTTCTCTCTCTCTCTCCTTGTCTTCTACCCTTCTTTTCTTGTACAGCTCTCATTAAACGAGGTTTCCTGTGGGAATTACTTTGATCAGTAGTTCCAAATTCAAAGTTTTTCTCCCTTCCCCTTTTATTCATTCCAACACAATCAAGTCCGTGTCATTTTTTTTCCTCTGTCTTTCTCTCAACCCAACTTCTTTTTAAATCCAACTTTATTGTATATATATTTTTTCTTTCCACAGAATCTTGCAGGAGATTGTTCCTGGAGGGGTAGAAGAGGTCAGGGTCACGGGTTGACTTTGGGGTCGATCGATGATTTGTGTATGTGTGTGTTTGTCTTTTGTGTGTGTGTGTCCCAAGGCTTCTCTGTTGTACTTTTAAGTTCCCTGTGGTGTGAGTGCGTGCCACTTGGGTGGGAAGGCGGGTAGCCCACAGTACAAAGAACAGTCAAAGCACAAACCGAGAATTTCTGCAGCCTCCAACTGATGCACAATTAGTCCTTGCAGATCTCGTCAACCAGCTGTGGAGTGAATAGAAAACAGCCTCTGGTGATTTCCCTTACTGCACTGACACAGTTTCACACCCCGGCTGTTCCTGCCAATATATCAGTCGGCTTTGATTTCACACACACAGACACTTGGCACTGTCTTAAATAACAATGTACTTGTGACATACAGCCAAATGTGTTTTTGACAAATGTATAATGCAACATGTTTACAGTTTTCGTTGTGTCTGCTTCATGTTTGATCCACGGGGAGAACGTTCAGAAACAAAAGGTGGATGATGTTTACAGTGTGGGACAGAAATCCTACCACAGTTTTGTATTTACTCTGTGAAATTTAAGCCTGATGATAATCACTTTTCAAACTTTTAGATCACAGACGTGCCTCCTCGACACATCCATGTATAATTTTCTTTTTCATTAGGATTCAGATGCCACCTTAAAAAAAAAAAAAAAAAAAGAAGAAGAAGAAAAAAGGAATCACACTCTCCAGATGCACATATGCTATGTATACAACCTCATTGATCTTCACTTGAACAAGTCCCTTATCCTCCTCTACAGCGCTCCAGACATGAAACGGCAGCAGATTATGGGTGGATGCGGCCCGCCGTGGGAAGCTAGGGAGCAGATAAAAAGGCCAGCCACTCAGGGGACTAAAGCTATGTTTTGATGCTGTGTGATAAAGCAGAGCATAGGGCGAAAGGAAGGGGAAAGTTACAGGATCTATCTATATATATATATATATATATACAGTATATCCTCTGGCTTGCCTTTTTGGATTTCTCTCCTCTCCCTCTCACCTTTTTGTCTTGTCCATCGAAACCAAGCTGTTCCTGCACTTTTCTTGTTCTTTGACACTCACACTTTCTCCGTCCCCGTGGGCTGTCCTAAGCCTTGCTCATGGCAGCTGTCTCTCTAAAGCCATGGCCTGAGCTCCTGGGCAGAAAAAGGGAGAGAATGAGAGAGGGGTTGATCTGGTCTCTAATCCACCTTCTCTTACAGTGTAGGAGGGAAGCTGCAGTCCTCGACGTTACCTCAGAGAAGCGACTCTTTGAATGCGATGACCAGAAATCCCTGATGTCCTTATGACTAATCTGGGATGTTGTCTCAAATGGTGTAGAAAATGTGGCTCCTAATATCACGCATCAGTCAAACTGTCATTCTCGGGTGCGGTATCAGAGATTTCATGCTTTCAAATGTGCCAAGCTTCTAAGCAGGATGTTTTTGTTTTTTTTTTTGGTTCTGAGGCTCCAAATTCATCATCTGTCCATATTTTATGTGCATTCAGAGTCAAAACCAACAGCTAAAACTGTCTTCACTGGACCTAGCTGTTATAAAATAGGCAGCCATCCTTTGTTTTCTGCTCCAGCATATATAATAACACCTTAGTCTGCGGTGTATAGCTCCTCAAAGCACCTCTCCACCTTGACTAACTTTTCCAAGCGCTCATTAGCGAACTGGCTGGAGTTTGGAGGGTATGAAACGGGCTGGCAGATTACCCCCTGTAAAGTAGCACACCTCAGGTAATCACACTAATGAATTCAAGCACCCCCTCCACTCACCCACCTCCCCCTTTTTCCCTTTCTCCTTTTCCCTTTACTTACTTTCTCCCTTTCTTCCACAGTGGCGGGTCGGTGCAAGAAGTGCCAAACAACAAAGAAGTGTTTGTTTGCATAATATTAGCACTGCACGCTCGCACAGAGTGGCGGGGGCCTGACTGCAGGACTGACTGGAGGCTTCCCATGAACACAGGTGGAGCAGGGCGAGCATCACTGGGACCAATTAGAGCAGAGCACAGGTACATTAGCATGTTTGAGTGGAGTGGGATGGCGTGGGGATTTGGTAGGCCTTACGAATCACACAAACACATGACCGCGGCCTGTTGTGCGTTAGTTGTCTGCCTCCTGTGACACGACGGGCATATGTGTGACAAATGACCCCTGGTCTTCTGTCACAGCCCATCCTGTCTCTTCCATCTGCGCCTAAACACACAATTTTCTCACAGATATAATCACAGCTTTCCTGAGATGGAAGTTCTTCAGGGCTTTTTTTATGACAAAATATAAACATGACCATTTGCTAATGTTTTAAAGATTAATGTAAAAAAAAAAATGAAGTCTGTTTGGATGTGGATTGTTGCCTCAAAGGTGAACAGAAACAACCGAGTGCAAGAGCAAGAGCTCCTGAGCATCTTAGCTGAACTACCATGGTAAAATTAAAATAAACAATTAATTAAAGTAAAAAATGAAGGATCCTGAGGCATCCCCAAGCCATGTGTTCTGGGTCTGACCTGCGGTCTCCTCCCAGTTGGCTGTGCCGGAGAGAGGATTGCCGATCAGATGCCCGAAGCACCTTAACTGGCACCTTTCAATGCACGAGAGCAGCGGCTCTGCTCCGAGCTCCTTCTGGGAGCTTCTGACCTCAGCCCATCTTTAACAGTGATTCCAGACACAAATTGTACTTGTACCTCTGATGTCATTCTTGCAGTCGCTACCCAGAGCTGATGATTACTGGTGAGGATTGGAACTCAGGACCTCTGATGTGTCTGGAAGAGGTTCTGGTAAACTGGGAGATGACTCAGGAAGGGGAGGCTGGACTTTGCCCAGGCTGTTATCAGCAGCGGAGGAGAACCGTTGACCTCAACCAGGAATATTAGGATGATGTAACGCATACTTTCCCCGAATCCAGCAAGCACACGCTCTGTGGACAAGGTAGAGTTGAAAGAGTCAGATGGCAGAGGTCACGAAGGTAGTCAATGTTTGCATTGGTACGGCTGGATGGGATTCACTCTGAGAGGCTGAAAGCTCTAAGTTTTGTTGGGTCTTTTTGTTTGTCTTGGTTTACATCCGTGTCATGCAGAGTCAGTGCTTATTGATTGACAGAAGGAGGTTGTGTGCCCATTTTTAAAACAGGGCAGAGGAGGGTGTAGCTCAATCATTGGATATCACACTGCTCAGCCTCCCCAGGAAAGATTATACCGGGGTGCTGGAGGGGACAATCCAGCCTAATGCTGTTTCCATCCGAGTTGTGCTCTTTAGTTTCGCAGAGACACAAGAGAGGTCATGAGGGTTTACCCATCGAGACTACATGTGTTTGCAATTTCTAGACTTGGTGGAGGACGGCAGGTGACAACAGTTTAGTTCTGTGGGCCTCATTCGACTATGACCTCAGTCGAGGGTCAAAGCCTCTACGTCTGAGGCCATGGCAGAAAATACATGGTTGCCCCCTTTAATAAAAGCATGAATATAAGTCGGTATTCAGCTCTAAATCCTGCATTTACCCCTGAAGTAAGATTCAATACACAGTTGAACCTTCAAATAAAACTACCTGGATATAAATATTATTCAAATATGCCCCCATTGCTCTGTAAAAGAACATGAACATGTTAGTAACAGAAACTTCCAACTTTCAGCTATTGCTGATGCCAAAAATGAGACCAGTGGTCAGTGTAATAAAGTTAATGGCAACAATCTCATATTTCACTTGAGCTCAGCCTCCATCTGTCTGTGCGGCACAGGTGAGATTTATTGTCTCGTGAGTTAAGACAAATGGACGCTCACCTCGGGCCACACGCGCGCATACGGATCACTGAGCCATGGGACCAAGCACTTTATCAGAGCTGCCCGCTGAGGCCAGCGAGCAGGAAAACTGAGCAAAGAACTGCTTTCAGGTCACTGTCAGCCGGGTTGATGTATCACTCGTATTTTCTCAGCCAATAAGAGAGACTCGGACAAAATAAACCTTTGGTGTGATAAACCTTCATACGTATGCTGCTTTTATTGGTCTGATCTGAGTAATACAACAGACTGTGCTGTGTGTTGGCTGGCAGTTTTGCACAAATGCATTAACTT
The DNA here is from genome assembly GCA_028641955.1 of Protonibea diacanthus. Taxonomy (NCBI): domain Eukaryota; kingdom Metazoa; phylum Chordata; class Actinopteri; family Sciaenidae; genus Protonibea; species Protonibea diacanthus. The sequence goes on from CM053977.1 coordinate 7,538,601, forward strand.
GCTGCATAATTTTTAACCACTAGGTGGAAGCAAAGCATCATCGTTTGTGACTTGGACAGTGGACACGCATCATATACACACACACACACACACCTATCTCAGGGGTACATAACACAAACCAGTTGTAGAAAAAACATTTTTATTCCATCACCTTTTGCACTCTGCACCATTTTAATATGTACATAGTTATTTTTTTTATTTTTTTTTTGTCTATGTTTACCTGTCAAGTCCGTTGTCTTGTACTTATTTCTATATCTGTACGTGCAACTGAGAGCAGTGAATCGGAGTCAGCTTGTGTGTGTACACACACCTGGCCAATAAAGTGATTCTGATTCTGATTAGTGTTTTATAAAAAATATGATTTAATTGCCTTTGTTATCCATTTTGAAGATTACCCTTTTGCTATTTGCTGATGGACGGATACGCGCAGTCACACGTGGTAAATAGTTCCTTCTGTCTGAATGTGTGTTCAGACATTCTCCATTAGATGGCGCCACTAACATAACAAATGTTTCTCCTCTCTTTCTTTAACCAACTCTGCCGTAAATAACCTGCTGTGGCGGAATTTGATCATTACAAGAGAGCAGGAAAAAAAAAACTCAGTGGTGGAGTTTGCACATGGGGATCAAATTAATCTTTTAATACATGGACATATTTACAAAGGAGATGTGTCATGTGTACTTGACTGTATACATATATATACACTCACATCTTGTATTGTTTGGATTGGTCCCACACTGGCTAATCTGCATCTGACGTGCTGTAGGCAGTGTCATTCATTGCTGTTTACATTATGTGGACGTACAGAAAAGTCAGCAGGTGTACATGTGTAGATGGCCACATGACCTCTTTGGACAGATATTTACCTCAGGAGTTATTCTGGTGATGTAGTTCATACGTCATTATTTACATAGCTTACACATAGTCTGTGGTCTATGACAAATACACCTCCCAGAAATGTACACATACATAATAACCTTAACATCTAGTAGTTGCAGTTGTAGTAATTGATAGTTGTTGTACAATTTGATTTGCATCACCAAGAAATGACCTCTCAGTATCAAATTATCAAATTATCAAACTGTGTTTAATATTTACATAGAAGAGATCAAACAAGGTCATAAATATAACATTTAGCAGCTATAACACTCTATCCTAAAGGTTGCATGTGTCACTGACTTCATACACGTAAGCATATTCAAATATACAGCCTGGATTTGTTTGATTTGGACATTTCAAACCCGCACATATGGCCATCTTTAGGATTTGATGTTCTATTTGGTGATCATCACTCCGAGTCTTATTCTCGGGCTGCAATTGTGGCCATATGGGATGCGTCTCTGACTGTCTGTCTGCCCATGTAGTCCGACCACTTTCAACCAGCCATCTGGCGTCGCGGTGCTGCCGCTGAGCTGTCAAATGTACGCAGGTGACTTCTTAGCTTTAATTCAGAGCCATTACACGAATCTGTGCTGTAGATTTGTGCAGGCTTTTAAATCGTATCAGCTAAAGAGTATCATGATGGACGGATGGCTAAAAGTATGTGTGCGTCAGCAGAAATCACGCACGGTTGAGCCCAATTTAAAACCCACATGCATTATTACCTATAAACGAATGTCAGCACATTGGTGTTTAATTTAGGTCGTCATAAATCAGATTTCTATCTCTGGCATCCAACATAGTGCCAAAGCAGCTTTTGTGCCATTAGCCACTATCAGTGTTTACAGACTGGCAGGTGTGGAAGAAGTATCAACAGTATCAATACCACACTGTGGAAATATTCCACTACAAGTAAAAGTCCTATATGCAAATGTAGGTAAAGGTATGTACTGTACTTAAACTTAAAATGTACTTAAAGTATCAAAAGTAAAAGTACTCTGTTAGTGTTTTTACAACCCCAGTTCCAAAAAAGTTGGGTCCCTGTATGAAACAGAAATAAAAACAGAATGCAATGATGCAAATCCTTTCTAACCTCTGTCAACCCAATACAGAACAAATACAAATATTTAATGTTCAAACTGATGTAAATATACACTCATTCAAAATTTGATACCTTGCATCATGGTTCAATTCAAGTTTGGACAGGATCAACAAAACACTGCGAAAGTTGTGTAATGCTCAAAAAGGAGCTGTTTGGATCACTTCACAGGTAAACCGGTCCAGTGGTAACAAGTGATCACTGGCACGGATGGAGCAATGTTCACCCGCTTTGTGAAAAACTGCATTGGCAAATAGCTTGAGAATGTTTCACAATGCACAACAGACCTTTTTCCCAGCAGCCATTTTGAGACAGACAGACAGACAGACAGACAGACAGATACTTTATTGATCCCAAAGGAAATTCAAGCATCCAGTCGCAGCACATACATTGAATATACATTAGAGTGGACCTATAACACATATGTTAAAATTGACCTGAGGTAGATCTAAATTTAAATATGCACAGAGAAATTAAATTAAACAAAAATAAACATTTGCATAGGATTTAAATATGTACAGAGGAATAAAAAATGTGCAGGAGTTAAACTCTAAAAGTTAAAAAATGTGCAGAGGAATTAAACATTTGCATAGAAAATAGATATATAACTGTGTTAAGAAGTTAGCTTGTGCTAAACATCTATACGTAAACTATATAAAAGCAGAAAGTAACTGTAGAAATAAAAATGTTTTATACAAATAGAAACTATATTTAAAAAAAAATGGAAAGTGACGTAGAAATAAAATGTTTTATAAAAATAGTAAACTCAGGTGTTACCAGTTCTGCTAATTAAGGTTCAGTTTAATTCAGGTCAAACAGAGTCAGGGTGCTGCTGTGGTGCATGTTAGTTCACTGGCTATGTTGCAATTATTGGAATGGAACCTTAATTAGTATCATTGGAAACACCTGCGTTGATCCTACTACTTCATGTCAAAATGGCTGCTGTGGAAAAGGTGATTTCACCATCTACAGCGTCAGGGGCAAGGATGAAAACCTGGAAACATTCTGAACACTTCAGAAAACTTTCGGTAAACACAGTTCATCACTACAGCTACAACTGCATGTTAAGACTTTACAGAGAAAGTCATCCAGAAAGTTCTCTGAGCCTGAGCTCATCTGAGATGGAAAAGTGTGCTCTGCTCTGATAACTCCATATTTCAAATTGCTTTTGGAGATCATGGACATCCTCTGGGGTACATTTATGTTTTACAGTGTCTCAACTTTTTTGGAATTAGGAAACACAAGTTTGTGATTTCACTTGTTAAATATTTATTTCTCCAAAGTCAGACTCAAAATGTATTTTTATCGCACCTTCCATGTAAACATGCAGTTTAATCGGTTTAAGTTCTTATAAATTCTAATCAATACTTCAAATGTAAATTTGAGTATCTACAATTGAGTCACAACTGGACAAACTCCATCTGCTGAGGAATATACTGTGATCCAGGTCCAGAACAGACTGGACCACACAGCTGCTGTTTCCAGGGTCACAATAAAGCGGACGGTCAGTGTATGGACAATCTTGACAAAAAATATTATTAAACGTGGCTAAAGTGGTCATTAAAAAATGTCAATAAACCTCTTTAAATAAGAGTAAAAATATGAATGTTATAATATTAATGTTCTTTTTGGCATTATTTGCTGCTCCATTCTCAGCTCTCTAGAAGTTTTTGCACATTTGAATGAATTATTGCTATTATTTTATTAATACACATGTCTGTAAATCAGTATTTTTTGCATCTGGACACACTTTGTGTTCATCTATTGTTCAGTTTTTTCCATGTGGAGTCAGTTTCACTGACAGAATCGAGGTAAAGTTAGTCAGGTTGTAGTCTGTCTGCGTGTTGATGGGTGCTGTCCAGGGTGCTGGAGGAGTAACAGCCTGTCACAACTCACTCACTGAGTCTCACCAGAGGAGAAGGCACCAAAGGTTGCAGTGTATGCTCGTGTTGGTGTAGTTTTTCTTTCTTTGGACAGAAGAGGTTTACTCTCCTCGCCATCGTTTCATCCTAATGTCAGATTAAGTCTTAATTAAATGGTAAACTATGTCGTCGTTCTTTTCCATCAGCTAAACGAGCTTAGATCCTTTTAGAGTACCGAGCCCAGCTATGGTGGTGGTGAGGTGGAGGAGGAGGTGGAGAAGGAGGCGGCCGCTTTAAAAGGAGCTGGGTCCGACGTCAGCGCCGTTTTGGACATGTGGTTTTGGCATCCAATAGCCTGATCAGAGCTTTCAGTCAGCCCCCTTCCTCACAGGAGATCCCTCCGGTGAAGACCAACGTAGACAGGACTTAGCAACGGCTGCAAGATCATCACCAGATACACTTAGGACCGAGATTTCACCTCCTCACACACCTGCAGCACCGGTTCATATTTATCTCAGCTTTTAGAAACCACCGTGTAGCAAACATGTCTGTAGCGGGGCTGAAGAAGCAATTCCACAAAGCCACTCAGGTAAGGGGACGCTGCGTCCTGAACCGTCAGATCTCAGCAGATCTTCACGCCGAGGGTGTCACATTGTTGGAGAGGTGCTTGGATTGGAGACTTTACGCGTAGGAGCTCCTCGTGATGCTCGTGTGTAGCTCCATCTGTTACCTTTTAAATCACTTACTCATCGCTGTCCTGGTGCTGAATTGTACTCACTACTGGAGGGACTGGTGTGGTGCAGCGCTGCACCAATAGAATAATTTATTAGTGGCGTTTTACGCTGCAGCCTCGGTTGTAATTGACTGCGGTTATTCAATTGCATGACGGGAAGACAGCACTGATAATTCAGTGTTATGTTTCTCTGTGTGTGTGTGTATGTGTGTGTGTGTGCGTGCGCGCCTGGGAGGTGCAGGTGGCACGAAAATGCAATGATGCCGGAGACGTCAGATCCTCTCCGTACCCTTCAGATGACATTCCGCACAGGGAGAGGGAGGAAAACACACCACCACCACCGGAGCTGCAGCTCATGGCAGCCGCTCACACTTGTAATGTTGTCAAAGGACGGTTTAAATCAGTGATTCCTTCAGCCAACCTCAGTGGGAACTCCACAACGCGCAAGGTGTTATGCAATCGTTAAGTGCGCCTTGGCGGAAATCCGCTCTTGCTGGCAGCAGCGGCACGCCATGACCTCGGCGCCCTCTAAACGCGTGTATCTCCTAATGCGGGATATCAGAGTTAAATGATGCCTCCACTATCTCATGCTGAAGCAGCTGTTATTATTAGATGTAGGCCCAATGCATCAGCTCAAGGTTACTCAGAGGCTTCCTCAAGTCATCACACCCAGTGTAACCATCATTAACTCTGGAGGCCTTCAGAGTGGAGACCGTATGTCTTTATTTGGACCTTTATGGTCAAAGATCTGCTCCCATGGCCGTCCACTAACTCCTGCTTTAAGTGACTTTATTCCTGGTGTTAGCCTGGAGCTCCAGCACATCTAAACAGAGGTTGTCCATTCCTCTGTGGGGTGAGTCACAGTGACACTGACAGTTGGCTTCAGGCCTCACACAGCAGGAGACCCGGAGCCTGGCTGAGTCACACAAACACGCTCATGTCTCTCCCTGCTTGTATGTGTGTGGATGGTCAAACGGCCTTATACTTACAGCTCCCCGTTTGCATCATATCTCATCTTTATGAGCAATTGTCGCTGCGATGGGAGGGAATAATGACTTCATTGTGACACTGATAATAGTGTGTCTCGTGAAGGTCAACGTCTGTGGATATTAAACTCTTCTAATTGCATGTTGGACCTGAATAACTGAGGCTGAGGTAGCAGTTTGCGAGGACAGGAGTTAATTTAACAGCTGGGATTCAATATGGTGACACACAATGGAGTCAAGTGTTGTATTTTTAGTTAATTTATGCCGCCATTAGTCATTTCTGTTATTGTTAATGTCACACTGACACTTGAGGGGCTTGTGTAGATGATTAAAGCCAGACAGAGGAATGTTATTACAGTCCCACTGTATATTCTGAAGAGGCGGCATTTGCAGATCAAAAATAAAACGATTCCTGGAAGAGTTTCATCGTGTTTAAAGGTTAAATAAAAAGAAAACATGATTCTGCTGTTAACACACTTCTCAGTTTTAATCAAGGAGTTCATTTGATCAGATTGGGAGTAGACGGCGGCCCACACGGGGCATTAGTTGGCGGCACAGATTGTGTTAATTCTGTGTGATGAGTCTATTGTCACCCATTAGCAGAGCCCTCTCTCCTCCTGCAGATGTTCATGCCTCAAATGCATCTGTGTGTGTGTGAGGCGAGGCTTCATGAGGGCATTTATATCTGTAAATATGCATACAGTTATGTGGCTCTCAGTGTGCATGCATAAAGAGGTGTGGTTGAGTGTGTAAATATGCAGAGAATGCATCTGAATTTGTTTTTTACACTGCGCAGTCTTCATTACTCAGATTTATTCCCAATGTGATTCAGTCAGCTCTAGGCACAGTTAGCTGTCTCTGTGGTCTCCTGCCGTCTGTTCCTCGCCGTTATGCTCAACCCCCCCCCTCAGTTCCTTCATCACCACCTCCCAACACACATACATACACTATTCTTCCCTAGACGCCCAGTGGCAGAAGGGCTTCCTTTAACCCCTCTCTTCCTCTGCCACAGTCCTGTAATCCAGGCCCAGACTCACAGCAATCTGGCTACTTATACACACATCCTCCAACTAGACCTCCGCACTACCCCCGCCCCAAAACATGAAGAGGGAGGTCACAGGGATTAAAGAATGGGACCAGGATTTAAAAGACTCCGATAGGATGGATATATGCTGAGAGTTAGATGAGAAGATTCAAACCACTCTTATGTTTGTATGGTAAATGTGAAGCTACAGCCAGTTAGCTTACCTTAGCATAAAGACTGGAAACAGTGGAAAACAGCTAGCGTGGCTCTTTCCAAAGGTAACAAAATCCATAGGGTGATTATGTGCTGCACTAATTCTTGGCTGGGATCAGTAACTTCTTTGGAGTCTCTGCTGGTTGAAACTTGTCCAAGACAATAAATAGTCCTGCACATAACCCTTGTTGTTTTCACTCTTCGGTTTTTGTAAGGATTAAACAAGCAAGATATAACATGTTATTTAGTGTTCTTTAGAAGTAGGTGGATTTTTGTTAACGTTAGACAGAGCGAGGCTAATTAATTCCCCCTGTTACCTCCCAATATGTTGAAATATTCCTTCAAGACACACAGTCAGTGGCTCTTTTCTCATTTCCATCGCTAAGGAGTAGGTAATATGGATAAAATCCTCAACACAGTGTATATAATTTTATATAGTGGTGTCAATAAATCAAGAATCAACAGTTAATGGCTAAAACAGCCAGACTCATAATTTCAGCTAATCCAGCAAATTATATGCAGGTTCTTTGTCAAATTGATAGAAAATTATATATAATCCAATATTTTCTGCTCACTGATTTGCAGCATCTTCATCAGCAGTATAACAACACATATTAAAGGGAAAGCCACCTTGCTATAAATAGTAAAATCTCCCAAAGTCGATGTCTCAATGTGTTGGACAGCAGAGGCTCCTCAGGCCTGATATCTGTGCCGCCATAGAGTCTGAAGATATAGCATTTCAATAAACAAGTTGAGCCGTGATGACATCAAACTAGTTTGTATGTAGATTAGAACAGATTGCACATCCTAAAATGCTGTGTTGACCTTACGGCTCCGTGTGTCGCTAATTGCTAATTAGCCGCGCAGCTTTGTCTGAAGTTAAATGTACGGCATCTGCTGCTGTGAGATAGAAAATCCTCGTTCTTGTGCACGGACGCTTGCAGCATTCCTTCATTACAGACTTTATGGACTCTGCCGAGAAAAACGACTCATAAAAGGCAGAAAGCCATGAAGTTAGTGGAATTTTTCACACACACACACACACACATACTCACACAACCCCAGTTTCACCTTCTCACATACATCGCTGAGTAATTTATTTGACACAACCACAATCACACTTTTCTCTGACGGCAGACATCTCTCTCTCTCTCTTTCTCTCTCTCATTCCCAAGGACATTGGGGCTCAGAGTGGTGCATTAATAACGGGGGCCATTTTAAAAAAGAAGGGAAGCACGAGGCATGAAGGGTAAAACCCGATGGGTCCACTGGAAATAGCCTTTTAAAAAATATTTATTTATTTATCCAGCAAGCCATTACTCCCTCTTGCGTACAGGAGCATATAGATTACGTTATACAGTGATGTACTTCTGCGTGAGACAGTTTGTACTTTGTCAGAAAAATAACATCAGCCTGCTATAAAAAATGACACCGTCTATTCCTCCTCCTTTTATTTTAAGCTAGGACAGAGTGTTTCTGTCTGCCACATTTTTAAAGGTGAGGATTGCTTGTCTCACAACTCAAACCTCGGAGTAAAATGAGTCACACTTAGAGCAGATGCCACTCCCATGACAGCTTTTTTTTCCCATGAAGAGTGTCTTGTATGTATATGTGCGTGTGTCAGGCTCTGTAGCCGATCATGTGTGCACAGATGTGAACATGGTAGTGCGGCGAGGCTTTTTATTTGGGGCTGTTGTATCCACTAATAGTTGAGAAAAAGACAGATAGCTGCACGGTGCATCTCCTGAAGCCTCAAAGTCCTGCTTGTTGTTATATTTCGCTTTGAATGCCAGTTCTTCTATTTATCTCAAGGCTGCAGAGAGCATGTTTTATCTCAATGGAGTGAGTGTGTGCTGCCAGCAGGAAGACAAAAACATGTTCATTAAATAGAAACTGCAGGAGCTTGAGAAAGTGTGCCAGAGTGAGCGAGAGGAGGGGGCAACAAAAACAAGAGTCTGTGGGGGGGTTGGTGTTGCAGCTTTTCTAAATAAAATGGTTGCTGTGCTGCTTGTCGATGTCAGAAAGAAACTAGTCAGGGTTAGAAGATTTGAGACTTTTAAAATCATAGGTATGATTCACTAAATCTTTTTGCCGGTCTAAATTTTATTTACTGCTTTTAACTAGGTCCATAACATAAGATGAGATGCTTCTGCGTACTGTTCTCCGCTATATTCCTGACTTCACATCAGCACCATATGGGCTATCTACGGTCCATTAACTGTAATATTTAATAATATTAAATTATGAATTATAATCACAGTGAATGAAAGTATGTCTTCAGATTTGTGTGAACACTGTACACTTTTTTTCCACATTGAGACACTTAGTGTTTAGAATAACAAACACACGTGGGAATTGTCTGACAGCACAAATTAGAGACAACCTGTCCTTTTTTGCTGGGAAACAAAGCAGAGACACGATATTATATGATCCATGCTGTCTATGAGAACAAGATTATCTTTCCAGATACATTAGCTACATGTGTGAAGTTGGACATTTTAACATGGGGACTTATGGAGATGACATCTTTTCTGTAGCCAGCCTCAAGTGGACATTTGAGGAACTGCAGTTTTTGGCACTTCCGCACAGGCTTCACTTCACAGTCATGGAGGTTGCCGCTTGGTGTGTACCTGTCCTAGAACCCTGTCACCTGTCCGGGTACTTTTAGGTCTTGTAGAATCAGGAAGGCGCTGTGGAGTTTAAATCGGGTCTATTTCTTACAGTGGATATTAGAGCACTAATCCTTTAATTTGTAGTCAGCCCTGGTTCCAGTAGAGGTTTCCCAGCATGTGTGCTGAATACTAATATCAGTATTACACGTCTTGCCTTCATTGTATTGTGTGTAGCATTATGATTCATCACATGGAAACCATTTCAGTTTAGCTTAAAGGCAAATGAATACAATCAGGGATTTTGTTTTTTTAAGATTAAATTTTTCATGCGTGTGTGTGCACATTCAGACATTTTACGCATTTATTCTCTCAGTTTGCAGCGTGCAGGCAGGCATACATGTACATCCGTGCGTGCTCATGGACAGCAGTGGGGTCCTTGGATGTGGCTGACACCTGCAGGGCTTTAGGGCAGCAGATTGTGAGTGGGTGACTCATCCAGCCTGGATCCTCACGAGGCCTACTGCAGTGCAGCGTAAAACAGATCCAGCTGGAAGATAACAGATGGGGCGGGAGGGACAAAGAGAGTGGAGCAAGGAAAGAGAGATAAGGAAAGACAAGTAAAGGGGGGAGAGAGAGAGAAGTAGATAGAAAGCAGCCTTGAGCAGGTAGGGAGTGGCAGAGAGATAGAGAGGGAATTCAGCCAAGAGATGCTGAAGGCGAGATCAGGAGGACGCTCTCAGCCAGGTCAAACAGGAGCAAGTATGGGAAACTGTCAATCTGCAGGGATTTAGGTAAAATTTCTACCAAGCTGAATTTTGTCAGTTGACGTTGATTCTGTGTCCATCTTTTTTTTACTTATTAATTCTGGACAGGACCGTAACTAACAAATGTTTTTATTGCCAATTATAGTAAAGTAATAGTAAATATCTTTTCTGAGTTCATGGTGATTGTCTTCAAATTACCAACAGCACAAATTCCAAAAATATTCACTTATTATAATGTTTTACAAACATAAGCAGCAAATCCTGATTTTGAGAAGCTAAAATTAGAAATTGTTTGGCATTTCACCTCGAAAATTATGAACTTAATCATCATTGCTGCACCGATTCTGAGAAATGAACCGCAAAAATTACAACTGATGTCTACAAAATATTTTTAAAATGTTCACTTCCTATAATATCTACACATGGTAACCATTGTTGGTGGTGTGATTTAACGACTGATTTCACTGATTTAAATCTTTACTTGAGTAAAAGTGTAAAGCCGATAGAATCAAAACACATTCCAAGTACTCCCAAGTATTCAGTATGCAGACTGGCCCATTTCAGAATATTATATATTTATATTAATGTGCCCAAAATCGTACATTGTGTAGTGTAGTGGCATCTGGTGTGTGTTTATTTTATCCATTCTTGGCTACTGTAGAAACACAATGGTTAAGCCACCTCACACGTCTGTAGATATAAAAGGCAACAAACACGTTATGATTCTTATTTTCTGGAGACGATACACTAATGAAAACATAGTTATGCCAGAGATGGTGAAGAAAAGAGACGCTTCACCGAAAAGCCATCTCCTGTATTTGTGACACGTCAGTTTAGCCACTGCTGCTCCTCTTCAGGAGACCAGCAGCAGGTCTAGAGTCTGTTGACTCAAACGTGCCACACTGCTCTGACCTTTACACCCTGTATGTCGCGCACTACCCCGGCGTTGGCACTGAACCTTGGCACTGGAAGTAAATCGTGAGCTGCAGTATTGTCCAATATGGACATAATGCCTCGGGGCACTGGGCTGAGTATCAGGTCGTATCATGTTTTTTATTTCCTCATGAGTCAGAGGACAAAGGCTTGCTGTTGGAATGATCTCTTAAGAATTGCCTACATTGTGCCAGCCAACCCAGTGCAACCAGTTTTGGCCCAGTGTGGATCAGCAATGCAGCAAAAGCATTGCTGCACTGGATCCAGTCCAGCAGCACAGTGCAGCAATGTTAAGAAACCTCCGCTCCTTTTATCTTGATTTATTTCCTTCCCTCACGGCGCTTTGACTGTTAGTCACTTTTGCTTGTCATTTTCCTTTCAGCTTAAAAGAAATATGTTTTAATCACCACAGTAGAGCTCTTTCTCTTAAATGCCTCCATCAGGAGGCCGTTTCCCCATCGTTGACAAGTCGACAAGTGCAAACAGTCTCTTTCTCACAGATTTAAACCAAGCCTCTGAAGCTGGGGGAGCTGCTCCCCTCCTGAAAGTTTTCAAACAGAGAAGTCTTTCACTGGCCAGAGACATGTTTTGCAATATATTAAGGCAGCTGTGACAGTTTTTTGACTAGTGTGAGTGTGAAATGTCACCTCCATCACCTCACCTCTAACAAATGTCCTGATTAATCTCCCCGACACTACATAAATCCTTTAGGGAGCATTACAACAGTGACTTTTTGTCTGAGCATGCGATAAACATGACTCGCCAGAGCCAGAGCCAGAGCCAGAGCCAGAGCCAGAGCCAGAGCCGCTTCTACATGTTGTAATGAGGTGTGGCCTGAAACAATACAGTAGCCATATCTGTATATCTCAGTTAATCCCAGGGATTTACTAACAGTATTTAAAAAGAAGGGTGGGTGAACTTCAGCAGAAACTTCAATTAAACTGTCAGCGGTGGTCTGAGTGGCCAGAGGGTTGAAAACTGAACTGCGGAGTTCTCTGTGTTCTGACGTCAGCTCCGTTCTGGAGGTTAATGACAGACGGATACTGAACTATTCTTAGCTTGTCCTGTGGTTAGATGCTGCTGGCACAGTTTGAATAAGCGCACTGGTGAGGTAAACTCATGAAATGTTTTCATCCAGAAGAAATACGAATGAATGTTTAGCCAGCTTCAACACTGGTACGTGGTGGGCAGTCGTTTGAGGTTTATGGTTTGTCAATAAGAAGTGAGCTGTTGTTTGTTACTCCACGGTTATCCGCTCCTTTATTTCTCATTCGCCCTCTCTCCCTCCCAGAATCAGTATTCAGGCCATGGCTTATGTTTTATTCAGCAGTTGGTATATTTTACATTCTGGGCATCAACTACTGCAGGAGAGACGACTGATGGCTCGAGGTTGGAGAAGGGAATTTCTCAGGACCTGTTATTAGACAGCGGGTAAAGGTTTGTCTCATTGGACATAATGAATGGAGGAAAATAAGCCGTTGGTATTTTTGTTTTAGAATATGCTTTTTAAAGATATCGATCATTAATATGAGTCGCTGAAATCTGACACACAACAAAATATATCGTTCGTCATTTATGATGATTCCACAGTTAATGTGTCGCCATTCCTGCAGAGTAAAGCAATTTCCTTTCATGCTTAGAGATAGCTGGAAGTATTGATAAGACTAAATGAAAGCATCTCCATACCCACACGCACATTTCTACTTCAGGGACATTCAGGTCACACCATTATTACCCAAATCTATAACCCAGAAGCATGCAGTACGCTCTCCCCGAAACCCATTCACCGCGTTCGTTATTGGCTTTTGTTAGAGCTGCTGACGTGATGTGTAAATAATGAAGGGCCATGGAACATAATTTGCCGTTATGGACGTTTTTACATCCCCGGAGACCTTGTGAAGGTCTGTCGTGTGGAGTCCATTTGCTCAAGGTTAAAGGTCAATGTCCGAACAGAAGTCATGAACCAAGTCACACAAAAATGGCTTCTTGGGCAACCCGTGTCAGTCTGTTTATCCTGTTGTGAGTGTGAACCTATTAGTGCCTGTATGTTTTATTTGTGTGATCGTGGTGTAGGCAGAGAGAGTATCATCTGTGTTTTTAGATTTTGTCCTGTGGTTAGAGGCTGATACGTGCTGGAGAGACATGTACTGTATTTATGGATGCCAGTGTTGGTCGGTCAGTCAGTCCACCAATCCTAATGATGTTGAAGATCCCTTGAATTTTCCTCTCATGCTGCCACAGTATTGACACTGATGGCTTTTACTGAAATATCTCAGTCACCATTGGATGGACTGCACTAAAATTTGTACATTTATTGTACAATTCAATACATGACTGGGTGCCAAAAGCTTCACTGTGGTTTTGTGTCACCATCTTCAGGTCAGAATCCATCCAATACCTCTCTCATGCTGCTAAATTCAAAACATCAGCCTCTGATGTACTTTGTGTTCAATTTTAGCATGCTAACATCGCACAACTATGCCTAAGTGCGACCTTGCAGAGTTCCTGGCATGGCTGTAGACTATTAGTCTTGTTTCTTAACATTTAGACAACGTGCAAACTATACAGGTGAACTCACTTATTTCATGAGGGCACAGGGGTTGCATCTGTCTCAAAAAGAGGACTGACTGTTACCGTCTATTTGCTTTATGTCAGCACATCTGATCTATAAGAGTTAAAGACCACATCAAACCTCCACACAGAACAAAACATTGTTTATTGGACAAGACACAGACATAGACAGGTCAAATAGCACAATAGCCTATAAACGCAGGAGTGTAAGTGCATTAAATCAAAAACAGAGCACGCCCGGAGGGATCAGGTCAGGAACAGTTAATGTTTCCCATCAAATAAAGATCAACGCAATCATTCCTCAGTACAAGTAAGACACGAGATGCAAGGGTCACGTCTCAAATCGAACTTTTCTAACCTTTAAGGTGCCGCACTTTGATGGTGATGGGAAGGATCTTTTTGTAAAGAGAATTAGAGATCAGTCTCACATGTACGATCCATGATGAGGAAGATGCAGACGAATAGAAATCTATGGCTCCTCTGTAGTTCACCCCTCTGCATTTAAACCACATACTGTACATCTTAAATTAATTTTATTGTTGTTGTTATTGTTATTTACTTTATTTAGTCTCCTTGTGGCGCTAGAGGAAAAATCAAGGTCACTAAGCTTCATCCTCTTGGGATCTTTAATGTCTGATGACAATCCCTCCAATAGTTGTTGAAATATTCAGACTGAACATCCATAGAGCTATGCTAAAAACACAAACAAGCTCAATAGAATGACGCAGCATAATGTGTGCTATATTTATCAGATGCATTGGCTAATTTTCTTGAAATGAATTACAAAGGATATTTTGGGCAGGAAAAGTGTGGAAGAGAAAGAAGGCAGGAGAGAAAGATGAGAGAGAGAGGCAATAAAGAGGAGAGCAGGAAGAGATGAGAGGAGGAAGTAATGGAGTGAAATGGAGAGAAGAGGATGTTGGGCACAAAAGAGGAGAGGAGGCTATGCTTTCAGGCAGCTGTAGCATCATGTCCTCAGTCTAATGCCTAATTTGGCTCATGAAGAGACAGTAATGACAGCTGGAAGGGAACAGAACGTACTTTATTGTATTTAAGTGTCAGCTACAGCGAGCGTCCATCAGGTTTCGGGAGGACTTTATGTATTTTTGTATGAGCGTGCTTCCCTAGTTAAAAAAAAAACATATTAGTTGATGTAACGTGGACACACTGTGTCCTCCCACCAGCTGCAGAGCTGAGGCTGAATGGCTTGTCAGGGATTATACTCAGATTAATCAGAGCACGGTGACTTTGCATCATACTGGAGCTGAGTGTGACTCAGAATCAGAGCGCTGCAGCTGTAATCTGTGAAACGTGCTGCATGTGATGGACCAGACCACCAAATGTACCATGTGACAAGTATTATTTTTAGTTTATTTCCTCTGGGGATGTTGGTGCCACAACCTGTAGGTCACTACTGTCATTTTCTTTATATTGCCTGAGAGTGAAAAATACTCCAAAACTTTAAAGATTGATCACATGGAGAGGCAGACTCAGCATGTGAGCTTCAGTTTTGGACTAAATTATTAAATCTTATTATATATAATAATTCATTTTTACTAAATTCATGCTGCCATGTGTTGTAATTACCCAAATGTTATTGTTTACCAAGCAGATGAGTAATGAGTTATTTAATCACACTGCTGCTTTCTGTAAATAAACCTCTTCATCATCTTCCAGAAAGTGCCAAAGGCTTCTCGGTAAACAAAGTTATTTTTCTGCCATTCAGACTTAATATGACAAACACCACCCACACACTGAGCTGTGGATTAAACACCTTGAATTTTTCTCTATTTAATTAGTGGGCGGGTCTTTCTATGCTTGCATGCAGGTGTGTGTGTGTATTTGCAGCCATTTAAGCAGGTGTTTGCAGTGGATAAGTAGATAAATTGGTTTAAGTAGATAATTGTGTACATTTTGCAGGGACTCGGATAAAGAAGTTAGTTAAGGTGGTTTGACAATCCTGAGAGGAAAGTAGTCCTAATATAAATTGCTTTCTGTAAGTGTGTGTCTGTCTGCATAAAACACGCCTAAATCAATTAAAACATTATTATATTTATACATTATATTTACAATATCTACTGTATGGTGAGTTTTTAAAGCTACAAAACACTTAGTATGATGTTACAAAAAACAAAACAACAAATTGGGCTTCATAATTTGAATGGGTCAGTTCAGTTGGTACAGTTGTCATGAACGGAAATTTCTGCTGTGAAGTTGGACATTTTAACATGGGGGCTTATGGAGACGGATTCACTTCTGTAGCCAGCCTCAAGTGGACGTTCGAGGCACTGCAGTTTTTGGCACTTCCGCAAGTATAAAGAGTTAAAAGTCTAATACAACAGTCCTTCAAGTTTTTATCATTTCAGTTCATTGTCGTGTGAGTGTGTATCTAAAGATCACACACTGGTCCATGTTGACCTGTTTTTCAATATCTCCTGTGTTGTTAAAAATAATGCTGGCAACAGCTTGAATACATTGTTGTGCAGGCAGTAGGGCCACAGAGTGTGTCATTTATTGATCCCTCACATTTTATTATTAACCTTCACTTTCTTTAGGTTGTTTTGACTCATTCAGTTGAGTTCAGCTCAATGTTGTTTTAGGTCGTGGTTTTGTTTATGAAATAATTTAAAAAATATGTTGTGTGAAGTATCCATCAGTATTCAGGTATCATTATATCTCTGGTTTGTCTTTCCCCCCCTGTTGTGACCTTCTTTATAGACTGGAAATCTAATCAAATCAGACCGGTGTTGAATAGCAGATAGTCAATATCAAATAAACAGGATGTTGGTCTGCTAAGGCTTTTCTCCTCTTTTAATGGGTCATGCCAGGCTCTGGATGTATTAATATTATTGTTTGTTTTTGGAGGGATTGGTGCAGTGTGATTGAAAGCCTGTGGTAGAGTTTGGGGGATAAGAAATCTGTTTTTAGCTGCTTTATGGATTTTTGTGTTAAAGCGCGGCTGCTTGTTTCTTCATGGATCCATTACTCTGCTGCTGCGCAATGGTTGAGCTCGAAGTTAGAAGTCGAAGTCGTTTATCTTTATCAGCAGCGATAATGAATCTTCTTTCATGCTAGGCAGCATTTGTACAAGTCCGGTGAAGCTTGTGTGAAACAAGGTGCTGAGTTCAGGGACATTAGTGTGTTGGAGTCTCACAGAGTACAGGTACAACGCATAGAGACAGGCATGCACCACCCAGCATCTTCCTACCAATCATCTCTGTTTTCTAATCTGTTCTCTCTTTGTTTTATTATTTATATGCATATAAATGTATTTATTATGTTTATCTTACATCACATTATACATTATGAACCCTTGATGCTTACTGTATGCTGTATGCACATGGTGTTCTGTACAAACATAAATTAAACAGATGAAGACAGAGGAAAGAATAACTATAATAAGAAGAATAAGAAAAAAATGTTTTAGCATTCTTTTATGATTTTTATGAACAATTGGCTCCTACTATTATTGTATTAGCATTTTTGTCATCAATTTATCTGCAGATTATTGATTTGACTGTTTGATTTCTTAAAAACAAATTCCTAAAGACGTCTTCAAACTGCTTTTTTTCAGACTGACAGTCCAAAATTTAAAAAAGACATTCACCTTTACGATCATTATCAGGCAAAGAAAAGCAGCATATCTATACTATACTATACTATACTATACTGTACTGTACTGTACTGTACTATACTATACTATACTATATTATACTGTGCTATACTATCACTACTTTGACATTATTGCTTGAAGAATGACAATTTAACTATTACTGTTGATCAACTAGTTGACGTATTGTTTCGGCTTTATTATTAAATATACAGTCCTAGCTATTTATTACACTCTACTGCGTATTATTTTTTCTCTTTCTCTCACATATTTAACTTTTCTTACTTTCTCTTTTCATACTTATGCTCATCCTCTATGCTTTAGAAATCAATCAAAGCTTTTTCATCTTCACTCTCTCCTGATAGTCTCCAACAGTCAGATGCATAAAATGTGAGTCAAACTGCACTGACATAACTCTGAAGCTTGGGAACAGTAGTTTGACTAAATAAGATTAACTCGAGGACCACTTACCCGGAAATGAGCTAACGGTGAGCTAATGAGGATTATAACTGCACCGCTCAGTCTGGATTTTTACACATCGACGAATGGTGATCGTTTCTGATATCGACTCGTGGAGTGCAGCTGCGTGTTTGTGTTAAATGACGATTCTGCTGAGTTTTTAACAGCAGGATTTGCACGTGACAACTGGTTGAGTACTGCTGTCCCTTTTCTGTGTGTGTGTGTGTAGGTGTGTGTGAGATGCAGCTATTTGTGTGAAAGGTCAAACACGTCTTGAGGCAGACAAAACGTCAAGGGTCTTTCTGATGGGAGACATGGCAGCATCCTTACTGAACCTCACTTAGCACGGATCCTCACAACGAGTCACGATTTATAAAATGGTTTAATCTCTGATTATTTTATTTCATGTTTTCTTCTCTTCTGGATTACCCATGTGTATAAAAGCCTTACTGTAGTGACACACTACAATCCCACTGGATCATTTATAATTTATGACTATGTGCTTAGCTTGTGTGTGGATTTTTGTCATCATTTGTCACGTATATTGACAGTTCACCTATTCTCTAATACCAATAAGCCATCTCCAGAAATATTATTGATTGTCCTGACAATATGAAGAGCACTTTGACATAAAATTGGTTAAAAAAAAAATGGCACTAATTAAGGGCTGCAGCTGCTCTAGTGTTCATCCTGTATGACTAATAAACTCAGAAGTATCTACAGTACAGAACTAGAGCTCCACGGACAGTTGTATCATAAAATATTATAAAGATAAATGATGCAGCCATGAATCTGTGGATCATAGATGCACACACACAGTGCAGGCAGCAGTCTGAAACTGAGTTTTAATAACTATCATCAATACTGATTTTCAGTGCTCATTATCCTAGGCAACACCATCATTACACCCACGCAGATTTAACTCACGACACTGATGGGTAAACATTAAATTTATATTACTATGAGCTTGCTGTATAAATATAACATGTTTCCCTTTTCAGTGATGTGCCGGAAAAAGTCAAGTCCTCCAGAGGCCTCAAAGCTCCGTCATTATTTCCTCTGAGAGACACACTAGTGTTTGAAATGGAAATTTCAGAGCGGAAAGCAAGTGCAGAGAAAGAGAGGGAAGCTAGTGTGTTGTTTCCCGTTGTAGCTTCTGCATGTGTGTGTCTATATTTTCTGTGTTTGTCTGTGAACGAATGGTGAGTCACTCCAGGATGAGGATCATCTATAAAATCATTGTTTCAGGGTCAGGTTCCTTCCTCCTGTCTGTCACTGATGAATGAAAATGAGAGGCTTTAGCCAGTAATGATGCTGAAAGATATCTTTCAGTATCTTCAAGCTATAATACGCTAATAGCTGATATTTTGTGCAAATAGTCGTTAATGATTTCATTTTCATGACCGAACTTGTCAAGTATCCAGTCGCTCCTCCAGGAGTTTCTAGGAAAAAATCTCTGAAGCTGCTTTTTTTTAAGCCTTAATTTTATAATCTTTTATTTTTAGTGAGATTTAGCCAGATTCACTCGGCACAAATGCTCCAGTTCTGCTGCGTCCTCCTCCACTTACTGTCAAATCCAAAACCTCGTCCGTTTGCCACTTTCATTTTAACTTCAGTCATTTTTAGAGATTTAAATATGTCTAGTGTTGTGCTCTTTGACGGCTCTTTGAGCCAGTTGGAGAAACAATTAAACTATCGGAGCTTAGTAGGTGTGTTTAAGACTGGGGATGTCATCAAAACTGAGAGTACCTTTTAACTGTTCCAAACTCGTTACAGCATTTAGTACCATTAAACGGTGTTAAATATCAGGATGAACTGCAGCGTTAAGTTTCACGTCTTTTGCATCTCTGATGACGCGAAACAGTGATGTCATGGTGTACTGACACACCCTGGAGTACACTTCTAGGTCACTGCAGCGAGGTGAGGTGTTAAACCACTCCAGCTTTCAGTGGTGATTAGGATTTTATACAGTGATGGACAGAGGATGGATGTCAAGAGAGATGAACAAAGAGGAGAGACAAAAATAGAGTTTAAGAAACAGGTGAGATTAACAAATGAGCGAGAAGAAGGCAGAGTGGTTAGAAAATGATTGCAAGAGGGAATTTAGAGAGAAAATTGAACACATTGAGCCGTTCACACCTTCTCATGGTTCCTTGGCAGAACTATAGGTGGTCTGGCGTGGGAATGCTGAGAGCGTGACTGTCCAGCAAATACTGAGCACTGGTTATGTGCAGTTAATCAGAGAAGTAATTTTAGCATCAAAGCAGTGATACGGCGAATGGATGAAGGATTATCCTTACTTATAAGCGTACACACGTTTCACAAATCATGAAAGTGCTAACGTAAAAGAGTTAATCTAAAGTGAATTAACAGATTCATTGTTATTCATCAGCTGCACTGGACACTCAGTCTAGTCGTGCAGCTCAGCAAAAGCTCGTCATCATTCATGTCGTGTGTGTGTGTGTGTGTGTGTGTGTGTGTGTGTGCATGCATGCCGTTACTCATCCTCCATCTTTGTCTCATCATCATCATCACGTATCCCAATGCTCACAAACTCTGGCATGCTTTCTGCACACACAGTGCCAGCTGGTTCCCCCTCCCCTTCCCTCCCCGGTTTTACCAAGCGGTACACGGATGAATTGGAGTGTGCACACATCTCCCGAGCTTCAGACTCATCCCTGCTCTTACATAAGAGCCATGCAAAGGCTTACAAATCAGATTATAATAGCTACAGGCCACACACTCAGAGAGGATAGAGGTCAGTGAAGCAACATGGCCAACCAGTGGATTGATGCTTGCTTGAGTTTGGACAGAGGAAATAGTCGTACCCCTGTCCGGTCCTGTCAGGGTGGTCGTCTGCACTTGACTCCTACCTGAACGTCCTTTAGTTTCCTGTAAGGATGCTGTCATTGCTTGTTTCTTGGTGGGTTTGTATAACATCACAACCTGGCGTATCAATGAATTTTGTCCCCACTAATGCCACCTCAGGCCTTGATGTCCTGCAGGATTTCTATCATCCCCACACGGCTGTAGTTGGAGTAAGAACCAGCCACTCCCACGCAGGATTTAAGGCTAATAGATTTTCCTTGGTTCCACGAGAGCACAGGTCTATTCTTAGGACTGTTAGTGCAATTATAGGGTTTACTTCTAAATAAAGTTTTAATATCTGTTCAGAGTTTGGTCCTCCGGGTGCTGCAGTCTGTGTTCAGAGGTCCTGGTCAGCCCGAAGTTGAGGTTTAACTGTGGCAGTGTAGATCCCTGTTATGGAAGATGCAGTAGGACACACTGTTGAGTCACAGTCCAGCAGTGAATATACTCGGCACAGTGTTTGAGTACAGCGAGGCCTTGAGGGTATTTAGAGGTGAGAAGAGAGAGAGGGGGGTGATAAAGACAAAAGTGGAAAGGAGGGAAGAAAACAAGAGGAGAGAAAATAGAGACAAAGATCTTCTGGGCATTGTTACGCAATTGTTGTTAACTTTTCAATATTTGGCAGCTCGCTGTCATATTCCCATCTGACCCAAGCCTTTCTGTTTCCCTACGTCATCGTCTCACAACACTCAAAGTGAAAATGGAGAGTTTGAAGGAGAGGGAAAGGTGCAGACTAAATGAGAGGTAGAAATGTAATGTGAACATCTCTTTCCCACCACCATCACATGTTGGGAGATATTTCCACTCAGATCTTTCCCCACACAGGAGTAAAAAGGGCAGTTAGGGAGCAGGCAGGTGAAGGAGGAGTCGAGGGATGTTTTAATTCTGTCAGGATGACTCAGATCCTCCTGTTATTGTCCAGCAGCAGGGGCTGTCCTCCTAATAGCCTCACTAATCACTCCTGTCATTTTTAATCTCCCTCTTCCACCCTGGGCGTATTTAAAGCAGGGGCCTCTGTGTGCCCAGCCAGGATTAGACTAGTGAGCAGGGGGAGGAGGGAGGAGGCGAGGGAGGAGGGAGGAGAGCGACAGCAGGCGGCACACTCCCTAGTGAGCCTCACATTGGGTGCCATGTGACTGATGCTAATGCTAACAGGACAGTTGTGAATGCTAAATATAAAACGAATGATGTGTTTGAGGTGCACAGCAGTGAAGAGAGTGTTAAACTGCGGCATTGCTGCAGTCTCAGTCTCAGTAGGTGTTTTATGGATGCACCTCTGCATTCATGCATACATCATGGACATATGGAACCATATTAAAAATGCAAATTAAAGCCATCTTTTTCTTTTTCTCCTCTTTCAATATTCAGCATCTCTTCACTTTATTCAGAAAAACATATATTCTCTTTTTAGTCACACTCGTAGTGCAACTGTCAGTCTATCTCAGCTATTAGATTACCATTCATGTGTCTTTCAGGATGAATTCTAATAACTTCGGTGATCCTGTGGCTTCTCCTCTGACTTTAGTATTCAGTTCAAACCCCCACTGTGCCTCACCCATAAACTTATACAACATATATCTGTGACGTCACCCATCGGTTTATGAAGCCTCGTTTTGAAGATCAAAGTGCAGCTCTGGCAGCCGCTATCTTGGCAGTCCTGCCTCCACCGGTTCCACGTTAATCCAAAAATGGACGCGGAGCGTGTGTGGACCTGACGTGGGCTGAATGAAGCCTTGTTGCTCAAACGAGGCACCTGTTCTTAATTAATCATAAGTTTAATATCATTTGAACAGGTGAGTTTTATAAACATTCAGACTCAGTTCAGTTGTCATGAATGGCAAAATTAGCTATAGAGACCAAAACAGTTTTTTGTACCAGTCTGTAATCATGTTTATTTCTGCTGTGAAGTTGGACATTTTAACATGGGGACTTATTGAGACTGACTCGTTCTGTAGCCAGCCTCAAGTGGATGTTTGAGGAACTGCAGTTTTTGTCACTTCCACATTGGCTTCACTTCAAGGCCTCTTGTTTCTTCAAGGCCTCTTGTTTCTCAACAAAAGTTGCTATTGAAAACAAGTGAATAGTTGTGAAAAGTGTCCATATATTACTTAAGTCAATGCTTTGTACTTTAGAATGCACCATGAGTTTATTTTTCAGCAAATCGATGAATGCACATCTTTTCAAAGTGCTTTCCATCTTTAACTGATGTTATTTTTCCCAACAACGAGCTTTAGAGCATTTTTAACCACTGAGACAGAGAGATGAGAAATGTTTTTACACAGCATATTTGGCATAAAAATAAAATAATGGAGGAAATGTACCAAGTAAAGCTAAAGAGAGAGAGAGAGCTGAACAAGGGGCCTGGCTATAAACAGTTGGTTCAGCCCACGAACAAGCACAAGTGCTTGTCAATCAGATAATCATATTGGAGCTTTGGACACAAACCATTAAGTTTTTTTTTTTTAGAGTTCATGGATAAAACAATGCAGAAATATTAACATTTCTGTACTCTGAGTTCTTTTGTAATAGATCTACTAATCCACAAATGTCAAATGAAATTTACATATGAAAAAACTGAAGCAGGTGTAGAAACATGAGCTGACACCATAACCTCAGGCTCGTGTGTGCATGTGTAGATATGATGTTGTGGTATTGATTGCACCGCGTTCTGCAGCGTGAAGCATAATTTAATCCCGCACTTCCGTTTTAAGAACAACAACAGGCGCTTTATGTGTCTCCAGTCGGTTTCCTCCTCAGCCCTGTAATAGTATTAGCTCAGGGTGTCTTACACAGGTGTAAAGCCCTGCTGTTTAAACTCTTGTGTTGTGTTTGCCAGGAGTGTTTCCATTAATCTGTGTGGGCAGTGCTCTTTATAGAGAAGAAAATACTGTCGGCCTGCAGGTGAATTGTCTGTGTTGATTTATGTGAATATTTTGGCTTTGACTGGCTGCTCGCGTACAGACATGAGAGCTGTATTATCGTCTCATTAACAAATAGACATATTTACCATAACTTTTTTTTATTAATTCTTCCCTTCCTGTTGATGTGAAATAGAGGCCTCTTTGTCCATTAAATATCCCTTATCTTCCTGACCTCAGGTCCCAGGCCTCAGTACTTAACTCTCCCTTTTAAAATTGTTATTTTAAAGTTAAATTACAATTAAAATGCATGACAAAAAACTCATAAAAACATAAAACAAAATAAATAAGTAATAAAGGGTAGGAAAATAGTTAAAAAGACATTTAAAACCAACAAATAAAAACTTATAAAATCAATGAATTGAGAGGTTTTGAGGTCATCAGTGCAAAAAACCTCTGAGCAGTAAACACTGTGTAAGTTCACTTGTTACATCAGGCTGTTCACACCTTGTTTATGTCACCTGAGGCTCTGTGAACACTCGCGTATCCCTTAAAACATCCCGTGTGAGAGCATATC
Organism: Protonibea diacanthus; assembly: GCA_028641955.1. NCBI lineage: Eukaryota > Metazoa > Chordata > Actinopteri > Sciaenidae > Protonibea > Protonibea diacanthus. Next base: position 7,562,649 of record CM053977.1, read on the forward strand.
AGGACACACTCTGCAGTCTGACCCGTGTGATGATGCAAGGGATTTTGGGGATGAGGAGGGAGGGAGGACGCCCTGCAGCCTTTGGCAACGTCTCTGGGCTATTTTCCTCCCTCCACGTTTCGCATCTTTTTTTAATCTGGTCTGATTTGGTTCACATGGCTGCCAGTTGGAGAGAAAAATGCAGAGTGAGGAGAGAAAACTGAAACCTTACGTGACCTCGACGAATGTTTTCTGTGTGAAGTTATTATAGTTATTTTTTGTGTTTGTTTTTTTTTACACGACCTTTGTCTTCTCTCCTTAAAGTTTATGATGTCGGTCTGCGCTCCACTTTGGTCCAGACTGAAACATCTTTTTTGTGAGAAGCATTAAGATGAATGTTTGTACAGAGGTCCACATGAATCCTGATGACTTTGATGATCCCGAGTGAATTCTTTGACATTTGGTTGTCTGAAATGAAAAGTCTCATGTTCTGTTTCAGCGTGGCTGTAGATTCTTGTTTCCATTACTTTTAAGTGTTCTGATATTTCTTGTTTGTTTATGATTACACTCGATTGAATGTGAGATTTTTTTCACATCAGGGAGGAAATTGTTTAAGTGCCTGTAGCTTCTTTCCTCTCTGCACATTTCCATTTAGTGTCAAAGTTTCCCTCCAGACAAAAATGTGGTTTGCTTATTGTTACATCACTCACTAGAGGGCTGTTTTCACTGTGCTCATCTTAATGTAAGACGTAGACATCTCAGTTTGTTTGGAAGGCAGACGTAGTTTAATTCGCAACTTACACAAGTGTGATATGAAAATAAGTAATAATAATCCTTTAACCATGTCAGAACCAAATTATTAATCAAAGCAGGGCATATTTAATGTCTTAAAACAAGCCTGGGGGGGTCTTTAAATTGCGCTGCAGCGTAGGAATAACCTGGCCTGAACTCTGCAGTGAAACCTCATCACTGCGTCGCCTCTTTCTCTAGAGGGACCGCCAATCAGCTCCATTTCCTCGCATGTGTCAGCACTGACATTTCTTAATGAATACGAGCGCGTGAGCTCCTATGTGACGTCACGGGTTACATATCATCTACGCCACTGCTGTTTATTTCCCAGCAGCCAACTGTGCATTCTACGTATCCCTTTAAGGTTCACTTCCCACTGCTGTCACTGCTGCTCCGTTCACCTTGTGGTGTCCTTCCCCTGCAGGGAGGATGAGGAAGAGGGAGTGGGAGGGCTGAGAGAGAGAGAGAGAGAGAGAGAGAGATGGGTGGAAAAAGAAGAGGGATGAGGTTGGTTGTTGAGTGAGGGACAGATTATAGGGACGCACAGAGATCATTTATGTGTGAAAGCAAAGGGACACTGCCGGTTTCTCGGGCTTTAGGTGAGATTAGCTGGGTCACATTTCCTTGAGTGTGTAGTAAGTCACAGTAAGTAAAACATCAATCATCAATCATGTGGTTATTGGCTGTGCTATCTATATAGTCCTTTAGTGTCACCCTGGCATGCATCTTCCTCCCATCACTGCACTAAATTGCTGTCTCCTCAGCTTGCAGCCATCAAAGCGCAGCACCGGCTCTGTCTTTGCTCTCCACTTTGCAAGTGTCTGGAGGTTGAACATGTGTTGACAGCAGCCACAGGCGGCGGGGTGCACAACAGCACTGTTCCACTTACTCAAAGCAGCCACCAACAGCTCATTTCTATTCATCAGTTGCTCTTTATCTGTCAAGATGTACACATATCCTTGCAGGAACTGCTTGACTGAGTTGTTTTTCATCCACTCCGACCGCAGAGCCCCTCTCTATCTCCGAGCTAAAGCAATCATAGATGTGGGACACACAGAAATCAAACACACAAATAAGATGGCCGGTTAAAAGTAGTGTGAGGTGAGTCTTCCTTGAACTCTTCAATATTGGTCTTCAAAAGTAAACATTCTTAATGTGTGATCATAAACTGAATGTCAAAATTTCAAAATAATTGTTAGCCGCAGCCCCGATTTGTACACATTTTATTGTATTAGGGAAGTAAACATCGCTCTTACGCACAATTTGTACTGTTAAAACTCCTGTACGTGCACTGACAGTATGCAAGCTGTAAGTGTAAGAACTAAGTGAACCTACTTTCCTCCTTAAAATTATAAAACGCAGCGTAAAATGAATCGTCCTGTTATATAAATCGCAGTCATCCTGAAGCTGTTTTTGCACCTGAGCGTATTCAACCTGGTGTGGAACATTAATCATCATCTTGAGCCCCATGCACGAAGGCTCAGTCCTTATCGCAGCAGCCTGGATTAGATTCCAGCCATGTCATCCCCCCTTTTCTCCGTCTTTTTCAGCTGCTTCTATCAAAGACTCAAAAATCAAAAAAAAAAAAACATCAGTCTAATGAGTCTCTCTGAAGAGAACGAATAATTTGAAATATCCTCTGACAGAACCAAAATCATGACTGTGTCATTACATACAGACGTCAAGCGCTGCTTTTATTATTAGAAAAAGATTATTAGAGCTCAAAAAAACGTCTCCCTTTGATGTTATCCTTCTCTTTGTCAATTAGGAATACGTGTACCTCAGCTGAGATGACTCATTAAAGCCTGTGTGTCTGCTATAAAGCACATGTGCCTCATTTTCTTTTATATAAATACCAGTTTCTATCTAAAAGGAGGCCATCATTTTGGGCCATCTGAAATCACATGTAACTGCGCTCATATTGTATCTCAGGTGTAAAATAGTACAGCATGTGATAATACAGCCTGGATGAACACCAGGAGTGTCACTACGTATATCGCTTGTGGTGGCACAGCTGTGGCACACATGTCAAACATACTACACATGCACACACGACGTGTAATAACAGTCTTAACAGCTCATTCGTCGTCGTCACACGGCTCGTTTCTCCTGATTTGTATTTTGAGGAAGGAAGTTTCAGATGCTAAGAGACGTAGACGCGACACCTGATAAGCCAGGCACGGGCAAGGTACCGGTCTCCATGGCAACCGGTTCAAGGGGGATTTGAAGACATTGTAGTGATGTGTCAGTGAAACTAATGACAGGAAATGTGACTCCCACCGTGTGTGTGTGTTTTGCATTGCTGTCAGAATATAGAGCTGTTTCACAGCAGTGGGATCATGGGAGATTTTGCTAAGATGACTCATAGAGCACCAATCCTTAGAAAGTCTTATGCTGCATAAACTACTGTCACAGGCTTAGTCTTACAAACTCCGCGCCCTCCCTTTGCCCTGTCTGTCACAGATCACCCCCTCTGTGTTCTCGCTAGAGCCAGAAAAAAATGAGAGCCAAGAAAAGAGCAAATCTATAAAAACTATAAATGTATTCTGTGCATGTGAAATTTCATTTTACAGCCTTATACCGGAGGAAAGACTTCATCCGCTGACCTTAGTCTTCATAGTTTCTTTAGTCATGCATCGTGACGTTCCCTGAAAGCATTTTTTTCCCTCCCTCAGTCCATCCTCCGAGGGCCGTGTCTGGCCTCGTTGTGTCAGATTGCTGGCACTTCAGGCCATCTGGTTACATCACAGACTGGAGCTGGATGGTGGCATAGCTGGAAATATTATCAGCAGACTGAGAAAGAGAGTGCAGGGATAAGAGCCCAGAGGAGATATATCTGTGTTTATGTCTGTGCACGTGGATCTGTGCCACGTCTGAAGCTATGAAGGTCTTTAGCTTGTTGCTGGCCATTCTTTATCTCCTCCTCTCTTTCTCTTATCTCCCTCTCTGCTGCTGCAACTGTCTCCAGCACTGATGGAGAATGTCTGCATTGCTGAACAGTAAAGCTGACATTGTCATGTCTAAGGACGGAGTCTAGACTGAGTTATAGAGGTGTATGTGCAAAAAAATATGTAGGTTCGCAATATGTAGAGCATATATTCTCACACAAGGGTTCCAAGTTTAATCTGAGTGGAAGATGATTAACAGGATGCGTAAGATGAAAAAACATACACCACAAAGTGTGTTTATTTTTACACACTTATCTCATTTTTATTGCTGCAACCCGCAATAAGCCGTCAAGTTGACATTGCTTATGTTTTGTGCTATAGAAAGTGTTTGTTTGACACGTTAATGTCTGTTTCATTAAAAATTAACACCGACGTGAAGATCTCTAACGTTCCTGACATTGTTACCTGTGAGCATCGATGTTGTTCTGTGAGGTTCATGTTGCAGTGTGATCATTAATGAAATGGGTTTGTGTACTGTGGAGCACAAGGCCAAGCTGATATTCATGTATTTGTTTGACATTATTTTAATTAATGAGAGAGGTTGTGAATGTGCGATGTTCACACTACACGTGCCGATTGCCTCTTTTCATCCTTACATTTCAGTACTGAGCACTGTCTGGAAATTTCAGCTTTTCATGTTTGTAATCAGTGCTTCATGCTTCAACCCTAACATGTTTTGGTTTTTTTTGTGTTTGTTTTGCAGAAAGTGAGTGAGAAAGTTGGAGGTGCAGAAGGAACGAAGCTGGATGAGGACTTCACTGAAATGGAAAAGGCAAGTTGAACTCTCTCTATTATCGCCATTATGACCTTGTTGAGAATGAAAAGCTTATTATTTGTTTACCAGAAGAAGAAATGTTGTGTGATGCATTATTAAACTGCTTCAGAGAACGTTTCTCTATCAGTGGATCCAAAACCTTTTGTGACCTTTGCTTTAACAGGGAGTCAACGGAAACACTCGGTCGCTGTTCATTTTGAGGTAAACGCGGCCAAATTTTTAGTCGAAAAGAAAGATGATGCACCATTGTTTGCTCTGCAAAATTTCAGTTAAAGATTAAAGACGTAGGCTCGTTACTTGAAGGTTGCCAGGTCAGTCCTAACTGCTCCAGTATAGCTGCTCTGTGGCCATGAATTTGGTCAGGGCTTGCCTTGTAGTGAAAATTATAACTTTATCTAGTTCACCTTGAACAAAAAGCAAAAGCTTCAAAATATTCTTGAAAGTTGCTGGAGTTTTGTTTTGACTTCATTTTTAAAATATCATTTATCATCCGGGAGTTTTTCCTGCAACAGAAATTTGCAATTGTCTTTTAGACTCACAACATGGCGTGTTGCGTCCGTAATGTACCTGCAATGCCGCAATTTTATCTAAACAGTATTTACTCCAGAATGTTCTAGCATGCCGCATACAGAGGTTACACAGGGTAGAATACAGGTCTTCAGGTCACTGTAGGGACAGAGCAGCTGTATGATTGTGTTTAGGAAATCAGGCACCAATCAGATCATTCCTATGTTAACTGAGGGGACAGAGGGACTTTCTCACTCCGTCGACACAACAGATAAGTACATAACAGTCGGAAAACAATGGACAGCTATGGATATTTCCTTGTTTGCAGGCTAATGTCCATTTATGGATATAGACTAGGCGCTGCATCCTGAGGGCGTATAGACGATTCAGAGAGCTGCTTCTTAAGAACTGAGGCGGCATCGTGTCATAACAAGTGTATCGATGAATCCTCTATTCTCCTTGGCCGAGCTTCACCCTTTCAGTATAAGCCTGTCTCAATCTGTCTTTATACCTCAGCGTGCGTATCTGCTCACGTACGCGCATGCTTCCCTGAATAACGTGATGTATTTCTTTCTATATGTGAGCAACAATAAATCTATGCATGCGAGTGTTCAGTTAGTCCGTGTGCATTTTCACGTGTGATGATTTGTGTTAATATGCAGAGCTGTTGGGAGTCTCATCACACTAAACAAGAACAGAGAAGCTCTCAGCTCTGCGCGTCTTTCTCTCACCACCACCACGCTGCAGAACAAAGCGACACTTTTCTTTCATCCTGTTTTTTCCCTCCCTCTCTATTAGATGAAAGGTTCATAGATCCATAAATTGTTTTATTGCTGCTATATTTCTCTTTCATCCTCTCCCACAACATTTCAGCCATCGCGTGTTGTGTTTCTATTTCTTAACTTTGTGCGCCCTCTGTCTCTGTCTTTCTGCCTTCTCTGTGCTGTTTCTACATTGCGGTTTACAGAAGATGGACACCACCGCTCGGGCGGTGCTGGACATCATGACGAAGACTACCGAGTATCTGCAGCCGAATCCAGGTGACATAAACTGGCCGTGCATGATGATGATGATGTGATGTATTGTTCATACAAAAATGTAAAATGTATGACATTTATGCACCCATACAGTATATATTATTAGAACACATGATCTTACAGTATAACCACAATTAATCTTAGAGCTAGATACTCTGCACCTATTCATACACATTAACAGTGTTATAATAATTATGGTTATTTCCAACCACATTTAACCAGTGCAACCACTGTATTACTATCTATTTTAAGGACATTATTGTAGTAATTTAAAGTTAAAGATGCTTTTCCCATTTAAGTTTCCATTTTTATGAAATATATTCAGCTTCAGGAGAAACAGCACAGCGTTGTTTTGGGTGTTTATAGAAGAGCTCTGCCTCATCCTCAAATCCACAGTGTTTAGAAAGAGTGAAACTCGCTCAAAGAAATCCCTCAAAATCATCTGCAAACAACATCCTGAGGCCTAGGATTTAGTCCAGCCATGTTTGGTTTCATTAGTGTTTTGCCTTCACAGCCACCAGAGCCAAGATGAGCATGATGAACTCCATGTCACGTATGCGGGGACAGGAGAAGGGACCGGGCTACACACAGACCGAGACCATCCTGGGAGAGTCCATGCAGAGGTTCGGCAGGGAGCTCGGAGAGGAATCTAACTTTGGTGAGCTGCGGCAGATTCTCACAGAAAGAGAAGCACAAGCACTTTTTTTTTATGCTTCACAGGAACAAAGTGGCATAATTTTATTCCCTCAAGGACACAGTAACAGTGTTATAAAAAATGCATGAGCCTATTTCCAAGACAAGATGCCTGAAGTTAGCTTTGTTATTTAGATCAGAAGTGAAGACATTAAAATGATGTTTACCTGTCCTCAAAATCTGCTGTAGCGTCTAATGAGAGAGTTACTTTTTCTACACCGTCAGCTGACTCTGAGCTGTTGTTGTTCATGTGTCTTTTGTGGGTTAGACTCTAAATGTGTTTTTATACTTCCAGGCCTTGCTCTGATTGATGCTGGGGAAGCCATGCGTGAGCTTGGAGAGGTGAAGGATGCTCTGGACATGGAGGTCAAGCAGAACTTCATCGATCCACTGCAGAACCTCCACGAAAAAGATCTGAAGGAGATTCAGGTAGGGGAACACACACACTTTTCATACACACATAATAATCTATCAGTCATCTCCTGGTCAAGAATTCAGATTTCTCGTCTTCTTCTGCAGCATCACCTGAAGAAAATGGAGGGTCGTCGTCTGGACTTTGACTATAAGAAGAAACGTCAGGGCAAAGTGACAGAGGACGAGATCAGACAAGCGCTAGAGAAATTCGACGACTCCAAGGAGATCGCTGAGCAGAGCATGTTCAACCTGTTGGAGAGCGATGTAAGGATGATTTACTACTTTCCTTGTTCAATTCATTCACCACTGACAGTATTGTACTGTACTTTCCACGGTTGCTTCGTCGAGCTACTGCAGATATTCCCCTTGTCCTTTTCTCCTTCTTAAACCATCAGACCATTGTAATCAAAGATTGGGACTGAATATCAATCTTACTTCACTGATTGGATTGAAACATGACTCTAGTGAATGCTAATGTTTCTGTGCCCACTGGATGTGGCACGCCATTGTTTCTCAGGTTGTAAAACCATACAAATACTAATCTCTATAAATCTCTGCATATGAATGCAGAGCCTGTAGACAAGGGACCGTGATTTTGGCATTGAAAGTCTTGGCTTCCGTTTCCATGGTGAGAGCAAAAAAAAGTGGAGCACACTGGTCAAAATGTAATCTCAGAACCGACGATTTAGATTTTTTTTTTAAGACATGCAAGACCTTTCTAGTCAGATTGACACTGGTGCCATTGGGAGTAGCATTCCTCCTCCTCCGACGACCTCCTCCACAGTCAACATGTCATTTCTGCATATAAAGATGCTAATCAGGCTGTAGACGAACTCTTGGATATCTCAGATCTCCGTTATCTGTCTTCTAAAAATATCTGCTGGCTAAACTGGAAGCTCTGAATCATTGGCTGTTGCCCCCAGAGGCTAAATTGTTTCCAGACGATAGCTGCTGGATTTCTAGATTGTACAAACGCTACCCTCGGGTAAATGAGTTGATCCTGTATGTTGGCAAACAGTTTCACCACACGGTTCACTAGTAGGAGTTTTCTGTCGTATCACACAATCTTCCTCAGCTGATGAAGTTTGTCTAATTGTTGCCATTTATATGAGCATTTTAAGGACAAACACTTAAACACCTCTGCAAAGATCGTCTACTGAGGAAGATTGTCTGGTACTATTAAAAGCTCCAGAACAGCTGCTAAGGGACCGCGTGACGATATTGTTTCATGGGTGATGTGTAACAGCTGTCATGGTGTCAATATAACAGTAAGCCGTGTGCATCTTTAACAGATTGAACAGGTGAGCCAGCTTGCTGCGCTGGTCCATGCTCAGGTGGAGTACCATAGCCGGGCTGCTGAGATCCTCACACAGCTCTCCAGTAAGATCGACGAACGGTTAGTGCTCACACTTCCTGTTTCTCTGGGTTGTTTTCTCTTACCGTATGTTATCGGATGTCTCAATTGTTTGTGCACTGAGGGATTCTGTGTTTTCCACGTTACAGGATAAGAGAGACTTCTAACAAAGCAAGGAAAGAGTTCATTCCTAAACCACGTACGTCTCTGGACTTCTCCATCAGTGAGAACCACAATGGAGGCATCCACAGTGCTCGCTCTCCAGGTGAGACCCAGCATATAAACCTTACTGTTCAGAAACACGTCCAGAAACTAGTCCTGGTGCTGTATATACACTGTGATATCACATACATTCATATTTTAGCTGATGTGAAGACAAAGTAATAAAGTTTGTAGAAGTATTTGGATGTAAAGGAACGTTTCTGGACTAGTTTCTTTTTAATTCCTGATCTTTTTTCCTTTAACAACTCTCTCTCTCTGTTTTTCATTTTTACTGTAAATTCTCAGATGAAAGCCAAGACTGACACTGCTGATGTATCATAATAAAATGCAGCATAATCTACATATACACAGTACATACTGTATAATCAGTATCACTCCAGTCCAGTGTTACTCAAACGTTTTCTTCCAAGTACCTCCATAATTACAGACGGTAAAATACAGCAGCATAGGCTGATTCAGCTACAGACACGGGAGGCAGGTTTATTCCCAATAACAAAACAGAGCCAGTTCTCTTTCTGTTATTTCCTGTTTGGAGCCACGATTGTTTTTGAACCATTTATTTACCTCAGCTTACTACCTTATCGTCACATGGATGTATGCACATGCAACATACATGAACGTGATGATTTAGCAGGCAAAATGCAAAACCTATTTTAAACATTCCAGCAATCTCAGAGCTTATTTACATTCAAAACGTTGTAGTATTTTAACAGTATAACATGAAATATATTTAAAATATAAAATCAGAGAAGCAGTGCTGTAGTTCACATTCAGATGTTTCACAATAAAGTTCTTGATTAAGTGGTAGAAGACATTATAACCATACGCTACATGGAAAGAGATGACTTCTGTCATGATTTGGGGCTGTATAAATAAACTGAATTGAAGTTTATCAGCTAGTCAGAGAGAAGGCGGTTTCTTACTAAAATATGATCAAATAAAGTTGGTCAGTCCTTTATTTAAGCACTCATTAACAATTAAACTTGTGCACAATAACAGATTTAAGTTTAAACGTGGAGAAACAAAGAAATACACAAAAACACACAATTTACAGACGTGACAGGACATTCATTCACCATTAAAGAAAACAATTGGACTTAGTTTGGCAGATGTTTGAGAATTTACGGTGTCTTCACCATGTTTCCTAATTTTATTTCTTTTCCCAGCTCTGTTCCAACTTTTCCGTTATTACCTGTACTGAACAGAATATCCATCAATCCAGAACAAATTAATACAACTCTGCACTCTTCTCTTTCCCCTTATGATTTTTGTTTATTCTTCCAGGGGCGAGGTCTCCAGGTGAGCCAGGTCAAACTTATCTGTCAATATGTTTTTCCGTCTGTGTGCTCATGAATTCATTTCTTCACTAACATCACTTACACTTAAAACTACTTCTACTGTTTCCCCCCCTCCTCCAGGAGCGAGGTCTCCAGGTGAGACAAAAGTGAATCTCCGGAGAGATATCTCTTTTATTACTTTGTCATTCTTGTATTTTTTTTTTCTGTTTGTCTCTTTGTTGTGAGAAAATTGCTGCACTCAAATGATACAAACAAACAGCAGAAAAACAAGTGCCGTCTGCTCACTGTACAAAGAACGCAGACGTACAGTTACAATAAAAGCTTTCCAGCAGACGAGCATTTGCTGTTTCTGTTTTGTTCACTTGTCAATCTTTGCTCTGTCTCATCCTCCTGTTTCTTTGTCTGTCTGACGCTCTTCTTATTCATGAACCGACACGTGTTTCCCCTCGCTTTGTTTATTGACCTTTTTCGTTGCTGCACCTTCTATACTTACCCATCAACTCATCAGTTATCCATTTAGAAAATGCTATGCGACAAACACTTGTGACTTTTGTTCACCTTTGTTTTCTCCTTTCCCCTTTGCAGCAAGATCTCCAGGTGAGCAAGAGTGACACGGGAAGAGATGCAAAAATCTCTCGATCACTCTTATTTTTATCCTTTTTTAAATTGACCTTTGTGGAAGTATATTTGTGTCTGCATTTTCGTTTGCAGTGCAGCTCGTCTGCAGTGCTGTTTCTGTCTAACCACCGGTTTCTCTTTTGTCCCTATTTTATTTGTAAAATTGCTCCATTTTCTTTTATTATCAAAGTAATAGTTGAACATTTTGGGCAAAGGGCTTTTTAGATAATTTGCTCAGAAATAGATCCATGCTAGCTTAGCATAAAGGCTGAATACAGGAGGGAACAGCTGTGTCCAAAGGCAACAAAACTGGCCACCAGCACCTCTAAGGCTCACTAATTAATTAGTTTTATGGGGTGTTATGTGCTGGACTAATTCCTGGAGAGTCAGCTTGTTGCCTGACGACTGCTCAGAGCCAGGAAATAGTCCCCACAGTCCCATAGTGAATTGTTGATGTTAATTCGGCAAGCTCTAGAGGTGCTGGTATTATTATTAGACAGAGCCAGGCTAACTGTTCCCCAAGCCCTGCTGGGACTATCTCATCCACCGTCTCGTGTGGGACTTGATTGTTTTTCCTCAAGACCGCGAGGGGTTACAAGGATGAATATAAAGAATAGACGTCATATCTGTGACGTCACCGACGGGTTTCTGAGGAGCTGTATGTGAAGCTCAGAGTGTTGTGGCTCTGGCTGCCGCCATCTTGATAGTCCTGCCTCTTCTGCCTCCCGACTAATCTAAAAATTGGCAAACATATAGCTCGTTGGTGGAGCTGAGGCAGGCCGAATGAAGCCTGAGTGCTCAAACAAGCCATCTGTAACAGCACCAACCTGTCAATCAAAGCGGCCATGCTGTTAATTATGTAAAACTTTAAGACTTAATATAATGTCAACAGGTGAATTCTATGAAAATTCACCCTCAGTACAGTTGTCATGAACGGGGAAATTAGCTATAGAGACCAAAACTGTTTTTTGTACCAGGCTGTAAACATGTTTATTTCTGCTGTGAACTTTTAACATGGAGGCTTATGGAGACTGACTTGTTCTGCAGCCAGCCTCAAGTGGACGTTTGACGAACTGCAGTTTTTGTTATTTCTGCATTGACTTCACCTCACAGCCACGGGGGCTATGTTTCCAGTCTTTATGCTAAGCTAAGCTAGCTCGCTTCTATAGCTGCACTACTCTCCCAAAATGTATAACTATTCCTTTAAACACTGAATGCCTCATTATTCATTTCCGGTCACTGATGGTCATATTGTGTGTCTCTTTTGCTTTGTCTCCTCCTCTCTGCTTGCTCCTCTTTACTTTCACTCTTTCAGCCAGGTCTCCAGGTGAGCCTTTCACAAGCTTTTCTTGTGGTTATTGTGTCTCTGATCTAAATGCAGCTCCTTATCTTCTCCTCTGACTCCCCTTTTCTTCTCTTGTATCCAGCCCCTATGGACCAGCCCTGCTGTCGTGCACTGTACGATTTTGACCCAGAGAATGAAGGTGAGCTAGGCTTCAAGGAAGGCGATATCATCACCCTGACCAACAAGATCGATGACAACTGGTACGAGGGGATGCTGCACGGCAACTCTGGCTTCTTCCCCATCAACTATGTGGACATCCTGGTGCCACTGCCTCACTAGGACGTCACCGCTACGAGCTGTGTCTGGAAACAAAACCTGGCCTCCAGTTCCTTCTTTTCAGTATTCCCAGTAACCTTTTTCCTAAACATTCCTACACCTGTGCTCCGCTTTAAAAGGAGTCAAAACAGCAACAACACAATAAAGAACGAAGATCGAAATTAAAACGAGTATGCACCATTTGAGCGGTAAAAACTTGTTGATGTTGTTGCTTCCCCTTATCCCAGGAGGCACCTTCAGGCTTCCATAGTCATTTTATTCACTTCTGTACCGGCTTTTGTCTCCGTTTACGTTGGCTGTCAGTCCTTCATGAGTTTATGAGAGCAGCTTTACAAAAATCACACTTTTTCTCATTCACTGTACTTTGTGAAAAAACCTCAACAGTAGATAGATTTCTCTCACATACTAGAAGAAAAAAAAAAAATCGGTCCACGTGCTTCATGTTTGTTAGAGACTCTAGGTCAAGCATGTTTTCAAGTGTTTCAAATGTTTTATCTTATTGAAAAAAAAAAAATGTTTTTTGTTTTGTTTTTAATGGTAGTTGTCTCTTGGCATGATCGGGCAGTTTCAGGAGAAACCACGTCCCACGTCATGCTCAAAAAACTCTGCCCAAAGGAAGTCTTCACCTTTTAACTATTCCCAGTTTTGACAGAAGTTATAAACAGATTCATCTAGATTATACAATCAAGGTTACCCATGGGTATTTTGATTTTTTTACATATCAACATGTGCGCGTGATTTAGATACCAAAGTTACCTGCAAAAAAGAAGAAAAAAAAGTATCAATCCCAAATTTAGCTTCGAGATTTCAAGACAGCATGGTGTCAGTAAATCTGTTTCGATGCAGCAGGGTGAAGCTTGCAATCGTTAGCTCTTATTTTACATCGGGAGGTGGCAAAACTGTATTCTAAGTATGTGACATTACATATCTGAGCCAGTGATTAGTGGAGTGATGACATGATTTGCGGAAAAAAAAACAAAAAAAAAAACACAAGTTGTGAAGTTTAACCTGTTTGAAGTGACGTAAGAAAACTATGGTGCATAAGTTTCAATCCTCCAACGTGTATTTTATCAGCAGCTTGTGTTAAAAAAAAAAAAATGGTTGATGTATTGTGATATAATAACTTATAGGACTTAACTGCTCACTTTCTGCAGCGAACCCTACTAGTCCGATTAGTATTCTGTAGTTTAGCTGTCTATAAAGCCGTTGATTAAAATGAGACTAGACATAACCAGGCGTGCACAAACGGCTGAACGGATTGAGAAATAATTTCTTTTTGTCTCAGTGGAAATGTTTTTATCATTGAAATGATGCAAACCCTTTTCTTCAACATAATATGGACTAAAGGCTGCTGGTCTGAACCTTTTCGTGTCACGTTAGACCTCGGAAAAATAGGCTATAAGATTATACATGATTTATTTCCCTAACCAGCTCTATGGTCGTATGCAGTATTGTGTGTGGGGGGGGGGGTTGTCCCTTCTTAAACTGATGTACTGTTATTACAATACACGTTTTAGTCAGCTGAGCAGTTCCCTCTGGTTTTATTCTCTGTAATATCGACGGTGTATTCACCCTCCTGCAGAATAATCTGTGCAGCGGTGATACTGTTTTTTTTTTTCTTTCACCCATCTTAGTAATGTTGTGCGTGTATTTTGGGGGATGGGGGTGCGTATTTGGGTTTGCATACTCTGCTTGTTATGCACAGGGGACGGGGTTGCAGAGGACCTCTGACGCTGAGGTATTTACGATATACTGTCTCTGACAGTGTTCAACATTAAAACAAACATGGATGTCTCTTTAATCAAAGGACCAATTCATTATATTCAGTAGAATTACAACAAATGATGCAAAATCAACTGATATCCCATTTTAAGTGTTTGTTTTTGTTTTAAAGGGAAGCACAACTTTAACAGACAGTATACTTTGTTGGCTGGGGAAGAATAACGATGCGGTTTGAAGGTCGTGTATTTATTTATTTTTTAAAGGCGATACAATTCCTTCCTTCTTTTTCTGTCACTTTTTTTTTTTTTTAAACAATCGTGTGTATCTTTGCCCTCAATGAGGACTGTACAGCTTTTCTGTGTTTTGTTTTCACCTTGTGTGTAAAGTCGCGCATCTACAGTAACGTATCTTATTTTTGTAACTGTGACAAAAGTATACACATACAGTATAGATGTATATATACAGTATATTATCCAGAAGCAATGAAAAGGAGGGATTCTCTGTGCTGCACATGATTGTCTTTGGATTGTTTTTTGTTTCCGTTTTGTTTTCTTTTATTCTTGCACTGGATTCTAAGACTGTATGCTTGATGTAAAGAAAAACAACGTGATAAGTCAATGTAATTTATTCAAATAAATACCAAGAAATAGTTACCGCCCCGACGACTCTCTGTCCATAGATATGTTGCCAATTTTTCAACAATCCAAGTATGAAATCATTTCATATCTTTCATATCTTTGTAAGCATCCGGTTTACTCCACCGTTATCTGTAAGCTGTGTTGTTTTTCAGAATATCGAGGTGACGCAGCACGGACTTGCAAACAGAAGAAGATAGATGCATTATTTATTTTCCTGGTGAATTCTTTCATGTAAGAATCCAGACAGAAAAAAATAGGTCAGAGAAGAAAGTCTCTTTCATACCTCAGACAAACATTGACTGAAATGTTTAATGACTCTGTTAATGCAACATGCAACAGCTCCAAAACATCCATTTATTTTCTTTAACAGCTTATCCAAGCTTTCTTTAACAGCTTACCAGCTCATCGCAGGGCACATAGAGACAAAAAAACATTCATATTCACACCTACAGACAATTTAGAGGCACCAGTTAACCCATTAAGTGCATGTCTTTGGACATGGGAGTACCTGAACTGATGCAGACATGGGGAGAACATGCAAACGCCACACAGAAAGCCCCCAGCCGAGGTTCGAACCAGGAACCTTCTTGCTGTCTAACCGTCATGACACTCGAAACATACACATGTAAGCTGGGATACACAGTACAATGCAACCTTTGTACAACATGCACTGCACATGTAAAGAATTACAGAGGCGCTGTAGTAAAAACTGTGACTGTGAGTTGATTGCTATTAGCAGTCGTGAAAGTTGCTCAAGCATTATACTTTCAGAGGAGCATGTTACTACTACACCACATATATTTACAGTTATAGTCACGGGTCATCCTGCAGATTAAGTTTCTTATATGCAAAACAAAATATGGTGCAGTGTTACAGATTAAATTACAAATTAAAGCAATAAAACGTTTTAATTTAGCTTTCTACATCAGCCTAAAATTAAATGTTTTGGGCAACTCCCTTGTGAAACTTGGGTCAAAGCCATGTCAAAATACTGTGGCACTGTATTGCTGTCATTCATGCATCAGATAAGAGGAACTGTATGATCGATGACGGTCTGATAAGCCAGCTCAGGTTCTAACTGTATGACAGTTAACATCAGATGTGAGTTGACACCTTTTGGTCCCCACCCATTATTTGTCACTACCAGTAATCTGGCCACGCCCTCTAACCCCTACCCAGCTGCACAAACACACTCTGCTGCGTTGACGCGGGTCCAATTTTAAGGTGGTCTACTGTAACTACTGACTAAGTCAGCCAGGTCTTTTGAGCAGCATCAGAGCATATCGCCCTCATAGTCACACACCCTGTGGCCAGTCGCTCTGCTGATAACTGCAAATATAGGCACAGCCAACACTTTGTTTGTTTGGTGCAAGTGAGATAAAACTACAAACACTTATGAAAACCACAAGGTACAGTAACTGGCACTGTAATATGTATACAGGTGGATATTGTGGATACAGGGCGTCTCCTATTAAATGTTGTTTATGAAACAGTGACAGCTATCTGCCTGTGTCTCTCCTCCTGTAAAACTGAAACTTGAAGTAAAGCATCCTCTAGTGGTGACAAACTCACAGTGCTCAGTCTGCAGGATTAATAGAAAACCGTGTTTTCACTTGTATGCCTGCCTTTTTTCTCTTACAACCATCACAGGCCCGAGCTATAAGAGGACAACTTGCGCTTAAATCTTCATCTTAAAAACATTTTACACACTAAAACTTACAAATCCACTTGTGATCATAGAGTCGTCACAGAAGATCCCTAAAACGTGTTGTTCAGTCTCCACACCAGTGTGTTGAAGTACAGCCTGAGTAAGATTAACTAAAGTCTAGAAAGATTAACTAGAGTCCAAACTTCTCTGATAAGGAATAAACACAAACCATGAAAAGAGCTGGCGGCAGTGACTCTAGTCAAAGTAAAAAAAAGTTTGCATGTACATTTTAGTGCAGAGACTAACATGCGTCAGCATTTTGCCTGTGCCTTCGTCAGCTTCAGGTTTGACTCTTTTTAACCTGCCGACAAAAATAAACATGAATCAGATGAATCAAGCGGTTTCCTCTTGAAAGTAGGAGAGGTGACAACAATTTGGTGACAATTTATCAGGAAAATAATTATCAATAATAAAAGATACTTTTGACAGTAAAATGACGACCTCCTGGTATCTTTATATCTGGCACCTGATTAAGACAATGACAACAAAACTCTCTTGAATCTTGATTCAGAGAACAGATAAGAATTCATTCCATGAGCAATAAAACTGACAATTATTCTCTCGATTAATCATTTAGTCTATAAATGTCAGAAAATAATAGAAAATTTAAAAAACTACTTGTTTTGTCCAGTGCCCAAATATATTAATTTTACTGTGATTAATAATGACTGACTCATATTATATTACACAATGCAATTTGTGTACTATGTAATGTACTATGCTAGTAGTGGCTAACGTAGCCTTGAGTCACTGGCTGCAAACACAGATAAAGAGCAAGATACAGAGGCCTGGTCCCGTCCCTTAACTCTTAAACTAAGCTGAATTAACAGGCACTGTTATATATATAATTACACTTACTACACCAAGCTGTTTATATGTACAAACTGTGCACTTTACTGCTGTTTGCACGTCTGGGTAGATGCCAAACTGCATTTCGTTGTCTTAAAGTTAAATCTAATCTAAACTCCAACAAATGATGACTCGAGTGACATCACTTGAGGCATTTATCAGTTTCACAGAGTGCCATCCGCAGCCACAAACACTTCATTCACCTTTCTTACACTACAGTTCTTCTTTAAACACTCAATACATTATTAAAATTGTTGCTACATAATTTTCTGTCTATCAACAAATCGACTAATCGGTTCAGCTATGACTGTAAAGAAAAGAAAAGGCCATCTTGTGAAGTCTTTCCATGGATAATCTGTCAGCGAGATGAATTAAAAACACACACACGCACACACACACACACACACACACACAGACTCAAAACCACAACACCGGTGGTCACAGTCCATGTGGAAAAAAAATCCATGTCCAGGCAAACAAAAACATGCAGACTACATGATTAAAGACTCAGCGGTCCTCACATGAGCAAACACACACTGCTCTCTTCCAGCTAATGTATGTGACGGCGTTCCTGACGCATGCCCACACACACACACACACACACACATTGTAGGTCTGAGGAGGGGACTGATGGGAGGAGAGGGGGAAGGTTGACAAGACAAGCAATCCAGTAAAAAGCATTCCTCAGACCCTTTCTCCTGGTGGGTGGCCTTGCTTGGACGCTGCGCCACAGAGACAGCAGCTCGTTTTCCAAAAATCCTTCACAGCCATTGTGTCTGCCCACGCCGTGCGGCGTTACAGTCGCTGAGACACTTCCGTGGCTGCTGAACATTTCTAACAACTACCAGTTGATCCTTGACCATCTTTTTAAACAGATATCGGATGACAGATCAGTCTCTTAGATGTTCTGTATTTTAAAAATGAATCATCTCTGATGAGCCTCTTCTTTTGTTTTCAATCAAAGAAGCTATTTTAATCTAAGTTTTGATTGTTTCCCTTCTAAAATCCAGCTAAACTGGCCTGTCTGCACGAGTTGGATTCAACGATTCATTTAGTTTGCGTGTAAAGAGGAGCGAGGAGTTGCGTATTCAGCCAACCACTCAGCTACCCAACCATGGCAAGCTTAAACTGGCAGGGTAGTCATCCACTCCATCATATCTGACACTTGAATCAGCCGCAGCTCTTAATGCATGAATGGGAGGTTGCATCTCTTTTCTGGGCAACCTCAAACCACAGCAGACCGCAAGACACCCACACCAGTTACAGACATGTTCCACATATTCACTGAGGCCGAGGGAACAATAAGTATCAAACTCAGGTGCCTCCCACGAGCTCCAGACCATTAAAACAGGTTCCACTACTACTCACACGTCTAAAATATACTGTAGATAGTGCGTTTACTACTGCGTTTGTTCTTAAAGGGCAAAGAAAAACAACTTCTAAGAAATGAACAAAGATCTACTTTTAAGGTTATGACGTTCAGTTTTTGTTTTAGAGGCGTGTGGATGATCTTTATGGGTGTTTGAGGCTGTAGTTTGTGGTGATGTCGACCCTGATTTGATATAAATGGGGTCGACAAGCTCCAGCCAGGAAAATGTGTTGCATCCTTCTCTCCCTCATCTCTTTACTAAAGCCATAGAAATGCACCTAAATGCTTAAAATGGAAACAAATCTTGCAGCACCTTTGGTAGGCCCTGTATCAGACTGCATTAATAAACTGGGATTGATAAAGTGAGACTGTATATCAAGCTAAACTTATGCTAGGTATGTGTAGATGTGCTCACCTGGTAGCGGATGGGCCTCATCTACAAAAGGTCGGTCCTCGCTGAAGCAGCTCGGGGTTCGATTCCAACCTGCGGCATTTTCCTGCATGTCATCCACCCTCTCTCTCTCTGTCTCTCTCCACTTTTCCGTCACTCTTCAGCTGCTACAAATAAAATAAGAATAAAGGTTCAAAAGCCCAAAAAATAAAATCTTATTAGATATTCTTGTACTTTAAGACATTAGCTGACACTTTATTCTTCAACTCTGCAACATTTTAAAGAGTGATATTGTAATTTTCACTCCCCTACATCAATAGTCAGCAATAGTAATTTTATAAATTAAGAGATTACATACAAAAGATACCGTGAGAAAATATGATAAAAAATAAAAATAAAATGAACAGCATCAGTGCTAATAATTAAATAATGTAACGAGTCAGGGGACATTTTTGCACTGATTGATACTTTTATATAACTTATAATTCTATACTTTTACTTAAAGGTCTAGCGGTGAGCCTGAAGATTGCAACCAACTGAACAGCCCTCGCTTCACACCCCCTTCCAAACTAGCAGTAGAACTTAAAGTGGGTGTGAAACTCTGGGAAAAACATGAAAGGCCCTATTTAGAGCTGGTGTTTGGTTTGTCCGTTACGGTGATACAACATGGCAGACTCAGAGGAAGAGGACCCGGGGGGCATTTTTACATTGAAGTATTACTACTTAGTAATTAGAAGTATCTGAATACTTCCTCCACTACTGGTTTCTACGCTTCCCTCCTCCTCTTACACACATTTAAAAACACACACCTGAGAAGAAGACATTAAAAAGCATGTAAAAGGAGATATAAAGAGTAGTGGGGACCATAATTTAAGTCAGACAAAGAAAGTAACCCAAGAAAAGTTAAGACACACACACTCACTCATGCACTCGGAGGAGCAGCTGTTGGTGGGAGTGTGCCAGTGTGTGTCATTACATGTTTTCCTGTGGCGTTCATACATAGTTTCTCTATTCAGCAGAAAAGCCTAGCTCTCAACACCAGACAGAAGCAGCTAATACCCCTGTCTGTCAGAGCCGCGAGTGATTGGAGATGACAAACGAGGCAGTAAGACAGGTCAGGCAGCTATACGGCAGCAGGAGCAGAGAGAAGGCGGGGACTGAAAGAAGCATGTAAGTGCCAACAGGGAGGAGTGTGTGAGTGTGTGTGTGTGTTCTTACATATTTGTTAATCATACCATGAGGGTCTCTGGGGGTCTGACGCCACGCTTGTCTGTCACTCTGGAGGAGAGTGAGGTTTGTTTCCGGCTTCCAACACCAGCCCTGTCGCCCACACAAGGGTGTCTGTCACTCAGGCTTACACACTGGAATCCAACGGAGAAAGATAAAGTCTGTGTGTGTGTGTGAAAATGTAACCATAAAATGTTTACATTTTAAACCCAAATAATCTGCTGGGCAGCATGTGCGTCAGGACTCACCCTGTCTTCATCAGGCTCTTGGTGTGGAGGTTTTCTCTTCCTAAAAGGGTTTGGAGGCATTGGAAAGGGGGTATAACAACATTACACACCATTTTTGCTCATTTAATTCAGTCTCAGCTCAGTTTAATTAAGCTGATTTTGAAAAAAAAAAATCAAGTACATCACATAATGATTGTTAAATAAACAAAAACCAGCATATAAGATTAATTGCAGGGTATAAATTATCTTTATTCCACCAGGGAAGACCAAATTTCTCGTTTTGGGAGGACCAAAAGTGATGATACACATATTTTGCAGCTCTCAATTCATCTGATAACTTCTCAAAAAACTTGCGACCTTATTGCATGTGGATGATTTAAGAAACAAATTAACAAAATGTAGATACGAGACAGAACGTAGCCACAGAAAAAAAGCTTTAAAAGATCAATACTGGTACCAGTATCTTAGAATCAACAATTTTGACGTTGAATATTTTGTGCCGGTGATTGATTCCTTCATATTTTCTCATCTTAATGCAAAAAATCTGAAGGTTGCCGTGGCGTATGATTGAAACTGAATGAGATAATAAACCACTCCACTGAATTAGTCATATTAAGACCAACTCCAGATAACTTTCTGCTCTACTACACTCAAATTTATTAAAAAAGTAAAACAAACAACAACTTTTTATGTCATTCTTCCCGTTTTCGGACACTTTGTTGCATAATGATTTCCAGGTGACAAAAGCAAATAATTTGTTACATCTGTCGTCTTCCCTCTCTGCCTGTCACTTGAGTACACAGTGACACAAAATGAAGGCTTACATTGTTTAAACAACATAAAGACAACATAAACAGTATGTTTTGTAGAAATCCATCAAAAACACCCAAAATAGGGTGAAAAATTCCCCCAAAAATTCCCAGTTTTGGCTGTAACGATGTATACGATGCTGTGAACGGTAATGAAATAATACAGCTTTAGGGTTAACAGAGGTACGTCAATAAATAATGTGTAAGGTTTATAATAGTATAACCTTTAGAAATAACCTGCAGACAGAATGATGCTGGTGTTCAAAGGCGCTGACGGAGAATTTATAACTCATTTCACACAAAACAATCGTCTCGCCTTAAACTACAGCAGCCTATTTATGACGAACAGGCCTTTGAGCCAGAGTTATTTGGCAGGAACGAGCACATTAACTTCAGTGTAGCTTATTCCTGGTCATAAATTCTCCACAGTGGTTTAGCTTGTAAAAGGTTTTTAAGTGTGAGCCAACAGTGAACCAGAGAGAAGGACTTTCATGACAAATGGTGCC
Organism: Protonibea diacanthus; assembly: GCA_028641955.1. Classification (NCBI taxonomy): domain Eukaryota; kingdom Metazoa; phylum Chordata; class Actinopteri; family Sciaenidae; genus Protonibea; species Protonibea diacanthus. The sequence goes on from CM053977.1 coordinate 7,584,350, forward strand.
AGGTTAAGGGCCAGCCGCACAGCATGCAAAACAGTACAATGGGACAACATTTGGTGTGCAAATCCATCAGTCCATTCAAATGGTGTCTCAAACAAAAAGTTGATACACAAACAAATCAATTAACCTGAGGGGGGTGGTGGGGTCATGGAAAAAAGGTGTTTCATCAGCTCACGTAGGCTCAAACCTGCCGCCTTTTCAACATTTAGCATCAAAGCAAAATATAACCACCAATGTAGACTGGAGATACTGTGACATTTAAGAGTGTCAAGTCAGGACTTCCACTCTGTGTTAAGGAGGAGTCACAGTGCAGAGCGAGAGAGGCAGTGGAACCTGTCCGTTTCTGGATCTATTCACCTACTTTAATCCCGGAGACAGTCACACCCATCGCACTGCCATTGTGCAGCTGAAGCCTCTCTATGCATGACAGAGTGTGGGCGATTGAGTTTCTTAACCTTTATACACAGCCCGAATAGCACACACACACACACACGAATAAGACACACACACGCATGCATGCATGCATGCATGTGTATGCATGCACATAAACACGCAAGCTCAGTGACACCACATGCAATCCAAAGTATTTGTTTTAATAATGTGTGTATCTGTATCCTTATTACTGGATAGCTGCAGATTTAGGTCCTCGACTTGCATCCAGGTGTCGGGTCGGGTCTGGTTTTGCCTCGTCATCGGGCACTTGAGACACCCACACATCAAAATAATGTCTTTATTTTCAGAAAGAATCCAGACTAACTTGTCTAGCAGCAAAGCTTCGTACTCCTGATCTACACTGTTTTAGTCTTATACACATCATGTTTGGCTGTTAGACCCCTTTGTGCCATCATCCCTTCACATCTTCTGTTTCCACCTTTAGCTATAGATTTAGTGCAACTGGTGCCTTTAAAGGATACTTCTTGTTTACCACAACTTAGTTTGGGCGGTTATGCTAACATCTTGCACTCAGATTAAATGCTGAGATCTGGAAACAGAGCATATAAAAACATTTACTTGGAGGTAAGATCAAAGGTGACCTAAGGTGTTGGTGATAATACGTTATTGCACAGAAGGATGGGTCAAAATAGGAAACAAGAGTTTGACCGTGTCCTCGGAGTCCGCCATGTTTCTACAGAAGTTTCTCTCATCAGTTTTTGCTTCGTCATTGGGCAGTTAAGATATCCACTCATAAAAATAAAGCATTTTATTTTAAGAAGAATTTAAGAATCCAGAATAACTCGTCTAGCAGCAAAGCTTCAGCCATGTTTAGGAATCATACAAGCGTGCTATCTTTGTGCAATCAGACCTGCACATTTCTGTTTCTGCTGCCTCCTTTATTCCAGCCTTATCTCTCAATTTTGTTGCCAACTGTTGCCTTTGAAAGATCGTTCGTGATTACTTCAGTCGCTTGCGCATATCTCACTCAATAAATTATTCAGTGAGATCTGAAAACAAAGCAATGTTGGTGAAACGTTATGGTGGATGACGGAAGGCCCAAAACATTTCAGGAGAAATGTGCTCAGAAACGATGCCGATTCAAAGAAACACATACAAATATCAAAGTCAGATACAACAATGGAAATGAAATGAAAACATGTGCTGCACGAAGAAAAAAAAAAAAATACAAAAACTGCAAAACCAAAACACATAAACCTCAAAAACAAATGCAACAGAATAATGCTGCATATTCAGGCAACACACCGGAAGTTCACGTTTCTCCTGCTGTGGCACATTTGCCCTTGTCGGCCCCCGTATAACATAATATTCTTCAGATGAGTCAATGATTTAATATTACCACGTTATTTAGAAGTAAAACTAAACATGAGCACACTTAACTTATGCATCATTGCACTGGAGGTCAAATTGGAGCCAGGCGCCTGTAAATCACCTGCAAACTGTGATGGATGCTTACAACAGTTCACATTTCTTTCCCCGTCTGACTTCTTTGCTTTTTAACAGTCGGCTCTCTGCAATTTACTTAGTGAGTCAAATGTTATTATTACTTTCCTGATATCAGAAAGAATTGTCGATGCGTTACACACTGACACCGAGGAGATATTATTACAGCAGTTGTCTCCAAATCTACAAAAGATCCAAGTTATGATAAACTGGAGTTATCATTCATCCATAAATCACTCCATACATTACATCTGTTATCATCTGAGCTTTAAATGCACTTGATTTGTTGATGTCTGTATTGCTGATGGGATAAGTGCGTATAGCTAATGGATGAATGGATGGCTTTTAATCTCTTTGAATATAAAGTTGTTGTATAAAGACACACTTTCACATTTCTCTTCCTCTGTCCTAGTTATTCTATATGTGAATAATAACAGACATAAAGTATATAATCTGAGTTAAAATAAACCCCATGACGGCATAGATGGTGAATAGACCATAACAACCTCCCTTGAAAGCTAAACAAAGAAACTGAAAGTATCTGCTTTGGGGCAGACTTCCACCTGCACCTGCACAGAGAGAGAGAAATCCAGGTGAGGTTTCTGATGAAGGAGATTATCTGCATTGTTCAACTGTATTTCCTCTCCCTCTCTCTCTCTCTCTCTCTCTCTCTCTCTCTCTGGCATACACACTCGCTCATAATGTTTCAACTGTTGACCCACCTTTAACCTGTGTTTGCACCCGAGATCAGCAAAAAAGTTTTGCCAAGCACAAGCCCGAGAAAACCACAAAGACCACTTTTCATCCAACCCATTAGGCAGCGAGGGAATAAATCCACATTATGTCACATATGGCATCAGTCTTAAACAGTTTTAGAAACGCTACAGCTTCAGGGTGTCTACGTGTGTTTTTAAAATGTATTTAAATTTCAGGGGTTACATAGAAATAACATTGTTTTTCATCGTCTAATTACAGCAATTACACTGGTGTCAGATCAGAAGATTCTGTCCACAAAGCGAAAGATATGTTGTGTTTGAGTGCCTGATTGCTCGCACACAAGATGTGGCTTGTATTGGCTTTTTGCCTTAAGTACAGATAATCCACATGTGTCAGTGATTGAGGAGGTACAAATCCCTCAGTAACAGACACACAGGTGGCACTGGAAAGAAACAACATACCAGTCTAGATTTCTCTTACTCTGTCTTACTTGGCCAACTACCATGCGAGGCTGAGTCAGAGAGGCAACCTCCCTCTGCACAACCCAAATACAGGTATGCATGCGAACTACAACACCCAACACTCTGCTTCCTCTCTGCTTTCTCACACACACAAACACACAAACACAAGTGGTCCGTTCTGCACCACATCCTGTTTGAGTGGTCATGCTCAAGTCTCACAGTCAAGTCACGCATGAAGATGCTGTGTCGCTATTACAGTTGCATGCGTCTTCTCTCTACAGTGGAAAAGAGTTTTAATTGTGCTGGCAGACACTGTAACCAAACAATGTAACGTGAAACTAAAAATAATAATGACTAACAAGCACACACTGTGGTCAGAAATATTTATTTTGACTATCAAAGAACCGGAGGAAGGCTCTCTTGTTTCTCTGCTAATTAAAAAAAAATGAATTAATGAGTATTAAACAAACGTTTGAAGCCACACACGGGATGTGAACTACAGGAGAGACAGAGGGAGTTTGGCTCCTCTTAACAGGAGCTCATGAATCATATGCAAAATGAGGCTATTATGGATGGATGGATGTCATTGACTGATTATTCTATCAGAAGTGCTGACAAAGGAAGACCTACATGGTTGCAGATATGAATGTCTCTTTGCAACTACTGCCTCCACTCCCCAAAATATGAGCTCCCCAGGTAGCCATGGTATAGTTTGCTATGCTGAAATGGAAACAACACCTAATTTAGGGGAAGAAACGAGAGAAACTTTTGTCTTTTTCTTGTGAAATACCAGAGAATTTTATCGCCATGTCTCTTTCTTTGGTTAAACCGATCACTGATAAGAGACATAAATAATTGCTTGGCTACAAAAGTTAATCCTTGCATTAATGGTCCCCAGTGGATGAATCACAGTGACAGTAGTGATCTGACATTTGTGTTTTTTGTTTTTTTTTCTGAAATATCTTGACAACTACTCAACGGATCGCCTTTAAATTTGGTTTCAGACATTCATGTCTTCTCTCAGGATGAATAGTGACATATTTGATGACTCTCTGACCTGTAAAACAAACATTCCCATCCGCTCCAGCTCTACTTTGTGTTTGGTGCTACTGCAAACAGAATAAACTAAGATGGCAAACATTATACCTCAGCGTGCACTGTCACTGTGCCCAAGCACAGCCTCACAGAGCTGCTGGTGTGACTGTAGACTCTTAGTTTTCTTTCTTTTTTTTGATCAGCGATGATGATAATCAGTGTGTGTTCGAGGTGGTATTACCTCTTCTTTGACTGAATCTACTTACTGGTTTTGATTAATACGAAGATCAATCATCTCTTCGTTTTATAAAAAAAACAACCAGTTCAATATCATACAATGACAAACATGCATTTTCAGAGCCAAGGCCCTTTCCACAAGTGCTTTATCTGCCAAGCTTAAAAAGACATGTCAGGAGTTTGACAGCTGAGAAAACACAACGATGTGCTCAAGGATATCAGTGGAAGCTGAATGAATACCTGTATCTTCCTGCTTAGGAATCAGGAGGATTTAGGTGGCGGTGAAAGCTTGTCAGCAATGACACACAAAAGCCTTGTTGTGCATCACTGACCAATTGCCATGCCAGCCACCAAAGCTCACTTTGACCTGTGATCAAACCGAGATAGAAGATTTAACAAGTGAACTGTTATTGCTGCAGTAATGGAGAAGCGGATTTGACAGAGTGCTTGGCTCACACGGGGAAGACAGACAACATCTAATTAAACCTTATGTATACCTACTGGTAATCTTGTCATGTTCAGGTAATATTTATAAACTGTGTCTTTGTATCTTTTTACTCTATCTACATGTGCGATAAGCATTAAAGGATTAGTGCAGAATTTCAGGAAATACGCGTTTTCTTTGTTGCCAAGAGTTAGACGAGACTATTGCTATCATTCTTATATTTGTATGGTAAATACAAATGCCTGCAGCAGCTTAGCTTAGCTTGGCTCTGTCCCAAGACAACAAAATCCACCTACCAACGTACTAATGTTAATTATTTAACATGTTATATCTCATATGTTTCATCTGTACAAAAAGTAGGGGAAAGGGAAAGGTCGGGTAGTCAGGTTACTCCTTGCAGATTAAACAAACAAAAGGTCGATGCTTTGATTCAAATATAGTTAAAATGTATAGTTCGTTTTATAGGTAAAATTAAGTGACATCACTTTGCAGACTGAATATTGCGTGCCATTACGTGCCCGCACACAAAGGGCGGTACTGCATAACTCCAGAGAAAAAACAGCAAAAGCCTTGCTTCATGGGAAATACTCGTGCCAAAGCTGCAAGAGCTCTGTGTGGTAACAACACATCTCATCTGACTCTCTCCCCCCCACCACCACCACCTTCATTCTCCTCTCTGCCTCGCTGTCAAACGGCAGACACACACACACACAGAAATGAATCTGCGTTAATGAAGTAGAACAAAATAAGGAGGATAGTGCTCGACTTCTGTAACCATCCTAACGTGCAATCCTATTGTGCAACCGAGGTTCCTTTCAGGTGCAGGCATGGGTAAAAATGCTCATGTGCGGCTGCCTTGGCTCTGTGCAGGCTGAGACATCTATAAGGTGTTGACACACAGATCCTAACAGGGCCGAACTGACATAGATGCACTGACATTTGCAGTCAGGCATGACTATAATTGTGAGCTCTGTTACAGTGCAGGAGAGAGGTAGTATCTCTATCAGGCAGGAGGGAGAGTCACGCAGTGTGAGTCATACAAAGAAAACCTGATCCACAACTGAATGGAAAGGAATATAAACGTGGTTGATTTGATCGTGTGCTGATAAATTAACAGACCAAATTTATAAATATATAAACAGAGTAGAAGTTTATTCTCATTGTTAAGTTAGTTTTTTTTCTCAGATATTCTCGTCAGCGTTGGAATCACACCTCCCGTCCTTCGGCACTAATAATTGTTGTAATTTTCAGCGATAATTAGTTTGAGTTGACAAGTGCTAATTGTGAGCGTCATTGGCTGAGTCATGGAGCTGGTCTGGCTTTGATGGAGCAGTCCAAAATTATCCAGCCATACATAATTGACCCCGATGGGTGTGGACTTAAACAAAGGAAGAAACAATGTGCACAGTGTTGCGTTTTAAACTGTTTGCTGCGTGGAAATGACACTTGTTTACATGAATTTTGCCACTGAAAACCACAGAGTTTCAGATTTATAAGCATTAAAGAAGAAAATAAGTAACAAATAAGTGTTTTTAAGCTATGCAGACCTTGATGAGTTTACATCTTTTCCAGTGCGGCCTATGATCCAAACAGTTTTTGAGTAGATCTCATAAAAAGATCAAAAACAACAGTGAGTTGGTGCTAACATCATCTAGCTCATTCCTCTCTGACACAGACCTCATTCATTGTCCAATAAGCCTCAACGGGTGACACGTTCCTTTGTTACAATCAACATGGATACTACGGTTTGTTATATACAGCATATACTTTATTCATACGCTTCATATATATACATACAGTATATAGCTTACAATCCTACATAAACTGCCAAATATGTAACAGCACACGCTAATCCTAATTTTCTCCTGAGTAATGTTTGCAAAATCTACAGCGCCTCTCCTGCTTTAGAAAATTATTTTACAAAAACTGACTTATTTATTTTTGACTTCAAAACCACCAAGTTTGTGGCAGAGTGAGCCACAGACATGCTGGAAGGTTGGAAAGTATTGAGAGATGACACGGCACGTTGCTGTTGTTCATCTTTTCATGGAATTTGTTGATGAAAAATTGGGAACGACCCGAGTCTTATCCTTAAATGTCAAGCAGCGATGAATTTAACCACTGTATTGCTGCTGTAGCTTCACCGCGCGTTCAAAAGGCCTCATCGGTACTCTGTGACAGTGTGGGAGCCCTAGTTATCTCAATCTTTGTGGGCTGATCACACCCTGAATTCAAATAAGTTTAATGTTTACACAATAGTTATATGATTAATTCCACTTAAATTAATTTATCTGTGACTGTTTGAGAAGGAACACTAATAAAGCACTGTCAGGGACTTTTAGCCTTAAGGCCAATTTTGCACAAAAATAACTTTTCTCCCGCGTGTTGCCTGAACACGCCGAAAGGCAAAAGTGTTTTGGACATTTTAACGCCTGCTTGGAGGTTGATCAGATTTTATGCACCCACTGCACTTGTTTGCAGGTTACCAATTAACATCGGTAACATCTACGAAATTTAGAATCAATAAAGGTCAATTAGAAACAATGAAAACATTTGGTTGCTTGTATAACATTGAGGAACTAAAAAAACGGCTGCTGGAAAAAGAGAAGAGTTGTTTGTTCCCAGCAAAGATTTTAAGCGCTGATCAAATGTTTGTTTGACTTTTAAAAAGACCTTGATGTTGTTAACTATATATGTGTCCAATTATGTTGTTTTTGTTTGTCTTATGTGCTCATAACTTGCTCATAACAGGCTAATGTGAATAAATGTTGCATATAGCTGGAAAAAGAAAGAAGAAAATGTGTATGCTGCAATGTTGTTGATGAAAAGTAAAGAAAACAAAATAATGAAAACTATTTTAATATACTCATTCTCATCATGACCTGAGACAGTCAATTTTAATAGCTGAATATTTTAATTATGACAGTAATTCAAAAATTCACTCAAAACATTAAATTGTTTTTTTTAGACGTCAAGGTGGAGCATCAGTTTGAAATTGCTGTGTTGTGTTTCTGTGTAGTTGTTGTTGTTGTTGTTTGCATTTTATTTCATTTATTAGTAAAATAAATAAAATATAAATAATAAATGAAATATGTGAAATGTTTTTTGTTTTTTCCTTTGACTACTGTGAAAATCATGACCACACGTTTAATTTAATTAAAAAATTGTGGATAAAAGGGCATCCGTTTCACGGTTATTTAACACATTTAGCAAATGTATTAGAAAGTTAACTGATTTACATATTTTGGCTATTGAAGCCTTATTTAATAGATGTAGTTTGCATTTATTATTCATTGCATGACGCATGCATAGTCGAGGGAGTGTGGTTTAAACAGTGTACCCACCTCATACTCCTCGTTATCTGGCAGTGTACTGTGCACCGATTCACACCATAAACCTAACTAAACTAACTGAACTAACTAAATACTGAAATACTAAAAAATACTGACATATCTTCACCTCTGAAGGTGATATAGAAAACAGCTGATTGTATACACATCCAGTAGATATAGATTCATGTTTCTGGTCACCAGATGAATAATAAATCCAACACTCTCTCTTTTTTCTCTGTTTTTGGTCTCCACCAACTGCCAAAATTTCTAGCTGCTAAATCCTCTACTATGTTCATCAGGTAGTTGCAAACTGTGTCGGTTGGGGTTACACAGTGTGTGTACAGTGGGTTTTTAGGGCTTCTACACTGAAAACAGTGAAGCAATGAGCTGTAACTCACTTTAAAACTTCACAACACCAAACCGAGCTGCATGTTTCAAATTACTGGATAAATGTGATAAATCTATTCAACACTCATTCTCATACTACATATATTCACACACTTATTCTCAACTGTCAATGTGTATCTGAGGGACACGCATAAACACACACTCACTCACACACACAGTGATTTAACGGCAGGCTCCCTGGGCAGTGCAGTGCTTCAGTTATGTAAACTGGCCCGGGTTTGGAGCAAGTCAACCGTCAGGACTTTGCATCTTCACCAAGCCCCTGCAGCTGCTAATGCAAACAAGAAGCCCTCATTTGCTCCACAGTGGCCTGACTGGGTCAGCGTTCAACACACGCACACACACACACGCGCGCACAAACACACACACACACAACAGCCGTAGATTCAAATTCAAATAGAAATAAAAAGCTCAATCTTACAATATGATTTACACTGATTGAAAAAAACTGCTCTTATAGTATATTATAAACAATAAATGATGGTGCCTTTAAAGAAATATTTAATAATATTTATATTTAATTTAATTATGAATATATTTCAAGTATTTTTTAGATTTTAAAGCAGCTTTAAGCTGTATTTTTAAAATAACAACATATCAAATGAAATGAAGGGTAGCATTTGTTGTAGCTGCTGTGGCTGGTAGGATAGTGACAGATTTCCTTCAGGAGCTAAAAGAGTGAATACTGGACTTACCCCACTTAAAAGGTGACAGTTTGTCAATGTTGGGTCAAAACTGCAATATTAATGATATATAGCTAATTTTGGTTTAAAAAAAAAAATACCGATAAGGGGTGCACACCGTGCATCGAGGCTAAAAAAGTCCTTACGGCAGCGACCCAGGTTCAGTTCTCTGGGTCCTTTGCTGCATGTCATCCGCTCTCTCTTTCACCTGAATTTTATAGTTATCACTATCCAATAAAGTAGAAAATGCCAATAAATAAATGAATCATTAAAATGACCGATAAGTTCAAATGTTTTTTGGAAGTGGGCTCTTCAAATGCACAACTCCTTTAAATATACAGCACACGGAGGTAAAGAAAGATTTTACTTGTACGTTTCATTTCTGATATACTAAAAATAATTTGCCTACAAAGTAGATGTTTTATGATAAACTGAATACTGCACGAGCCCTGTTTTCATCAAGTATCAGTCCTCCACCTGTATACATGCAGTCCTCGAATGGTTAAAGTCAAGTGTTCAAATTCAAATGTCTAATTTGTTTGTCTTTGTTTGGAGAGAGCCGTTTCTATCTGGCACAGCCAGAAGTATATGTGAGACACAAAGTGAAGAGCTCTTCATTTGCCTTGGCTGCAGCCCTGTTCTCCTGTGCAGCTGTCCCAGCCTCCAGCCGTCATTTGCTTCTGCACGCTGTGTCGTGATGGACAGGTGGAGGCCTCTCACGGCGGCATCAACGCATGACTCCAGGGCCCTTGGCTATGGAGGCCCTAACGTATACTCAGTGAAGCTAAACCCAAGTGCACTTCAAAAGGAAGACTCTGTTTGCAGAAACCTACGCTAGATTCAAAAATCCAACAAATAATGGTTCAGAAACTGAAACTGCAAGCTGTGACGCAGCGTGAGAGTCCAGAGGTTTGACAAAATAACAAAATCCATGATCAATTTAATTACTTATTATGCAGTGTGTTTGTCATGCACTCACTTCAGAGATACGGTATAGTGTTATCTAAAGATAACAGTTATGATCTGATGAAGTTGATATGGAAAACATGTTCGCAAACAGTCGCTTATTTAAACACAGAACAGACAAGAAGCAACATTATCAACCGCTGTTTGATGGAATTGCAGATTTGGTTTGATACTACGAGTGTTATTTTATTTTGATTTATTTTATCTGTTGTTGATAAAATATATATATATATATATAATATTGTTGATAAAAATAACGACTAGTGCAGATTTAATGTGAAAAAAGCAAACATTCAAAGGATGATAAAATTAGATTTAAAGTCAAAATATTGTAACAAGATCCATCCTTTCCACACAACTCCTTCCATTTGACCTGAGCTGAAAATTATTTAAGTCATTGAAGCAATTAACTCGTTATAAAACGTCCTTGATCACAAATGTTGACAGAGTCACCTTTCAGCAGGATAAGTCATATTTTAAACCACCAGCACAAACACTGAGATAAAAGGCTCATGAACAAATATTAACAGTAAATGCCGTACGAGTGCCAAATTATGATGCATAAGCAAACTATGGCAACTATGAGCCTGAGCTCCAGTAACAACGGGTACCTGAGAAATTACTCACCACGAATTGTTCACAGCCATAGAGCATAAGAACCTGTCTTAGGGAAAGGGTGAGGTCCACTGCAAACTACACTGCATGTCCATCAAGTCTGTCAGAAGATGAAGTGAACAAACCACATAATCAAACACATTATTACTGTCGTTGGGATAAGAGTGCATTAACTTAATATATATTGACTGTACATGTTGAATATTGTCTTTGTTCACACTGTCTTAAAAACACAACTCAAATGTACTGTTGAAACTGTTTAAGACGACAAATTCAAAATTTTATTGGTTATTAGTGCAATAAATGTTAAATTCATATAAACCATAACCTTTGTCTTTGTTTGCTGTTCACACTTTATTCTCATTTCATGGATTCTTCATATTTTTTTGTACTGACGTCTTTGATTTATTATTTATTGAAATGTAATTTGACCATGCTGCAGATTTTTGTGAACAAAACTACAACAGATTAGGAAACAAAATCAAGAATCAACACCTATTTTTTTCTGCAACTATACTATAACTACTATACTATTACTATAGTATAATGTTGTACTCTATTACAATAGAGTAATGGTGCATTTAAAAGTCTCAATATTTATTTATTTAATGTTTTTGTCTATTTAAGTTAGATTTTGATTACATTTAGACAAAAGAATCATCAATCCGATTCAAGTTTTTATATAACAGTATTTACATTAGGAGTGTGGCAAAAGTATTTTCTTTATAATCTCAATATTACTCTTGCTTTTATAATTGTGTGTATATATGTTGTCTATATACAGTATATGCAGTATATATTCTACATATTGTCACAAAAATGTAACAGACCTTCAACACAAATTTCCAGAGCCCCTGATGGCGTCTTCAAATTGCTTGTTTTGTTTGACAAAAACCAAAATGTTTTTAATTCATGACATAAAATCGACATATTTGAGATAGTGAATCTTTCAACTTAAACAATCAAAATAAATGTAAAATAAATATATTTTCTGCAGGTCCACTAACTAGGATTGATCAAGTAAGATTACATTTAGGCTGTGAATGTGTGTAGCATGTGTAGTTCCCCGTCGTAGTTTCCTTTAACTGACAGTGGTGTCGGGTAGCTTTGCATGCCTTGTGAACATGCACACATAAACAGACCACTGTATATACACAACCATAAGCAAATCCCTGTTTACTCATAGATTACTAATAAACACATAGCACTGTTCACATTTGTACAATAAAAATGCATATTTCAATATGTAGATAAAGCACTGACTCAGGCTGTGCACTATAAACACTCTGTAGCTTCATATATAAGTACATATGGTAAGTAATACTAGCAGCCATGATCTAAAAATATCTCCTTATAAATAAATAAATAAATCACAGACTATTGTTATATAAACACAATCTGAATTTAAATAACTGCCAGATGAAGCTCATGGATTAGTCTCACTTCGTTGATATCACATCAATCATTGCACAATACTGCAACTGTAACTTTCCACCCTGATTCATCTGATAATCATCAAATCATAATAAAGAAACAATGATCAAAATAGGAAATAATATATAAAGAAATAAGACTGTGAAGGTTTTAAGATATTCTCTGTTTCATTGTTTGCAAGTATATAGGCAAAGTTGAATTAAAGCTAACAGGTATGTGGACTCGTGTTAACCCACCACCCCATCATAAAACAGCTGCAGGTCCAGCCCAGGAGAGCCGCATCCCACCCGGCCCTCCCCACAGGACTAAACCTTTCATCGGGCTGTTTGTCTGAGCAAACCCACGCTCTCTCACCAAGCTCCCGCTCTGACACATGCCCGTGGTGTTCACCGAGCCTGGTGTTGAGAAGTGGGAGTGTGCTGTTGTGTTTTCCCTCTGTGTTTGCTTAAGTGATTAAGGTGGTGAACCCCGGCCTCTGTGGAGTCCCCAGACTTCATACCACCAGAGTGTCAGCATTGTCTCCATCACTGGTGCCGGTGAAATTTAAGAGTGTAAGCTTAAAGAGAGAGCTTTCGCAGATTAGACTATCCAAGGACGAGTTTGGTAATTTAAAGCCTGAAATACTGAAAACAAACTTCTACCTCACTGTGTCAGTTTAAAACAAATCCAGCAAGTATTGCTAATTCATTATCAACAACAATTTCTATGTTGAGAGTTGGTTATTCCGGTCTTTTGGGTTGTGCCCCGGGATTATGATGAAGGCCTATATTTTGCATGCTGAAATCACAGGACTGCCTTTCTCTGGAAAACATTTACATCTCTTAACACAGCTGGCTTGTCCAACCACTGGCACAAAACAAACAAGGAAGCAAGGTAGAAAAACAACCTGTAGCTTAAGTTACCACTAAAGAGGTCTTTTAGTGTTAAACGTCAAAACAACATGGATCATTTTGGACTTTTTAAAATAAACTGAGGTCAGCTTTAAAGAGAAATTTGAATATAAATAGGAAGCTGCTTGTTCTGGTCTATGACTCTAAAAAAGCTCCTGTGTAGAATAAATCTGATAGTTGCAAGTACTACATACAAGGTAAGGAGAGGTGACATTTCTGAGTATATTCTTTAGATGAGCAATTAAAACTTTTTAAAATCTAATCAGAAATGTAGATTCTACTTGGGACAGTAGATATCTTTTGCCATTTCAGGATGTCACACATGTATTACATAAATAACAAACTAAATTAACTACTCGAAATAGAAATTAGAGTTTGAATTATATTTAGAAATTTCCACCACAAAGTATGCAGACTTTGTTGAACAATAGACCCTTATAAAGCTGAGGTATGTCGAGAGCATGTGATGCTTGAGGGGGTGTGGCCCCTCAGGTGCTCTGTCAAGGTAATACACTTCAGGTAACACCGAGTGACTCATTCTGACACACACCTTAAACACCACGCATGGCGCTCTCACACATTAACTCTTCAACTTAACCTTGACAGCAAACCGTAGGAATAAGCGCAGCATTTCATGAAGCGGGATCTCTTGGAGAAAACGCAAATTAAACTTCCACTGCAGGTGAAGATCTTCGGGATTTGGACTCAAAGACAGTGAAACAAGTGTGATCTTTCTAGCAGGATTGTGTGCTGGGCTGATCTCTTGTTTTGATTTTCCGCTGGGCAGGATTTAATCTGTCTCCTCAGGGAACTTTATCTAAACTGTGGAAGTACGCGCTCTGCAGCCTTTGCAGTAAGTTCACTTTATAATTTGTCTTTGACAGGATATTTGTTTGAACACTCCATGACAATGCCAGTGGTCAAAGTGGAGAAGGACTCTCTAGCAGACACCTCATCTGTCTCCAACCCTCCCACGCAGACAGAGGAGCAGCCCAGAGGTCGAAGGAGGAAGAGACCTCTCCAGCGAGGGAAACCCCCTTACAGCTACATAGCGCTCATTTCCATGGCCATAGCCAATTCCCCTGACCGCAAGCTGACTTTGGGGGGCATCTACAAATTCATCACAGAGCGCTTCCCCTTCTACAGAGACAATTCAAAGAAATGGCAGAACTCAATCCGCCATAACTTGACTCTCAATGACTGCTTTATCAAGATTCCTCGAGAGCCGGGACGGCCAGGAAAGGGCAACTACTGGGCTCTAGACCCAAACGCAGAGGACATGTTTGAGAGTGGAAGCTTCCTGAGGCGCAGGAAGAGGTTTAAGCGCTGTGACTTCAGCACTTACACCTCATACGTCCATGAGACACCAGTTTTCTCTCCTGTCCAGATTGCCAGATCAGCTGCATATGCCAACTCAGTCTACCCCAACATGACAGTAAGTCCAACCTACGGGCAGCAGCTGCCCTCTGCCTATTACCCCTCTTCATCTCCACCTGGATTTGGACCTGGTCAGACCCGCATGTTCAGCATCAATAACATCATAGGTCACCCGACTCCAGCCAGCATGCTCGGAGGTCAAGGGCCAGAGGTGATGCAGCAGCCGAATCGGAGCTTCAGTCCTGAGGGACTACCAAACGGATCAAGTCCCTGCAGCCTGGGAGCCCCGGCTTTCCAAAGCCAACCATGTGGAGGAGCATCCCGCTCCTCTACGCATCCCGGGTTCACCTACTCTGGGCCGAATAGCCACCCGCACCACCATGCACACCAGGGTTCGTATGGACAGGGCCACACCCAGGGGTACGCAGTGACAGGACGCCTCCATTCCTCGGCCCACGGGTCTGTAGAGCCCATGGACCATTATGGCAGGGTCTCCCCAGTGCAGTTGGGCTCTTTCTCCCAGTATAGCAGTGCTGCAGGTCCTATCTCCAACACCGGGGGTTACCTGAGACACCCCACGTACCCAGGGAATATGGACAGGTTTGTGTCTGCCATCTAAGCTACTGAGAATCTAGATCCGAGCATCTCATTGTGAACAGAGACTTGACGCGGCACCAAGTGAGCCAGACATGACAACAGACTGATTTAAAAAAAAAAAACAACCTTTTCTGACACAACTGTGATTTACCGCTTTAACCATACAGCCCATTTTCCATAGTGATGGTTATTTACTCTGAGATACAAACTATAAATTTGGATTTAAATGTTGAGGCCTCTTCACTGCATGTGAGAGTGTAAAACTTCCTCCAGTGTCGTGTGTGTGGTTGCAAGCTTCTTCTTCTTTTTTCTTTTTTTTTTTTTATTATTATTTGTTGGTCATGAATTGAATGTGCAAGTTTAATATTTACATTACTGGTGAGTTTAAGTGACAGACTTTGAAACGTTAGAATAAATTATTGTGCTTCATGGTCATAGGCTTTGCAAAAAAAAAAAAAAAAAAAAGTGGCTTGTATGAAGAACATCAGCTTTAGTATATTTGCATGTATTTTGTTGCCAAATGAAAATGCATATCAGGTTGACTTTTTTTGGAAAATAAACGGAATTATATAGCACTTTTGTTCCTCAAGAATAAAATATTTAAATTATTGATGTATTATTGCTGTTACAATTTAAGCAACTATGCCTGAAACCCCATACCAAATTTTTATGTCCCAAGTTTACAGCAGACTGACATGACTTAGCCACAGACTGAAGTTACATCAGTTATATTTGAAAAGAATTCAACTATAATATATTAAAAAATAACACCTACAGATCGAGACATACGCCACCTGGAACCCCCCAAAAAAACCTCTGACATCTTTTTTCCTTTGTGTTTATGTTGCTTTCTTCGCTGTTTCAGCTCAGCTGGTTTGAAGTGTTGTCTGGAGCCACAGTATTACCAGCTACCGTGACCGACCTCAGTTATCATGCCCAGACATCAACACAGCACTTAGACTTAGACAGACACAGTTAATCTACCACACAAATCCACTAATCAAGAAAATGAATTGACTTGTAACACAATATTTCAGCCGATAAAGTTAAGTGGTGCAAGTCCTTTATCTCAACACCAGAAACCTCCTTTACACAAAGTCTGCATATCTGACAAGACAAGACTTGTAAGGAAACGCTTCATTATGGTGAAGACACTTGAATTTTCTATCAGAAAAGAAGCTTTGCTGACAGATGACTTTTTCAAGAAAGGATCCTAAGTTGAAAGGAGTTTCTTGAGAGCCGCAGAATCTTAAAATCTGCGGATTAAACGAGGTTAGCAGTAATCAGCAAGTGTTACATTATAATAATTTCAAAAGGACAATGGGTTAAATATTAAAAGCACCACACTCAGGATAAATGTGACAGAAGATTTGTTTGATAAACACTGGCTTTGGTTGTTTTAATGATAGGCTATTATAGAATTAGGGTGAATCTTTTCACACACGTTTTATATTGTAAAATTATACAAGCAATATCTTAAATGTGGCCTACAGTGGTATACCTCAATATTATTGTTAACATTACACAGAGACAGAAAGCAACTGTGTAACATTTTGTGAACGTTAATCTTTAATTGCTCAGCAGCCTGTCCAACCGCATTTGAGGTTAATTGAAGGTTCAATTGAACAATAGGATTACATGTGTGCCAGCTGCTCAAGCTATCAAAGAGGTGTGCAAGAGGCGTTCGATACAAACACATTTCTACTCAACAAATCATCTGATGGTTTGAACTAAATACTGGGCCGTGATATTAAACTGTGCTTCGGCACATGAACGCATAAAATTTAAATAAAAACAAACAAATTACCACCAGGTGGAAAACACTTACACGTGACATCTGACACTGGAAAAAAAATGTGTCATATTTACTGCACAGCTTGGAGCAACACACATCTGTTTTTAGTATATTATGTGAGAAACTATTAGTGCCTGTGTGTGTGTGTGTGTGTTTTAAATATTAAACATTATTTTCTTACTGTTGAAATGCAAAAAAAAAAAAAAAAAAAAAAAAAAGATCACCGGTATAAAAGGAACAAAACAATTTGTTTTATTTCAATCACTAAAAATATAATACAAACACTTACAGCTGGGACAAGCTACAACATGACGCAGACATAAATACAATTAAAAACATGTGACAACAATAAAACATGTCAGCCAATGTATTCAACAAGCTGTTGGAGCTGTTCACTCCTCTTCACGACATCCGGCAAAGACAGCAAAGTCTGTGTGGAGAACACATGAATTAACTCAAATATACATGCATAACATACATGTAACATATATATAACATGTTTACAGGATATAATAGGCACAAAGCTGATATGACAAGCATCTCTCACCTCTCTGACTTTATTGATCATTTTGTTCAACATCTGAAGTTCATTCTCACTTTTCTGCTGGTTGGTCTGGTGGATAATTTGCTGTGAGAGACAACATCATGATCATTAATCTCATTCATATGACAGCTATTATCCTTTGGATTATGTATGAAGATAATTACTACAAGATAAACAAAGAGGCTTGAATGTATGCAGTAGTATCAGTAACGACTGTAATACATCAAGCAGATGCTTACGTGTCTTTTGGCTCTTTCAAGGAGTTTCACTCTGGCCTGCTCCACCTCCTGAAGGCTCAACTTCAGTCTCTCCACCTACAGAGGAAATCAGAGTCCGTGTTAAAGGAAATTAAATTTATAACATTAAACCTGAAGTGCTACATGCTCAGTGATATCCTAAAAAAAATACTATAACAAATATACAGCATCTGGCAGTTCTCACACTGTAATATAGGAACATACCTCCTTCAATAACTGGATCTTCTCTTCCATGAAATGTGCTGGAGGAGCCGAATGCCCACCAGCTTTTCTCAACTCTTCCCTCAGGAACTGAGACTCCACCTTCGACTGCTGGAGAGAGCGACGGAGCTCAACCACCTCCTTCCGCAATTCCTGTGAAAAAATTGACAAATAAAAAAGGACTGTTAGATTTAGTTAAATGTATTCATTGTTTTTAGAATAAAAAAATATATATATATGGACTTTGTGCCTCACGTTACTGTCAGTCTTGTGTTTATTTAGAATCTCCTGGGTCTCTTGTATTTCTGACATCAGCTTTGACAAAGTTTTCTCATCCTGTGAAAAGAGAAACATCTTTAGAGGAACTTTTCTCAAAAATATTAATTCCCATCAGTCTTTTTTGAATTTTGTTTGCTCTCACAAGTCAACACTGAGGCGTTGTACAGTCTTTCTTACCTGACTTTTCTGCTGTAGTGCCTGAGTTCCCCGCTCAACCAGGCTGTTCAGAGAGCTGAGCTGATGCTTCAGCTCAAACACCTCCGCCTGGTGTCTGTTATTTGCAGCCTGCTGCTCCACCTGCAGGCCACAGCTGGAACAACGAATGAGATAATGTTGAAGACGAAACACACTCCACTTTTAATTTCATTAACACTGGTCAATTTCCAAGTCATTTATCAAGCAAAGGTTATCAAAAAGTGAAGTCGCAGCTCTGAATTTAGTAGTCATAGATTTTTACATCATCACCCCGCACACACTTTCCAGTACTTACATGGTGTTGTGCAGCTCCTCCAGCTGAGCATCTTTATGCTGTCGCACCATTGTCAGGGTGCTGATGAGCTCTGTAACGGTGCTGCCCAGGTCAGCGAACAGATCGGCCACATTGCTCTGCTCGTCCTCCTCGGGCTCAAACTCTACTGTGTTCAAATTCTTTTTAGGGGTGACGGCTGCAATGCGGGTGAAGGCACTCGTCTCACTGAACAAAGTTTCACACTGTGGCTCAGGCGTGTCTGAGGAGACAGTGAACTATAACTTAGATTTTTCCAATGCTCAGAGTCAATAAAGCCCTCTTTGAAAAGGAGTTTGGGGCGTGTAATTCGATTTTTCACATGTATGCATGCAATTATGGCCCCTGTAACCAAGACGCTAGCTCTGCAAATCAGTCTCTTTAAAATTAGTCTGAGACATCTTCATTGAAAATACTGTTGGCAATTTAAGCCGCGCATTCTACCAGAATAGGCAGAAAATTAATTAATCCGTTTATTATCTGTGCGGACTGTGATAATCGCACATAATGTAGAAAAACAAGGATAATATTGATGCATTGAAGAAAACAATTATTATCACAGCATGAGAACACATCATCACCACCTCCTGCTTGGTAAATGGACTCTTAGCCCTCTATTAAAAGATGATATATAAATGCCCTTTCTTAAAGGAGACGCCTATATATATGACATCCAGATCAAGCTGAGGTGGATCTCTGGGTGTCACTGTCCATAGACTTCATTAAATTAATTCTTATAGCAGCACTCATGTCCAATAGAAGCAGAAGATCGCTCGAGAAGTGCAAGTGTTCAACCTGAGTTTGACCCAGGTTGAGAGGAGGATCATGACGGGAGGTTGGATGATACACCTTGACCCGCTCAGACTGATCACAAGCATGAGTTCAACCAGCATCACCGTCAGTCAGAAAGTTGCTAATTGTGTTCATGGTTAAAAGAATAGTAGAAACTAAGCTGAGCTAAACTACCTGGTTCGGGAGGTGTCTCTGTGTTGACGTCTTCTTCTTTCTCAGAGGTCAACGCAACCATGATGCTGTCAACAAAGGAGCTGGAGGGGTGACGGCGGTCCACATTGTGGATTGACTGAGACTGTTTATCCTTTGGTGGTTCTGGTTTCTGAAAAGTAAGACAAAAAGTGCTGCAGTCCACTTTTCAGTTTGTTTCAGTTCACTTCAGATTCCTCTGAAGTTTGACACCAGACGTATAGAAAACTAAAGCGTTTCTCTCATAACTGAACCTTGAGACTACTAGAAAGACAATTATAGCCTTGCATGCTGTATCTATGTATCTGTTGGTTCTTATGTGTTACCTGGTCCTTGAGAGCTGCATGTAACTCGTTGGTAAGTCCTCTCAGTGTGTGATGCAGCAAAGTAATTTCAGTGACTGCCTGTGCCAGTTTCTCTTCGAGCTCCAGCTGGGTTTCACTGGCTTTTGACCTTGTGGTTTCCAGCTGCTCCTGCAAACTTCTGTTCTCAAGCCTGTACCACACACAGACACAGGCAGAGACGTTATCATTTAATTTATTTAATTTACAGACAGAAACAGCTTTAAGACAATTTGTAGTAAGTTTAGCATCGGGTATGTTGAAGCTTGAATACAGCTGCCTGCACATCTATAGAGGGAAGACTTGATAAATGTATGGTCAATGCTGGCTGGCTTCTACCTTCATTCACACATAGAAAACATTCTGTTTAACAGATTTAATAAACAGCATCAAACACAATATATAAAACATATTACATATTGTAAAGAGATCTGTGGGCAAAGCAAAAAAAACGGATCGGATCAACATTATTTACAAGCACATGGATATAGCACAGCAACACATTCATCTGTTTGTTGTTAACTTAAACTTACTGAAGTTGACCAAGTTCTCCTTTTAGGTCTTCACACTGGATGTTCCTTTCCCGGAGTCCCTGCAGGTTAGCCCTCAGCATACGCTCGCTTTCAGACATCTGCTCCCTCGCCAACTCGTTCTCCATCTGTAAGAACTGAAACACACACACACACACACACACCCACAGACAACAGGAAATTAGACCAGACATTCTGTTTCCATGATGACAGCATCTTTCCAGCATGAATGAATAAATCTGTGTTGTAAACATCTCATGTCTTGTCATCAGGACAGCTTACAGAGCTCTAAGACTTCAGGGTAGTGTTTTTCAGGGCAGAAAATAATTGCCAGCAAAGACAGCAGATTCAAATTTTTCTAACCACACTACATGCAGACTGGGGAAATTAACGTGAAATATATTGAGGCAAAAAATGTGGCTTTAGTCACAGAAATATTAAAAGTTAAGAATCTGAAAAAGTACGGCAGGTGTACCTCATTCATCTCCCGGACACCGCTGAGCTGTGTGCAAACATCCTGGAGCTGCTGGATCTCGTTGTTCTGGGATTGTGAGAGGACCTGCAGCTGACTGAGCTGCTCCTCGCTTTGAGCCAGAGCCTGACTTAACTCAGACACTCGCTGCTCCGACTGACCCAGTGATGCCTCCAACCTGGACGCAGACAAAACACAGGCAGTGGTATGAGTTTCAGTATTTTAGGTAGCATCTGTAGATGTGTGGCAGGGAGTCTGTTTTGCTCCAGACACAGTTGTCTATTGGTCCAATTCTTCTCTTCTCTTCTTCTATCATTATTCAAGTCGTTCAAACTCTTAGAGAGATATTTGTTTCTTCATATACTGTATATGGATGATATATAACCAAATATATAAAAACAGATCAATGATTTTGCTTAGAACTTCAAAGATCAAACCATTAAGCCATTAGAATTTGATCTTGAATGTTGAAATGGCTCCTTCATCCTTAATGAGTACACATAACCATTGTTGACACTCACTCATTTCCTCTGTCCTTGGCTTGCTGGATGTCCTTCCAGGACTGCTGCAACCTGAAACAACAACATTTTTAGCACCTGGATGCTGCAGTTCAGTGAGCATTTCTTGCTTCTTCAAGATCCCACGTGAAAATAATATTTCAGTAGCACAGTATTTGTTTCCTTTTATATTCTTGAGCACATGCATGTCATTGACAGATTAGTGTGGTTGTGGGAATCATACTTTGTAGTCTCCGCAGCGAGGGCCTGCTCCAGGAAGGTGTAGGAGGCCAAAGTGGAGGAGACAGTGGCAGACAGCTCCGTCACCTTCCTCTCCAGCTGACCCCTCTCCTCATCTCTTTC
Source organism: Protonibea diacanthus (assembly GCA_028641955.1). Lineage (NCBI taxonomy): Eukaryota > Metazoa > Chordata > Actinopteri > Sciaenidae > Protonibea > Protonibea diacanthus. Next base: position 7,606,205 of record CM053977.1, read on the forward strand.
CGTTAGCTTCTGACGCAGCACACCCATCTCTGAAATTTAATGACAAGAAGTGTTTTTGCATGAAACCCATACTGACTTTACACAAATGTTTGAAAAGAGGCAGAATTTAAATGATCGAAGCATTCGATTTCTTACCTGATGTCAGAATTGTCACCTGCAGATTTAAATCACCAATCTGTTCTCTGGCAGTTTGGAGGTTCAAATTAGTTTGGTTCCATTCTTCTTCAATCTGTTGAGTACAAGTTCATTTAAATAAAAGCAGACAAGTAGACACGAATAGAAAAAAAGTTTCAGTGCCAAGTGTTCCAATTAAATTACAGACAGCAGACCTGCTCTCTCTCCTCGACAGCTTGGTTTCTCGCAGAGATGTGCTCGTCCCGCTCTCTCAAAGCAGCAGCTGCTTTCTCATTCAGCCCCAGGAGGATGGGAGCAGTTCTCTGCAGAAGACCTCTGACTCTGCAGAGCTGTGGAGAAATGACCACACAAAGACATCATTATAATCAGCACTATTAGATTTAAAACAGAGATGTAAAATGCTGCCATCATTCAACCGTGAAGTATAAGGGAATAAAATGATTAGACGGTTCTGTTGTGTTGTACCGATGCTTCACTTTGTCACATAATTTTAGGCTTCTTTCTGCTCATCTTAACTTTTGCAGCGACCAACAGATTGTGAGTTTTGTTAGTTTGAGTACAAAGATGTACTGGACATACTTCTTTCATCAAACTGGATTGTTCCTCGATGGTTGTGGACAAAACATCAGAAACAGAATTCAGCGTTTCATTGTAGGCCTGGTTTAAGACAACCTGTGTTAATAGAGAAGGGGAAAAACATTAAACACATTGCTGGATGTTAATCTGGATAGATTTAACAAAGCTGTTTTGCTTTTGCGCGTTCTTTGTTACCTGTTCTGGGTATGTGTGGTTTAAGGCAGCTAATAGTTCTTGGTGAGAACCCACAATCCTCTCCAGCTCTGAGATTTCTGTGGCAGAGTGTGTCCTCAGCTGTTCACACACACTGAAGGCCTGGAAACAGACAACCAGACACACACTTATCTTCCTGGGTAAAGAATGCCATGATAAAAGCATAAAACATCTCTTTTGTCATCAAATATGTATAAAAATTATATTTTTATAGAGTTGGTCTGTTCTGCACACGTGGCAGCCATTGCGTATCAGTCCACCCTAGCTGAGAGATCACTTATCCAGGGCTCTTCCTACAGTTTCTTCCCCATTAATAAGGGTTTTGGGGAGTTTTTCCTCAATCGAGTGTCTAAGGACAGAGGATGTTGCACAATGGCAAATTGTGATTTATGATTTTGGGTTATAGAAATAAAATTTAACTGTACTGGTGATCAGTGTCAAAAAATAACATTAGAAAGCAGTTTGGACATTCTCCATAATAATGTCTGTGAACTGTATTCAGGTACACCAGGCACAGAATTAATTATTTTATCTGAGCTTTTCACAACAAAAGCATGACAAAGTATAGCCCTGGATTTTAGAAATACTAGCTTCTTCAATAGAAAAATAAACCCAAATTTCTTTTTGTGCTTCGATCTGCAGTACAGCCACTTGAACAAGGACTGGAGTAGAAATGAAACATCCATTAAATTGCTACAGTCACATTAACAATTTAGAGATTTGTGACTGTGCTTACCGCCTCCTTGGCTGTGAAGGCCTCCTCCATCTCTGCCCTCATGTCATCTCTTTGGTGAAGAGCATCTTTGACCTTCTGCATCATCACTGTCTGCGTCTCCTTCGTTTTCTCAAATAAAGATTTCATCTGACCGTACTAAACACACATAAACAGTAAACATCAATTCATACATAACACACTGGATAATTACACAAAGGCATGCGACCGATATCAGATGGCAAAGACATAAAAAACATGTTTACATACATGTGAAACAAGGCTTTGATGGTCCTCTCTGACGACATCTCCTATTTTCTTCATGTTCAAGAGAGCAGCATCTGTGTCACAACTTAAAGAAGTCTGTTGGGACAAATACACACTTGACTGTTATCAAAGAACTAAATCAGGTGTGTCAATGTCAATTTCTTTTCTCACAATGATATAAATCATTACAAAATGTGACTTCACACATTTTATTTACAGGTGCAACAATTAATCACACACAATGACATGCCAGAGCATTTTATCTATAAAGTTAAAACAATTTTGCAACATAGCATATGTGAGTCATTGGTTGCGTCGTACCATGTTGGCCCTCATGTCCTGCATATGCTGGATGAGGTTCTGTAGGGAACTGCCGTCCAGCTCCAACTCACTAATCCTGCTCAGAGCCTCCAGATATAAGTCTCTGTGCAATGTGGTCTATACAAAATAAATAAAAAAAAAACAAAAACAAAATAGAGATGTGAGTAATGAACTAAAATAGGCTTTGAAAGGTGCAGTGTGTCAGATTTATGGCAGAAATGAAATATAAGATGCATAACTATGTTTTTACTAGTTAAAACAGACACTGTAGTTATTCCTTCATGAGAGGAAGGAGAGAGTGAGGTGAGAGATACCACTAAATCCTACACACTGGTCTTTTATAGTGAAAGAATTAGATCTACAAACTCTGAATGTCTGCAGTGTCCTTACCTGACTGAGTTCAGTGTGGTCTGTCTGCACTAGTTTCTCTCTGAGATCTGAAGGCGCAGGGCCTACAGAAGGACGTCCGTGTGTCCTGGCTGTAGCCAACTGTTGCACAAGAGCCTCCACCATGATCATGCTAGACCTCAACCTCTGCTCCAGCTCTTGTCTGGGAAGACCCTCCAGGCTGCCTGGAGGTACACTGCGAGCATGTGAACAGAAGCAAAACAGTGAGAGGAGGGCAGACAAAACACAGACAGCTGAGTTATGAATCCTAAGTCTTATTAAATAACTATTCTAGAGGCTGCACTTACTTCCACAGAAGAGGGTCAGTCAGAGTGCAGGAGTCAGCTACAGAGAACTCCCTCTTTCTCTCAAACTGTCCAGATGTATTAACGCTGTGTTCTACCCTTTTAATAGGAGATGTGCCCACACAGACACTGTGGGATTCTGCAGGAGCAGTTCTTGTTGATGGGACTGTGTCAGCAGCAGGAGGCAGAGCAGGAGCAGAGGCCGCAGTGGGACCCATCTTTCCTGAGGCCAAGAAGAGGAACTCCGCCATCTGCCGAAGCTGCTGCTGTAGGGGACCATCTGGAATCAAAGGGATATCCACAACCGGCTTCTCCACTTCAGGCTGTGGCTCTGCACAAGGCTCGACGCCTACATCCTCAACTGGGCCTGTCTGGGCCCTGCAACCTAATGCTGTCGAGTTAAAAAGAGGACGTGGCATGGGACTCTCCAAGTGCTCTGCCCATAACCCCGTGGGGTCGATGTTAACAGGAGCCACCAAGCTCTTTTCATCCTCCAGAGCAGAATCGTCAGCCAAAAACTGGTCCACTGGACGACCCTTATGAGCCTTTAAAGCAAACAGAGAGGCTCTCCTAACAACAGGACTGAGGAGCCCAGTCTGCAAGGCTGATGCTACTGAGTGACACTCTGACAGCACTTTCAAAACATCAGGGAGGTGGTTGGCATTCGGTTTTTCTGCAGGGTTACAAAGAACAGGTGCATTTCCGGATGAGCCGAGAGCGCTGTCTTTTGCCTCACTGGATTCAGGGGGTCCACTGCCATTGTGCACTTGAGAGACATGTTCCAGATGCACATCCACAGGTGTAGGAGTCTCTGCTGAGAGGGCAGACTCACTCCTATGAAGTGCTGAAGGCAACGCACTGTCTTCAGGATGTACTGAGTCCTTTTTTGATGTTTCATGCCTTTGAGAGTTAACAGATTTATCAGCCAATGAAGATGCACTGACAGTTGGTGGATCAGTATCTACCACTTCATCATTGTCTCCACGGCTGTTGGGTTGTTCGTAGTGATCTAGAACGTGATCCTGTGTAACGGAAGTAGGCACACTGTTGTCATCCAGGGACTGGCACACCACAGCGTGGTTGTCAGACATAGTGGAAGTCTTCTGAGACAATTGGGTGTCATCTGATACTTCAACGTCACCCCTGGCACTGATTAAAGAGCTGAAAGTAATACTCTCTTGTCTGCCAGTCTGGCTATCAGGTACCACCAAACTAATCTGTTTAACCTCATCCACGGCATCAAGGCTGAATGGTATTGGTTCCTGGGTAATGGCAATGTTGCCACTTGGGCTTGATGGAAAACTTTCAATATTACAGTATGGGTGATCAAAGCGATCGTCACACTTTTGCACATTTTGGTCATTAGCTAACATGCTTGGATCTGTACCATAGCTGTATGATTCACTACAGGCTGCAGTTTGGTCAGCTGGTAGAGGGACAGTCTCATCTGCAAGTCTACTGCCATCTGAAATTTGAACCTCGCCTCCAGTGCAGTTAAATGACTTGAAGGTTATATCACTCAGTGCATTAGCAGGCTCTTCAGAACCATTTGTGGTTTCAGAGAAGGTGGCAATGACATGAACGCCAGCTCCACTGCTACAGTATGGATGATCCGCATGGTCCTCTTGACATGGTTGGCCACAGACAGAGAGATTTGTTGAATTCAAACTGTTGTCTTGTAAAGCTTTGTCAAGCTGTGCTTTGGGCAGAGGAATGGTTTCATCTTGTAGTCTGGTGACATCGCAAACTTCCACCTCACCGCCATCGCAGACAAAGGATTTCCAAGTGACATCATGCTGTCCATAGACATCATGCTGAAAAGCTCTGAGATCTTGTGTGGCATCTTTATCATCCAAGTCTCCAGAGGCTGCGTTGATGTCGCCTCGGGAAGCATCCGTCGTCTCCGGATTGTGATAAGGGTGTTCTACGTGGTCACCACATGACTGAACTATCATACTGTCAGAGATGACTGTATCTTCCGCTTGGCATGTGTTTTGAACAGCTTGATCCTTGGGCAAAATAATACTCTCTTCTGCGCACATGGAAGAGCCAGCAATCTCAACCTCCCCACCAGCACAGATGAAGGATTTAAATGTTACATCTCCAAGTCCACATGCTGCCACATCAATACTGGAAACATTGGTTTGTATCACGTTGATGGATGGAGGAGATTGCAAGTGGCGCTCTGAGGCACAAAGAGGAACATCGCCCTGTTGATATAAATAAATGGAGGGTTAGAAAAAGTCACATACACACTGGAAACAACACACGAACCTCCAAATATGAATATAAACCCACCTTTGTCGTTTTCACATCTGCACTGAGCAGTGATTTGGATTTAAACCTCGATGATGGAGTCGACAGATGCAGCATTTCATTGTCCAGACTTCTCAGAGGGGTCCGCTCGCCACATCTGCTTGAAGGCTAACATCAACAGGAGTCAAAACAAATCATTATCAGCTTGTTTAGTCGTGATTCAGCAACACATAATGCGTTTAACAGAGCACAAAAGTCTTACCAAGCCTTCCCCACTGGAACTTGACTTCCTGGTGGACATTGCTCTGGAGTGTTGGCTTCACAACTGCAAATGAAGACAAATAATTTACTGTTAATTGGGTTTTTAAAGTAGTACAACTTTAAACTAACGTCCAGAGAGGAGTCAGCTAACAAGCTACTGACTTTACGTGACGTATCGACGTACGTTAACGGCAGTTGGCTAGAAGTTGGCTTATTAACGAATTTATAAGCGCAAATAACCAAACCTGCCGAACCACAACGCTAAATTATCACACAATGTCTTGTTGAGTATAGTTTTAGCAAATGCGGAGACTAGCAAACTCGTAGTTTATGAAAGCCGTTAGCTAACGTAAGTTACGTTGCCTGACGTTAGCTTGCACGCACTTCACAGCATCAAATAACGAACATTTTTCAACAACCAAGCTAATACATAACGTGAGGCAGTCCGTGAAATCATATAAAAGCACATTTACCTTCCAACTGTCAACAGCTGACTTTAACCAACGCTGTAAAAGTGCCGATAACAGCGTAAACAAACGTACCGTCGACCTGACATCAACCGCGTTTCATTCAAAACATAAATGTCAGCGCTGCGATTGGTCTGTTTCTCTTCTTCGCTTGTTTTGTGACACACTGGGCGGACGCGCCGCGTCCTGCACTCACTGCTGCCCCCCAGCAGGACGTTAACGTCACTACACTAGGGCGTTTTTAATGTCGTGTTGCCTTTTAGGTATCTACAGTTATACAGACATAACATGTCTAGTCTCATGTCTGCACCAGGACTGACACATTCTGTGTACACTTTACTCTTACTATCATTTTTTCATATTTTAAACAGGGTATTCTATCCTGTTTATATTGTACGTTCATATCTATTCATACAGTGATACCGCCCAAATATTTGTATATACTTGACACATTTACACAGTAGTTCACTTTTGTAATTTGTTATATTTTATTATTATAATTCCAGTGTTTTGTGTGTTTGTCGAATTTTATTGTATCTTATTTCTTTAGCTTATTTATCTTCTCTGTCTCGCACCATTACCACAACTAGTAAATAAAATCCAAAAACTGAACTGAAACTTCTTTATAAATTCATTTATAAAGAATAACACCTCTATTTTCTTCCTGATGCCCTTTACACCACTATATATGTATCATATTACTCAGTGCCACCTTCTTCTCTCAGTGGGTAGGTCTTTTATGTATGAGAAGAACTTGATAATTTACTGAATTTGTACAATCACTAATATCTTTAGATCATTTGTACTGGAGCAAGCTGTAGAAATTCATTACATTATCTACCATTCCTGCACCATTACAGGTTCCTGTCAGTGATAAAGCAAAACAAGGACAAAAAAGTTACGAGAATTAGTTTAAATAATCTTTTATTTAATTTATTTACACAAAATTAAACTTCCCACATCTTATATGTCTGATTTTAAGTCTAAACGATCTTAACCCTGAAACACACATTTGTCAGGAACATTTGACAGTCTCTGTTTTGTTTCTCTGCACATGTGAGTCTTTCCAGCTCTCAAACTTTCACCGAGTGTGTCTCTCAGCTCGAAGCAACATGTTGCGCAACTGGTCGGACCTGCAGCACTTCAGCAAAGCCTTGTCCAAACCAGCAGGTGACATCTGCTGTGTCGAGGGTAAAGAAGAAGAGCTTGTCTTTGCAGCGTGTCCTCCTGTAGACTGACCGTGGGTCGGCTGACAGCACTCCTCTGATGGCGGCGGCAGCCTCCTCTGGACTGCGCAGAAACTTGAACCGGGGTCTCTTACTCTCAGAGGGTCCTGTGTGACACAAGGCAGCACTCTGTTATGCTGTGAATGACTGTTTTCATACTCATCTCCTTCACAACACTGCCCTCTAGTGGAGAAAAGTACAACACCACCCTTTTCTCTGAGCTCAATCACATCATAAATCACATACGAGTCTGCCTTACCTGACAGGTGCGTGGGGAGGAATTCTGCCAACTCCCTCTGAGCATGAGGGGTAAAGCGCACCTCCAGACTCCCAACAGGAGGCTCTCTGATCCAGCCAGCAATGGTGCTGTAGGCCTCCTCCCCATAGCGAGGGTGCTCCGCCGTCAACTCTAGTGGTTTGGTCTTGGGAGAGTCTGAAACTTGATCCTTGCCTTCACAGCTCACCTGGCGTAGGTCATCGTGGGTCACGTATGCTTTGACGCCCTCCAGCACTTTGTGGAGAGAAAACTGAGCGCAGACTTTAGCTGAATCTGTGACCGGAATATCAGCTTTACACTCCGTACTGCCAAGGTCATCAGGTTTTTCACATTCAGGGTCTGACTGAGCATCTGCATCTTCACAGATGTTTAACATATCTGTTGTCTCATCTAGTGATGCAGGAGGCTGGTCTGTGTTTGAATCATAAGGCTGTGAGTCCATGCCCATCCTGGTATGGGGGGAGTCGTACTCTGGGATATAGGGTTTGATGTCCAAGACTGGGGTACCAGCAATCATGTCAATGTCTGACAGATGTATTGTATCACCTAGAAAATAAAAGTAGGAAAGCGTTTCTTTGTATCCAGAAGTCATTTATTTATTGGTGGTTAAATCTGACAGCTGATCATTTAGATTTCTAGTGTATTTGTTGTTGGCACTCACCTACGATTTTCTCAAGTTTAGCTAGAGTTAGGCCCAAAGCATTTGGTCGATGTGGACTGCGCGTTGAGTACACACCAACTTTCTGACCGTTGAGTCTGGGAGGCTTCACTTTGGCTTTGTAACTCAGGTGGCCATTTTTGTGAAAGAGAAAGATGATCCTGTAGAGAATAAATGGAGAAAACCCATAAATGACGCAAAGCAAAGAGTTGATATACAAAGTCTGTATGTTCAGAGAGGTGGCTTTAGACATGGTGTAAAATGAGCGGGTAATATCTTCAGTCCACAAGTGTTAGACAGGCATGTATTGCTGTAGTGTAGACATGTATTGCTGCTGTTAGAAGGAAAATTAATTTATTATAAAACATAAAGTCCTTCATCACAATAAAGGTCTCACATGACTTTATAAACTCATATTAGACAAGTAAAAGGACACCTCATTCATGCAAGGGAAGGTCAGCCTCAACAAAAACACATTTTAATGCTTTGATCCAATCTGATTACAACACCTGAAAGTTGAAATGAAATAAAGTTTGTCGTCAAAAACACACAGTCATCGTATTGAAGCTTCAGCACTTCAATGAGGTGAATGTTGTCCTATTTGAGTCATCACATTCTGTCACATTTTGGTTAATATTTTGGGTGATAGCGACCCCAAACCGTGAACTGGACTATAAACATGCAGTATGTGACCCACCAGACATGGGAGTAATGCTCCAGGCCCACCAGAGCGTGCTCTGGGTTATTGAAGACACTCTGCTGGATGCGCAGTTCTGCCCTCGAGGGGCCACAAATGGTGGGCTGTCTGGGGGTCCCATTCTTCACAGAGAAACAGGAACTGATGTAACCAATCGGGACAGTCTGGATGTTTCCTGGAAAGTTACACAGGTAAAAATGTTGCTTTGATTCATAACATTTGTTGACAACAGATTAACAGTCATCTGCACATCTCCTTCACTGTTTGTAATCTAATCAGTATTCTGCACTTTCATTCATGACTTGCACCTCTCTTTATGCCATGTGTGGGTTTGTTTTCTACTTTTATTTAATAGTAATACATACTGTACATACAGTATACATATTTATTTTGGTACTGAGACAATTAATCACTTAATTTATTAGTCAGAAAATGAGGAGTCGCCTGCCACAAAAGCTTGATTCTGCAGTCAGGTGGCGTGAAGGGTTTGCAAACTGAGTAATGTTTTGTACAAAAAGAACAAAATGCTGTAAAATGAAACTGAAAGGGCAGAAAGAGACAAAGATCCCTCTGAGCAACTGTTAAATGAAAATATAAGGAACATGTAAAAGAAATTAGAAGTTCAGCATCAAAATCTGCACAGATTAAACAGAAAGAGTCCCGTCTAAGTGTCACAATAATGCCACTAACAAGTTGGAAACAACAGATGTGTTGTTTTAGCAAAAGTATTCTTAAAAACTCCAAAATACAAATAGGGCATTGGTCCGTGGTTAGATGGTAATGATGGTCACTTGTGCTACTCTCACCTGTCATGCAACACTAAAATAAAAAAGATCATTTAATTCTTCTTATTTTTTTGGGCCAAAGCTATTTCAAATGGAAATGATACATTTGGCATCTGAATTTTATCTCTTGCTAAAAATATATTTTTTTGTAGGAAGAAAGAAAAACTTTAATATAACAGGCGACCGTTAGTCTCTGTGTGGTACTGAATAGATATTGTTAGAAATTTAATATCTTTGGATTTTGGCATGTTGTTGGTCAGACAAAACAAAAAATTTGGAGAGGTCACCACAGACTCTTTTAACTCTTTTAGTGACATTTAAATGACTCAATTACTAACCAAACTATCAAAAAAGTAACTTGACATTTGAATAGATAAACTGAATAGATGTGGACTTCCTTTGGCACGCTCATGTGAAGCTCCATCTTATCTTATCTCATGCGACGTGTTGCTCAAGAATAAAGTGCAACAACACTGTATGTTAACACTGTATGCTTGGTGGGATGTCGTTTACTGAGGAAGTTCTAGAAAAAATGCTAGTGTGGGTGACTTTACTAATGCAACATTACCCTTCTCTAATGCAGCCTGTGGTGATGCTGGTGCAGGCAGTGTTGGTTTCTGGTCTTTATCAGGTTCACAGAGTCCAAGCTCTGAGACAGCAGTCTGAATGGATGTCATATGTTTGCGATGAGCTCTGACTGCACTGTCCAGCATCTGTCTGATAAAGTGAGGCGGATACAAGTGAGTTCAATGCACTCCAATGCAAAACTGTTGCAAAGGTTAATTCATGTATCCTGTTGCGTTGTGAACATACCTCAGGTTCTTGATCTCTTTCCTCATCACAGAAACCTGCTGATTGAGTCTGTTGACGTGCTCGCCGCAGCAGTCACACAGAGGACTCATGTTAGTCAAATAAAAGGGCACACAGTCCTCGGACGGATCGACTTTTAGCTTCGCTGTTTAACACCAGCAAACCGCACGCTGATGAAAAAACATGTGGGAGCTCCTCTGTGCGGAAGTCCACGACGTACACTTCCTGTAGGAGTGTTTCCCGTGACAGCCTCTGAGCAGCGTGCAGATTTTTATGAATGTTTCACATCCTGTGTGCGGTGCTGTGCGGTGCTGTGCGGTGCTGCGTTCACACTGTCAATTGTTTTGTGACGCGCACGTGATCAGTAAACACTGCTCACAGGTAAGACTCACAAATGACGCAGGAATGTTGCAAAGTCATCATTACTGTGCAGTAATGCTGCAGGGCAGCAGAGGGCAGCCGAGAGTTATGTCACTCATCATTTGCTCTTTTTTTTTAAACAAAAAACTTTATTTATAAATGTACAGTCACAAAATACAGTCAGACTTTTACTCAACTATTTCTAGTTTTACATGCAAAATATAGTGTAACATATTGCAGTGTAGTAACAGTGTTTATAGACATAGTTTGGAAGAAGTGTTTAGATTATTTACTTAAGTAAAAGTAGCAATAACACACTAAATACAAATAAAAAATACTCTTCTAAGAGTAAAAGTTGACCATATTTTATTAAACTTATATATTATCAGCAAAATTTACTTACTAAAGTATCAAAAATAACAGAGTATTCATATTATTCATATTGATAAACGATCCCTGTGAGTGTTTTACAATTATATATTGTATTATTATTATCTTTACTGATGCATTCATGTGTAATTCGCATTTTTACTGCTGTAGTTGGTTGAGGTGAAGCTTTAATGTATTACTAGTACTAGTACTATATAACAAGTAGTTTGTCAGATATCTTAATGGAGTAAAAAGTACAGTATTTGCTTCTGAGGTGTTGTGGAGTAAAAGTATAAAGTATAAAATGGAAGTAAGTAGTTACAATTTGCTCCACCTCACCAGCTGTAACATTAAAACAAACATATGATCACCTTATATAATGTGATGTATATAACAGTTACAATTACTAACTTAACAACTGTAGCAGTAAAATACAACATACACATTAATTCTGCAGTAATATTCATCCAAAAAGATAATATATAATAGTAAAACACTGACATGGACCATTCTTCTGCACTTTTTTTACTTTTGATACTTCAAGTAAATTTTGCTGATTTAATAGTACAATAATAAATATAGGACTTTTACTTGTAGTGGAGTATTTATACAGTGTGGTATGAGTATTTTGACTGAATAGAGGACCCAAATACTCCAAATAGCATTGTTACCTGCTAACTTATAATAATCTTATAATGTATATTAATATTACACTGACAGGGACCATTCTGCTGCAGTTTCTGTTTGATACTTCATATTGCTGATAATAACAATTTTCAAAGCAGGATTTTTGGTGTATTTTTACATTTTGGTATTGTTAATTTTAGTAGACAGTCTTCTTTTTCCACACCTGTATATTCTGTGTAATATTAAGTAAAGTACCAGTTTTACAAACAGTCAACAGTACAGATGTTATAGGCCTTAATGATTACACTGATTAAGTGCAAGCATACAGATGTTCTGTTCACTGTGAGCAATATTGAAATGTACTTTTTAATTTCACCGAGAACATTAAGAAGAGATTATTGATAGAGTTGCTACGTTTATTGTTAGAGTATTTCTCTTAACCAGACAATTTGGGTATAGTTGTGTTCAAAGTGGGAAACATGACAAATTCTGGATTTTACATCATCTAAAAATATATAATAGCATCTAGAGGGATAAAAATCTATAGATTCATTCAAAGGAAATCTCTCCTATTTAATTATTCATTCATCACATTTGCACATTGTACATACACAGATAATAGAGACCACAGTCAGGTGATTGTTAGCAGTATATTTTATTAGGTGAAAAAACAACTTTTACAAAATTCAATCAAATAAATCCACAATTATCAATGCATAATTACCATCGATTGATACTATTTACTTTTAAATAAAAACTTAATTTGCTGTTTGCTAAATGCAAAATACAAAATAGAGTTAGAATAAATAAGCATACAGGTTTGGTTTGAATTCATACATTTGTCAAAAAAAAGCGATGCATATGCTCAAAATGTTTGTTCTGTTCAAACAACAAGCTGCACACTAACCAGAATAATACTCAGATACAAACTGTAACCAAAAAGGATGTAGTCTGGTTTCTGTGTTTATGAACTGAGGCAGAATCTGAAATGTGTGTTTCAGAAAATTAGAATGAATTTCCTGGGAGATATTCTTGTGGAGGAGGCGGCGAGGACAAGGTGGAGAACATTTTGTTTTGTTCAGGTACGTTGATCGACGGTGTCCCACTCACATCTAAAAAGACAGACAGACAGACAGACAGACAGGATACAGGTCATTGTAAAACCAAGCAATGTTTCATGTGTCAGCATGGCAGTCTGAATTTCCTGCTTCTTACCCTCATCAGCTCTTTTGTCTTCAGACAGACAGAGGTCTTCCTCCTCATCTGGGCCCAAGTCCTCAATCAGGACAAAGGGCTCACTGTCTTGGGACTCTACGTAAAGGGTTTCCACCTGAGGGGGAGCTGCAGGAGGAGCAGGAGCTGCCGGATCTGGGGCTTGGGTCAGGACTGGGGCTGGAACAGCATCTGGAGCTGGAGCTGGAGCTGGAGCCAGATCTTGAGCAGGGATCGGAGCAGTATCTACATCTTTGGTGGGAGCTGGAGCAGGAACCGAGGGTGAAAACAGGGCTGGAGTCGGGATTACAGGAGCTGGAGAAGTCAGAGTAGGAGCAAACGAAGGGCTTTGGATGGATCCAAACACTGGCAGAGGAGCAGGAGCAGCGAGGACAGATGCTGGTTGTGACTCCACAGCACGTAATGGGGGTAGAGAGCCTGACGTTTGAGCTGGGATGACCTCAGCTGGTTCAGGCACCACCACTACTGCAGGAGCTTCCTGAGGCGCTGCTGCCTCTTCCTGAATGACAGATATCTCCGGCGTGGGTTCACTCTTCCTGGGCCTTCCTTTTTTCTTTGCACCACTCCTGTCCCCGGCCCTTGGTCTTTTCCTCTGGCTTTCCACCCTGAGAAAATACAACAATTGTAATCAAGCTCAACAACAGTGGACATTGATATTAGCTCTTTGTGTTACTTTTGCAAAGCTAATAGTACAAAGTCCTTGACCTGGATCTGGGGCGTCAATAGAAACACCAGAGCAACCTTTGGTTGCCTCTCGCTCCACATTGAATATAAAGAGGAGTGATAAGCAGCTGATAATGTTTTCACATTGTGAAGTACAGTGTTTTATAATGCCAGTAAATAAAGCCTCACTAACTGAGACTAAAAAGTATTAAAACAGTTATATACAGTCATTACTCTGGTGTTTAACTACTTGAGTTTGTAGAATTTGTCTACACTGATGATAACTCCAAGTAAACAGAGCTGTAAATTTAGATAACTGCACTAACATTCACTGTGTTTTTCTATAAATTTACCCCAAAACCCACTGGTTAGTTTCCTTTTCTTCTGCTTCAGCCTTTCTCTTCCTGAGAAGATCCCTGTCCCTCAGTCGTCGTCGGATCCCACCTATAACACAAAAACCCATTCAGAGGAACCATTTTCAAAAGGACAGTATGAAATGAAAGATATGCAGAGCAGCATTTTTTTTACACGACAGGCAAACGTGAGTGAAAAGTGTGTTTGATAAACATGTTTTCTTCCAGCTAAACATGGCAAAACTATAAAATACAACACAGATAGATTAAACGTGTCTTATATTTGCACAGTTTAGATGTGGATTAAAACATATGTGTCTGACTTGACCTTAAGAGACCTCAATGTATGCAAATGAAGTCAACTTTCTAGTGTGGAAATACTTAATTTCAAAAAGAGAAAAAAAAAAACATAAAAAGTTCACCTTGTTCCTCATTTGGATTTTCATATTCCGACTCTTGTTTCTCTTGTTGCAAAGTCCCCTCCATTCTGAGTCCTGCTATGAATGAATTCAACTCATTGACGGCGCGCGGGCAAACACCAGACCAGAAGATAGACTTAACTTCTGACTGTTTTCTATTCCCACCCCTAAATGAATTATCTGGTTAACCATTACCATAGTGCTGGAGGAGTTCTTGGAGCTCTGGTCTTATCATATTTGTAAAGCTGGAGGAGTTGGCACATTACTGACAGAGAGAGAGAGAGAGAGAGACAGAGAGACAGAGAGAGAGAGCGACATGACTGAAGCAAGTTGTGTGTGGGCAGTGTGTGATAGGGATAAAATATGTATATGTGGTCAAGGAGGAACTATTATATATATATATATATATATATATATATATATATATAAATATATATATATACGACGTACACTTCCTGTAGGAGTTATATATATATATATATATATATATATATATATATATATATAATATGTATATATATACTTATTAGACTCAAAAGTAAAGCAAAAACAGTGTGACCTGCTGTTTAATTTAACTAGTGAGCAGACTAGAAGATGAAAAGGATGCTTCTGTATTGCAGGCATGTCTATGCTAAATATTGCTGTTGCTTAGCAATGGCAAAAATATATTTTGACTGATTATTTAATGCCTAAATTGCTTGATAATGACAGACAGCACCAAACAAGTAAAAAGTTGAATGAATACAATATTATTCCATTAATATTCCAAAGCCTTTCTGCACAAACAATAATAAATCTGTCTCTTTTTTCTAATAAAGCTAATGTGTTATAAAGAACTCTGGGTGTGTTAAAAAGCCATTAGATGAAGCAAGAGAAAAAAAAAATCCTGTCCTCGACTGGAGTAGGGGCAATACCCATCTTATCTCACAGATGGAGGAGCTGCGCTGTTGGGGTGTGTTCTCAATCTTCTCACAGC
Organism: Protonibea diacanthus; assembly: GCA_028641955.1. Lineage (NCBI taxonomy): Eukaryota > Metazoa > Chordata > Actinopteri > Sciaenidae > Protonibea > Protonibea diacanthus. The sequence continues at coordinate 7,621,558 of CM053977.1, forward strand.
ACATTGAGCCCTGATGTGTGTGTTTGAGCCACTCAGAGAAAGAAGCTGCCCAGCAGAGTAAATAACACTCAACTGCCAATTGCCTCCAGCACTGTAGTGGAAACGTTGAGGGTCTCTTGGTTAAATTCACTCACGTCTGTATTGAAGGAGACTTCTAGCAGCTCACACACACTTTCTAAGATTATAGTACAAGAGCTGTATGTCAGTCTAAATTACTGTCTGGTTCATGTAGCACAATGTGAGCAAGTTAATGTGGAAAATATGTATCTTGCAAGACCATGCAAAACCAAACATTACCATCTCCTTCTGTGTGACATCCACTGACTTAAGATGAATAAACTGACCCACACACATTCAAATTACCTTAAACAGCTTGTTAAAAGAGCACAGGGCGTCACACTGTTAACTCTTCAGCTGGATAAAGTCAAACACAAGAATGTACCTTTCTAAATGACAGACTATTATCAGCATTACCATTTCAGCCAAGAGCAGAAAAAGCTGTCATTCACACACGCACACACACACACACACACACACACACACACACACACACACACACACACACATCTACTAGTGCAGAATGAAACACAAGTTTGAGGAATGGACTCCTTCTCTGAATGACAGACGATTATCAGTATTACCGTTATAGCCGAGAGCAGAAAAGGCTGTCATTCACACACACATACGCGCACACACACACACACACCCCTACTGTTGCACAATGAAACTCAAGTTTGAGGAATGCCAAAGCAGATATTACAGTGCCATCTTCTGGTGTGTTTTTTCAACTACCAAACACTGATTTAATAACAGTTTATATGCATATATTCTTTGCATATACCACACACAAAGGGGAAGATAGACTATTATAGATAATGTGCCAAGAATTGTGGATTTCTAGAGCGTATGTGCATTTGTGTCAACTCTTTACTACTTTAACATAAATATTTAATTTGGCTTAAAAAAAAAACAAGAATATAATTGTTTATTTATGTTTTAATTTAGATATATATATATATTTTAAAACAATTCATGCTCAGTAGACTTCTTCTTCTTCTTCAGGGCTCTGGCGTCTCAGGAAGTAAAGGGGGGTGGGGTTTAGTGGGGGTGCCCTACTCTCCATATGCATATACAATGCTCTCTTTACTGCAAACCAAACACACCCCTCCTTTCTGGCAGTGTGTCCCAAACGGTTAAAAGAAACTTAACATTTTACGAAGCAAAAGCACAAACACAGTTCATCCATTTATGCACTTTATTGATCAAGAAATACAATTTACAACAACAAAAGGAGGTGTGTGTGTTTTTTGTTGTTGCTTTGGTGGGCAACAGGTTTGAGTCACATTTGCTACTTTCACATCATATAAAACAATAACAATATTAAATATGTCAAAGGTGGGATTGTTTTAAAGCTGTGCAACTTTATTAAGTTAAGCTGATAAACAAAGTTCACCATATGACCTACTTTATCGAATTGGTGAATGCTGTTATTATTTTTTTAAAGGCACACTGTGCACACGTGTTGTGCTTTCTTTCCATGTATAAACACACAAAAATATATATATATGTTTTTGTTAAACAGTACAGTAGTTTGCTTGCAGGAATAAATTGCACCATAGCACTGTGTCGGGGCAGCGTCATGTTTTGTGACTGCAATGCCTTTGTGGAGGCGATGGGCGGTTCTGGACGCAGATGGCGCTGTTGAACATATATTTTGTTTCAGTCCCGTTTCCCTCCATGGTTTCTCCTCTCTCCGACTAACTTAGCGTTTGGCTCAGTTCATTATACAGTCCTATATTCTCCCTCCATTAGGGCATCTCTGCCTTTGGACTGAAGATCCCACCAAAACCCAAGAGAGAAAAGTTTAACTTTCATAGGGCAAGATGGACATGAAAAAGAGGATCCACTTGGAGCTAAGAAACAGGACACCGTCTGATGTGAGTCGTGCTTTTTTAAAAACCAACCCTTAGTTTTCTGGCTAGCCCTTGCTAGCCAAGCTTGCTACTTTTTCTGCTTTGCGAGTGACCTGTGTGGCTAACGTAATGGTGACCACATGGGCTTTAGATTATGTTTCTCGTTTATAATAGGGCGGAAAACAGTCGCACAACAACAAGCTTAATCATTTATACTGCTCTGGATTGGGCGTATAGGGGCAACGAGACGAGAAAAGCTATATTCAATCGTTACTTTGAAACGGCGATTCCTCAGCTCTTGCTGGCATTATTGCAGTGCTTTAACCGTTTCGCAGCCTCCTTGGTCAGTGGTGCACACACACGATTCAGCTCGACTTCCACCGTTTGTAGCACATTTGGTAAACTTCTTTTTACGCTGATTATATGAGGAAATTTTCCCTCCTGCGCCGCGTTTGGCATTCACAGACTGCTATATTTTATACAGACCTTGGAAGCCATGTTTGATGCTAGCATAACTGCTAAAAAAAAATGGGGCGCTTTTTTATATATATATATATTACAAATGTATCTTTTTTTCCACAACTCCAAAAAGGCGTCCGTGCAAAAAAATATGAAAATAGTTTTGGTGTCGTTAAACGTGGCTATCGCCGATCACGACTTATATCTTGTAATTTCTGTAAGAGTACGTTAATATCAAATGGCCAGATTCAGCAGCGACAACAAAAAAACAGTCACTTGATTCACGAGTCATCCATACCTTTGACCATTTAACGTTAAGCCGCCGTTACTCCGACCCCAGTTTGATTATTTGCACAAACTACATCGCCTGTAAAATCGTGGTGTTTTTTCTTTTTTTTTTAAAAGCCATGTTCGGTTGGAAGTTTAACACAAAAAAAGGGAGTGTGCAGCGGTTAATTCCCCTTAAAATAGCCCCGCACACTTGTCCAACAAACACGTTGCCCCCTTTTCATATCGTCGGTCTAAACATTGCACACTTATTTAATGATGATCAGATGATTCACACAGCAGCCAACCTAACTTCGTATTTTTGTTCCCGCCATATTACCCCCTCTTCGCTACGCTGCTTACAAAAGGCAACAAAATATCACCTAAACTCGGATAAAAACCGACAAAACAGCAGCCAGTCTCCCCTTCTTGTTATTGACATTAAAGATAAACTTGAACCGCTTATAGTCTGCGAGTAAACTGATCGATTTGTCGGCCAACGGCTTCATTAACCGGAGCCAGCCTGTGCCTGCTTGAATGACACGGAGATCCGGTGCACCGCGCTTGATGCGTGGGCAGCCAAAAACTCGACGGTCGGCGTTTTCCCTCTCGACTCATGCACGAAATAAAACTGATTTAACATCGAATATAGCCTCGTTAATGTGTAAACAGCGACAATTACTCTTTCTAAGCAGCACTTTTTCGCCGTTGAAGTGTTCAGAGAACTGCATACTGTATCTCAGGGATCGCCATGTTGTCATTCTGTCGTCTTTGAAGCTCTGGGAGAAAGGAACTGTCTCCATCTTTGTTTTTTTACTAAATTTCCGTTCTCAATATATTTCCTTCGCCACTTCGACCTGAAAACGATGCAGTAACCCTGCAAACAAACTGGCAATATCGGTCGTTCGCTTCGACGACAAAGAATATTCCACTTCCCCAAATGAAAAGCTGGTTTAACGAGAGAAAAAAGAGAAAATCTTTACTAAGGGTGGATTCGCAATCCTTTCCGTTGCTGTTGGGTTGGCTAATGGCGGGCAGACAGACCTCTGTAGCTGCTCCTCTACCGCACGGCAGCGTTTAAAAGGGGCAATGGCTAGCCTGTAGCAACCTAGCTCACAAAAATCATTGCATTTGTCATTAGTGACTGCATCAGCAGGCCGCGGGGAAGCTACTGCTTCTTTTTTTTTTTGCTCTTCCTCCTCATTTGCGAAGACAAATCAATTCATTAACCGGCTCCGGCTCCGGTGAATTAAGCGCACAGTGATTCAAAGTGTGTTTAGACGGAGACACGGTGTCCATTTTGGTGTTTTTTAACTTGAGAAGTCGTGAGCTTTGACGTTTGACAACAACTTTTTTTTTTTTTTTTTTTGCTCCAACCATCTGAATTGCGCAACCAGTGTTAGCTTTTAACGGACTCAAACTAACTCCGCCTTCAGACTTGTTTTTCTAATATTTTACACCAACTACAAAAATGTCTTTTTTAATCTTTTTTTTTTACACAAAGTAAAGGGCCATTTTGCCAAACAACAACAACACCCCCCCCCCCTCAATAAACACCTTTTCTGGTTGTGTTGTTTATCAGCTTGTTGACATAAATCACATTGTTTTGCTTGAGAAGAACATTTTGAGCAATATTATGAATTTAGTTTGTTTTAGGCTTAACTATAATTATGAATCAGGAGTGATTATAGTTGCAATAAATGCTTAAATAAAGGGAGATTTAAGTCGTTTTTTTTAATGTGATGTTATACCTTTTGCATATTTCAGGTACGAGAACTTGTCCTTGACAATTGTCGATCAGTTGAAGGAAAAATCGAAGGCCTCACAGCTGAGTTTGTCAACCTGGAGTTCCTCAGTTTGATAAATGTTGGCTTAATCTCAGTCTCCAACCTGCCTAAACTAGGAAAACTCAAAAAGGTAAAAAAAAAACCTTCATACGTCCCTCATTTAAAACCTGAACTGTCAGTTGAAAGTGTCAGCTGCACTCAACATATTTCCTCCTTCTTCTATCTTTCAGCTGGAGTTGAGCGACAACAGAATCAGTGGCGGCCTTGATGTTTTAGCAGAGAAACTACCCAACCTTACACATCTAAACCTGAGTGGCAACAAATTGAAAGACATCAGCACATTGGAACCATTGGTATGCACTCACTACACACACACACACACACACCCATGAACATGCTTACAAAATGTGCATGTCACTGTAAACTACTGTAGTGTGAGGTCGGTGCAGACACTGTGCTTATCTCATGCTAATGCAGAATGTATTTTAATTTGACAAAGCAGTTTGAATATTTATATAAAATCTTGCTGCATTAATGTAAACGTGATCTCAGTTTATACTCCTCAACAGTAGCATCTGTGTTTAGTACCCATGTACATGAATTTCCAATAACAGGAGACATTTGAGCCAATTACACACAGGATTATAATAAAAGAATATGTTTTCAAGAAAATCAGATCAGAAATATGAACTTTATTACCAAAATAAACAAATACAAAAGTCTTTTTGTGTAATACAGAACATTAAGTGTTAAAGTAGTACATCAGATTGTAGGGGAAATCATCCATGTAGCGTCGAAATACAACCACAGATTTTAAAAGCATAACCAGCTCTGCACAAATCGTATATCTACTGATCTTTTTATAGACGATATCACCTAACCTTATTCACCATATACACACATTGGTATGCAGTATCCTTGACTCAAGACATGACGGCTGTTCAAGCAACAGTTTCTCATCACAGTACTTCACTTGCATCTCATTCACAGAAAAAGCTGGATAACCTGAAGAGTTTGGACCTGTTCAACTGTGAAGTGACAAACCTGAATGACTACAGAGAGAGTGTGTTCAAACTGCTGCCCCAGCTTACCTACCTGGATGGTTATGACATGGAGGATAGGGAAGCCTCTGACTCTGACGGAGAGGTAGACGGAGTAGATGATGATGAAGATGAAGGTGAGGGGTTCTGCTGTAACGATCTCACTTTGGCCACAGCGTGACTTCACTTTGTTTGCGGCTGACCGATTTGTTGTTGTTTGTATCGCAGAGGGAGAGGAGGAGGAAGACGAGGACGGAGAGGAGGAGGACTTTGATGAGGAAGACGACGACGAGGAGGATGAAGAGGAGGTAGAAGGAGAAGAGGATGACGATGAGGTCAGCGGAGAAGATGAGGTAAACAAACAAAAGCTTGATTGGGTTATTTGTCTTAGTGTTCAGGTGAATTGTTTGTTTTAACCTGCAAATATTTGCTCACCAAGGAGGAAGATTTCGGCCAGGATGGCGAGGTTGATGAAGAAGATGACGATGACGATGAAGATGATGACGGTATGTACCATTTCATTAGTTTGAAAAAAAAAAGTTACTCCTTCAGATTTAAGTCCATAATTGTTGCATGAATTCATCTTATTCTCCAAATCTTCCTGCTTGTGTGTACTGCTAAGTATAAATAGTGAGAGTGCAAAGTGATTACACACAGTACACACAGTATCTTATTGCCTTTTATGTTAAATTGTGGTGTGTGTGTGGACAAAGGTCAGTAGTCAAATGTACTTAAACTGCAGTCACAAAGCAGTTTTATTGTTAATGGAAATGTAGGATGGCCTAGTGAGGACAGAGATCTTCAGATTTAACAGTTTATATGTACACGAGCTGCAGATCTGAGTAAAATATGTACATGTACGTACGTTTATGGGTGCCAAGGTGAATCTGATAAAGCCTAATACAACTTGACACCAGGAATAATAGGTACAGAAGCCAAGAAGGGCCACGCTTGGAATAAAAACCTGTTTATCTTGAGAAATTAGTTGTGATCTGATCAACTCATTATCACAAAAAAAAAGGTTGTTTGCTCTCGTGTTTATCAGACATCAGGAGTGCCATTGCGGCAGACACAGATGACTTCTTGACAAGTGTAGCTACTGATTTAAAATACACGAGATCTGAAAATGTGCTGCGAACAAAACAAAATCATGACAGTGATCTTTTTAAAGGCTGAAATCAGGAGTGACTGAATTAACTCTTTATCTTGAAAAATCTGTCCAGATAACAAAATAATTAACAACTGCGTGGTGGTTACATAAACACGACACCTGCTGGTGTTTCTGTTGACAGTGGACGCTTTATGCAGGAGAGTTCACCAAGTTCACAGGCTCTTATCAAGTGCCAGCAATTATCCATTAATCCACTCATAATATAACTGAAATAAGACATCATACTTGACCAGTTTCAAGTAAAGAATGATACAAAAACTTCAGTCAAAAGATTAAAACAACTGGGGAAGGAGAGAAGGGCTGTTTAAATCCTGAAAAATGTCAATACTGGAGATGCATATCTGACACAGTTTATTTTGAGCTGCTAATCGTGTAACATTATAACGTGTAGGGGACAGCAAAACATGATAGTGACCATTCTTAAACACTGCACACACTCCCAGAGATCACACTGGAGGTAGATAATGTTGAAATAAGTTCAATGAAGTCATTTATGATAGTTAATATTAAATAAATGTTAAAAATCTGTTGTATTCCTGACCCAAATGGTATTATATGTAAAAAATCCTGTATAATGTGATCCCTGCATGACTGAGCCTGGTTGTTGTTGTTTTGAAATATTCCCTTTTATATTCACTGTTGCTAAGATCGAAGTTTGTGGTCTTGGCACCCCTGACACACCACATGACACGGATTTCCTCTTTGCCCCCAGAAGCAGATGCCGGCAGAGGTGAGAAGAGAAAGCGAGACCCAGAGGATGAGGACGACGACGACGACGATGAAGACGACGATTAAGAGCAAAACTGAGAGCCTACCGAGTTACCCTTCCTCTCCCACAAACCCGAACGTCCACCACCCTCCTACAACTCGCACCACCTTTGTAATCCACGTCTACCCGCCCACCCCACCCCGCCCCACCCAGCCCTGCCTCCCTCCCCCCCAGCTCTGAGCTCTTTTTATGGGGCAAGACTGTACCGGATGGGTGGGCCAAGTGGAGCTGCCCCCCCCCTTTCTTCTCCTCTCCTGCCTCTATCCTCATGGAAAACATCCCCCTTTTTTTTTTCTCTTCTCCTCCTCCTGCCCCCATCCCCATGGAACTGAGAGCCACCCAACACCCTCCACCTCACCCACCCCACGGCCCCGAGGTTCTCAGGCAGCCCAGCACTCAGCATTCCACAATTTCACTGTCAATCCCTCTTTATGTATTCCCGTGTGAGGACTTTGGGACTGGTATCTAGTTTTGGGTCTGTGCTTTTAATATTTTGTTGGATTAATTATTTTTTGTTGTTGGGTTTATTATTTCTCATTTTTTGTCTTTTTTTTTTTTTTTTTCCTGTTCCTTATTTTTCCCAATAAAATTATTGCTATAGCAGCTGTGCAACCAGCGAGCCATGATTTTTAGTGTGGCCGCCTGTTGCACAAATCAAGGTTGTAGCTACATTTTTACTTTCTGTATGACAAAAAAAAAAAAAACAACTTTGTAAATAAAATGTTAACATTTTGTGCTTTTCTCTCGTCCTGCGTCGCTTTTCTGGTGTCCCAAACGTAACGTACCGTACAGGGATGAAACGATGGCTGTATGGTCCATTTTTCCTCATCCACCTCTGCAGTTATGCTCTCATGTTCTCTGCACTGATGTCGACTGTATACAGTCCACAGAAAAGCCTTTGTGTCTAGTCTTAAATAAGATAGGGTTGTTTTTTTTTTTTGTTTTTTTACAAGTCTATCTTGATACAATACTCACATGCCAATTTGTATGTGGAAGTAGCGGTTGCTGTAATCATTACTCCTCCATATTTTCCACAAGGAGACCCTTTGCTGTTGAGAACAATGTGAAAGATGGCGCCTTAGCAGTCTGAGATAATTAAATCAAGTATCTTCCAAAGTCTTTTTCATATTAAAACATCTCTCTTGGAAGATTTCCACTTGATTTGGCAACAACTGCTGACTTTGTCCCTCTCTCTCCATCTCTTACATTGGACTAAGTAGGAAGGCATCTCATGGCCATTGTGGAGCAGAAATATGAGCACAGCAGCCATTTTTTGGGCTTGATAAACCCTTCAACAAAACGATGTCTACTTGGGACCCCTCGTCACAGGCTCCGTATGTCTAATATAAGCTGTGAGCAGTCGAATCTTTCCTGGTTGTTTCGTTTGAATAACTTTTATAGGGCAGAAAAGGAAAAAGTTGAGGATTTTACAAGAATAAAAGAAAATAAATTTTGTATATAGCAAAAAAAATATGGTATGTGGGTTTTATTTCTTCCCTATCTGTGTCATCACTCAGTGACCCTGCCTTATTCTTGTGATTTCAGGTATATTACAGCGATCAGTAACTTAATAATGAATGCACATATGAGCATGTGAGTACTGTTTTCAGACAGACCTGAAAAAATGTGTGTAGCACATCATGCCGCTGGTCTGTAATGTCTTTATTTTTAACATTAAGCCAAATAATAGCAACCAAACTCTATTACTGTCTTTTTGAGAAACAATAATTTGTTTTTAAAAGAGTTTGTGGCTGCTGATCGTCTCCAGGCTTCATGTTTGAATTTTAAACACAAGCTAGACAATCATGTACATATGAAAAATGTTGGTTGTCCGCATGTTGCAGCCTCCTGGGCTCTAATAATTAACCATAATACAACATAATAAAAACTTTAAAAATTACATATAATTATAAAAATAATTAAATAATACAACTCAAATAATCAACAGTCAACTGAGGGTTACAGGAGCTGCAAGCAGGGCTGCTGTGCAACTGAGTGAAATGTATTTTACTTCCATTTATTATTTTGGGCAGGACAATATTCAACTCTATTAGAGAAAAGAGACAAATGGACTTCCCAGAAATATTTAATTATATTTTGTGTGATTCATATTTTGTTTCAGAAACAATATTTAAAGAAAGGAACAAACCCCTTTTCAGTTTTTACTAAAACTAAACTTAAACACATTTAACAGACAACTAACATATAATTACGTATGAACTGAGATGATGTGCTGTAGAAGGGATGATGGGATGAGGGTTGATGGATAAAAGGGTGCAGGGATGAGGGTTGAAGATTGAAGAGATGAGAGTCGAGGGATGAAGGATGAGGGGATGAGGCTAGTGCTATGAAGGGATGAGGGTTGACATGAGAGATGAGGGTGAAAGGATGAATGGATGAGGGTTGAGGGGTGATTGTCGAAGGATGAAGGGATGGGAGTCGGGAGATGGGGGTCAAGGGACGCCCAGGGATGAACGGATAAAGATTGAGGACTGAAGGGATGAGGGTCAAGGAATAAAGGGATGAATGGATCAGGGTTGAGAGATGAAGGGTAGGTGGATGAAGGGATGAGGGATGAAGGGATGAGGGATAGAGGAGTAAGGGATGAGAGGAGACATCAGGGTTGTTGATTGATGGAGGAGTTCAGAGATCGACCGGTGTCGACTTGAGGTGGGAAGACAGAAAGGAACCGGCAAGGAGTTGAGACTCTGAGTGTCTCTTTGTTGCTCTACATATTATGGTTCCTGTGTTTGAATGAAAGACTGAAGAAAAAAAGGAGAGAGGAGACGGGAGGGATGTGAAAACTGAGTCAAAGAGGGAGTGAACGGACACTGAAGGTGTGCTCAAGTTTCAAGTGTTCAAGGCATGGTCCTTGTTCCTGAGCCTCATTATAATATTTGTTATATTCACAATAAAAGCATTAAAATACAGGCACAGTGAGGCTCATATGAACCCAGCAACAACCCTTTAATGAAACAGTTTATTAAATCAGACACTGAAAGCTACAGTCGACTCTGCAGCTACATTATTGCTCCAGTATAAAGTAAAGAGATGTGCATGCTTTAATACCGAGACGTCTCTGGAATGGACCGATGTTGTTCTCATTTGGCTTGTTGTTTTCTAAGATCCTATTTGAATGTATTGGCCACATTCATAACAGAGCAACAGAATGATCATCGTCTATTACAAGTTTCAGCACAGCAAAGCAATCACCACTGTTCTAAAGATTTATGAAGAAACAACTTCACTTCGCCACTCCACACTTCTTATTATTAGTAATTTATAATAATGCATGACATTATACTCTGTTTGCAGCTGCACATGCACAAGCAAGCCACTGATTGACACAAGGTGGTACCACAAATATCCCCAAAGTATGAGTGGATATTTGTTGATCTAACTGGCAGTGAAGGCATTATTTTGTTGTCTTATTGTCATACAAATATTGAATTCATTCATCAATTTAAAGGGTTACTCCAGCAATTAGTTTTGCAACTGAATGAAGCTGGTGAACTCATCAGAGAGAAAGAGAGGTCAAAATATCCTGACTTTAGTCTGTAGTACGGTCTAAAACGCTGCATTCCTACATTTCCCATAATGCAACCAATAACATATTTTCTTGTTAGACCATCCCTAACTACTTACAGCCAAGTGGCAACCTCCGTGGCTGTGAAGTGAAGCCAACATGGAAGACTGCAGTACCTTGAACAGCCACTTGAGGCCGGATACAGAACAAGTCAGTCTCCATAAGCTCCCATGTTAAAATGTGTTAAAACATGTTTACAGCCTAGTACGAAAAACAGTTTTGGTCTCTATAACTCATTTCAACTGTACTGAGGGTGACTGTTTTTAACTCACCTGTTCAAATTATATTAAGACTTAAAGTTATGCATAATTAACAGCAATTAACCTCACCAAGGATCCACGTCTTTGCCAATTTTTAGATTTTTTAGATACAAATTGTTTATAATTAATGAAAATAATATCCAATGAAATTCAGTTAAGTCAAATTAATAGAGGTATACCATTTAAAGTATATGTTAGATCTGATGTTATATATTATAATGTCTTTTTTTATTGATTTAATATTGAACATTGTGGGCTCACATGTGGTGAAATAGGGCGACAGTAAAGAGAGTGAGAGGAGAATACTGCTATTAACTATTCAGCGAGTATAAAAACAGCAGCTGCTTTTATCGTTTAGCGAGCATTGAATTCCCAAGCGAACCAATGATTGTTCTTTCAATGCACAATTCTGGCAGATGCTTAAACAGTCCTTTTTCATTTGCATCAACTTCAGAGAGGCAGAAATAGTACACAAATAAAATCATGTTTTTGGATGAGGGGAAAAAATCTATTTGACTAACTGCTCTGAGACAGAAAAAAATGGAAGTACAACCCAACAACAGTCACTTTAAACTGTTGTGATGTGAACAAGCTAAATCAGCCAAATCAGCCCTTGAGCAAGTCGACTGGCCAACTGTAAAAACAGCAGCACATTGTGGGAATGTGTTGAGACTAACCAATAGCCGCGGTGGTTAGAGTTGGCTGGGCATTGCTGCTCCTGGACAAAAAGTCAGCCAGAAAATGAAGCTGTGCTAGAACTGTCCTGCCAGAGGTCAAAAGGTTCACAATTGTATTGAGGCTAGTGTGTCTGTATGTGTGCGGATTGGTGTGGCAGTTTCCATGTGTTACATCTTTGACAAGTGGCCAAAACCTAGAAAGCCAAATCTAGACAATCATCACGGTGCTTGTGCCTCTGACTACATACTGTAAATACAGGCATGCATGGTAGTTTGTACTATATCTGACCGGTTATCTTAGGTAACAACTATATTATTTGCGTTGCAGTTCTGTGACATCTATGCATATTTACATGCCAATCAAAAAGCTGTTTAAGTTTGTTGGGTGAAACAAAACAGTCAAAGATGACTGTCCCAAGTGAGTCTGAAAGCAACAAATATGTGAAACTGGTCTGGCTGCACTGTGGCCCTGAGGGAAAACAGATTGCTCCATGTCATTAAGATGGACTTCACCAAGTGTTCGGCGTAAATATGTGTGTATTTCATAGTTACTTCTATTAAGCCTTTTTTTGGTTGATTATCATAGATAAGCATGTAAAAACAAACAAAACATTAAGAAGTTCCCTGTCACATTTAAGCAAAATAAGTAAAATGTTCATCTTTAGAGATGAAGTCCTGTCCGTCCTGCTGAGTTCACTTCTGTTCCACTAGCCTCTTCATACTGTGAATCTATCCATCCATTTTCTGTAAATCTTAGTCCTATCAGGGTAGGGGGGAGCTGGGAGAAAGGCAAGGTACACCCTGAATGAAGTCGCCAGTTCATCACGGGACTGACACATGGAGACATCTACGGACAATTTAGAGTTGCCAATTAAAGGTCCAGTGTGTAGGATTTAGTGGCATCTAGTGGTGCAGCTGGTGACTGCAATCAACTGAATGCATTTGCCTCACACTCCCCTTCTAAGGTGGCATAAAATTATATATGCAAAAAGGCCTTTCTAGAGCTAGTTTGTCTGTTCTGGGCTACTGTAGAAACATGGTGGCCTCCGTGGAGGAGGACCTGCCCCCTCTGTAGACAGTTATTCACATTATATTCCATTCCTGCTATATTCTGTGCATAGAGCCCTCTAAATCTGACCCACTGAACCTTTAATCTGGATGTCTTTGGATGTGGGAGGAAGCTACCCGGAGTGAACATGCAAACTCCACACAGAAAGGCCCCAGCCGGGATTCAAACCCTGCCTCCCTAGACTCCACAGGTCCTTCATTCCAACAGCTGTCAGACTCTTTAACACCAGCATGACTTCATGACTTTCTTCTAGAGATTTCGTATTTATGAATCAGTTCTTATCAATCTTGTGTATACAAGCTGCTGTGACAACTGGATTTACCCGGTCTGGGATCACTATCTTGTCTTATCTAGTTTAGTGCTGCTGTCCTATGAGAACCAAATTTCTCGACTCTGGAAAACAGCTTGGTTTCTTGTTTGTGTTGTGACAATGCAAAAGTGACCAAAGGTGTCAGGGAAATGTAGTAAACAATACAATACTTAACACTTCACCAGCACAGTGCCACTGTCAGAGATGAAGTCTATCTTATCTTATATATTACATTTACTGGAAAATCTAATGAAAAACTCTATTATTAACAAATATCACCAGTCTGTTTTTCTATAATCCAGTTAATTAAATAATGACACATCAATAAATGTGATATCCCTCCCTAACACAGCTGACAATGATGGTATAAAACATTGTGGGAAAATCTCTGACAGCAGACAAATCTCCCAATATCTCCTTTCTACCTCTCACTATCTCACGTCAGAGCTATGAGGTGCTCAAATTTTACTATCCACGACAGGAGCAGATGACCTTTCAGCTTAAAATACAAGCAGAAACTCCAATATCATGTTACAAAGAGACAGAAAAGACAAATACAAGGACCGGCCACTTCATTAGGTACACCTGTACAGACTTATGTGATCCAATACAACAACTCTAACATAAATTCTACAGTTATGAAGCTTATAATATTTGTTGACACTGTCAGAAAGGTATTAATTCTACTTTATGTTTATTATTAAAGTCTTAGTAGGTGCTGCATTATACTGAAAGGTGTTTCTGATGTATGGAAGTGGATTGCTGCCACACCAGAAACATAAAAAAATGATCAGTATCACGTTATGACATCAAATATTCATCATATTCATCTCCTTAAAACATGATAATTTATTGTTATAATGCGTTTTTTTTCACTAAACGTGATAAGTTTGTATGTTTGCATGAGGAAAGGTGTGCAGAGTGCAGATAATGAGGAATATGGCTCATTTACATGACTTGATTAAAGTTGTATTTCATGCTGGGGTTGAGGCATGGCGAGATTCTGTTATCACTGTGCACAGCGGATGATATTGTGATAAGTACGCATACATTAAAGAGGATTTTAAAATGAATGGGGATGTACAGGAGGAATAAAAAACAGTTGGACCTGCTGGAGCTAGAGTTGTTTCTCACTGATCAGCTGGAGGGACACCAAAGGCTGCATGGGTCCTCTTCAACCCCATTTGAGACCAAGTTATCACGTTATAACATGAAACACATTTTAACAATATAAATTATGACGAACTTCATACTGATGGCAGCAATAACCTTCCATACTAATGTATGTATTGTGGCCAAAATATTACAAACACCTCTCAATATGATGCAGTCCAGTTTAACACCGCTGCAAACTACAACCTCTCTGACAACATCAGCAAAAACTGAAACATTATAAGCTTTGTAAAAGTACAATTCACGTTAGACTTGTCATATTAGATCGCACTGGATTGTTCAAGTGTACCTAATAAAGTGGCTGGTCGATGTATATTCAAGCTTTAAATCTAGTGGATCACAAGCTGACCCAGAGGTGGAACAGGACTCCGGCTCTACAATGGCTTTTTTAATAGTTTCTTCACAGTGACTCCACATCACGACGTCCATTTTTAAAACAGTTTGCGTACTGTATTTTCCTCCAAAAAAAAAAAAAAACAATTGCGAATTCAAGTACTTGATTAAATGGTATTTTCTTTGACTGTAAAAAATAAATATAAAAATTAAGATCAAAGCTGCTACATGGCATCAGTTACAGAATTGGCGTACACGATATCTGTTGCCAATTTTCCAGTCATTCAAAAATAAAAACAAAAATGCAGCTCAATGGATCGCATGAACACAGCGGGGGGAGTTGTGGGTTGTCATTTTTGTCATTCATTTAGATCATTCTCATTCAAGCACGCATTCATTAAAACACCACATCTCCACTTACAGTAGTTTAAATATTGGCGGGGAGGGAGGGGGCAAAAAAAAAAAAAAAACAATCACCAAGCATAGAAAATAAATCCAACGTTATCGTACAATCATACAGGATGTCTGTGCCTACCCTGCAACAACGTTCAAACAACACACAGACAACCACATCATTCAGTCACGACAGGCACAAACATCCTTTTATCTCTCAGCTACAAAGAGAATAAAAAAAAAAAGGTAAAAATTACAATAAACTTGCATAGCTGTGAAGCGTACAAAAGAATTATGGTAAAGTTCAACAGGTGCAAAGAGTTTTAAAACATGTTACAGCTGGGTAAGACTCAGTGTTTGAGTGTATTTACATGAACAAAGAATATGTGCACCTCGTGACAGACCGATAGATTCAGAGAAAAAAGTTTCAAATTACCCCTGTGCAGTGAGTGTTGGGTGGAGGTGGTGGTGGTGATGGGGGGACTCATTAAAGGATAAAAGCGGACCCTAAGAAGAGTGTGGTGATTTAAAAATGGGGTTTATACAGTAATGCATGTGTTCCCACGAGGAGATGACTCCGCAGGTCGGGTAAGTCTTAAAGTGAGCTCTGACTCTGGGAGTTTTTGATGTTCTTAATCTCGAGCTCCAGCTGTTTGACGCGCACGTCCCTCTGGTTGAGGAGCTCCCTCAGTCGGCGGATCTCCTCCTGCTGCTTGTGGAACTTCAGACGAAGCTGTGGACGAAACACGCACAAAATATTAGGGTATCATTTTTTATCTACTTTTAATCTTCAGTTTGAATTTGTCACTTAAATCTCCTGAAATGGTTTCCTCTAAGTGTCCGGCTGCCATAATCAGGATGAGAGAAGCTATGAGTTGATGTTATTGACAATAATTAATAATAACAAAACAACACTGGGTAACTATTGGCTTTTTTGCCTCTAGCTTTTGCCTCTCAGTGCACATAGAGGCTGCATTATTTGTGCTGAATGTAACCGCTGTCAGGAAATAACTTTTTATTTCACTGACTAACCAACCTCGATAATCTTTTATCGAGGCCGGTGCTCCCTTTCCTATTCACTGTCTGTCTCTCAACCATTGCTCGCTTTCGCAAGCCATCAGATTTTTGTTCTGTCTGAATGCGCCATTAACACTCAGATTGTATGCAGCCTGGCAGGACTCAAAAAAAAGTTTTATTATAAAAATCTATTTTCTTTATCTAGATTTTGTGGTTACACAAGTGAAAATACTTTTATGAAGAGAACTGAGTACCATTTTCAGGGTTAAGTGCAATAATGATACAGAAATTTAGTCCACATTCAAATCTAATTATTCTGTTGGAGTGTAAACCACAACGATTGATTTAATCGTAGTGTGTTAATGTATAATTAACTGGATTGTGAAAATAATCTGCAAATCTAAAACCAGGATATGAACTCAAATCATTCAGTACCTCGTTCTCCGTCTTAGGGGGAGAGCAAAGTGCGAGGTCTTCTCCGTTGCTGAAGGGTGACCGACTCCTGTCGTCTGCTGTAAGGCTGCCGTCCTCGTTGCCGTCTTTGGTTTCCAGTTGACCCTGAATGTACGCCAGCTGCAGCATGCCCGGTCTGTTCTGAGACCTGCGGCTGTCCAGCGAGTTTCCCATCCCTTTGGTCATCTCTGAATACGACTCTTCTACTTGACTTCCGGGCTTCAGAGACATGAGCAGTGGGCCTAGATGACAAAAGTTATAAATTAAACTACCTGACAGGATATAAAACACCTTGACCAGGTACAACATTAAGTTTGCTGATGAAAGTTTGACTTATAAAGAGCAAAATAATCTTCTTGTATTTACATTTAGTCATTTAGTTGATACTTTTATCCAAAGCGACTTAGAAATGAGGGAAACAATCATGGTACAGGGTGACAAGGACATGTTAGTGCAGCAATAAGTCACTCATGTCCAGTTGTTGGTAGTGCATGTAGAGGAGGACTCTCTGAAGACCTGGGTCTTCAGGAGTTTGTTGAAGGTAGAGGGGGACGCCCCTGATCTGGTAGGAACTTGTATCACCTTCCACCGACTGGGAACAACAGATGAGAAAAGTTTGGATCGCCCTGAGTGTACGGGTGGCAGAGCAAGGCGTCGCTCAGTGGAGGAGGTAACATAACATAACATAAGGGTATTCAAGTAAGTGGGTGCAGGACCGGAGACTACTTTGTAGGCAAACATTATGGATTTTAATTTAATGCAGGCGACTATAAGTAGCCGGTAGAGCTTGCTCAGCTGCAGGGTAACGTGACCTTTTGGGTTGATTGAAGACCAGGCACACCACCGCGTTGTGGATCATCTTAAGGGTCTCACTGTGTAGTCTGCGAGGCCTGTCGGGAGGGCGTTACAGTAATCGAGTAGCGAGATGACCACAGCCTGTGTCAGGAGTTGGGTCGTATGTTGAGTCAGGTAAAGCCTGATTTTTTATATGTTGTGAAGTGCAAAGCGCCATGACCGGGCAACGTGGTCAGAGAAGTTTCTCGCTAGGGCGAAAGATAGGGAGTCACTTTTGTCAAGAGTGAACAATTCGACGTATTTAACATCAGTATGTTTATGTTATGACATGGCAACAGTGTGGTATTGATTTTACCGGTGTCACTCTACTCTACTTTGAACCCTGACTGTGTTTTAGTGTGGAGCAGTTCACCACCAGCTTTTCGCAATAATCAGTAAGAGAAGACCTGCAAATCCCCCAGCACGTCACCAACATATACAAATGTCACACACACATTAATTCTGACCTTTATCAATGCCGCTGAGCCACTCCTCTGCAGTCAAAGCAGGTTTGTTACCAGCCGTCATTGGATAGATGTCTTCTTGGTATGACTCCGACTGGAAACACAACACACACACACAGTATATTCACATGGAGGTACACACACCAAATTAGATGAAACTGGATGCATTTCTTTATATCTGCTGGCGTTTGAGGTTGGTGTAAGTCGACCCTCACCCTGCGGGGTACGATCATGGAAAGAGGCTCGATGAAGCTCTTGATTGTCACCAGTTTGTAGAACCTGAACACCTCGCAGGAGCTCACATCCAGACCTCTCTTTGGCATCACACCTGAAGGAAGTCACACAGACCAAGACAGTTTCACACAGGAAGCACACCTTATAAGACTACTGTGCTATACATAAAATATCTTCTGTTGCACTTGCACTAATGGAGTGCTGACTGATGAAGATGAGGTGGAAATGTAAGAGAAAACCAAGACAAGACAAATCTGCAATAAGATGTACTGTAACCTCATCGTGGCTTGACAAGTAGGAGTATAATAAAACTATAAAAGTCCTTTAACAAGCACATATACAGCATGTTCATATAGTAAAGGACTGATTAGGTGCCAATGCAGAACAAAAGCCACCCCGAGCACAGGTTCATGAGCAGTAAAAAGGTTTTTTTTAACCCTTTTATCACCTGCCTATATTCAAGTAAATGTGCTATTTTAGATCATTAGAGCCTTGCATTGAATTTAGATACAAAATATCTGGAGGCTTTATTATATTTTTGCACTGCTGGACCTTAAAAATAGAAGAGACAATATTTTTTTAAAGTTTCAAAACAAAATGCTCTATATACAAGACCACAAAGAAGGGGAGTTCCTCAATAACTCAAAGAAACTGACGCAACCCGATCTCAGTTTTTAAATTATTCTTCTTTGTAACCAGCCACGGTTTAAGTCGTTTAGGACTCCAATCGATCAACACTTATATCACATGCTGATGTACCTTTTCAGAGCAACAGTTTGAGGGAGGACTACATAATGCTAGTTTCCAGCAGGCGGAACAGCATTTCTGTTTTATCGCTGAAGATCTTCTGCTTTTCAGTTCATTCGCACGCTGTCCTTGTCTTGACCTTTAAAATCTCCAACATGTCTGTTAGTCTGCAGGCTTCAGCTCACGCTGAGTGTCACTTCACGTGATCTACAACTTTGCTTTCATCAGCTGGTTTGGCTATTCAAATATTGCAGGCTTATTTGCACAGCAGCTTTGCTTACAGGTGCAGGAGAGTCAGCACGGCCAGAAGGCAGGCAGAGTTTCTATAGAGTGATCAACCGCCACGTATTACACACATTCAAGTGAGGAAATGTACAACATATGTGGAGGTTGATTGAAGAAGCATATAGTACCAATGTGTTGGGTGTGTTTGTGTGTGTTTTCTTACCGAATCCTTTCTGAGGTAGGAGCGAGCGGTAGTCTGCTAGGTAGTGTATGTACGGTTTTTCTGAGCTGATCTCATAGTACCTCATATTTCCATCACCCTGACAGAGACAACAGAATTATTTGTAACAATAATACTACATGTAGGTTGTGTTAACGTAAGGATTAGTTTAGAGACCCACCTTTCCAGCAACGTAGAGCATGTGTGTGTCAGGGTCGTAGAAAGGAAAAATGACTCCTGAGGAACCGTCCAGGTTTTCTTGTAACAAAGGCACAGACAGATCGTCCTGCAGACACACACAGAAGATCGAAAACAAACATTTAAGCATCAGTAAAAATCCCTCATATCAAAATCTTCTACATAAGAGCTGAATTAAAAAACATTGAGCGCCCAATCCCTAATCCATGTTTCAGCCATAATCTCCCACCCACGATACACTCTCTCATGTCAAAACACACCGGCCTGCCACACTGACTGTTATTACAGGCTAACAGGCGTGATTGATCGCAGGATCGGGAACTGGACCTACTTTAACACAGTGAGTTCTTCATGTGTGGTGAGTGTTTGTCCAACAATCTGTCCACTAGATGGCAGAGTTGTGCGTGAGAGAGGAGGAGCAGCTCAGACGTCAGGATGTGAAGAGCTTTTGTGCTTTTATTTTGTTTTACTGTGTGATTCACACATGAGATCACCTCACAATGAGTTGCTCAACTTATTTTCACATCGTTTATCACGTCTGAAATATTCAACTTTCCTCCCTCGCTCAATCTTTATCTTAGTTTTCTATATTTATTTCAATACTCAGCTGTATTTTCCTGTTTTTACAAGGCCACCAAGACTCATGACCTCTCTTCTGATAAGATAATAAGCTCCACATACTTTTTTATTATTATTATGAATTCTCTATTATTGTGATACTGCTTATTTTTGTTGCTGCTGACTTCTTTTGCTATTCATTGTTTACACGGGCCTCTGTAGTCAAGGCAACTCCTGTATACCACTATTTATTGTTAAACTTAATAAAATAATAACCACAACAACTTTCTCTAGTTAAAGGGACAGTGTGTAGGATTTAGTGGCATCAAGTGATGTAGTTGCTTATAGCATCATCTTTGCTTCACCCTCATCTTCTCAGCATCAAAGAGAAATTATAAGTGGCTGCGAGACATGCAAAAAACGTGAAAGGCCCTATCTTGTCTATTAGTTTGTCCATTCTGGGCTTCTGTAGAAGCATCCTGGTTCATCGCGGTGTATAAAGGACCTGCAGTGTCTGTAGACAAAAAAGTCTCAATCTAAGGTAAAAAAAAACAAAAAACAATGATTCTCATTTTCAGGTGATTATTCACTAATGAAAATTGTTATTCTATATTCCACTTCAACCATATCATGTAAATAGAGCCCCCTAAATCTTACACATCCATGACCAGAGAGACTTTCACTTCAGGTTCTGGTCGTCTAACATCCAGACAAAAAAAGACTTTTACCATCTGTGCTTTTACTGTACTTTGGGGATGAATAAAATCACTTCATACAGGTGTTTTCTGTCTTTCTTTCTATCTTTATCTGTTTCTGTCACTGTTCCAACTCTTTAATCTTGTGTATAAACCTGTGTCAGTCCCTGCTTTGCTTTAAATCGATCATAATCAATTAAACGCTCTTTCATTTACTGGTTGCAGTTTCTCGGTTGTGAGGACTTGCTGCTCTTTGTAGAGACATATCTAATAGTAAACTGAACATCCCTTTCAGCTGTGGTACAATGGGTATTTTTCACTATTTATCCATGATGATTAACAGATAAATTCAGAAAGCAACTAGCAGATGAATGAAAATAATTGTTAGTTGAAGTCGTGCTTATTTGCTGTGGGGAAAAGTGAATAAATCTTCATAAATAAAGAGGACAGGAAACAAATTCAGTAACTAATAAATGTAAATTTTGCATGTATTGACTTCACATTACTGATTATGTCAATAATTTGAATTTACAATATGTTTGAAAGCACAAGAGGGAAGAGAACATCAATGTTTGTTTGAAACACTGTCTGTGTTGTATGGGAACAGCACGAAACGATCCACACTCAAAGGTCCACTTTCTACCTTTTTTGAAGTGATCTCATGGTCTTCATCACTGAATGGAGCTAGTTCAAGCGTCATCATGTGACCTAAAAGTGTCACACTTCAGTCACCTGATAACAAGTGACCATATACGTCATCACATGAACCGAACGTCCACGCACCGACACCTGATCCGGCTCCATTCGGTGATTAATACAGCACAGAAAAAAAAGCGAGTAAGTAGGCCTTTAGCACAAAACACTTGTAGTGCTGTCAGCTGTTGCTCTCACCAGATCCCACAGAGCCATCTGTCGATCATTCCAACGTGAAGTGCCTGTTGTGAGGAGCAACTTCAGGTTACCCAGGATCAGCACCTTGCCGGCTTTGTGCGTCTTGCAGTTGGCTTCCTGCGAACACATGACACAACATACATCAATCAAAGCATACTAAACATTTGGCATTCACAATATAAGACTTGTAAAACTCATATAAAAGCTATAGGCTAACACTAACAGCTGAACACTATATCATTGTGATGTAATGTTCCTTTACGTCCACGTGAACGTGTTTGGCAGATGAAGGTAGTGAACGCAGACGAATGTAAAGTGTGTGAATCACTGGCGGGTGACCCCAGAGGTCTGTGAAGTTATGCTCAGCCCAGAGGTGTCAGTTTTGGCTGTGTGGTGTTGGATGAGTGCCTGGGCTGGGAGGGAGGTAAGGAGCAGGCAACTCTCATTTATATAACATTAGCTGGGATGCTAATACATATTATTTTAACTGATTTAAGCCAGATTTTATGATAATACATATCCAAAAGTTGTGTTTTCATACCAGAAAGAGACTTTGTTCATTGCAGTTTAAAGTAAACTAAGTTACTTTACTTTTAACTAAGAGTGCATCTCAAAAAATGCTAATTATAAGAACTGAGGTAAAATTCATGATTAGTCCATAAAACTAACTTTAAAAACAATAAATGGTCCAGGTACAGTGTTTATGCTACAAATATATGTTTAATATCTACATAATACATACATATTATAATTAAAAAACAGAAAAAATAAAAGACATGATAACTAAATCTGCCTTTCAAAATAAGAGCACAGTAATTCTCAAATTACAGACAGAAATGTCTAAAAATACACACAAAGTGTTACCTGAAGTATGTTTCCTGAGCGTGGCTCCATGAGTCGGACCTTCCTGTCCTTGCAGGTGGTGGCGAAGAGGCTGCCATCTGTGTTGAAAGACATGGAGAGGACGACGTCCGTGTGGTGGCTGATTGTTCGCACGGGGTTCTTTATCACCTGCTCGGGACAGTCCAGGTTCCAGATCATCACCTGCAGATGTCAAGACACACACACACACTCATAAATACACACCACACATTAAGAAATCAATGGAGAGACAGTTTTAACATTTTCTATTGATATCTCGCTTGATGTTTGGCTGTTAGCAAAGTTCTGTTAGTTTTAGATTATAAATAATGTAAAAATAAAAAATACATGTGTGCAGTGTCCATATTTACCACAGTGATATTGCACTCTGAAAATGAAAATGCTAAATGCTAAATTGCAAAATTCCAATTTCTACCCAATGTTTGATTTATTAATTATGAAATTTCTGAAATTTCAAGAAGTTTTAGACTGATAATAAGTTTAATCTTGCTAAAAAAATAAATAAAATTCCACTATTGTGTGTGCAACATATGTTTTTATATCAGATCTAAAAGTGGTTCCAGTTTCTTTTTCGTTCTGACTCAACTCCACACTGCTCTCGATATTAAAAACAGGATGTGCTTGAAGCGAAATGGCTGGTACGAATGTGTCTGATCACGTCTGAAGGCGAACATGTTTATAGCTGTTTGCACACTCGAAGGTGTGTCGAAAACACTTCCGTCATGAAGAGAGGGGGATGCAATGCATCATGCAAACAGACGGCACTTTCAATATTTCCTCAAAGGCGTTCATGGTGTTGCACTTGTGAAAAGGCCAGAGCAGCAACAATCAGAGCGTTGCAGAAAATTCTTGAGTGACCTTTATCGTGATTTGTTAATAAGAACAAGGCTTCTACAGACAGCTGTTTGGCTGCATTGTAATACATAATTACTCACAGTATATCTCACAGTAAGTCCTCAGCTTTGTAGTTTCTTTGTGGCTGTGTTGAGGTCAGTGTGCATGAGTGCATACGTTGTGTTACCTGGTAGTCATAGGCCGTACTGAAGAGGATGTTGTTAGCAGTCGGGTGCCACTCAATGAGGCCCACTCTGCGGCTGTGACCCTGGAGCTCTTTCCATGGTACTGTAATGTTCTTCAGAACTCCATGAGGAGGGATTTCCCACACTTTCACCTGTGGACACACACCAAATTAACAAAAACACACACAAAAACAGACAATCTCTGCACTTAACATCTCTAAATCTATGAAACAAAAAGGCACACAGCCCCAGGACACACTTTGTAAAAACAGTCTTAACGAGGCAAAACCTGTTGACTCTTTCTTTCTCTTTCTGTGTACAGAGATGTGTTTTTAGCCTCTCAGATATGTCAGAGCTGAGGAATGTGTGGAATGGCTTCTTGTTCTTCTTGAAGGCTGAACGTCAAGGCAATAAAATTATCTCCCTGCCGCTTCATGCTCATATTCCAGGGGGAAATGATAAACACATCAGTGGAACCATTTTGAAAATGTACTGCGTACAGACCGTCGTGTCCTCGGAGCAGGAGGCGATGCAGTAGTCGTTGAATGGATTCCACTTGACATCTAACACGTTGCCTCTGTGGCCCGATACCCTGGGGTGGTGTGGGTCCACTTTACCTGTCTGATACACAAACACACAAATATAAACATATTAGCTACCTAATGGTTATTCTTGGCTTCAAGGAACAGTTTGGCATTTTGAGAAAATGCTTATTTCCTTTTCTTGTCAAGAAGATTGACACCACTCTCATGTCTGTACGGTAAATATGTAGCATCAGGTAGGAAACAGCTAGTTTAACGCTGTCCAAAGGTAAAAAAATCTGCTTACCAGCACTTCTAAAACTCATAATTAACATCTTACATCTTTGTTTAAGCTGTGCAAAAACCAAAGTTTTACCACCGTTATGTGCCAGACTATTTCTTGGCGAGGAGCAGTCCTTTCTTCACTGGTTTCCTGGCAACTTTATGTTAAATTAGTCAAATTGGCTGGTGGCTCTGTTTACATGTTTACCGCACAGACATGACAGAGGTACTAACATTCTCTTCTAACTTTTGGCAAGGAAGTAAACAGGCATATATTATTTAAGCTCTCTATAGAGCTTCTATTGCTCCATGGGGTGCTTATTAGCACATAACCTTAATATAACATTATTATAACATCATTATATTTGAATACGCACAAGCAAAGATCTAACTGCGACTGCATGCATACTGCAACGGTGTAAAGAAACACCACAAACTACAATTTTAAGAGATTAAGATAAAAGTAACACAGTTTTTAAGCTTCATCATCTTTGTATAATTGAGTTTTTTCCACCAGGATTTCATTTCCTCAGACTGTGTAGAATCAAATCTGATGAGAAAAAAACGCACAGCTGGAGTTTTCAGACTTCCACGTAGACACAAGTTTCAAGGAGAAGAGGCCAATCTTTAATTCAGTACATGGCTTTCTTTTCCTTTTAGTGGACTCAAACAGGATTTGGACCATTATCTAAACAGAAAGAGTTTTTTTGAGAGAGGACCAACTAAAATATCAAAATTAACATAGATACACAAGGACATACAGTAAATAGAGAGGCGTGGAGTAAGAAAAAGATCTTTGAAGAGATCAAAATGAATAAAAGAACTGCATTTACACACTGCAGCCCTCTGACTGTCCTTTAAGGTCATATCCTTGAAATCATTTAAGGCGACTACTGTCTGTAATTTTAGATTTTTGCTGCCCACAATGAAAGGTCTTTTACCGACCTCGGTACACAGGCCTTGGTCAGGAAAATCGCAGGGAGTCCTGAGACTGCAGGATACAGTTTGACCTTGGTAATAATGGCCTATAAACCACTTCACCAGCCCCTGAGGGAAATATCTGGATCTTTAGCTGCTAAATGCCTCACTGTTGTTTGGGAGCTGAGCAGGTAGCATGCAGTAAATTTAAAGGTGTCTGCTCAGCTGCAGGGTGACTGAGCAAAAACAGTGAAAGTTGTGACCCATTAAACCAAGAAAATGAGCTAAATGGCAATAAAAGAGTTGAGTGATGATTATCTTTGGGTTCATCACTTGAAATAAGCCATTTCACATGACGTCTAGTGATTTAGTTACTTGTTTAAAGAGCACTTGTACTCCTATAGCACTATCAGATTATGTATGTTTCATGCATTCCTCTCCTTTGTCTTCGCTGGAGATTCAGGTTTGTTATATAGATATTTCGCGAGCTCACTTCTTCACCAGGCATCATTCGCCGCCAATGATCCACGTCTTTGCCGAATTTTAGATTAGCCAGAAGGCAGAAGAAGCAGGACTACACTACAACGTATACTCTGTCCATTCTTTATCTTGTCAGTGCTCCATAGCGTCAGTTTTCTGTTTGTTTACGGGCTGTTTTCTTCTAACCGATGCTGACTCAAGTGACATCACTTGAGGCGATTTATCAGACTTCACACAGCCTCTTCAGAAGCCCGAAAAAATACTTGATAAAGCTTTAAGGTAAGAGGATGTGTCGCCATGTGCAGGTTAGGACAAGCATTCCAGCCTGCAAGCAGTTGAAGGCTTCTTGACGTTAACGTGAAAAGACTCAAACTGAAGATAAAATGTCGGTGACACACACTCAGGTATTCACTGATCCTGTTACAAGGGAGAAGGTCTTACTTAAGATTTTCTGCCTTGACACGACTTCTAATTATGCTGTTTGTACGAACAGAACCCTGAAATGACACACACACCTGCAGGCTAGATTACTGTGCAGGTAAGGTGTGTTTGGAGCATGGGTATGATGTAACCATTGTCTGTGCTTCAAGCTAAACCAAACACACGCACAGGTAAGTCGAACAGAGCGCTTATGTTCTTGTGTTTGTGTCTGTTAACTGCTTTCTGCAAATGCACATAGACAGGAGGTGAAGGCGGCAGGCGAGGGGGCTGAAGTTTCACCACTTTGAGACAATGAAAGGGGGAGAAGAGTGGGGTCAACGGATGAGTTATCTCATTCCTAAGCTCCTATGCAATTCCTGTCCATGCCAGGAGGGTGGTGATAATTCACCGAGACGATTTAGAAAGATGGAGACAGCCGGAGAGAGGAAGAGAGGAGGGAGAGGTGTTCAGCTTGATGAATCGCTATACAGCAGGGACTGTAAATTTAACCAGCACACGAGCGAGGAGTTCATTTGAGAGATCACTATTGTTTCTGATAACACCAGTGGATGTGATAATGTGTATAAATAATGTCATGCATGAGTGTTGATTAATCACGTCTATGCTGAGGTTGGTGAGGGAGATAAGACGGAATAATAAGGAGGGACCACATGCAATGTTTAGGTTGTAGTGAATGAGCTGCCAGGGGGGGTTTCCTGGTATTTAGATATACTTTTGGCTCCACTGCTGCTGTCCTATTTATAATCTGAGAGCAGAGCTGTCTTTTCCAGGTGTGCTGTGAGCTCCAGAGCAAAGACAGACTGTGAACGATGTTGCCCAACAGAGATAAGTTTGAATATTTGTCAAGTATTTTTAAAAGGGGGAAACTTTCTGCTCTGTCTAATCTTTTTTGAACTGAAATGCCACCATGAAAGCAGAAAACTGCCCAAAATGTCAGCTGACACTTTGCTCAAAACTAATTTAAGTTATGAGAAAAATTTTGTTTGATTTATCCTGTCAGAATTAAGTGGCAACCTGGGTAGCTGTGAAGAGAAGCCAAAAACTGCAGTTCCTCAAACGTCCACTTGAGGCTGGGTACAGAATGAGTCAGTCTGCATAAGGCCCCATTAAAATGTCCAACTTCACAGCAGAAATAAATGTTACAAAAAACAGTTTTGGTCTCTATAGCTAATTTCCCCGTTATGAGAACTGTACTGAGGGTAAATTTTTATTTAACTCACTCACTCAAATGATATTAAAGTTATGCAGAATTAACAGACTGACAGGTGGGTGCTGTTACAGATGGCTTGTTTGAGCAACCGGGCATCATTCAGCCCACCTCAGGTCCACCAATGATCCAAATCTTTGATGAATTTTAGATAATCAGGACTACCAACATGGCGGCAGCATATTTTGAGCTTCAAAACGGCTCTTCAGAAACCTGTGAGTGACATCATGGATACAGTGTCCATTCTTTATACTGTCATTGGCCAGACAGAGTTTATATTTACAAAAAGTGTATCAGTTTGAACATTAAATATTGTCTTTTTACGGTATTCAATTGAATATAGGTCTAAGAGGAGTCGCACATTTTTGCATTGACACAGCATCCCAACTTTTTTTGAAGTTGGTATGCTGTTTGTATGCTGTTGTAGGTTGTATGCTGTTTTTTTTATGTCTTTATGTCAATCTCATCCATCTTAGCTGCTCTTTTTCACTGATTTATGTAATATCTAATAACTCAATTTGTTTAGATGATTATATTTGATGTTTTTCAGGCATTTCATCTGTTATGATCACCAATTTTTTTAGTTAAATAGTGTGTATGCCACTTTAAAAAGCTGACATCAGTCTGTACAACCCGGCATGAGGTTATAGATACTTACATGATTGACAGTCAGGACCAGGAACGCCCCTCCCCCGGCACACTCGGTGATGACTGCCAGGAAACGTGGGTTGACAGCACAGAAGTTGTTGTCCTGGACGCTGCGTGTGATTGGCACGCCATCATAGCAGCTCTCCTTGGTGGCGGGCTTACCAAACACGTGGCGGAACTTGGAGCTGCGGTACTGAGGACGCCATGTCATCTGAGAGAGAGGAGAGAGGGAGGGAGGAGGTCAGTCAAGGAGAATCATCTCTCACAGTTATGGTGATGGAGCTTTTTATACTCCTTTCTCACAAGCAAAAGAGCAGAGTAATGGTAGACCTTATCAATTTTGTAAAATGTGAGCAGCATCCACTCCAAATTTGCTCAGAAGACTTTGCTTTATAAAAGAAGAACACTAAAGAGCTTTATGATCACAGATTCATGACTAAAAACAAGACTAAGCCACGATAATAAAGGCTTTTGTAAAAGGCAGAGAATTGTGCCTTATTTGTATTTTCTATTTGTTTACCTAAGAAACAAAAAGAAGTTCCCAAAACAATGTGCAATTTAGATGAGTTAAGCATAAATTAGCTGATATTATACAATAAAACAAAAGGTTTGTTTCATTTGCTAAGGTTATCTGCAGGATTACTAAAAATAAATAAATATAAATATAGTGTTTACAGTGATTCTGACCTTGCGGCAGGGAGCTTGGAAGCGTCAAAGACGTGGTGTTCCACAGGGCATTATTCTGGTCCCACTTTTATTCTTATTATTTGTTAACAAGTTTTTTTTTTTACTTGTTTCCAACTCTTTCTGATTATTTCCGATTATTTTGCTCAGTTTGTGCCCCAGAGTAATAAGAATATAGCAAAACAATTACCAAACAAGTCTGGAAGTTCTACAATCAATCACTTCATCTGAGCAAAAGAGTAATGCAATGGAACAAACATAAATAAGTTGTTAATTATAAGGGTTGTATTTTTGTGTCTGATGAGTATCTAAGCTGCAAAATAACACATTATTGTATTGTATCACTATGAAGGTACTTCAAAGCATTCTAGATATATTTGACACCTTCTTATGTTGCATCCTCAAATCCAAACTGTTGGGCTGAGCTACGTTGTTTTTAATGAACTGTATCAAGGCAGAGAAAAAAGTTCCTTGATCACGTTAAGGGCTGATTTTAATATAAGTTTTTGTTGGGAAAACTGCCTCTAAAATATTGATGTTTTAAAGTGGAACAGACTTTAAACTGGCATCAAAACAGTGACAGCTTTTATGGTTCAAGAATCAGATGTATGAGCTTAGGTTGGTTATAGAGTTACAATTTATTCTTGTTCCTTGTTTGATTATGTGTTGTAAACGATGACATTCATAGTCATGACCCTAATAATGTTATGTAATGTGTTACAAACAGATGGTTTGTTTTAAAATATCAGTATATTATGAGTTTTCACTTATTTATTGTAATAAGTAATAATATTTTCTGCCCACGAAGTCGATTTTTTGTTGTTTTTATGACATTCTGCAAATAAAATCAATCACTCAGTCAATAACACAGTTAATAATTATGAAACAGTGACACTTCCCAAATCCAGACACTGTTTTTAGCCTCTTTCCTTAAAGCTAGTCGATACATATGTCATTATTTCTGCAAGATAAGTGGTTCTGGTCCACTGGGACGAGGCCTTGGCCAGCCAGCATGTCTGCTTTGCTACTCTGTCTGGCTTGCTGCCTGCCTGCTGCATGGTCATTACTTATGAATTAGGGGTGGAGGAGGTTGATGGACAAGATGTTAACACACACAAAAAAAAATGGACCCAAAGCAAACGACTTCCAGTAGAGGCAGAGAGAGAGAGAGAGAGAGAGAGAGAGAGAGAGAGAGAGAGAGAGAGAGAGAGAGAGAGAGAGAGAGAGAGAGAGAGAGTAAATGGGAAAATAGGGCAAAGCAAGACAACAAAACAACAGGAGGCACAACAAACGTCACCTAAAAACAATTCCTGTCTTTAAAAACAATGACATCATTCTCCTGATTTATGTGAACCGCCCACTGGCCTTTCAGATGATGACTAAATAAATACAACCAAGATGCAAACAGAGTGACATCACAGCAAGTGAAGTAAAAATAACAGCATTTGGTTAGCATGACGCAGGTGTGGCTGCAGCGCTGTAGGCTGGAAAAAAAAGCTGTGCAGGGAATTAAACTGACCGAAGGAGAAAATCTGGCGAATAAAAGAAGGAGAATCTCAGAGTAACACAAATGCACGGGTGGGGATCGTGGCTCTCCACGTCTCAGCTTACTCTACCACCTCTCAACTTCTACCCCGAGGCCATCACAAGAAGCCTCATGCTGTCGCACTGGAATGTTTCCCCACCTGACGAAGCGCTTCATTAAACTTCTCAGGTGTTAAAGAGTCTGAGTGCCTCTAAGACACTATCAGTCACATCCATACGACCATCCCAGCAGCTGAACCTGCAGTTTCTCAGGCAACTGTCAGCATTTGTTGCTACAGCTAAAACAAACAAGTCAAAGTTTTTATTATTGCTTAATCGTCACATTTTTGAATGATCTTTTTCTCTACCTAGTGACAAAAGGTGATGAAAATTACTCAATACAACTTCACAGAGCCTCAGAATACGTCTTCAAATCACTTATTTTGCTTCACAAACAGTCAAAAACCTTAAGATATTAAGTTCACTATCATAACATACAAAATAAACGTGATATCATATTTGATAAGCTGGAAAAAGCAAATGTTTGATGCTAGCAGTTTTGGGAGGCTGTACTTTGGTGAAGTGGAGCTTCAAGCTAAATGCTAACATGCTTACTTTGACAACACGGCAATGGTTAGTCTTTAAAATGTTCATACTAGTGTATTATCATGCTGACTTTTGCTATTAACACTAAACAAAGCACCGGCTGTTGGTCATCTACCGCGGGCTCGTGTAAACCCAAAGTTGATCCCCAACCACTGGGGATGCACAATGCCCAGTGCTGACCAAGTGCAGATAAATGAGGAGGGTTGCATCAGGGAGTGTATTCGACATAAAAAACCCAAACTAAATATGCAAATCAGCTGATGTCCATGTTGGTCTGGGTGGAGCCCAGTTTGCCAGTCACATGGAAACAGATGATCCGGGCCGGACAAAAGAAGAAGACCAGAAGTATTTGACCTGACGGTGGCACTAATTGTTTCTACACAGGTATAGCATGTCGTTCTTTACATGTAGTTACTGACATGCATTCCTCTGCTGTAGCTGTTAAGTCACTTATTCCCATTCTGTAAACTCAAACTCTGATAACACACGTGTCGCAATGCACAGTCGCCCAAAACACATTCCTGATCACTATCAATGCC
Source organism: Protonibea diacanthus (assembly GCA_028641955.1). NCBI lineage: Eukaryota > Metazoa > Chordata > Actinopteri > Sciaenidae > Protonibea > Protonibea diacanthus. Next base: position 7,653,052 of record CM053977.1, read on the forward strand.
GCCTGCTCGGCTCTAAAATAATAAAACCATTATTTAACAGATAACTTCCTCATGGAAACTTGAATATACCAAACAGGTACGGTTGCCACCCACACAGAAATGAAAGGAATCAACTATTTTTGGAGATACTGTTACCTGCTTTACATTTCTACATTCACCCAGAATTCTGAATGCACAAACCAGTCAGTGCACATTTTTGCAGTGCTCAAAGAGCTTCATGCAATCCGGAGCACATCTGGGTTGATATAATAGCCTTCACGTGTTGCTGCTGGTGAGCCTTCCAATGTCACATCTAAGGCACGTTGTAATCAGGCCAGTGTAAGCTTCCTTTCAGCTGTGTCTTGCAGCAGGTACACAGCAGGCTGCATGGTGGGCGGCCCTTTTTTTCGGCTCCTCCGCAGAAGTGTTGACGAAAACACTATTCTGGCTATTTTTACACCGGCTTCTTGCTGATCAAAAGACATTCAGGCACGTTCACTGACGGCACGAAAACAGTTTTATCCACAAGGCTTCTTTGACGGGCTTTACGTCTGACATAAAATAAAAAACGAAGAGGGGGAAATTTATTTTAGTCTGCGACCAGTGAGTCACAGCAGCAACCGCAATAAGGGGGCTGTAAAAACAGTCATAAAACTAAACTGAAAACAGAGATATGACTTTAAAAAAAGATATATTGTACATCTGGTTTGCACCGAGACCTTGTGTGGGTCTGTACTTGTATATAGATGTGCAAAGCATACATATTCACCTATTCCTCACAACCTTTTAAGTGCCTCATAACTCATAAACGCGTACACTAGCAGCCACTCCTCTCTTTGGCTTGCCAAGGCTCGATACTGAAGAGGGGGGAGTTCAAAGTTTACTTATTGGTGTCAAGATATCAGTTACTTAAGCACCGTTGGGCCTAAAGCTATGAGCAGAAACTCAAAATATTCTAATCTGTTATCAAGACTTCTAACTGTGCTGACAATGATGACCTCCCGACACCAAACCTAATCCATAAACTCACTACTTACAAAAACCAAGCACGCACCAGGCCTGCCTTCTTAATCTGCAGATGGGATGTATGTAATGTTTTGTAAACGCTCCAAGCGAAATCCAAGACGAGGAATGTACAGGTGTGAACACATGTCACGGCAGTGTGACGAACAGTCTGCGTGCAGACGTATTCATTGTGTGCCTGAGCAATCGAGACACACTTCACTTGGTTTAGACTGTCTGCTATCATACACAGATGACAGCTTACAACCTCAGTCTGGTAATTGGATAACAGCCACGCTGGTAATCCAATAGCTGCTTCATTGCTTTGGAGCGCACATGTGAATGAGTATGAAAGGACAAGACAGGTTATGTGGCTGTGTGTCAGTCTAGGAGTGTTCACCTGGAGAATCTTTCAGCTTTGTGCGTTAATGCAGCTCGTATATAAAGCTATACAGTCGCAGATGGAGCGAAACATAATATGACGTGTACGAGATGGTGTGTTTGTACGGACATCATGCACAAACCCACACAATCATAAAAACATATCTTGGTTTCTCTTCTGTATGTTACTGTAATAATTATGTCACCGTTTTGTGACTTTTGGAAGACTTGGGATCCACCAGATCATAAGATTAGCTCACAATAGTCCTCTGTTCCACGGGAATATAAAGTCAATTAATCATTAACATCTACAGGAGGCTGGTGGACAGGGTGTGGATTATATGAATGAAACCAATCGTAAAAAAAAAAACTTGGCTGTGGGATTTACATTATGTCTTTGAAAATGTGTTTTTTTGAGAGCTGAATCAGGGTGACTGCCTCCGTCCTTTGGCAGGATCTGCGAAGCTGCACGCCACGGTCGACTTCATAGTTGAGTAATCCAAATATTTTAGTTCTTTCAGCCTATTTCAAGGACAAAATAAGACCAACATGACTCACTTCAATATACATCACTATAATCTAAGTCTGGTATAACTGGATATGAAGCTGTAATTAGAGGATTATTACTTTATAACAACTTGGTTCTTCTTTTTTTGGACTATCATTTCTGTTAGTCATCATAACCGTGACTTCACTACTTTGGACGCTGATTGGGCAACAAACACACACACACAAAAAAAAAAATCAGACAGCATGTGAACAAGCCAAAAGTTAGACAGATTATCCAAACCACTTTATTATGAAGTGGGTGTACCTGTAGTGTTGATAATAATTCTTTAGTGCACATAAAAACTGTCTGCACAACTACAGCAAGTACAGTAGGTCAAAGCCAAGCCTGGCTGTGAAGTGAAGCCAATGCAGAAGTGCCAAAAACTGCTGTTCCTCAAACCGCCATGAGGCTGGCTACAGAACGAGTCAAGCTCCATTAGTTTCCATGTTAAAATGTCCAACTTCACGGCAGAAATAAACATGTTTGCAGCCTGCGCTTTGATTGACACGTGGGGAGACATTACAAATGGCTCATCTCAGGTCCACTGATGCCCATTTTTAGTTCAGCCGCGAGGCAGCAGAGCCAAGACTGCCAACATGGGGGCGGCCAGAGCCGCAACACTTCAAGTTTCAAGACAGCTCTTCAGAAATCGTCACGGATATCCATTCTTTATACCGACAACGGTCAAAGCAGAACCAGAGAGTAGGTCTGTAAACTGTGATGGGTGTTTACAACAGACAGTTTGGGTAGTAATTTTATCGCTTGCTTTGGCTAACCTCTGGGTTGGTTAAAAACATGTCTAATCATCATTGATGTATTGCAATTAACTTTTATTATTATCATCATCATCGATGGAAACCACCAAACCACCAAAACTGCGACCAAAGTTGTAATGACTTGTAATCGGTGGTGATTTGATGCTGTGTAAATCTTGGTTCAGTGCAGCTGAATCAGGCATCCATTGAAGCTTCATGGGTGGGGTGGGGGGGGGGGGGCAGGTATCACATTAAATGATTGGCTTATCATACATTGGTCTGTGAGTCAGTCGAGGTTTCGATTGACTCACAAACCAGAGTACATAATCCTCATGTCCATTAGCTATCAAACAACATCCATGTGAGATTTGCAAAACAATAAGATACAAATCATGGACTCACTCACTCACACACACAGAGCCTGACTGCACACACTCATACTGCACACACTCATACTGCACACACACATACTGCACGCACTCATACTGCACACACAGACCAACAGGAAGGCTGTGTGCTGTTTGTACATCCTTGATATGGGTACCAACACGATACTAGAGTTGTTGTACACATACCAAGCCATTCTTTTTCCAATACCTCACTGGTTCAACCCTTTTCTTCATCTCAGTGTTTCAGCATTAAATACTGAACCTTGCTAAAGATCAAAGAGGAAAAGTGAAGCCTAATAATTTGACCGAGCATTTAACGGCAACTGTGTGACACTAGATGCTGCAGACGTGGAGAAGTATTGAGATTCGAGCTCTGAACCTTCGCGTCCACGGCTGGGATGAAAAAGCACTGCGCGCTCATAAACCTTGACGTGAGAAACAGGATACCAGGCTTAATGAAAAGACCTCAAACAGACTGCAATTCAAACCACAAGGCACATATTTCAGTGAATGGTAGTGTTTTGAAGGGTGGACGCCTCCATAAATAGTCGTCTGTGGGTAGAGATGACTTGACTGGGACGGTGGATGATGATGTCATTTTCACTGTTGTGGAACGGCTTCAGCTTCATATTGACATTTTCAAAAAATAGAAAATACTTCCACGCTCATGGCAGTGAATGAGTGGCTACTTGTCCAAGTTTGAGCAATCGGATAATTAACTATAAAAAGAGAATAAATCAGAGCTGTGCAGGTCTTTTTTCCCCTTAAATAGGCACAGATTCAGACAAAAAAAAAGAGCTTATTTGAGTGAAAATGTTTCATCTTGTTCAAGGCTGTCTCATGCACATGCACCGACTTTGAATCCCCAGAGGGAAAAAGTGAGCTCACACACTAACACACAGAGAGACACTTGTGGACAGAGGTTTAAAGAGGGAAAGATCAGTAACAAAATGTCAAATTGGCAGAGATAGACCCAAAAGAGCAGGACATGAAAGAAATTAGGAGATAGACAACACGGAAGAGCGTGCAAGTGAGCAAGAGGGAGTGTGAGAAAGTCAAACCGGGAGTTCAGCAGCACTCACCCTGTCGAGTGAGTCGTCAGCGGCTCAAGAAGAAGCGGCAATAGGTCCTTGAGTGAGAAAAAAGTTACGTCTCAGCCTCTGAGTGGCAAGTCATAGACAAAAAAAAGCTCCCACCCCCCCAACACTGCTTCACACACATGCACACACACACACACACACTATCCTGTCCGAGCAGAGTCTTCTTCTACTTCTTCTTTGGTGTCCACACAGTCAGTCAGAGGAGAGAGTGGGTGTGTGTGTGCAGCATGAAGCCTGAATGCGTGTGTGAACAAGCAGGAGGAGAGCAGCAGGAGTGTGTGTTTGTATGTGTGTGTGTGTGTGTGTGTGTGTGTGTGTGTACTCTCTCCCTCCCTCTCCCTCCTCGTAGTCACCTCCCTCTTAGGGAGAGAGAGAGAGCAGCAGGTAATCTGCGAGCGCCGCTCCCACTCGTCACTCCTCCACAGTGTTTGCTCAATCAGGATTCCTCGCTCGATTTTTAAGGAGAGGACGGAGACGCTCCTCTTCACACACGTTGCTCAATAATAGATGACCTACTTGTCAGATTTTCTGTGAATTTGTAGCTAATGAAAGCACATTACATTCACCTCGCTCTGTATATCTCTGCTTAGCTAAAAATGTCTATTCCTAGAAAGTCTGGCTGAATTTCAAGGGAGCCAAGTTCTTTTTCTAAGACAAATAAAAGCATCTGAACAAATACACACTCAGTTTCAGTGCTAGTGCTGTGCGGTAATGAGAAAACTCCCCATTCACAGTTAAATTTGTAGACAAGAGCTGTTTGTTTTCATCACTGACACTATAAAGAATGGACTGCGTATGCGTGACGTCACCCACGAAGAGCTGTCTTGAAGCTCAAACTCTTTGGCTCTGGCCCCCTAAAAATCGGTAAAGATGACCTAAAGCTGGCCGAAAGACACCTGGGTGCTCAAACAAGCCATCTGTAACAGCACCTACCTGTCAATCAAAGCGTCCACACTGTTAATTATGCATAACTTTAAGCCTTGACAGCCTTATAACAAGTGAGTTAATAAAAAATTCAGTCTCAGTACAGTTGTCAGTAACTTTGAAATTGGCTATAGAGACCAAAACTGCACTTCCTTGTTGGCTTCACTTCAAATCCACGGATGAATCTCCCTTTAAAGACGTCAACTATGTAATCTCAACATCACAGGTTCAAGTCTGGTCAGGGACCTTGGTTACATGTTTTCTCTTTCTCTTTCACTTCGGTCTGATCTAATAAATAAAGAGACAAAAGTTGGGACACATTTTCAGAGACAAAAACTTATTTTTTAATTCATTCATATGTTGCGCTGTGTGATGAAAGCGAAGGCCAGATGTTCTCCACACACACACACACACACACACACACACACACCAAACTAATATGTCCAATTAATCTTATAATCTCTGGCAGTCCCTTTCAAACCATCTGTCCTCTGTGAAATTCGATCTGACGCTCCGCAGACGAAGAACCTTCAAAGCAAAAGCAAAGAGATGCGACCTGCATTTAAAAATCACATCGTCTGGATTGTTTGGCAGAACGCCTCAAAACCCATTCAGCCGTTCACATGGCTTCAGCTGGACAGTCGCGGTTATCACTCCAAGTCAAACTGAGCCATTATGTAATGCAACATTAGCACTAGAGGCTCTGAGAGGCTAACAGGTCGATAAGAGGACGGGGGTGAAAAAAAGCCGGCCGCTGACAACTGGCCTTCACAGGGTCAAACAGGAGTGAAGCTGAGAGGCCGATCAATTGCTGTTATTGCACAAACGTGCATGCCTGCACACCAGTTGTAAAGTATGCAGCTCATCATGACTGCTCCTCACTCACATCTAATCATTGAAGGTAGAGGAATGAACAGATCGTTCAGTTTTTTTTGTGTGTGTTTCAGATTATATTTAATTTTTATCCTCATGCTTAACCTGCATAAGTATTATGTTTGTCTAACCCATGCAACAGAGGGTGGTGTCACTGGACCACCCTGTACAAATAAAGGTTAAACGGACGTAATTTCACATCTTACGTACTGTATTTAACTTTCGTGACTAAAATGTCAACATTCAAAGTTTATGTTAGAGAACAAAAAAAACATATTTCCAAATTAAAGTTTCAGAGATTTCTTTCTAAACACATTATACATACAAGTAGTTGTAAACATGAAATGACTGAAGTATGTTGTACTTCAGGGCAGATCTTAAACTATGGCTCGATCATGAACTGACTCCATGCTTAACCATTGCACTATTACGGTATAAAAACCTTCAGCGCATTAGTATCTGTGGTTCTCCCACGAGTCATTACATTCGGTTACACTAAGTTGCTACAACATTGGCTAGCTAGCTCAGCCGACATCCCGCAAATGCATCTTCCATGGATGAACAGCTTAGTTACTTTATTTAAACTTGCCAAAAATGAATGTTGCCATGTTGACGAAGAGTTGAGGATCACCACCAACAGCTGCTTCTGCAGTGACCATTTTACACCGGCTACTTTCACAAACTTTCATTGGAGACCGCTGAGATTAACGGACAAGCCACACAGACTTTCTCCCTTCCTGGTCTTCATCCTCCCTTCCTGCAATCATATCTGCCAAATGTAAGTTGGGTACGAAGCATCAGGACTTTGAGAGTGAGGCTGGATCAGATTTTGATTTCAGGTTATGTAAGTACAGAATTCATTAACATTATGCAGCATGGACTCTTTTTAAAGTCTTATTAAATTATTAATGTGTAAGCAGCAATTTAATGTTGTAGCTGGTGCAAATTTTAACTAGTATATACACTGTTGGGTACTTTAATCTAAAGCAATGCATCACATTTTTACAAGATGGTGTTTTCTGTGTGAAATCGACATAAAAAAACGTGAACGTCCAACTGGTTCTTGCTCAGATCTCTTGATACTTGAGGTACTTGAGGAAGTACTTACCACACACACCCACACACGTATACACTACTGATAAAAGCTGGCTGCAAACGCATCTCCCCCAAATACACACCAAAGTCCAACAGTCAAACACTGTCTCTGAGATAAGAAACACAGGAGACAAACACAACTGACTCATCAAAATAGGTACAAGCTACAACTTTTGGGACATACAATACACACCTAATCCTAAAATGAAAAGCAGAGAATGATTGTACAGATACTGAAATTACTTGGAAATACCTGGTATAATCTTATTAAACCTGGCTCACACAGGAGCCGGTGTAGACAGTGCAGATAGTGTGACTGTGCCAAAGATCTTTTAAACACGTCAGGCAGACAGACAGTGGCGTGATTAGCCAATGTCACCATGTATCTACTCCTCTTATCAAAATAGACAACATTGATTTATGAGCACTTCTTCGGAAGCCAACACTCCACTTGCTGTTACGGCTCTTGGCTCAGGATTAAACCTTAGCGTTTCGAGTGTGTGAGTTGTAGCAATTATCAATAAGGACAGGGCTCGAGTCTCTTTTTCCAAAAAGCTCCAACCACAAGGCTTGCTCTCTAATCACAGATCACACAGTCGCAGACTAATAGCTGGCTGCTGTGAGAAAATAGAGCAGAGCCTTTGACACCACGGAGACACAGTGACCTTCCCTTCCTCACTTTGTCATTCCTGATGAGCCGTCTCTCTGTGTTTTGACTGTAGAACACCTGGTTTCAGTGCCAAGTACAGTCCCGTCTTTCAGTTTGAGGTCTAAAGTGCTCTAGAAAGGTTCAGGTGTTTTCAGCTCTGGGCTTTAAATGGTCAAGTGTTCAACAACTGAGCAAACAGTGCAGTCACATTCGAGTATATAGTTTACCGAACAGGTGCAGTCAATGATTGAATAAGTCATTTGGAGCTATTGAAGTCCAGTGTACACAGAAACCTCCATTAAAGACAGATTAATTTACACGAGTCATTCAGGAAGCAAATAAATGTCTGAATGACTGGTCAGGGCGACACCTTCCAAATGCAGAAAAAAAAAACACTTTTGCATCACTTTCTACACACTAATATGTCTACTGTCAAGTTCTGAGAAGAGCAAAGTCAAGCCTTTTAAATTTGTTATTAATTTGCATGTTGTTATGTTCTCTGATTCTGATGCTTTACTGTGCAAATGAGGCGCCACACCTGCCCGGTCACACAGAAAAGACACTGATACAGCGAGTCGTCGAAGGCCAGTCAACAGAAAAATTACAAAATGTTTCAACCTCACGTTCCATGTCCAGTTTATATGAATTAACACTCAATTTTGGGATACTGGAGATGATTGTGGGGGGATTATTGTAATGAGATTAAATAATTTCCCTACTTTCATTAACTTTCATTGATATGTCGATGATACCTAACTGTATTTATCGATCAAGCCAGAAGAAACCAATCAGTTAGCTAAACTTCAGGCATGCCTTAAGGATCTAAAAACTTTGATGACCTGCAATTTTCTGATGTTCAACCCAGACAAAGCTGAGTTCTTGTAATTGGACCCAACCACCTCAGAAACTCTCTTTCTAAATATATAGTTACTCTTGATGGGATCACCCTCCAGCCTCCAGCTCCACCGCAAAGAATCTTGGAGTCATATTTGATCAGGAAATGTCCTTTAACATCCACGTAAAACAGGCACATCCAGTCGCAAGCGGATGCAGAAAAACTAGTCCACGCATTTTATTACTTCTAGACTGGATTTTTGCAACTCCTTGTTATCAGGCTGCTCCAATAAGTCTCTTTGCAGACTTTGCAGTTCATCCAGAACGCCGCCGTACGTGTTCTGAAAGGAACCGAAATCAGAGATCATATTTCTCCTATTTTAGCTTCTCCCTGTAAAAACAAGAACTGAATTTAAAGTCCTCATCTACAAAGCTCTTCATGGTCAGGCACCATCATATCTTAAAGAGCTCATACCCCTCTAGAACACTGCGCTCTCAAAATGCAGGGTTTCTTGTGGTTCCTATAGTCTCTAAAAGTAGACTGCGAGCCAGAGCTTTCAGCTATCAAACTCCTCTGTTGTGGAATGAGCTCCCAGTTTGGGTTCGGGAGGCAGCTACTTGAGTTTTAAAGAGTAGGCTCAGACGTTCCTTCTTGATAAGAGCTTATAGTTAGCGCTGGCTCAGGTCATCCCTTAGTTATGCTGCCATAGGACTAGACTGCTGGGGGATTTCCCATGATGCACTGAGCTCTTCTCTTCTTCCCTCTCTCTCTTCATCTGTACACACTCATGTCCCATTTATGCATGTTACTAACTTAGCCTCTTCCTCTGAGTTCTTCTGCTTTCTCGTCTCGCAGGTTCTCATGGATCGTGGCTACACTGAGATCAGGGATCGGTCGATCTTTGGCTTGCTGCTGTGTTCCTGGTCACATTCATTAAGTATGCTATTTCTATCATTATCATTTTTACTACCTTCAGTCATATCTCCATCCAGTTTACGGTTATAATTATTATTTTATTGCTGTTCTGCATCAGCGTCTCTATCTATTAATCTATTTATGAGCTGGATTCTGCTCAAGGTTTCTGCCTTCTCATCGCCACTGTCACCAAATGCTTGTATAGTTGTTGGGTCTCTGTAGATAGAGAGTACAGTCTAGACTTGCTCTATATGGAAATGTCATGAGATAACTTTTGTTATGAATTGGCGCTATATGAATAAAATTTAACTTGAATTATTTTTGGTCACAAAAATACATTCCCTTAGTTTTAATGTGCTGTTTCAAATCATCAGTTTCCTACTCCAAATTCATAATTTATGTACTGTGTACTGAGTGGATATTCATGTATAGTCTAAAGCACTGGTTCTCAAACTGTGATACCAAAAGTACCACTGGTGCCATTTGGAGGAATCTTTGAAATATTTTTTTTTAATGAAATACAATCATTTAAAACATATCAAACCATCTCCAACATTTTGCATAAAATTAAACTATGGGATCACTCAAATGTAATTTAAAATAAGTTTTGCTTTGTTTCTATATCAGCCTGCTATGTAGACACTTTTATGTGCTGTGAGATAATAAACAAAGGTTAAAGGAAGGGATCAGAAACTCTCCAGTTCTGGGTCCAAAGAGGTCCAAAGAGGACATTTTAGGATCAGGAGAACCAACAATATCAATCGACAATAAATAATCTACAATATTAATAACAAACCTGCGTCTTGCATGAACTGTCTGTAGCTGTTCAGGGTCGGCCTACGCTGCTGGATTTTAGCGATTCTTGGAGAGACAAATATTTTCTGAGGTGTCAATGTGGTATACACAAAACAAACACTGATCTGGAGTATTGTTACTCAAAATTTTGTGATTTCAGGAAGGAGAGGCCTTCAAAAGATGAGCATGACATAAGCAGAATATTTTGCATCATGTGATGAATCCTCTTGGGGTTTTTTTTTTAACATATTAAATTTACAGGATTAACCAAATTTCTTGATATACCACTAATATACTGTATAATCATATTGCAATATGAAATTACATATCACCTGACCATAGATTGTATCCATACTGCCTAATAATGCTCTGAGACTGAAATGGAGGGTGTTAAAACAAACTACTATGAGAATATGCTTATATAAAAGAACCGCAGTAACTCACGATGAAGATACGACAAGAACAATCACGTTTCAGATCATAATCTGCTCATGTGTCTCAACAGGTAAGGGTGTGACTGAATGTACTAATACAATCATTAGTTCACATCTTTGCCAGCCTGAACCTGAGAAACAGCCCGTGTAGGAGTTGCAAACATGCAACAAGCAGTGCGCAGGCATTCAGGCCAGAGGTGTTGACCATTGTGATCCATTCAAGCAGATCAAAGACAGAGAGGTGATTGCAATCAGGAGACAGGAAGTGATGTGGCGGGAGCAAAGTATGTGATGATCAATGATGATCGGTTGTCATCTTTAAACTATGTTGCCGATGTCTGCAGGTACAAACAAAGAGCCACGTTTCATCATATGGATGACTAAAGTACATTGTGTGATGGTGATCTCACCTCCAGTGTGCTTTAATGTCAGCATGCCCGTGCAAGCGCACCTCATTGTTTTAAGTCTGATTCACTCCAATGTGTGCATTAACACAGCTGTTTGAAACAGCTCCCACTCAGTGATATAACAGCCTCACTTACCTGCTTACATCAACGTTGGCAGCGAAACACAGCTTGTACAGCCAATAATCCCTGAATTCACATCAAAGAGCACTTACTTTAAAAAAACTTGTTTTAAATCAAGAATCACATGCAAGTTTAAATCTGTTATACATTGAACCATTCGTGTGTTATTATCTCTTGTTTTCACACATACTACTATAATGTTTATAGACACAAAGACTGTAATCTTGCAGGCAAACACATGTGCAAGCAAGCGTCTGGCATCCAGGAGTACGACTACAACATCGGCTGGGTTTGATGAGCTGGGAACAAAATCAGTTCTTTTATTGGATAAACGGTATAAAAAGGGGTTCAGCCTCAAGATATGCTGGACGGAGTACACATAATGATCAAATCACAGAAAGAGAGAAAAAGAGAGAGTTGGAGACAACTCCACATACAGTCAAACGTCAGGCAGCATTTCAAGTACTCATCTCTTGTTGATTTTGATTGCCGTAGTATTAAAACACTTTGTCCTAAAGTGGTCCAATAAATTATAGATAATTTCATTGAAAGGTAACTGATATGTATCTGTAATTTCTTAAGAAGGTTTCTGGAAAGGACTTTGTAATTTGATACCAATGCTAACTGTTTGCGAACTGTTGCTGTGACAGTGAAGATTTCCATTGTAGCTCAGTGCGGTTGGCAGTTTACAATAAGAGTGCCAAACGACTGCTTAAAACAAACGTAGACAAAAGGAGGCTTATCATTTCCAGCTAATGGCTGCTGGTTTTACAAGAAGAAATGACAGGTGGCAGATTTGATGTGTCTACTTAATGTTAGCTCCATGGTGCCTGGTTGAAAACTGGCTCAACTACTTCTCTTTGTTCACACAATGTCGAATTAAAACACTTAAATTCAGAGAAAAGTCAGATACTTTCATTGAAGAGTGACTAATATGTATCTGTAATTTCTTAGTTAGGTTTCAGGGAACTGATCATCCGCTAAGCCCGCCCCCCTTGGTAACTGTTGCTATGACAGTCAAGATTTCCATCATAGCTCATTATGCAACAGTTAGTTACAACCAAGTAATCTGATTGGACAAGAGACGTTTCATGATATAGCTACAACTACAACTACAATAACTACAATGTGTATCCATCTGTATCACTCCACTTCACAGGTGTCATTGTTGCCGTAACGAAAACAACAAGGGCTTTGGACTGTCTTCACACTTGGCAAGGTCCAAAAATATTAACGTTGCCAAGGCTGCGGTGACATGTAGATGTAAAGATCAAAGCTAGCAAGCTACTGTTCAAGAAAATGTTGATGTTTTGCTTGGCAATGGTGCAGTTCCAGTCCAGTCAAATAAAGGATTAAATAAACAACAGATCACAATCTGTTGTCAATTATTACTGTAATAAATGGAGCGTGTTGAACTGTTGTATAAAACCAATATCACACACAGGCCTGTAACTGAATCACGGCCATGCTGACATTCAGTACGTCACTCCCTCTATTGTGACATTAAGTGTAGTTGACAGTCCATAGTAATAGTGCTTGAGTGATTTACCACTCAAAACTCCTTATTATTAATAATCCTTTCATAATGTTTTGTCTTCTTCTTTTAAACAAAAGTAGACAAAGCAGGCTTGTCATTTTCACCCAATGATTGCTGGTTTTACTAGAAGAAATAACAAATGGGTCTTAAATATGTACTTAATAGCTACATACATGCAGTGGTGGAAAATAATTACGTTTACTTAACTATTTACTCAGGTACTGTACTGTACTGTACAGTTTTTGATGTACTTCTACCCGCCTACTCGTACTTCTGCATTTAACCTGAGTAGTTTCCATTTTCTGTTACTTTATTCTAGTGACGGTTATTATTGTGGAACTCAAAGGATTATTACCAGTATTATTCTATGTACATAAGATAAGTGCAAAGTACTATCTATTCCTTAGTTTTCATATTGACATAGTTTTGAACTAGTCTGTGTACAACATACAGGAACATAGTCTATGTCAGTAATGGTTTTTGGTTTTGGAGTGCCATCCCAAGATCAGCAGCACCACCTGAAAGACATCCATATGAAAGATTTCTGTGGACACCACTACTCTATACTTCAATACTTTCACTCCTTTTCTACTACATGAATTGGATCCCTTTACTTACTAGTAACTTTAGATAATGCAAAATATAACCAAAAATGAATTAGGATGTACACACATACATATACACTAAAATACATGAGAACAAACTGATGAATTACTGCTGATAACTTCCCATAATCAAATAAAGAACAGGACAGAGCCACTCATGTTAAAGTTAGAAGTAACACTACATTATTAGGCTAGTTAACTGGGCATGTTTTGTGTCTTTGGTTTTCAAAAAAGCAGAGAAAAAAAGATAAGACTCTGTAGATAACATATTGATTTTACTATGTGGTTACTTCAGCTGTTTAATAAATCTATCAGCATATCAACAGAGAGGAAGCACTTTAATTTTTGTTGGCATGGAGCCCTGCCGGTTTAGGAAAGGAACGACACTTTATGTTATCGGTTTAAAAAGTGTACATTTGCATAAGCACCTGCATCTGTGTGCGTTTAAGTGCTAAATGAAAGAAAAATAATTGCCGGACTCTTGAAATTGAAAATTCTCCCCCGCATCATAAGAGGTAATTATAATTATAGATCATATCACATCGCAGAGGCAAGAGTGTGTCTTAGGTCGCAGCCTCAAGAGGGTCGTTATCTTGTATTAATTACGACGAAGCGAAGCTCTGCAGACTGCCTTTGCAGCACGAGCTCCTGACACAATTAAAAATACTCAGCATCAAAGAGAAAAGAAGAAGGGGAAAATATGTGCCACAGCACAAAATGAGGTTTGATGTTCTAAAATTAGAAGCACTGCTTTGGGAATTATTATGATAAAGAGATGCATTTCATTGCAAAAATGTACTATATGATAAATATATGTTATAAATATTAAATACATGTGCTGATTAATTATTCATCAAAGTCAGTGAGTTTGTTCCTCAGAGCAGTCTGAACAAGACACAGGGATCCTTATCACTTCAATTAATTCAGTGTCAGTGGGCTTCACCGGCTCAGGCCATCCATCCATCCATCCTAACCATAGTAACTGTAGTCAAGGTGAGTTTCACTTTCTGACTCGAGGGGATTAGCTTGCCTTTATATAGGCTCGGCCTCTCTTTGTAAACAATACACAGATGCCATACTGCTGCAGTGCACGCCCTGTTATCAGACAGAGGGAGGCGACCGCTAATCAGATCACCCCCATTAGCTAACAGCATTACTGTGTTGTGATACTCGACACGCAGAATGTGAAGCTCCTTGACGGGCTTACGTTTTGTCTGTGACATATCACACCGAGATAAAATAACTCTAGTTGAGAATAGCTAAGGAACGTGCTGTCACAACATACAAGGCTTGGCTAAAGATAAGTATTTACACTTCTTGCAGTCTTGCAAGCAGCTCGGTCAGGTTGTGCTTTCAGCTAAATGCTAGCATCATGCAACATGCTCATAATGACAGGATGCTGATGTTTAGTAGGTGTAATTGCTAATTAGCACAAAACAAGGTAAGGTCAATGACAGTAGGATTAGCGGACAGAGTCTCCTGGTCTGTGAAGTGAAGCCAACCCTGAGTTTGTCTTAAACCTGCAGGGTCTCCATTTGTGGCAACTATAAGGTCAGATTGTACTGAGCTTTATGGAAAATTGACCTGCTTCTCACTTGATTTATTACCTCAGTAAACAGTTTTCTCAGGAGTTTATGGTCTCAATCGCTAGTTTCAAGTCTTTTGTACAGTTCATTTTATAAATTATGGTCCCATTTGTAAAATAAAGCCGGTTATGCTTTAGGGCATACACCTTTTGAATTATTCTCAGTCATTCTCAGTGAGTTCATCCAGTCAGTGCAACACACCAGGCTCTTAAAACTCAAATCAAACTGCTCAAATATGAATTCAGGTTCTGTACTGCAAGGCATCATTTTATAAATATATTTCAATGTACCATTCAGTTACAATACAATAATCTTTACATATAGGCAAGTCGCCATTTTCAGAAGTCAAAACCAAGTGCAGCCCGCCGTCTCTGGCTCCACGTTCTCTTCCAAATATGGTAATTTCTGGCTGTGAAAAAACAAAATGTCAGCATCCATATTGCCAAACTCGAGGCTTCAATATAGTTGTCCACAAACGACACAGTGTGTTTAGAAGTAATAAGACTGTTGAGAAAAACATAATTCACCCTGAAGGACTATAAACATCTGCACTAATATGGTGGCAACCCGTCCAACAGCAGTCAAGACATTTCACTAGAAACCACAAATGTAAAAATGCTGGTGGCACCAGGACCAAAAACCCAAAGGTTCACCCTCTGGTGACCATGAACCTCTACATAAAATGTCTTTAAAATCCATTGACCGAAACATCCATGTCAATCCCATACTTCATGATATAACATGAGGTTGTTTTGACCGGATCTTGCAGGTTAAAGCTTTTAGTATATTCACTTGTATTTGAAAGACATCTCTTGTTGATACCAATGTAAACAAATGTACACAGTTGCCACTATCCTTGTCAGGGAGAATGCATTCATTTGCTCTGACAGCATTTTTCATGAGGTACAACCATTAGGGCTACATTCAGATCAATATGAACACACAAACACACACACAAACACACACAAACACTATTGTAAGAGGCCATCTACTTCTCTTCATGAATATTTAATCAGACTCTGCTGACCCATCTGCTTCACAATAAAGACCCCCTGATTACAGAAACAACAGGAGCACACACTAACAGTGCTATGCATAAAGCAGCTGCTGATGTACTGCACCAAAAAAGTAAATGTGTATATTGATCAAATCTTTAAGAACCTGGGGGTCACAAAATGATTAACAAGTTAGGGAAGATTAAAAAAAAAAAAAAAAACATACCTCTGTTTATTTTATTTGTTTATTGATTGATTGATTGATTTTTTCTTAAAGCATTAATACCACTGACAGCCCAAGAGTCATTTAAAGCTCAAAATCTGTGTCTCTGGTTGCCAACATAGGGTTAGACATTTTAACATGGGGACTTATGGCGATCGACTTACTTCTGGAGTCAGCCCCAAGTGGACATTTGAGGAACTGCAGTTTTTGATTTGGCTTGGTTTAATCTGGTACAGCTGATTCTTTGTCCAAAGATCACTAAGTACAATCAAGTATTTATTTTTCTGTGACTAGAATATAAAATTAATAGAGACACAGAAAGCAACAGAACATTAAGAGCAAACCAGCAGCAGACTAATCCTGCACTGAGGTTTCCTCTTTCCTGTGGCCTTTACAGCGTCACCTCCCTGCAGCCTTGAAAAACCTGTGCAAGAGCACCCTGAGCTCGACATTAAACAAATCCAGAGACTCTCTCTCTCTCTATTTTTTGAAGTAATCCCCTCCCTGTTTGCCCCACGTGGGAGCAGCACGAGATAATCCTCAAACAGTCGGACAGCTGTCATGTCAGAAACGTGCAGGACGACCTGCCACGACTGATCTGAGTGACAGTGATGTAACAGTAGAGAGAAGACCAGAAAAACAAACAGGTCTTTCTAAGCCTTTGTTTAAAAAGTCATTATGCTTTTCTGTGTAAATGAACCTGCCCTGCAGTGACAAGAAACAGCAGGGAGCTGGTTTGTTGGGTGAAGGTGGGGGTCTTCATGCGGTGTGTGTGTGTGACAATAACAGTGAGCCTTCTGCGGTCACGTGCAGACTCTCTGGTTACATAAGAGCATTTTAGGATTTCCAAACCATTGTCAGGACAAGTGCAGTAATCATCCTTAACATCCACTAGCAGATTGTTTCCTAAAGCCTGCACACTTAGATATGGTAGATTGTTTAAACTGGTTTGGTCGCCTCGAGCACATCCAGGAGATTCACACGTATAAGTCCATCTTTTAACATCCACATCTCCAACTTAGATACCTGTTATTGGATGTAGATAACACGATACACTCACATAGATAAGTTGTGGAAGTATAAATAGGAAGCTATAGCATCACACACGTACATGTACAGGAAACACTGGAAAACATCTGGAGAGCAAGAAGGAAAAATAAAACATCTCCCTGCTTAACAAAGAGCGATGTTGATGAGGTGTAATTATCACGTCAACCACACCTCAACAGTGTACAAAGTAAACTGCAGACCAGTTATACCGAACAACCAGAACAAAACAGCTGAAACAATCAACAGCAGCAGCTATTTTACATAATTTATCAATCATTCCAGTCAATTAAAACGTGTCAAAAGCTCCTCAGGTGTGAGGACTTTGACTTTTTGTTTTATAACGCTGAACATTTCTAAGTCAGAAAAGTCAGACAAAACAACAAAGACGTCATTGAGAATTGAAGTAATCAGAAATAATTGGTATTTGCAGCCCAACAGCAGTATTCAAACTGCCCACTAGCTCATGGTGGGTAATGTGGACAAGTGCTAACCTCTGTGGCTGTAAAGTGAGGCCTCAAACGTCCACTTGAGGCTCGCTACATAAAAAGCCAATCTCCATAACCTATGTTAAAATGTCCAACTTCACACCAGAAATAAACATGTTTACAGCCTGGTACAAAAAACAGTTCTGGTCTCTGTAGCTAATTTCCCCGTTCATGACAACTGTACTGAAGGTGAGCTTTTATAGAACTCACCTGTTCAAATTATATTAAGGCTTAAAGTTATGCATAATTAACAAACTTGTATGAGGGCCCAGGCCTCATTTGGCCAGCCTCAGGTCCACCAATGTTCTGCGTCTTTTCCCATTTTTAGATTAGATCGAAGATGGAAGAGACGACAGAGCTTAAAAATGGCTCTTCTGAAACCTGTGGGTGACGTCATGCACACGCTGTCCGTTCTACATACTGTCAATGGTGCAGATATTAGTGAATAACAGACTTTACAGAGTCCGTTTGCCAGACAGGACAGACAGGAGTGATCACTGTTCTTACTAAAATCCAGTGAAAACGCCACATTATTCAAAGATGGAAGGATTTTTGAAGACAGACTCATAAATTTGAACAAAACAAACAGCATTATTTAAAAGGTTTCTAGATGATATAATTTGTTTAAGTGCCCTGACAGAGACAGTTAAAATCTGTATCAGTTTGAGATCCAGCAGGGCTTAAACATGAAGTCATCTCGAACCCTGCTGTGCAGAGAAGCAGGCCTTTATTGAGTTTAGTGTTGAGTGAGCCACAGGGAGTGGTGGTGGTGGTGGTGGAGTCAGAGACTTAAGTCCCCCGTGGGCTTTGTTCTGTAGGTATAGTCATGTATGAGGCATCATTTAGTGGCAACATCAGGTTCTCCACCACCTCAAGGCACAATATCTGACTCTGATAGTGAAGCAACAGAGGACATGTGTGATGATCTCACTCAGCTTTAGGGTGTTTCTAACTTATTACTAAACTAGTGATATAAGCTGGCATGAGGGCAAAGAGGAAATTCAAAGTACACAGAGTTTCAGTAGTAATGACGGAGCAGGTACACTTATTCTGCTGAAACAGTGAGTCAGAAAATAGATTTGTTGGTTCAAATTAGTTTGGTCTCTTGAGCTCTTTGAAGTTTTTTAACCTTTTATAGATGAAATGATGAACTGAAAAACAGGAGTATGAGTTGAGAGTGGCTCTGTGAGGCTGTATTTAAAACACATGAGTGTTTGAGGCTAATTTGGAGTCTAAACTCTTTATAATATTATTTACAGAAACCAAACAATTCCCACCATGAGCAAGCACGTGGCGACAGTGGCAAGGAAGAACTTCCTTTTAACAGGCAGAAACCTCGAGCAGAACGGAGGTCATTGGTGGGCAGCCATCTGCCGCAACCGGTTAAGTTATTATGTGCAGAGACTCAACAATTCCCACCATGAGCAAGCACGTGGCGACAGTGGCAAGGAAAAACTTCCTCCAAGAGGCCGAAGCTTTAGCTAAATGCTAAATGCTAACGTCAGCATGCTAACATGCTCACAATGACAATACTAGGTTACACAAGGTCACACGTGGGCCTTGAAGTCTTAGGCAGTAGTAGTTATTTGGCTTTGTTTGAGGAAAGCAGGTGCCAGCCTATCTCAATGTTGGGTCGAAGGAACTGAAAGCTGCCTTCTTAGACATAATAGATAGCTTGCGGTTGACGTTCCATTAACATGAACAGACGACGGTGGCTCCAGACTAGAATATGCTGGCGGTAACACAAACATGGGTAAAGTCATTCTCTGACTATTTCTGGGCGTGTAGTACTTGTGGTGTTCTCTGTAGGGGTTTAAAGTCTGACCACCAGCATGAGTTCAGCAGAATGTGAGGCCGACTCAGGCACTTTTGATGCACTTTGAGAGTGTCTCTATTTCTCCTTGGCCAAGCTTCAATAAATACTACAGCATAAGACATGTAGACTGTACTATTTTTACAGAGATTCAGCAATTCCCACAATGTGCAAGCACTTGGCGGCAGTGGCAAGGAAAGAGGCAGAAAACGTAGCTAAATGCTAGCAGCAGCCTGCTAACATGCTCACAGTGACAAACAAGATATGTTTAAAATGGTCGCCACCTCCGTAACATCTGCTCGTTAGCACTGAGGTCATTGTTGAGTTCGTTAGCTTTGCAGGGATTGAACAACAGAAAAATGCTCTGTGAGCGTGTGTGCTGTCATTTTTCAACAATTCTTTCATCCTTTACAGACTAAACATGAAGTCCAGTTTGTAATACTAAAATAATGATTAGTCACAGACCCCCAAGCTGATCATAAAGCTACAGGACATTAACACCTTGTGTGGACACACCTACGCGCACATACATACATAACAGTCTGACCTGATTACATAAAGACTTACCAGGCTTTAACTGGTTTCTTCACCTCTGTGTGGAGCAACATCTAATGATCCATCAAAATGCCACAAACTTGACACATTCTGCAGTCCAAACAGTGCTCGGGAGAGGGCTGCATGAACGCTATCTGAACATCAGGAACAGTTTTTTCTTATCAACTAACGCCTTTGACTTATTTGCATTAAAGTGCGAATACATCAAAACCTCACAAGGCTGCAGCTAATATTTTAATTCTCGATTAAACTGTGTATAATTTACTCGATTAATTGTCAGAAAATAGTGAAAAATCAGAGTTTTCCAGGATGACCTCTTTAAAAGTCTTGTTGTGTGTGAACAGTTTCAAAGTTCATTCTTCACCTTGACCTCCATTTAGTAGCTGTTCTGGAGTTTTCTATTATCTGTCACCAGCAGACAAATACATGTAAATGTTTTTATAAATGCACTTTAAGATCTTCTTTCCAAACTCCTAAAATTCCACCTTTAAATGAAGTTCATGGGATGTGATTGAAAGCTCTAGATCAGCTGTTAAATTGACCCAAATAAATAATCAGTGTATTATGATAGAAGACTGCAACAAACTGTAAATATTTCCATCAGAGGAAAATAATCTCACAGCTGCTGCAGATTTCAACAAATCAATTATTCTGTTATTTGTTTCACCTCTTGCTCATTTTGTCTCGTTGTTCCATGAAATTAAAAACACCAGCGTTCATAAAATAAATATTAACAGACTTCTGAGGTAATCAAGGCACACTGTTTGTCTGGAATACAGGCTATACCTCCTGATATTTGATGATTACTTTACTGCTTATAAGCGGCGTGACAGACACATATTGGCTTATTGGCTCGAGGCCAATGAGGTCTCAGGTTCACTGCCCTGTTTGCTCACAAGTACGCCCTCAATTCACAGCAGTTATTACAACAGGTAGGACTTTGATACCTGTAACCATCACCTAAGAAAGCTGAACTCTGGTTACTGTTTTAATGATGACAGTGAGAGGAAATACAAAATAAATGGAAAATAACTCATCTGTGGAGATCAGCAGAAAAACAGTAACACACTTCTTAGAAGCTGAAGAACTGAGTTTCTACATAACAAACTGTACAAGTCACAAAGTGGGAGAATCTCAGGTATGTGTTAACAGTCTGTGCGAACATACCAGAGATAAAGAGAAGAGTTTTATGGCCCGACATGAAAGTGCACGGGGAAATTATTTCACGTCACATGGAGAATGGAAAACCCCTTAAGGATCATCCAGTTTAATTATTTCTAATAAAGATTACAGAAGAAAAACAGTTAAGTGTGTCACAAATATATGGGTTTACAATCACACAAAAGAAAAGTGGGAGCTGGAGATGAATGTATGAACTGTGGAAAGAATTCAGCTGGAAATTAACAATGAGGTATTTTAGGACTCCTTTCATTAATTCAAAATATGACAGCAGTAAAAAAAGATTTGTGTCGGAGGGATTGTAAACAGGTTGGAAATCATTTGCAGGAAGTCATTCTGAGAAGGTATTCAGGCAGTTGTACAGATGGAGCAATGGGTAAGAGAAAGATTTACTTGTTGCATGTCCTCTTATTGATAAGAAATGATAACTTGGTCTTGGTCTCAATCCACTCTCCATCAACTCTACACCAATGGCAATGAATGGATTAATCAATGTGTACTAGAGTGAAAGAACTATGACAAAACGCCACTTAAAGACACGATACACCCACAGGTTTCTAAAGAGCAGTATTGAAGCTCATAGTGTGGTGACTCTCGCAGACCTGAGTCGGGCTGAATGAAGCCTTGGTGCTTAAACAAGTCACCTGTGACAGCACCCACCTGTCGATCAAAGCAGCCACACTGTTAATCATGCATAACTTTAAGCCTTAATATAATTTGAACAGTTAAATAGA
This sequence comes from Protonibea diacanthus, assembly GCA_028641955.1. Taxonomy (NCBI): domain Eukaryota; kingdom Metazoa; phylum Chordata; class Actinopteri; family Sciaenidae; genus Protonibea; species Protonibea diacanthus. The sequence continues at coordinate 7,675,017 of CM053977.1, forward strand.
AATTCAGACTCAGTACAGTTGTCAAACGGGGAAATTAGCTATAGAGACCAAAACTGTTTATTTCTGCTGTGAAGTTGGACATTTTTACATGGGGACTTATGGAAACTCGTTCTGTAGCCAGCCTTTTCTGCACTGGCTTCAGTCTTGACTGACTTCATCTTTAATCTGACGGGATCCTGTAATTGATTGCTTTGGATTACCAAGGTGCTAAACTAGAACTTGTATGCGGCTGGTGTTTGAGCTAAACGCTAACATTAGCTTACAATGACAATGCTAACATGTTGATCTTCACCACCATTGCTGCCATGGTGGGCATCTTTGTTTAGCACGTATGTTAACATGCTGGTAGGGAGAGTAGAAATAAACACAAGAGTATCTGGTGTATTCAAATATGACAAACATCATCTACAGGCCGTGAGGATGAATTGTTTCACCTCTAGTTAAAGACAGCTACACTGGGTTTATTTTAGGACCGGACGTTTTCTGTTCCCCACAAGCAAAGATGTGTCACAGACTCATTAGTCTAATGCTCATTTTGGCAGGAGTTCGTCACCGGCTACATGACAGGCCTACTGAGACAGATCTAGTGCTGGCATGACACCTCTACACTGCGCACAGCTCCAGAAGTCATGGGTCGTGTTAAACTCGGCACATTATGCTGCCTTTCACGGGCTGAAACACTGTTCAGGTTTGTGAATGGAAGGCTGGTGATCCAACACGCTAACATAGATTACACCCATACTCACCTTGTAGATCACATTTGCATGACACCACAGACAAACAGCAGATACATTTCTGTCCACATAACCTTATCTAACATGTCCGTTCAGTCCTACGCTTAGGTCAGAGACGGTTTAGAAAGGACGTTTACTGTAGGAAACACGCCGACTATGCATCCGTACTTCATATAACCACACTACAAAAAAAGTGCCTTTAAGAACGAGTCAAATGTTCAATTTAAAGCCTAGTCATGATATATTACCTTTTCATCGAGAGATTCAGCTGTCTATCCAGGTGGATTCATGGACTAAACTCTAACACTCTACCTGTTGTTTTTCTGGCTTTGTTTATTTCATGTACCCAGCTTCTAAATCTGAGTCTGACTCAAAGGCTACGCTGCAGAATAAAAAACAACAACAGCAAACAGAGAAGTTTCCTTCGGTTTGTGTCCGATGGTTTGAGAAAGAGTAACACAGACAGTGAATGAGAGTGAGGGAGCACCGGCATCGATAAACCCGATTTACATTCAGCTGATTTACATTCAGCACAAATAAACACACACCCCCAGCAGCCCTCCCTCAACCACCACCCCCACACACCACCACACAACCTTGTGGCAACACCTGATCTATCTGAATACGGCCTTAAGCCAGTACTAACCTTAGGTTAAAGACTGAAGCATGAGGAAACAGCTAGCTTGGAGTCAAACACCTCTAAAATGCCTAATAAACATCAAATATCTGATTTATTTATCAGAAATGTAAAAACACAATGCGGCACTTACTTAGCTTCACTCTGGAGCGAGCCAGGCTAACTACTCCCTCTGTTTCCAGCCTTTATGCTAAGCTAAGCTAATAAGGAAAAAGTATATTAAACTCTACTGACATGAAGTGATGCCACACTAGAGGAACGATTAAGTCCTAAACTTCTCTGACTGTTCCACATGTGGTGATCATTAGACTCAGGTCATTAAACACAGAGCGCTCAAACTGCTTTTCTTTTGTCTAAAGTTTGTGTCTATGTTCATCCAGACAAGAGTGAGTAAAAACAATGGATCCAAATGATCTGGTGAACTGGTGGACGGACAGAAAGAAGCCACCCGCAGAGCAAAAATAATAGATTTCAATTATGACTAATGATGTGTTTGCAGACATGAAGATGACATTAACTGAACGGGGACAGTACAGTATGAAGATACTGTTAGTGACGGGATATCTGCGGCCAAAGATCACTTTCATTCAGTTTTCTGATCTAGAATAACATGACATCTTCAGATCGCTCATTTTGTCCAACAAATAATTAACAAAACTAAAAGTATTCAATTTACAATGATGTGAGGTACAGAAACTCCAGAAACTTGAGTATTTTTGAGGATTACTTTTGTTTCTATTGACTAATATGAATTCATCTATTCGTCAATCGACAGAAAATTAACTATTTTGATATTTGATTTGTAATGAAATTATTTTTCCTGGAAAAGATACCAAAGATTTGCTTGTTTGAACCTCTTAAATGTTTGAATTTGATGCTTTTCTTTAACATATATGATAGAAAAACTGAATATTTTATAGTTTTTTGGACTGTTTTGGGATTTTTTAAATTCTTCTAGCTGAAATGATTCATTGATTAATTGAGAAAACAGTCGATAGATTAAATCAATTGTAAAAATACTCATTTGTCCAACTAATTAGCAAAACATAAACAGAGAAAATACTCACATTGACCTGAAATAACCTGAATGATTAATCAGAATTGACTCCTCTTCCAGTACACATAAGTCTGTGTCTAGTTTATGTCATTTGTGCTGAATCATTCACATATTTACGAATCTTCTGTCCGTTTTTATAGACTTCTGTGAACGACCTCTAAAAATAATCTCACCCTGTGTTTCTAAAGTGAGATTTGGAGAAGCTTCAGGCATCCTGCAAACAAAATAAAGAACAGACTAGTTTCATTTCACAGAAATACCAATCTGCTGGCTTCAGATGTTCAAATGTAAAGATTTGCTGCTTTTCTCTGTAGTAAACTGAATACATTTTTGTTCATACAGAAACTATTTGAGTATAATAATTATCATTTTTTATCAGTTTCCTGACATTTTGTAGCCAAAACACACAGATCATGTTCATTTAAAGTGGAAAAGATCACTCAGAAAATGTGAGTTTGGTGAGTTTCAGTAGAAACACTTGTGCACTTCTGTACAGACCACAAAACAACATCACACCACAGGGTTAAAAACACCATCAAAGAAGCTCATTAGTTTGTACAACATGGACTTAAAAAGTCATGCAGGTTAACCCACATGCTGCCACGCAATAATCAGCTCATACACCTGCACACACACTTGAAACCTGGAGTTGTTATCGTGCCCCGGTCAGAGGAGGCTGTGAAGCCGCATGGCAGAGCTGCAGCTCGGAGCCACGCTGCAAGTGATCCGCCCGAAATCAACCCGGTACAAAGTGTTTGTCCTGCGGCGTGACAAGCGAGCTGCAGCAGGAGTTTGGACTGAAGTAAACTCACCTTCGAGACGGTCATATGGTGAGAGATGAGTCGGCAGGTGGTGGTAGTTTTCCCTGAAGAGGACTCAGAGAAGTGAAGCTGCTGCTGGTGGTGGTGCTGGTGGTGGAGCTGCCGGGTGGAGACGAGTCGTGTTATTGTTGTTATTGCATGATGGTCATTTAAAAGTCATGATGCCGGCCTCGACCTTGAGCGTCCTCATGAAGAAAGAAGCAGACGGAGCACATCAGTCCTGTGGAGGGGAGAAAAGAACAAACAAGAGCCGGCAGAGAGGAGGAGAAGGAGGGATGAGGAGAGATGCGAGCACAGGATGCGACGAGAGAGGTGGAGGAGGAGGAGGAGGAGGAGGAGGAGGAGTGAGGGCAGGGAGGGGCGAGGCAATCCAGGTTTAAACCCCCTTTAAACAGTGATAATGTCTGTGAAACCTGATTTTCCACCATGAAATGACACTAAAACTTCATCAGGACCTGCAGAAATGAGGCTAAATATAACTTCTTATGTCAGCTCATGTCTTTCTTTTATTTTCTGCATGAATTTTCTAATAATTGCATGTTTAAATCATGCAAATGTTACGTTTTTACTCACATTTTGTTCCTTTAAAGGTCCACTGTGTAAGATTTGGGAGGATATATTGGTCTTAATCATCATCCTCTTTTAGTTTTTATCCTCTGTGTTTATTCATCTAATAAGTTTTAATTTACTTTTAACATTTTATTAGTTTTATTATTAGTCTTAATTTCTATGCAATTGTTCTTATGAGCTTCTTATTCTTTTTTTTCTTGGGCTGCATGTTTGCATAAAATGTGCTATATAAATAAATAAAGTTTGAGTTTGAGTGTAAAAATATTCTCAGAAATTAGATAATACGTCCATGTTTCCAAAAAAGTGTAGTTAGACGTGAAAAGAAACTAAATGTGATGATGTGCAAAACAAAGACAACTCATCAGATGTTGAAACTGAGAAATGAGATGGGGTGAGAACGTTTTGAAAATGTTTGCCGCATTAAAATCTCTCAGTTTCAACATTTGCTGAGTCATCTTTGTGCTATTTTCAGTTCAATGTTGTGCACATCATCACATTTTGTTTCTGTTTTACACAGCGAGACAACTTTTTTGGGAATGGCGTTATATTCAAATGTATGTTTTCATTAGCGTGTAATCCGAGCGGCAACCTCTCTAGCTGTGAAATAAAGCCGACATGGAGGTGCCCCAAACTGCAGTTCCTCAAACGACCACTTGAGGCTGGCTACAAACAAGTCAGTCTCCATAAGTTCCTACTTCACATCATCAATAAAATGTTTGAGCAACCAGGCATCAGTCATCCCACCTTGGCAATCCTGTCTGGATCCTGCCTTTAATTTAAAATAAAACTCATGTGGTTCACTGGCGATCTGTTTTATTGTATTTAACTTTATTTTTTGAGTCTTTTGTTGGTTCAGTTATGTATGCGATGTTTTCTACAAGAGTTTAGTTTCACATTCATTGCATGTCTCTGGTCTGTCTTTCGGGTGGTTGTCAGCGTTGTTTGTTCTTGCTCTCTGTCATAAACTCGTGTTAGTTTTTGCTCAGATGCAAATCACACTGAGCTCCACTGTAATTAAACAAGCTGTAAATCAAGTTGCCTCGCCTAAAATCAAACAACCATCTCACAAATAACAACTGTAACTAAACACATTCACAGCAGTAGTGGAGGTTGTATCTCAGTCCGTGCATGGGGACTCATGGGGTCTTGGGAACCAGAGGGTGTTTGGTTCAAGTCCAGCATGGACCACAGCATGGAGTGCAGACTAGTAGGTGAAGAGGTGATAGTTGACCACAAATTATAGTCTTTCTTCAATAGACTCTGTAGGAATTTAATAAATATGTCTTTTCCTCCCAAAAGAGAACTTTTATATTTAATGAAAAATGAACTTTATTTATAGAGCACCTTTCAAAACACAGTTACAAAGTGCTATAAAACAAGCCACAAAAACAAATAATAACAATGAAGCTATAAATCTACAGTGTAAGAATAAAACATAAACAGATCAACTAAAAAAGTGACTTTTTAAAAGATGAGACACTGAGCCCTGAGTACAAACTGTCTGTCAGCTCTGTGTGTCTGAAAGAAAGTTTTTGCTCATCGGATGTTTGTGAAGATGAAACCTTGAAGGTGACTCGTGTTTTGAATCCAACAGTCAAACATCAAACCCGGAGCAGATCCTGCTTTGTGAAGCTTTCGTGTGTCGCCTTCTGCGTGAGATTCATCTGAAGGGGAACAGTGTTCACACTGCAGCACAGGCCGATGGGAAGGAGAAGCTCACAGATCAGTTTTGCCTCAGGCTGCTGAAGTAAATGACTGATGAGCTCAGGTCAGTGTACAGCTGTCAAAGTGTTGATACACACCCACTGCATGATACATATCAGCACTTTGCATGGAGTCCATATGGTGTCTGCTCTGCGTGTGTGGGCAGCTGGTTTTTTTTTTTTCTGTTGTCGGACTGAAGTGAAGGTGGAAAAAATACACAACACACTCAGTCGACACACATCAGATGATGTGTGTGTGTGTGTGTGGGGGGGGGGGGGGGTCATGTTTGGATGAATGAAGGTGAGAAAAGGTAACAAATTAAACTTTGTTTAATTTTTAAAGACTAATGGAGCCTGAACAGGCACACAAAGTCACATCAGTATATTTTAAACAATAGTAGCTCATGCTTGTTTGAATCTTTCATACTGTACGTTCCTCATGTAATATGCTAAAGAGCTTATGTAATTTCGTGTGTGTGAATCTGTATTTGAGGGTGTTTGTTGCCCTCCAGTGTTCACACACAAACATCACAAGAGGATTCATGGAAACAGGGGCGACCGTGAGGAACATCAAGAGGCGACACACTGTAGAAAATAGTAGAAGGAGTAAAACTACAAGTACTACACTGTAAAAATACTCCGTAGCAAGTAAACTGAAAATAATCAGGAAAATGTGCTTTATATATTAGATTATTATCACTAATCATTAAAGTAAAAGCAGGATTTAACTGCTGTAGCTGGTTGAGGTGGCGCCCACATGACATCAAATGCAGCCAAAGATTATTTTAATTATTTAATCTGCTGATTATTTTCTGCATTAATCGATCGAGTGGTTGGTTTGTAAAAGTCCTGAATCCAACAATCCAGAGACCAACAATGTTTTGTTTTAAGATAAGATAAGATGGGGAAATTCACTTGTCACAGCAGGTTGACAAAATGGCTCAAATAACATCAGTTCAAACAAAAGTTTCTGCCTCCATCTGTCAGAGAAAACTTTTTCATGAACAAACAGGACGAGTTCAGAAACCAGACGACGTGTCCGAGCAGTTCAACTATTCGACCATCGAGCCTCGGGGCCACGAGGAGACCAATTTCAGAGTTCACACTTTTGTATGACCACACCTAATGTAGAAAAACATTTTGCCATGTTTCCACACAGACCTGCCCCGATGACGAGGTTTGATGTCTGGACCTCAAGATAAATAGATTTTTAATGTATGTACCTGATTCATGAGGCAGTGTCTGAATCTAGCAAAGAATTTGACAAGCAGAGGAGGAGGTTTCTCGGGTGTTGCTCGTACAGGCCAGCTAACATTCTGTACATTTTGTTTAGTTTACACAACACCTCGGGCACAAGACTGTAAGACACTATAAAGTCTTGACAAACTCGTAGCACAGGACAAACAGACGGAGGTGAACTCAGACACCTCACAGTGTTTTTTCATGAACTCCTCTCCTGATGTTGTTTGTATGAGGCTAACTCTGTTTCCTGTTTCTTCTTAAGTTTTCTGATTATTGTCATTATTTAAATAATATAACAAGTAAAATGATTAATTGCAAGTCTTTCTATTGCACTCCACTACATTTATCTGACAGTATTAGTTACTTAAAAATTAAGATTTTCGCTTAAGAGACATATAAAGAGTTTATAAAATATGTTTTGTTCAGTAGAATTGATTTGCTGATCAATTAATTGGCAACAACTTTAAAGAGTTTTCATGATTCAGACTTCATAAATGTGAGATTTTTCTGCTCATTTCTCATCAAACTGGTCAAGAGGTCCAGCTCTGTCCTGGAACAGACCCCTAGACTCCATAGTGGGGGAGAGGAGGACGTTAGCAAAGCTGACATCCATCATGAACAACTCCTCTCACCTCCTGCATGACTGTGGTGAGCTTGCCTGGCTGCTACTCCACCATGTAAGAAGGAGATCTACCACAGGTCCTTCATTCCAGCAGCTGTCAGACTCTTTAACACCAGCCTGACTTCATGACTTTCTTCTATATATGTCTTATTTATCAGTCATTTCTTATCCACCTTGCAGAATAAAACAAATATCGGTATCATCTGTAAATAAATAATCCTGAAAAGACAAATACAAAAGTCAGATTGTGGATTTAGTAAAATTTAATTTATCTACAATTATCCCTCCATACAGGCATACGGACTGATAGATTCTTTTATTCATTTTCAATGTGGCTCATAAATCGATAAGTTACACAATATCATACAGAAGCTGGATGCCAGAACTGGACAAAAAGTTGCAAAAATATCTTTTTTGTCTTTACATCTTTTCTGTCAGTGTTTTGCAGCATATCGTAGAGCGGGTTAGGCCGTGTCGTCAGAGTGAAATGGAGACAACAACAACGGAGCGTTGAAATACTGTAACACGCTGAACTCCCAACTGATCGGCGGGTGGTGGGGAGGGTGTGAAGGTAAATTCAAGGGGGGCAGCACAGTGACACGTCAGAGGTGATGCTTATGCTGTAGGTGGATCTGGTGCGAGCAGCAGCAGAGCGTTATGGGCGAAGGAAAAAAAAAAAAAAAACGAGCTCAACAGCAAGTTTATGATAAAATGAGAAAGTCTGGTTACAGTTTGCTACATTTTCAATCCTCCGCTTCTCTATATTTTCCAGATGACTCGTGTGTCAAAAGTAAGCTAACACTACGTGACGATAACATTACGATAAACACAACTGGTAGAAATCCATCGAAAACTGATGGTGGAAATGGCAGAGATGAATGCACTGACATGTTCAAATCTTTTTAGCTGTCACTGAAAACTGAAGAACCACAAAAAAAAAAAACAACTAACATGTACATGTTGATGTGACACAGAGGGTGAAGAAAGGTGAAGATAGCATGGCAGCTGGAGAGAGAAACTGCTTCAATATATTAGTCCTATGCTTCAGTTTCTCAGGTAAAGTCTTTTCCCATCGCTCTCCTTTTGTTTTCTCCTTTCAGTGTTTTTTTCTCCTCCTCTAGTCCTCGTCTTCGTCGTCCTCCTCCTCATCGTCGTCGTCTGTTTGGTCCCTGGCGTCGAGGTCGTCTTCATCGTCCACCTGCGAGCAAAGAGTCACAGTCTAACTAGAGCAAAACACACGAGACACACCTGAGTGGTCAGGACGTAAAAGTCTGTGAGGCTGCTGCTCTAAAAAAACACCAGTTAACTGGTTATATTGGGAGCTCTGAAGACTACAAACCTATCATATTAACGCCATCATACACAGATGTTTTTGTCTATGAAGGTTTGCAGAGACGTGCATGTTTGAAGCTTTAGGTAATCGTGTAATGACGTTGATTCTGGTGCCAAAGCAGAAAAACATCTATCAAAAACAGCCGGCCCGGCTAATTTACACCTCACAAAAGTTTGATGAGATGGCGGATGTAGAGACGAGAGCAGCTGGAGGTGACCGAACATCATCAAAGTGAGGTGGACGTGTGAGGTAAGCTGTGGCTCGATAATAAAACTTATAGTACAAAATGATTCTCCTACATACGCTTGTTGTTTTCAGGCGTTTATGGGTGTCCGGATAATCCAGATTCAGATCGATTCATACATAAAATCAAGTGTTAACGTGGCAACAGGTTTAGTTTTAGTTTTTTCATCTTGCAGCAACAATACCGCTTTAAATCAAAGTTATTTTTTAGATTAATTGCAGTCGACTTTTAGTTGTGAGAAAATATTTAAATATTCTGAGTCTACAGCCGTCGCCATTGTTTGGTTTATTCAGTCGTACTCTCTTTTATTTGGTGTTGTGGAAAAAAGATTGGCCATCTGGATGAGACTCAAACAACTCAGTCCAACACTGGTTGTGCGACAGTCGGCACAAAAATCATCATGTGTTCCCAACTTTAGTAAATTAAACCTAGACTGCAATGAAAACTATTTATAAATGTTAAAATCATATTTTCTATTCATGTGTTTTACTGTCCGTGCTGGTGGTTCTCAAACTGGAGTGCATAGAGCCTCTACAGGGAGGATGTCGATGATCAGGGGATGAATGAATGAATATAATTCATGTAGGGAAAATAAACTTTCGCTGATGCTGATTTTGGGATGGGGAAGATGACCTCTAAAATTAAAGAACATAATACTGATCGTTTGTCTACCGTCTCTCCAAGTTCTTTGAGTTTCGACTTCAGGCTGTGGATCTTCTGGTCCTGGTCTGCGAGCAGCATCAGCAGGTCATCCTGCTCCTTCTTGGACTCTTGCACCTCCGTCTGCAGCTTTGATTTCTCCGTCTGCAGGATGGCCACCGTGCTGGTGGCTGAAGCCAGCTGCTGCTCCAGGTCCGCCCGGGTCTCCGACAAGCTCTTTGCCTCCTCCTGAACCAACGAAGAAGAGAGGGAGGACAGAGGGGGAGGACAGGTGGAGGGTGTAGATGTTGAATGTGATGATTTATAAATACAAATGATGAGTGAAATAAAAACTTTCAAAGAGGTCAACTGCTGTATAAATATCAGGGTGAAGTGCTCACACACCTTGAGTCTCTCTGTCTCGGCCGTCTGTGCTGCCAGTCTGCTGTCTAGTTCTGCCATCTTGGCGGCGTCTAATGAGCCGTCACTGCCAGGGACAGCGTCCGAGGACTGAAGGAAACCAGCGAAAGGTTCATTAATTCATCATCTGTTAAGAATAATGTGACATATTTGGTAAAAAACGTCAGATTTGAATGATGTATTTACTCCTGCTTCAGCTCGTCTGAGCAGTTCTTGTCTCTCGGCCGTCATCTGGTTGATTTCTGCCGACTGGGACTGGACCTGACTCTTCAGAGCCTCCAGCTCCTGCAACAGAAAACACATTTAATATATAAATAAATGATGAAAATATGGAAAATGTTTATATAAAAAAGTTAAATCTGGTATATTTTTGTTGGTCAGACTCCAAACCAGACAGACAATTCACAAGTTACTAACAAGTGTTGTCTGTGTAGCCAAAGCAGTTGACAGGAAGACAAATATTGTTGGGTTCTGTTTTCTGTTTTTTTTATTGTTGGTTTTGGTTTTGGTTTTTTTTCCATGGAGTTTTTGACAATAAGAAAACTGCAGAATAATGCCCATCTCATTCTTTACACATATATTCAGTTTCTAAACTACTAAAAGAGACACTCCGGATGGACAGAGATAGAAAAACTGATCACTGCAGCCTTGTGTCGACGAGGCCAGGAGACAAACCTCGTGCTATTCTTGCACTATGACAGAGACTGTGTGGAGATTTTAAAAAGAACCAGAGATTAAGCCCTACTTCTGGTAGCCATCTACCTGGATTACACGGCAAGTGTCGCCAGAGCAAGAGCAGCATTAATGGATGTCCGAACACTATTACACTGGTGTGTCCGGCTTTTTCCAGCCAGACTCTCACAGAACAGACACGAGAAGGAATTTTGGGATGTAGCTGACACTATGTGAAGAGGAGAATAATCACAGGGACAGAAACTGAGACCTGACAAGCATTTTCCTAACCAGGTAGGAAAGGAACATCATCTGATAAGTAACTGAGTCCATATATAAACAGACCCGTTTCCTACGTGAGGTTCTTTTTATTTTTACTCTGTTGGATAAATCAAAGAATATTGGAGTAACTTTCCTCAGTTGTTTGTCTTTAACTGGAGATTTCCTCCACGTGTGTCATAGAATTCAATCAAACTGGATAAAGTGCATCTGTATCATGATGAGTCTCACCTTGAGCAGTTCTGTGTTGTCTGATCCTTCTGCTGAACCTTCAGCCGCCTGCATCGTCTCCGACCTCTACAGTCACATACAGTGAAAACAAAAAACATTAGCGTCACAGTGACAGGATGAAAGCAGAACTTTACAAACTCTGAATGTGAGATTATATTCAGAGGAGGGCTGTAAGTTCAAGATCCACAGTTCATAGTGATAGAAAACACAAAGAAAGTCAGCAAAGCATCGCACTGAAGAAGCCAAATTCTCAATAATTAATTCATTTTCTCTCTCTGTCTAACTTCCACACAAACTTTTCTCCTTCAGGGAAGTGTTTCTCGAAAGAGTTTGAAGTTCTGTTGTAAGAATTTGTTTGTTTTGACTCATCTGATTTGGCTGAACACTGCAGCAGTTATCGTTCATTACTGTAATGTTGTCTGGCTGTTACCACGGTACTAAAGGTGTGGTTTCAAGTCATTCATTACTCAAAGTCTACCTGCTGTTTAAAGGTTTGAGTGGATCTGACCAGAGAAAACACAGTTTGTGATGTCAACTGTGATGACTCGGACGGTTCATGTTCTGGTGATTAAACGGCGATCACCGTTACTGTTTGGGAAACACACCGAGGTCTGTCTGGAGCCTCCATTTAAAGCTTACACAAACAAACACACACACAGATTGTGGTGATAAAGTCTGCGCGCCCTGACAACAGCTCAACTTTGAAAGACATTTACTAACCAGGGTATTGATGAGCGCGTCTTTCTCGCTGAGTTGCGTCTGGAGGAGGCTGTGCTGCTTGCGGAGCTCCTCCACCTCCTCTCGGAGCTGCGTGAGCTCCTCCGTCTGCAGCCCGTTGATCTGTGAGCCGTCTCCCTGGCTGTTACTCTGGTTCTCCTTACCTGGAGTTAAGAGCACAAACTTTAATTAAAATGCTAAATCCAACAGAAAATATGATGTAAATGTTGCTGTTACACACACACAAACACACACACACACACACACACACGATTTTAAGATTTGAGAGCTAGAACGTAAACATCTCAGCAAAGAGAGACTCTAGTGTAGTAAATAATCATATTAAATCAACTAGATTCATTCAGTCTGTTTGTGAGTCTCTTTAGAGGCTCTGTTTTTAGCCATCGTTATATGCGCATACGTTAACACTTTAGTCGCAATCTAAAGTCTTTAGATAAGATGTCATAAACTCTGCTACACTCAGCATTACTGCAGAGAAACAAGGAAACAACACGAGCTATCGGACAGGTCCAGTTTAGTCATACTGTGTTTCAACATCTGAATGTCGTCACTCCTTCACGGTTGAAGTCTAAAATATTGTGTTTATTGTTGTCTGATGGGAAGTTCTGATGTATTCAGTTTAATTTATGACTACTGAATGATTTAATTTAACATACTGTGGGCTTGTCTGAGGGAACGACTGAGGTCAGTGCTTTAAGTACGGCGCTAGAGTTGGGATGTTGTTAGCTTAGCATAAAGACTAGTAGCAGGGGGAAACAGTTAGCTGGACACTTATAAGCAACCCTAAAAGGTTTTGTATATTTATTAATATTTTATTTGAAAAGTAAAAACAACAATTCGTTTTTAATCAGGGAAGCCACATGATGAGCCAGATATGATCAGGGAGGGAGGTTTCAGCACACGCAGGCATGACTCCAGAAAATCGCTTCAACTTCCAGTTTTTTGCAAAGAAATTTCCCGTAACATGCCTAAAAATCACAAGTTGTCTTTTTCACATTATGTTTGTGAAAGTTTAGATCCAGAAATATTGAAGTACTCCTTTAAAACCTCTCTAATCATGCATGTGGTTGCCCTGTGCACGCGGTCGTAAAAAAACGTATCTTGCGATGTCATTGCTTATCACCGTCGTCCCTTTATCTCAGAAATGAAGTAATAAAACATCCTCGTCATTGGAGACGGTGGACAGAAATATGAATACAAGAACCAGGGCACAGAAATATAATCTAAGGCCCTTCTTGTTTTCCCAGTTTCTGTGTCTAAACGACATGACGTGGACAACAATTTTTTAAACTTGCCCAGTATTGACCGAGAGTGCTGCAACGTAATCCTTCCTCAGTGATTGTGCACTGACAAATTATGTCCACTAAAAGTGTTTTTGCCACTGACAGGCTCAGACTGTTAGTATCAGTGTCTGACCCTACCCGGATGTTTGGTGAATCGATTTACCAATTGACAAAAACAGTAATTTTAGCTTGCAGGACTCGGGAGTTGCTGGTCGGTCGCTGCCTCGATCCGTTAGTTTGTCTGTGTTATTGTGTAACTTTGGCGTTTTAACATGTTCAGAGCTATAAAACACCAAATCAGCAACATAACAGACAAACGAAAACAAGACAGAAAGAACAATCTAAGTGGCAAAAACAAAAACTTTTAGTGAACGTAGTTTGACGGTGTCTAATTGCTGAGAAAGATTATATTGCAGCCTGTTTCGTGGCTGCAGGACAGGATTAAAAAATGCTGTTCTCATGAGTCACTTAGACACAAAACACGGGGAAATAAAGTCCAGGTTGATAAATACAGAAGTTTCCCTCTAACTTGTTGGATTGGATTAAAATTTGAATATTGGACACAAAACATCTGTTACCAGTTAATGAGGTCACGTTACGTAAGGTGAACCCACCTAATTTTAGCTTGAGGATGTTGTACTGATCCTTGTGCTGCTGGATCTGGGACAGCTGCTGGGTGAGTGTAGTCTGCATTTGTTCATTCTGAGATGACATGGATGATACTTGCTCTTTCAGCTGCTGGATCTGAGCATCCTGAGGATCACACAGTCACAATAAATTAGTCAACAGGAGAGAAATATAAAATATAAATAAAATCAAACACGTACAAACACAAAGCTGTGTTATTTACCTGTTCTCTGATCAGCTCTTTATACTGAGTCACAATGTTGTCATGCTGTTCTAATGTCTTCTTCACCTCCTCTTCCTTCTTCTCTTCCTCACTGGATTTGTGAACTGCTTTGGTGATCATACCTACAACAATAGTAAGAAAGAAAAGTTGTAAGAACCTCATGAAACAGCTGCTAATCATGAATTAATCATCAGTGGAGCAGCCTCAAACTCACCCTCCAGTTCTTTGACCAGCTTAGTGAACTCATGGTCAAACAGCATCTGCTCTGGAGACGGGAAGACCGGCTGCGGCTTCTGAGCCGCCCGCGAGTACAGCTCATGTTTGGTGATGAAGCCCAGTTTCTCTACAAAGTTTTCCTTTCCGATCCGCTTCTCGATGAGCTGCTTTAGCTTCTCTCTGAGGGGCACAGAGATGATATGTGTGTGTGAAGACAAGAGCACTTAATTTGTCCTATAATTAGTTATTATTTTGGTCGTTGTGTATGTGTGGATGTTTACTTGGTGTAGTTTTCCAGCGAGTTGTCGTTATAATAGATGCAGATGCCGAGAAGTAGCGCACACAGACCCTGCACCAGCCTCTCGTCCTCTCCCAAGTTCTCTGAGATCTGTGCTGTCAGCTGCAGGAGGTGCCGAGTCAAGGATTCATTCCACACCGGTTCAGGTTCAGACTCCCACAACACTTTTTAAACCAGGAAGTGGGGTATGATTTTCCCCTTCACGTTCATAAACAGCTTTGTTGGCACATTTTACAGGAATTTTAAACTTCAATCGAAAGAAGTTTTGAGTGACAACGTCACATCTTTCGATACACAGCAGGAAGAAAGAAAGTCTCTGTTTTGCTTTTCGCTCTCTTTTCCACACACCAGCCTGTCCCACCCTGCTTCTTTCAGTTTCTCTTTCACTGAATCACACAAGGACAGCTGTATGTTTTAGAAAGTCATCCCCAAATCACAGCAGCAGATGAGCCGTGTGTGGAGGAGGCTTGTTGTTAATGACGAAGCATAAAAATGATCAGCACTAATCAGGTGTGTTCACTGTTTACTGATGCTTTAGAGTCTTCATCTCTCTCTCTCTGCGTCTCTGCAGCAGAGCTGTGTGATTGTCAGTAGATCGAACAGGAGGAGGAGAGCGAGGTGGAGATTATTCACCAGAAAATCGACTGCGGATGGTGTCGTTCTCATTGTAGATCTATTTTTCTCCTATAATTTTGATACTTTAAATATAATTAAGATTGTATCAATGCGTGGTATCAAAAATATCTGTCTTGACACGTTTGACAACGCTATTTTACACTTACTTCAAAAACAAGATCCATCTGCAAGGAGTAAGGTGAAAGTTTAACAAAACTAACATTAATTGTAATAAAACTGGTGTATAGGTTACAAACTGCTTCAAGGATACAAAGGGAACGTTTTCCTGATTGTGTAGAAAGTGTGTGACGGCTATCGGACAGTTGTTGATCCATGTGCACAGCAGCATGAGGAGGCCCACTCTGGTCTGCACTTTACTGCCCTGTAGAGCACAAGAGACAAAAAAAGAAATGTCACCATACACCTCTAAGATGAAAAACCACTGACTGTGTAGACCAAATATTTAATATTCTAGCGATGTTAAAACATTTTGAGTTTGAACAATGGAGAATCAGGTGTTAGATATGGGAGGTTATGTACATCAAGGCACAACCACTGGCCACTGATGTCATAATTAATTAAAATTTGAATCCTGATCTTATATTTTTAGATTAAGTCCAGATTGGGACGTTAGTTGAGCAACAGTTCTTGTCATTAATTTAAAGAACAAGTTATAATTTGCATTTGGAGAGTTCGACACAAGACGATCAAGAAATCCAACAAAATTATTGACAGAATGGCAACAAAAGTGCTTGAATACGAGTTTGCGTTAAAAGAAGCATTCATTTTGTTGGCAAATGACAATTTTAATCCCGTCCTGACGTGTCAGGAGCAAAACATTTAATTTCCCAATCAACAAAAATATGTAAAATGTTAAAGTAAATCCATCAGCGCTTATTTCCAATCACATCAAACATTAGTAGTGAATACGGTTATAACATTCACAGTCAAAATTAATACATCCAGTGTATTCAAACAAAGTTATGTTGACCAGAGCAAGCTGTATTAATAAATCAACGTCCTTAAAGCTTAAAAAATCCCTCATCTTTTACCTCCAGCCTCCGTAAGTTCACAGTCTTTAAATATATTGTGGTTTGTATTTGCATTCTGCGAGTGATCGATGACTTGCAATCCAAGTCTAAAGAAATTGTAATTTTCCAGCTATCAGTTCATGCAAAGCAAACCCCGCTAAATGTGCTTTTTAAGGATGAAAAATGAACCCTAATAATAAAAAGATGATCTAAAAATGATCATGCATTTCCATGAAAACAGCTCTGAGAAGCAGGTAAGAGGTTCAAGATCTCAGCCTGAAGTTTCTTCCCTCTTAACAAAAGTCTGCTTCCAGTCGTCAACTGTGCAGTTTAAAATTATTTATCTCAATCAGCTGTGGAAGAGAAAGGATGATTTTCATGGAACGTAAGATGATGAAAATCCAGATTAAACCAGTGCAAACAATTTTGACACTTTAGCTTGAGGCTGATAATAAGTTGGTGCATTCACACTAAATGCACATCATGCTTTAAGAAGAGCAGACATCTTTCCTCTGGTGAAATAAACAATGCCAAAATTAAGTAAGTATGGAGGTCTGAGCGATGAAGGTGTGGGTAAAATCTTATCAGCATTCCAGACTACAAAAACTTACGAAATCACCTTTTCAGATTTAGTCTCCAAATGTGACGAAATGCAAAAATGAAGAGGAACACAAAAGACAGGAAAATGACCACAAGTATTAATCGACGACATATAGCCTTGGCAAAAAAACGTACACCGTGTTTGTGAGTGTGTGATTGTGGTTAAACGTCAGCAGAACAGCTACAATTAAAGACTCCATCCAGTCAGTGCAACCATCTAAAGACAATGTATCTGGAATGACCACCTCCACTGTCTGTTAAGTTTCAACATAAAGAAGCAGGACTTCCATGCTACTTCTGAATAATCAAGATCCTCACCATTTTCTCAAGCGTAACCCCAAACACTCCACATGTATTGAATTTCTCTTGCATCTTGATCATTAGACCAAGTTAAGGATTATAGGTGAGAGCTGGCTGAGTCAGTATGAACCTGCACTTCTCCTTCATCTTACACAGAGGTGCTTCAAATTCCCTCACTTGGAGAAGCTCCCAAACCAAAGAAGGAAGACTGTGTCCCCGTAGTTCAACAGATGTGGCTGGTGGTAGTTGGAGACAAACATGCGTCTCAAGCAGATATTTACAGTTTAACCTCTGTTTGTCCTGTCCGGGTCTGTGCTTCCTCTCTCCACCATCAACTCACCGTGAGATGTTCATCAGTTGACAAATCTGTTTTTTTAAGCACATGTGTCCAAACAAATAGCCGCAGATCTGATCACACAACTCATCCCCAATCCCAAAATCCTAACCTGATCCTGGAAGATGGTGCTTTGTGTAGAGGGGAGCTTAACTATCTAGTTCAGCCAGCAACCTCCTGCTCTTACTCAGACTCCTTCCCCACCAGGACTTCTATCATATGATATTTTATGCCCTCAAGAGTGCATTTTTATCATCAGGGGAAAGAAAAAATACCTCTGTATTTGCCTAATGCACCAGATTTCTACAACAAGCCCTAGAGCCGGTCTCGGTGTTACATCTTCTGGATTAAATTGGTGAAGTAACGTGGAGGCCCAGGACAGGTGCCCAGTTTCCCTGATCCAAACGTGGTCCAGTTGAGACCAAGCTAGTCAAAAGAAAAGAGTTTGTGATAGGAAGGAGATTTACCAAGAAGGTGTACGGACGTTCATGCATTTTACAAACATTTAGTATACTAGACTCTACAATGGAGAAAAAACAGAAGAACTGTTAGTCTCAGGAGGAAGAGAGAGAGTAATTCTATCCAGTATGGCTGAATAATTCAACCTCAAAACTAAAACTCTTAAACCTGTTTTAGAAGCGTCTAAATCCACAGTGAAAGTTGAACAATCCTTGTAAATATAAACTATAAGATCTTCTGGCTTCTGCACTGGGCATTTGTAAGCAGGGCATGTAAATAAGAGAAAAAGACAAACAAGAGTAGAGATCTCTCACTACGACAGGAAAAGGCCCAAAAGCTGCTGCAGTGCACACTTCCTGAACAGACAACAGCTTGCAACACAACAAACAGTCCAAAGTCAAAGTAGACATTAGGACGACATCATCTGAGATCTTTTCTCTGAACCTCTCTCAGGTGTACACTTGTGTACTCCTCCACACTCCTCTTGTGTGGGGAGGAGGAGTGCACCCGTGTGCCACCCTACTGAGGAAGAACTGGGTCATAGCTGTACGTTAGGGACGAAGAAGTGGTAGTAAAGGGTTAAAGGGAAGCAAGATCCCCCAACACGTGGGCCAACGTGACCCCTACTATAGATGCCAAGCCAAAATAACCAGCATAGGTGCCACCCAAACACTCAAAACACACATAAATAACAGTACACACATGTACACACGTGTTACTCACCCGCCGGACGATCTTATCTCCCTGCAAAACCACAATAATGTGATATTGTTCTATTCACTGTTGTTTACTTTAACATTGATCTTTCTTTATTTGCCAAAACAATGTCTCTGTTCTTCCTACCCTGACACTTAAAACCTGTTGGCATCTCCGTCATTCTAACATCTGATTGCCACTGTTAGTGTCCTACCTGGGAGAGGATGTTGGTGCACTGCTGCAGGAGGGACACAGGAGGCTTTCCCAGGCTGGTGGCCAATTGAACCCTCAGCAGCTGCTCCTTCTGGGTGAGGTTGTCCTGCAGGGCGTGAGCCAAGGCCACAGCGGCACACCAGTTGGACAGAGAGTCTGCTGAGAACAGACCTCCGCACAGCAGCTGGCCCGCTGAGATGGAATTTGCTGCAGGGGGAAAAAATGAGTGAGAGAGTAAATAAATAATTCTAAATCAAGCTGAAGATAAATCATCCATCTCTAAGTGTGGTAATGTGCATTGTGCATGCCTAAACCTCATTCAGCTTTTTGTGAATTACATACACAAGCAAACTGAGGCTAACAGTGTTGATTTGGGTCAATTATACGGAGTGAACTTACAGCTAAAATACACAAAAAACATCATTCAAACACATTTTTTAGCAATCATCTGTGAACCAGATGTGCCTCCTACACCCACATGTGATGTTATCTTCTATAATGTATATAGTTTTTCCTGCATCACATTATATATCAGCTTGTCAGTGTTTTAAATGTGTTGACTCCAGAGTATAACGGCTAAAAATATGACAGATGGTGTTGAAAAAGTGCAGAGATGTCAATATTCTACAAGAGGTGATTAATGTTTCACAGAGGTAAGATCATCTTTAGTCCAATGAAACATTAAATGTACTCTGACAAGACGCTATAAAGAAAGCTGTTAGAATAAAAGTGTTTTTAGCATCATTAAACTACTAAATTTATGTCTACAAACTCTTAAAAAAATATAGCAAATCCACTGATAATCCTACTTCTGATTTCACAACTTGCTATGACTGACCATCAATGGTGGAAGGCAGCAGCGTAGCCACAATCTCGCTCTGGCCTTTCTGGTTTTTGTAGAGGAAACACTGGAAACAGTAGAGGACTGCACAGCGAAGCACGAATGGTTGCCTCTCATTCACCATGGACATGAGCAGCACCACGATGGCTGGTCTGAGATGAGGAAGAGAGATCAGACAGAAGGTTAGAGTCACTATCAGATGGATGTTGGAATTTTAATATCTGGGTTCACTGGTTGTGTCTCACCTCGGTGGGTTTGAAGGAGCGTTGACAGATGCAAAGTAGTCCTGGTTGACCTGTGAGCCTCTGATAACCTCTGATACAGTGTTGATGGTCTGAAAGAAAGTGGCCAGATCACAAGCTTGAATGCAGCATGTCTCCAAGGAGCCAAACCTTTATTATTATACTTTCTAAATACTGCTGTCATTACCTCAGTGAGGATGTCAGCAGGCACACCGGTGGCCATGAGGATGGTACAGAGCTGCTGCAGCAGCCCGCACTGGTACATGGACTTCTGACAGCTGGCTGTCGCTCCAGGAGAGTTCACTGGAGACACCATCACTCGCACCAACTGGGAACAGAACATTGTACAACATTTCAACAAAACATCCCATTGTTCTGCTTGTTTACTCTGTAATTAAAACGTGACTGTTCCGGGTTACCTGCAGCATGAGGTGGAGGTTGGTGACCTTCTGCGCAGACCAGCCAGAGTTATCATCACCGACCTCAAACCAGGGCTTCATCCTCTGAATGTAGGAGCCCTCTTTGAAGAAGTTCTGATTGGAGCTGTTGTTCTTCAGCAGGTTGAGCAGAAGCAGCAAACAGTCCTCAACCACAATACCTGCACAGAGGGAAAAGGACGCACATCAGGAGGTTATATCACCAGTAAAACAATAATACTACTATTTTAATTAGAGAAAATCTTGTATTGAATCTCATAATCCTTTTACCTCCATCACTGCTGCCCTCTTCTGTGATGATGTCTAGAAGACGCTCAAATGCATTTTCAAACGCAACTATTTTCTGAATGGCAGCATTGCTTTTTGTCAGCTGTTGAAGCAGCAACAAGCCCTGGTGGAAGAGAAAAACAGGTCGCCATTTGTCAATTTGTGAAGTTAAAAATATCTATATTAAAAACACTCAACAGACTGAGATCAGCTCTGCATTAAAACAGTGCAGGAGGCTTCATTGGTGGGGGTGTGTTGTTTTAGAGACCAGTGAGACAGGAACTACAATCCAGGAATTCCTGTTTGAGTAACAGATCTGTGACTTGGAAAACACTGCACAGCTGTTTATAGCACTCCTGACACAAGATCTTAATAATAATAGAAATACAGCATTCACAAGTAATCAACCAGGAATGTGCGCTTGCAGTTATGTGATTGACCAACGCAGACGATCTTACAGCCGAGAACAACTTTATCATGGACAGCCCTGCGTTATTTTGCTGGACTGACCTCATTCACAGGAATGACAGAACTGCATTTTTTCACACAGAGCTGAAGTCAGCCTGAACGTGTCCTTAGTTTTAGAGGCTTTTCTACAACATGGCATCTTAATCAGCAGGAACAGAGTGCTTACATCATTGCGAATGACTTCCCTGGAGTCTGCCAATAGGTCCATCAATCTGGAAACACCTGCAGATGAACACATAAAGTAAAAGAGTTATTAAACACTGGATAAATATTTTTTTTAAAAAGCAGAGGGGGCATTTTGCTGTTAAAGAATATTAAAAATATGAAGAAACTGTGAACTGTCAACTTTTCTAGAGTGAATAGATGCTCTCAGTAAACTGATACAGAACATTACATTTCGATCAGACGTGGAGAGGAGTAACTCACCCATGGGGCTGACCAGAATGATGCCCTGGACCTGGACACCCTGGTTCTTCAGGAGAGCAGTCAACAGCTTCACTCCGGGCCAACGTACATGGAAGTCAAACTCCTAAAAAACAAAAATCAATGCATAAATTCATCAGGCATTTTTTTTTAGACAAACATAATAACACAGACCTCCTCAGCAGAGACAGTGCAGTACCTCCAGCAGAGTGAGAAGCAGAGTCACGTGTTCGGGGTCCTGAATGAATGTGTCGGTGAACTGGGCTCCCAGGTCATCTGCCTGCTTCTGGGCGTTCTCATCTGTGAAGGAGATCGAAAGCTGAAATTAGTAACATCTCTGATGAACACGCAGCAGGAGTCATCAGTTTAGTTAGGGTCAGTCCAGTTGGTTTGCTCAAAGCAATCAGCCTGAGTTTTACTGCAGTAATTACTGGATAGTTGCTAGATGCTATTGAACATATAAATGTATTAAAGAACTGTGCTCATGCTCAGGGTGATACTTGTGAACTTGCCTTCTGGAAAAATAAAGAGCAACACACAGGATGAGGAGACAGTTGTGTGGGTGGGTGAACAGGGTGAGCTGAGTGGGAGTACAGTAAAAGGGATTTTACTGTGTATACATAGGAATAAATATAACATTATGTTATGTGGGGTGAACCGAGAGTTTAGTGTGACAAGCTTGTTAGCACTGAGAGAAACCCAAGCGTTTGTAATCTGTCCATAACTTAAAAAATGTACCTAATCTGGCGGCACAGATAGCTTTTACCCATTTTTGTCCATCTCTAAGTTTTGTCCTTTAACCCCAAAGATAAACTGAATTTTATTTGTAGCGTTGAAAATAAATCAATATCTTTAATCAACAATGGATCGATCAACTGTGTGTTGCATGGAAGGGGTTGTTTGTAGTGATGAACCCTTACAGAAGTATCACAGGACTCTACAGTTTCCCTCGGTCCTACAAAACATTTTAACTTTCATTGAAAACACTCTGATGAACCCACTGTACTAAGCATCAATCGACTGACAATAAATAAAATCAAATAATATAGGCTGAAAAAAAGAAAAGCAAAAGCCTTTTAAGAAACTCTGTGTCCCTGTTACTAACAAAAACTAGCTATTGCAAGAGGAAGGTGAGGATTTTTGGTAATTTGGGTGAGCTGACACTGAAAAACAAACAAAATCAAACAGTAAAATTTCACCACAACAGTGCAACAAAAAAAACTATTAAATATAAAGGAAACAAAGGAGCAATGAGACATGACATACTAACAGACAGAGGTTCAGGATGTGATGGTATTAGTAAAGCATTCTTGTTACCACCCAAGCACCTTCTAGTCACTTTTACGGTGCCATCTGTTTTTAGTGAAGTTAGTTATCTAGCAGTACTATAACTACTGCGTGGATATCTTAGTTTCAGTACTGACCAGGAATGGGAATATTCTTATGCTTCCCTGAGATAAGGATAGGGGTTACTGCGTCTGCGAGAGCAAGAGTAAGTTTACAGCCTCACCCAAAAGCTAGCATTCATTTCAACCACTCTGTGTCAAATCAGCTGACTGATTCTTGTGAAGACATGCCACAACAACAACCAAAACACAGCCTTGACTTAATCAGCTGTTCACTGTGCACTGCAGGAGTCGATTAATATGTGCTTTTCCCCACAACCCACCCAAGAGGAACCTATGTTTGTAAGCGCTGCTGGTGGTTAGGGGGGGGAGTGGCATCATGCACAGTCAAAGAGTTTTACCTTCTGATTCATCTGTAGGGTTAAAACATGGAAGAGAAGAGAGACGAGAATCTTTATGTAAAGCAGTCATAACAGTGTACAGAAGAGGGGAATGCAAAATGATGTCCAGTTGACATGAATTGAACTCATTTACACATGCAAACAAAACAATGGCTAAGTCAGTCGACACTGTTAACAGTAGCCACACAAATAGGAGGAATTATCCTCAAATGAATTTAAGGAGAATTTCATTATTTCTAATACTTGTGGTGGAGTTCAGTACCTTGCTCTTCCTCCTCATCGTTGCAGATGATGTTGTACAGAGTGTCCAAAGCATAGCCGAGGATTTCAGAGTCAGACCTGATCAGTTAGCAGGAAGAAGGAGAGTGTTTACATAACGCAGTGACAGAACTTGAATCAAACATAACTCAAAGCTCTTTTTAGGAAAGATATTAGTAGTTGCACAAAAATATTGTACCAGAAAGAATTGTGACAAACAATATTATTGTTATTTTATTTTGGTAGAATAATTATATAATAGCATAATAATGCAAGTAGACCCTTTAAAAGAGCAATGAACTTTTAATCTGCCTGAGTCCCGCTCACGGTGGACGAGAGGACAGAGGTTTTTTCTGTTCATTTGGCTTAGGCACTGCAAAAAAATGCTTTGTCTCTGCACCCATCTCTTATAACGGTAGGGAAAACAAGTTTATTCTCATCATATTGGTGATATTCGTATGTATACACAACAGGTAATATTGTACAATATATGGACATGACCTTCCACTTCAAAATACCTGTCAGTTTGCAGAATGTTAATCAGGTGATCCATCGCCTGTGTGCCAACTTCCATGCGATATTTCTACAAAAGACAAAAAGTAAGGCAAGAGGAGTTTATTTGTAAAGCACCTTTAAAAAAAAAACAATCCAAAGTGTAGTGTTGTATGCAAGACATGAAAAGACATTAAGATGAGATATAAAAGAAATACAAGGCAATTTGAAAAGATACATATACAGAAAATAGAATTCTGATAGAGTAAAATAAAAGATAAAAATAAGCTTTAATGGATAAAATAGGAGAATAAAAGTTAGAGCCAAGAAACTGAACAGTGAAAGACATAATTGAACTTTGCCACTGGCAAACATGAAACTTTTCAGTCTTGACTGTCTGTCTGCTTTGTTTCGGGTTGGTGGTGCATAAAAATTGGATGCCGCTTCTCTACACACAAATGTTTTTTTCATCTTAGAAGTATTAGTACTATTAAATACTCATGAGCTCAACGACCCATTGTCAACAGAACTTTGTAAAAATATAAGAAATAAGGAATTTCCATCAGCATAGACAAAGAAAATGACAATAATGAATAAAATCTAAGTCTACACATCCATCTGTGTGTTTCTGACCAGCGCTGACACCACTGCATGTTAATGTGCCTCCTAAACCTGTTATTCATGCCTGATCAACTCATTACTCACGGCTGATGGGGCAGCCAGTAACCAAACGGCCCGTGAACTGAACTGAATTTGTTGACGTCTGTATCAACGATTAGTTTATTTTAGGCAGCAGAGTTTGACAAACGAGAGTTTTATATATGACAGTGTGACAGAGGAGGAAACTTTCACCAGTCATCATTTCACCATTGATCTACATGACATTATTACAGGAGAGCAGGGATTTAATATCACTGTTGTTTTCTCTTTTGTTGACAGCTGCTGGATAAAAAAACTGCTGGAAGCATCACTAATGCTGATTAACGCAAATCAGGATCCACAAACCACATCATACATACACTCAGTTATCAGTCTACCTTGATCAAAACTCTCTAAAACCAAACACTGTAACCTTCAAGAAGTGAGGCTTTATTGTAGGACTGTTATATTAGACTGCTTCAGTTTCAGCTTGGTGTACCCAGTAAAGTGGTAAGTGATAGGAAATGCACCTGTTTCCAATAACTGTGTTTGTACTTTACCTTAGAGAGGGACTTGAGAGCACGGACAGCATCTCTGCGGTCTTCTAATAGTGTTGAGGAGGCTACCCGGTCACACAACTTCTGGATCTGTTAACAGAGGGAACAACTTTTATTTTTCCTGTATTTCTGCCTCACATTCAGGCAGGAAAAGATTTTTGTATGTTTTGTATGTCTTGATGGGGGTGACATGTTGCAGATCTGTGGATATAATGTTGCTGTTGGGGTACAAGGTATCTTCACAAATTTCAGTCTGAGGGGCTGAGATGATTTCTGTTGCACAACATAATGCATATTTCATTTTCCTCTAATCTGATCTAAATTATTGGATGATTCAACTTATTTGGGATTCTAAAAATCATTCTTTCTTCTTTGGCTAACAGGATCACAACCAGTAAAATTATGCAACCAGTAAGCTATGTCACACTACTTCAATTTAAGATACAAAGAAGTGAAACACTGGTCTAGAGGACATACTACATTTCCTCTGGAAAGGGGCAGAAAAACTACTTCTGCAGTGAACAAGAATTGACAACACAGAAAATAAACAGTGGACAGTGGATTAATGTTTAATTACTCTATACCAGCAATATACCAGCAGTGGGGAAGTCAGAGTCTTGACGAATATATTTTGCATTTTGCAGGAGGGACAAGCTGCATATCTGAACAGTCAAAACAGGAATGTCTCCAGAGAAAGATCTTATCATGTGGCTATAACGTTCGTCCATTTCCAAAGAGAACAGAGCTGCATACAATAATCAGCATCGTATGTGCTGATGTACATTAAGATGTTTGTTTCATACTAGAATTATATCCTGAACATACAGTGAAGATTTGCTGACTGCAAATTAAATAAGACTGTAACATTGGGTGTAATCTGAAGACGTCACCTTGAGAATTTTCTCTATTTTCTCACAATTTCTAGACAAAACAATCAATAGAAAGCAGAGCAAGTTAATCCATAATGACAGCAATTATTAACTGCGAGATGACATGAGAGTGGATAGCAATAACAACAACTCTACAGTTTTTCCCTTTAGCTCTCCTTTACCTTGTTTCAGCTCATTGTTTTGATTTTCCAGTTGGTCCCTGGCTTTACTATTTTAATTCACTCTCACAGCTCTCAGGTAGCCGTTTGCAGTGAAAACACATTGATAAACCCACTGTACTCAGGACCAAGCCACAGACAGAAAAAGCAGCAAGTAGCTGGTGAAGATAGTGAACAGTGGAGCAATTAAAAGCTAAAGACACAGATATTTTTCCTCAACATAATGGACAATAGCTCACATCCTGTACATGACCTCCAAATGGAGCAGCAGAGCAAATGACCGCTACAGGAAGTCATTCCTGCCCACTGCCATATCACTTTATAATGACTCCAGTGTGTGCAGGGAGAGGAGACTCAATCTGTGACAGCTGATTTTTGGATACGGACATTAACACAAAACTTACAGTGGCTCCTTCTCCAAGATAGATCTATCTATCTATCTAACTATGGAGTTGGTTAATTTACTATCTTTTAATATATCTCACTTCTGTTCTGTTGAACGTTATCTAAAAATGAACGTATTGCAGTAATATAATAATTGTTGTCCCTGATATTTGTCTGTTTTCTTTCCATTTTTTGGACAAAACTATGAATTGAAAAACACACCAAGTTAATCGATAATAACAGCAATCATTAACTGCGTACATACATCACAGTGGATAGCAGCAACAACGACGACAACGACTTTACAGTCTCTCTCAGCTACAGAACATTTTAGCTTCTTTCAGCTCATTGTTTTGGTTTTCCTTTTGGCCTCACCATTTCGGTTCAGTCTCTCTCTTTTTTTAGTGAAAACACACTGATAAATCCACTGTGCAAAGCACCAGGTGACGATGAAGTCAACAGTGGAGTATTTAACAGCTAAAGAAGCAGATATTGCCCTCTGAGGTTGGTTGAGACCAAAAACAGAGCTAAAAGACAGCGAATATTGGACATAAACAACTATAAATGTATACTCAAAGTCTGTTGACTGCATAAATAACCAACAGTCAACAAAATCAATGAATGTAGGTTGATGGCAACAATTAAAAAAACAATAGCTGGCCTCTTCTTTATGGTGGTATTAAGGCTTAATTTATACATTTTAACCTGTGTTTGAATATGTGTAGCTTCTGTACTGTTGGAGGTTATTTGAAAATGAATGTACTGTAGTAAGATGACAGCTGTTGCTCCTGATATTTGTCTGTTTTCTTTCATTCATTGTAGCTACACGTACACAGCAAACAGCACATATGTCATGACAGACCAACTGCCGACTGACAGATATGCTACGTTAGCGAGCTAATTAGCCTCCTGACTAGCTCGTTGTTCTAATTTAAGAAAGGCCCCGGTCTGTTAACATGTTATACTGTCTGTTTTTAGAGAGAAAAATATAACCCTGGGTGTAGAAGCACACGTTTTTGTTAGCGACGTTTGTGTGGTGTCTATTTCTCACACACAGCGGTGTGAATCGAAGCTAACGGCAGCTAGCCGGGCTGGTTTCTCTTACCGTCTCCGCTCCGGACGGCTGCGGCCCGGCTGCCTGCCCACCCATCACTCCTCTGAAGAAGTTCATCTTTACAGACAGTCCTCTCGGTGTCGTGTTTAAAAACGTCTCTCCTTATGAAAGAAGACTCCCCTCTAAGTGGTCCGTGCTGTAACTATATGAACAGAGAAGGTAAAAAAAGGGCACGTAAAGATTTTTAACACTGTGTACACTGACTGAACGACCCCGGAACACTAATGTGTGCGCATGCGCGCAGACGTGGCGATACGTGGCTGATCAGCAGACGAGTTAGTCCATTTATTTAAAGGGCAAGAAAAGCCCATTCATTCATGCTGTGTGTGATAACTATAATAATATACACTGTGTGTGTGATGATACCAAAGCAGAAGTGAAGTAGAAAATACTCCATTACTTGTAAATATTCTGAATTAAAAACTGTAAGTGAAAGTAGAACATGGTGTGTATCCATTTAAAGGTCCGGTGTGTAGGATTTAGTGGATTTTAATACTGAATACTGCTCACCTCACGCTCCCCATCCAAGGTGGCAATAAAATGTATAAAAATCCACCTCTGTCCTCAGAGCCACAGATGCTGAGCTTCAAAATGTCTCTTAAGTAACCTATGGGTGACATCACCCATGCACTGACAATTTGTTTATACTGTCAGTGATCTGTCTAGATCTGTCTAGACTCTAGAGCTTGTGTTTAGTTTGTCTGTTCTGGGGTACTGTAGAAACATGGTGGACTCCGGGTAAGAGGACCTGCTCCCTATGCATATAAAAAAAGGCTAATTTAAAGGTAAAAAAGCACAACGATTCGTATTTCCACGTGATTGTAGAGCACAGTATAAAGAATGGACAGCATATCCATGACAGCCTCAGAATGTAGTATCTCTGGCTGCCATCATCTTGGTAGTCAAGCTTCTGGCGCCTCCCGACTAATCTAGAAATCAGCAAAGACATGGATCATCGGCGGACCTGACTGATGCCTGGGTGCTCAAACAAGCCATCTGTAACAGCAGAACATCTGTCAATCAAAGCGCCCACCTTGTTAATTATGCATAACTTTACTTTAATATACGTTGAGTGAGTTACATAGATATCCAGACTCAGTACAGTTGTCATGAATGGGGAAATTAGCTATAGAGGCCACCCTTCTGTCACTCTTCAGCTGCTACTATCCAATAAAGTTTAAAGGTATATCTGTTATTTTATTTTAACTGTATTTATTTCCAGTGTTTTGGTGATGAGCTTTGGTTGATTAGGACGGGAGCACTATAATTTCAAAGACCTGAGTGTCTTCAATAACACTTTTAAGGCCTGACCTCATCTGCCTTATGACTGCTCTGATATCTGGTTTCACCACACCTTTTCACCTCAGACAAACCCTCCACACCTACAAAAGGAAGACAAGCTGATTCACGTACACTCAGTCATTAAAGTAATTAAAATTCTGGTGATAAATTGAAGTTGGCATTCAGAGTGTGGTACAACATCTGAGTCATAACACAAATAAATGTAAAGAAAACAAAAGATCCACCTCTTGTTTTAAAAAGCTTCACAGAGGGTCTTTGGGAAACATTTTCTGTCAGCGATGGAAGTGACGACTACAGTGGCTCTGATTTTTTTCCTGTGCGCACAGACAGAAAGCACAGGTAAGACTAAACCATCATTTTTTAAATGAATTATTCAGAACAACATGTTGGACCAAGGATAGAGGGTCCTGTACGTATGATATATTACAGGCTGAGTACAGTATTCTTTACACTAAATATATAAAATTCATATATTTATTTCTGATTTCTTTAACACTTGAATTTTGTTTCTTGCACCCTTTGATAAAACAGTCAAGGCTTCATAAATGTTTGAGTTTAAACAGTTTGAGCCTGGTCTCAGATCCTTAAAAAAAGTATTATTATATCACATTAAATATTTATGAGTACATAAGCATCAATCAAAGTTCATTAAAGTAAAACATCCATAGTTATTATTTATTAAAACATTTAAAACTCAGCTTATCTGCCTCAGCAGGATTTGCTGTGTGGTTTGATCACATTTAATTGATTTGATTAACATACCGGTTTTGATTCAAATGTTGCTGAACGCTGATTAGTTCACAGAAATATGTGACACCAAAATCACCTTCAAACTAGTAAAAAAAAAAAAAAAAAAAAAAAGCAAAAACAAAAACAAATACTGATGTGAAATATTTCAATTTTAATAAATGAAAATCTGTATGGGCACATACTGACATGGCTGTATACATCTAGAAATCCTTAGTCCATATCAAATTCTTCAGTGCAATTTCCTATTTTATTTAATTCTTTGGTTATATATGTTATGCTATGTTGAGGCTCTCTGCACATTGCTAGGAGTAATAATAACTGTAGTGGAGTTTTGTTACATCTTATAATGTAACGTCCTTTTGTTGATTAATATTATTCTACTATTCTTTTAAATGTATGTTTTTTATTTTATGAACAGTTCATTGAATAAATAAAATGTTTTTGGTGTCTGGTGAACACTTTCCAAAGGGATTCATGCCAACATAAACATAATAATTTGTCTTTTCTTCAAGGAGCTCTTCCTGTTAGACGTCAACATGCAGCCTTAGAAAATGGAAAACAAGGTATGACGTGTATTAACTTCTTAATATGCATGGTTTGCATGGTTGAACTTTAATGCTGAATCATATTTGTATTGCTTATTCTATCAGGATCCTCTGCTGCTATGATGAGAGGTGAAAACCCTCCATGTCAGATTCTTCCTGTCACTGATGATCCTTTGACGGATATCACCCCCACTCCTCCACCTCTAATCCCCGTCACTAAACCATCACAGAACATGCCTCAGAAACCCCCTCCTCCACTTCCACCTAAAGTGATCTACCAACCTATCATACCTTACTACATTCTCCCACCTAATCCAGCCGTGTATGGACAAGGTGCTGTTAATGCCAGGTTTACACAAGCAGGGGGGCGACTTCTTCCACAGTCACCTTTTAGTGCACCTGGCTTCCTCTCAGCTCTTCAGCGGTTCTTGGATCTTCAGAGAGATAAACACCTCCCGGCGGGCCGGTTTCCTCACAGCGGCAGCAGTCCAACAGGAAATCAAAGAGGTTCCCTCCTGGCTGAAAGGTTTCATCCGGCATCAAGCGAAATGTCATCTGAAGAGGAGAGCGACGGTGACTGAGGAGATACAGGAGGTGCTGCTAAATCCTTTGAACATGCGAGTTTACCAGTTATAAATGAATAAGAAGCAGTTAATCATCATCTTGTGTCTTTCAGTCTTTACTGATCAGCTTGTGTCTTTCAGTCTTTACTGCTTGGTATGCTATGGGAACATTACATCCAACACTTAATCTTACACAAATGCATTTCTTAGCATCTCAGCCAGGTCAACACATATTTTAAACTCCACGCATCGTATTTGTAACACTGACTTATTGTTTTATAATCGTGCCTCCAAAACACTGACAGCGTAAAGAATGGACATTGGTGGCTTTGGACACCACCATGTTGGTAGTCCTGCCTCTTCGACAAATCAGCACAGATGTGGATCACTGGGAGACCTGAATGACACCTGGATGCTCAAACAGGTCACCTGTAATGACATCCACCTGTCAATTAAAATGGCCACGCTGTTAATTACACATAACTCTAAGCCTAAGTTAAGTAGGTGAATTTAAAAAAATCAGTACAGTTGTCATGAATGGGTAAATTAGCTGTAGAGACCAAACCTGTTTTTTGTACCAGGCTGTGAGCATCTGTATTTCTGCTGTGAAGTTGGACATTTTAATATGGAGGCTTATGGAGATTGACTCGTTCTGTAGCCAGCCTCAAGTGGACGTTTGAGGAACTGCAGTTTTGGGCACTTCCGCATTGGCTTCACTTCACATACACCGAGGTGCTTGCTCCAAACACAACGCTGGGATTTTCTTTTGACCTTGACAAAGTAACAACAATGACCTTGATGTGCAAAATCTGTGGATTGCCTTTTAATTCTAACATTTAAAGAATAAAAAAATGAGACTGCAACCAAATGTTGTCCCTTCAAGTGCAAAGCGTGAAATAAAAACAAATAAAACCTGCACCACACCACAATAGGAAGTATCTGCCTGTAAACTTGCCCAGTGCAAGCCTGATTTCTTCCCCTGTTCACGGTTTTATTTACATTTTTAAATGGAGCCTGCAAACATGACAAACGGTATGAGTGGTGCTGATATCAGTAGTTTATTGTATGTTAAGTCCAACACATTCAAAATAGAAAGGAAAAAAGAAAAACTAAATAAACAAAACAAAAAAAAAGTTTCTCCACCTGCAACACTTTTGTACTAGCAACAAGTAAAGGGTAAACACAGTAAAATTAAGATGGCAGCCAACTGTTTACCACACCTGCTAAAGCCAAGAAGGTACTTCTAATTTCCATTCAAAAAGGACTGGAATGATTCACAATGAGGATCCACTCTACTGCATTTTCAACCACAGGAAAATAAATTTACAGGTTTTTATATATATATATTTTTTTCTTACGAGGATCCTTTAAAGTTTGGAAAAAGGGCGAGTTGTTGAAAACCTCAGTGGAAAAAGAACGACCCAACTGTAAATTTATATGCTCAAACATTTTGTCTTCCACCACCACCACTACAATAATGTAAAAGCACAGATTGGTCTGAAAGCATGATGGCTCTTCTTCACCACTCTCTTCATTGACCATTGCTGTAAAAAGTGATGATTGCAGTCAAGTGCCCGTGTTAAGCAATTACCTGACAAATAAACATTCGGGGGTAGAGGCACCCATAAGAGCTGTCTGTTAAAAACACTCAAAGACCAAGAGAGCTGTAATTTTTTTGTAATATTAGGTCAAAGACTGATGGTAACAAATTAAGAGTCTCTCTATTGAAAACTATTCTCACATCTGAAAATATTTATTCTCAACTACAAGGGAGAGTAGCCAAGCATTGCTCTGGAAAACTACTTTAAATACGCCATGAAACCTTGTTTTAAACTGCAACAGGGCGACTAATAATTCATGCTGATTAACAAGATGAGAACTTTTTTTTCTTCATTGCCAAATGAGAAATTTGGAGAGAGAGGCTGTGTTCAAACTGACAGATTGTCCCAGAAATGTTGGGAAAATAGTGCAATACCACCAGACAAGGAAGACCTCATAAGTATATTTGTCCAGAAAAATGCTACATCAAATTTCACTTCCCATATCAGTGCAAGATAACAAAAAAAAAAGATAACATCTCATGTTTGTCATGTTTTCCTTTCCAGCTGAAACCAAAAGGCCTTCCCTCCCTACAGAGTGGTAAAAAGAAAAATGCGCCAAGAAGGAGGAGACGACTATTATGGCATTCAGATTAGATCTGCCTTGAATGGAAAAAAAATGAATAAAATAAGCACAATGAATAATCAGCATATGAAAATACAAATGCATAAACAGCTAGAAAAGTGAGCACAATTATTTGCTAGTCTGTAGGCTGAGACTCAGGCCAGCCCACCCGCACAGATAATTACAAAATTGTTGCTGAGAAAAAGAACAGTCTGACAACTTTTGAGTCCAGGGATTAACCTGAGTGCTGCCATGAGTCAAAAAACTATGGTCAGACTGAAAACGTAAGAATCGACAGTATCTTAACTCTTTCCAAAACGGCAAACGTCACTGAAAATCGTGTCGAGCGATGACATGTTAAACCAAGGACCAAGCATTCCTCTGTCACCATCTTTAATGTACCTTTTTTTGGGAGTAGTAGTTCTTCAGATGCTTTTAACCATTTAACAATCAAACAGAACTCGAGGCACCTATTGTCTCTACAAAACCCAGAACAGACACAATACAAAACAAATGTACAAAACTCACAACAGATCATCTTAGGTAGTAAAACAGTATGGAAAAAAAGAAATATGCACCTGAAAAACTTAAATCGTGTGAATACTGCAATTTCTTTTTTTTGTATCTGCTCCCAAAAAGACAACAATAGTTCAAAACGAGCAGCTCCGCATTAGGAGGCGGCAAAAAGCCCGAACCGCTTTAGTAAGACTGGAAAAGGTGAAATAGAAGGCACCATCATGCTCTTATCAAGTCGAGAGAGAGAAATTAAAATGCACACAGACAACAAAACATACAGTAAACTATCATTTTTGTTGTACATTTATTCGGTTACTCCGAAGGGAGGGAAGAGGGAGGGAGGGAAGGTGTCGTCCATCCCAGTTTTGCGGTCTAGCTGGCAGGGAAAAACATGAAGAAAAAACAAACTTGGAATCAAAAGAAACGAAAAGAAAAAAAACGAGCGAGCAGCCATCATTACCACCACTCTTCTATTGTTCAACTTTGTTTCTTGTTTATCCTTTGTCCCCCCACTCATTTGGTGAAAGTCCAGGATTTGAGCTTTTTTTGTTTTTTTTTTGATTTATAAATGAGGAAAAATATAATGTAGATTTGCTTGTCATCTTGTCCATCCAGCAGTAATTGAAGCGTAGTTTTGGGTCAAAAGTGTGAAAAGTACATTGGTCACAGCGGACAGGCTGTAAGCGAGGCCTGCCCCGGTAAGTCGTATCGCTTTGAGACAAAACAGGTCTCTCCAGCTGCGTTCCGAGCATGGATGTCAATGTAATACGACAAAAGTACCCATTAGTGCATATTGATGAGTGCATTATGCAATTTTGAAGCAGTGGTCTCTCAAAAAAGGAAAAAAGTAAAAGGCAAGCTTTTCCCCTGGAACTGCACAAATTTTTGCATCTCACTCTTCTCCAACAGTAACGGGCAGAAAACTACCATATAAAATGTGCAATAGAGGGATTTCGTGAAGCAGCGCCCCAGTTAAGTCAAGGCATATAATCTCTTTTCCAAATGATGGGCTGTATTGTCGTAGTTAAAAGTCTTATCAGTCCCTCCTAATGTGGCAGATTACTCCTGGTTGGTTTGCCTTTTTTCACGAATTTACAAATTAAAGTTTGTGAATTCTTGAGATACCCGAAAAGGATGCTCAGCTCACAGCTAATAAGCGAAATTTTTTTTGTTTGCTTATTTTGTTATGTCTATTTCACAAACAAATGGTTGACAGGCTGTGTCACATTCCAAAGCAAAGAGGGAACAAAAAATAAAAAATAAAACAAAAAACAAATATATACGTTTATACATGAAGATTTCTTTTCGTTAACGAGAACGGTTTGAAGATGAAGAACACGGTACTATTTCCACACTGCAGGTGGTGCTCTTCTCAGCGGCGCTGGGTTGTGAAGCGACCCTCTCCCTGGCCTCCAGAGCCTCGTCCGGAGCCCATGCCGGGTTTGGGGGCCATGCCGCCTCGAGGTGGTGGTCCCCTCCCGTCGCGTTCACGCATCATTCCGCTTCCCACGATGCCTCGCGAACCGCCGGGGCCCCGGTCGTTGCGCCTCATGTCCCGACGCTCGTCGCCGCCGCCGCGGGTCTCTCGTTCACGCACCGCCCTCGTCTTCTTCTCCTCCACATTCAGACGCACCTCGCCTCGAAACATGATGGGCTGCAGGAAGAAAGAAAAAAAAACAAAAACAAGGTCACTACAGGAGAAAACCAGTACCGAATATTTCCCCAGTCTATTTCACAACCCACATCATTCACTGGTTTGCACACAAGTTTGTTAATCTGTCCCAGACTCTATTGAAGCACTGCTCTGTGTCGAATCGGTCTGACCTGACAAGTTCTGTGTCGCTGCCAGTGAAACTATTTAATCTCTGAGGCTGTGTTCAGACCGACTTTAGCCCAGTGTGAAAAAATTCAACCCCTTTATTCATTTGATTGAGGCCGGCCTGGTGTCGCAGTGGGGGACACAGAGGCAAAACACAACGCAGGGTTGTCTGGGAAAAGACAACAAAAAGTTCAACCTGGCTCAACAAGTTGTACGACAAGTAGTAAATCAACTGCTCATGGTGGATTATCTTGTTACATGAGCTTGGTATATCTACTGTTTACCTGGAGATGAAACGAGTGTTGCCGAGTGTGTCCAAACTCATGAATTGGTTACTCAAATTGGATCATATTTTATGAATCAACATGCCCCAATGAAACCACTTGAGTTATTTTACACACATTACTGTTAAAATGCTTGTCCCAAATTAAGTTTGATTATTCACACTCAGATTTTCTATTGATTTCTAAAGTAACTACCCAATAAAAACCTAATTTTATTTTTTTGCTGAAAAGTAAAATATTTATATAAATATCTGTAATATCTGTAGTAACTAGAACAACACACAGCCTTTAACGAGACCAATGCATCTGCGCAGCCAAACTTCCACCCCAGAGGTTACGAAAAAAAAACGTGAGGCTGTCCTATAAAACTTCCTGGTTCGACTTTTACCACAGCACAATTCAGCCATCAATGCGCCCCAGCACGCTGACTAATCAAAACCAAAATAATTACAAATGTTCCAGTTAGAAAACTTTGTTCGGTGTAGAGTTGTGCTAATCTACTTTTTTGGAGAAAGCCTCAAAGCAGTATTAACTGCTTTGTAATGTGTTGCTGCTGCAAACTGCACTTCTTGGTTCCTATTTTAATCTCACCTGCACCTGTTGCAACACAGCTCCTTGTGGTCTGAACAGATCTCAGATATCCGTTTACAAGCTTGATTTGTTAGTGACATGACAATGGGAAACAACAGACAGCAGCTGTGCGAATTATCGCTATAGTGACAGATTTAGGGTCAGACTGATTGCAGAAATGTGTGTCACCAAACCACCACCAAAAGAATGAAAGTGGGTAATGAAATGTCAATACATGCCCCTTCTACCTTGGCCCCCAGGATTTTTTGTACTGGATCAGAGTCGTCAAAGACAACAAATCCAAAGTTGGGCAGTTTCCCACCAACGCCCTTGGTGTTGATCCGGAGTTCCACAACATTTCCATATGCTGCAAAGGGAGGAAAAAAGTATTTAATTAAACTAACAATTATTCATGCTTTTAAGAGGACGTGGACAAAGTGTTGATTTTCGAGGAAACTTACTCATGAAGAACTCTTTGAGCTCACTCTCGTCAATGTCATGTGGGAGGTTGCCAACAAAAAGCTGGTGGCTGTCTGGGTACCGGACAATCCGCCTGCTGTCCATGTCACCAGATTCAGCATCTCCCCTGCTGCCTGCAGGTCAGAAGAAAAGGTACATCAGAAAAACGCATCACAGCAGCTCACATGAATCAATCAATAAAATTCCTGGCCTCAAGAAAACTTATGCCCCAAGGCAGTGACTAAATAATATCCCCACTCAGTAATCAAAGAAAAACCGGTAAGGTTTACCTTTGTTAACAAAACTCAAGTGTGGTTTTCCCGTTTGTGACTCCGAGGATGCAACACCATCTAATAGTGACAGAGAGGTGCAGGTATGAGAGTAAACCAGATGAAAAGCTAAAAGACCGTGACAAACCCTAAATCTGGGGAATGGGTGTTGGCATTACCAGGTCTGGGACCCCGCGGAGCGAAGGCCGGTCTGTCGCGCGTGCGCTGGTCTCTGGGCCGAAGAGGCGCTGTCTGTGTCTCCAGCTTGGCTTCGACTCTGGGCTGTGTGGGCGAAGGGTGTGACACAAAAATAAAAAGAGACTAAATGAATCACACATTCTTTTCATCATTGGTTCACATGGTGCTCTAGAGTATCAGTTTAGGACTGGATGTGCATTTTAGTGAAATTTTTAAATATAACTGAGCAGTACAGTTTTAGCCTGATTTCCTCATTTAATGTGATAAATTACACATTTAGTTCCTTTGACTATGCCAAACAGACTTCTTTTCTATAATATAGAATACAGGTGCTTGTATGACCAAAGGAAGTCTAAACCGCTGTACAAATAATCCAAATGATTTATGGGATTTAACAGAATACAGTACATAAGTGATAACGTGTTTTGCAAAGTGCCTGGAAAAGGAAATATGTTCTTCCAGAGATAAATAAAAGACAGTACCACAAACCCACCACTGCCTGAGTTCAGTGAGACTCCTTTATTTAGAGCTTTCAGGACTCATTTGAAACCCTAATGTTGCTACATTAAACGAGACAAAATGTCTGGACAAACTTCTAAATCTACTGCTGCCGTTAACCACTCTCTGATCATCAATACGGTGAGTTAGAAATAAACATTGCAGTAGACTTTTATACAGTGACCCACGTCTAATGCGCTCTGTGGCAGTGGTAGTTTGGTTACCTGTGAGCTTGGAGCTTTAACAACATGGGGTGAAATTCCAGAGGAGGTGACTGTGCCACTGGGAGGCAGGTTTTTACTGGTCACCGAGGCCCAGGAGAAAGTCTGTGAGGGATGCAGTAACGCATTGTTATGGCGCTGACAATAAACATTCTACTATCAGTAGGTGATTTCAACACACTGAAATCTCTGTTGGATTGGGCGCTATGCTGCTGAATCGTGCATAACAAAAAACTGATAATCTAAGAAAATGGATTGGTCTCTTTTTAATACCTAGCATAGCTGATACATTAAATAAGGACATAAGTATGGCTAGTGTGGCCAATGATAAAGCTCATGCAAGGCAAGTATGCCACATACAGCAGAGACACCAGTCTTACCTTGGGAGGCTCCTGGGTGTTTGGTGGAGACTCCACAGGGGCCGGTGAAGGTGCTTTCTCCTCCATCTCTTCCAGAACCTTCTCATCTGCTTCAGGCTTGATCTCCTCTACTTTGGGCTCTGGTTCAGGCTCTGGCTCGGGTTCTGGAGCTGGTTCTTCCATGGGCTCCTCTACTCCATTGCTACAGAGCACAAATCAGCACGTTGTCAGCTCCACAGAAGTTTAAAATGGCAGATTTTTAAAAAGGAAGGAGGAAAACACACCAATAATATTAGGTTATTATGTTATATTAATTAGGTTATGAGGTTTTAGCTTACGTGACAGGATGAGGCTCGTAATAGGTGGAGCTGTTGGGGCTTTCTTGAAGTGGCTCAGGGGACGGCTGCCTTTCCTCTGGCTCCTCCTCAACTTCCTCCTCTGATTCTAAGTGAGATAAAAGAAAATAAACAAATTGACAAATTATTTGCATCTGCACTCTCACATTTAAATCACGAAAACAAGAACTAAAAAAGATAGACATTAGATATTTGTGAACGTCTTACCCTCATCAAGCTCAGCTTCAGAGTCTCCAAAAACCTCGTCCTCGTAACGGAAGATGTCATTGTGGACGTAGAACTTGTTTGCCACTGAACCCTGAAGAAATTTGTCATGCAAAGAGAAAAAAGTCACACACACTCTACCAGCTGAGCCAATTAAATGTCCAAATATTATATAATCTTATATTTACAGTTAATAATTTGGGCATAAATCTCAGAAAACAGCTATTTGTTACTGTTGTTCCACTTAATCTTGTTGCTCATTAATAGTGCTAACAAGTAGAAGTACTCACCTCTGGAGCAAGCACAAAAGTCTGCATGAACTTCCTCATGGGCTGACCGTTGTTGGACAATTCTCCAAGGACTTGCACCACCACTCCATCACTCAGTGTGGCATGGGCATCCACATGCCTGATCTTTGTGTGGCATTCGCTGAACTGCAGGGACATGACCTTCTTGTGGATTTCCTGAGAAATGCAGAAACAAGTGGATAACACAATAAAATAAATAAATGAGGAGGATGGGACAAATTGGTCAAAATGCATATTTCTTGTTTTTCTGAGCCTAATTTTGTTTTTAATTAATTAGGATACTATTAACTGAATTGAAGTCCCAACAGAAAATAGCCTCATGTCATTGAAAAAAAGCGCACTCGTTCTTTCAGCCAATTTCTGTTGCTGTTACAAAGCTGTGTTATAAGATGATTAATAACCAACTCACAATGACTTCAATTTTTTGGCAGTTAGTAATAATCTGAGGTCAGCAAGTCTGTCTTTACTTTCATATTCATTACTCAGCTCAACCTTGAAAGCAGGGCAACAATATTTTCAGTCGTTCTCCATTTTGCTCAGACTCAAACAGAAGTACTGATATATATGTTAATGTAAGGTTGTTACTGAGAAGGTACGAAGAGATCTGATAATCATGTCAGCATTGTTATTTCCTATGTTGCTCAAATGCTGCTTATTATTAATTGTGTACCATGTTCAAGTTCAACAAAAAGAGTTCTTATTTACCACCACTCATATGACACCTGCACTGTATTTTAAATGTGATTCTTTATTATTGGTCAATAGCACCTACCGCTTGCCCGTAGACTGCTTCTGCCAGCTTCCCACTTGGGTCAAGTCCTCCATGAACATAGGAAGAATTCCTCCCATAAAACCTGAAAGCACCACAATATGACCATTAGTTGTACAAAGTGTTACAAAACACTTTCAGATTTAGTATCTACTACATCACATGTCGTTAATTTACCTGTGCAGGAAATCTGGCGCTTTGTTTAAGAGTGTGTAATACTGCCTCACAAACTCCCGCCCTACAAGCAGGGGACTTGGCTTCTCCATCACCATTTCTTTGGTAAACAATATTAAGTGCTGAAACAGAAGATAAACAAAGGTTTAATTGCAATAATGCCAGCTAGAAGTACACATTAACGTAGATATACAACACATACATAAATCGTCAGCTGACAGGTTGTTATGACTTAGCTAAAAATAATGCAGTTCACTGCAACAGCCCAGCAATAAATCCAACTTTAGTGACAGCTATGTTGTTATTATGTTTTTTTTTAGTTTTAGTTCAAACTGAGCTGTGATTATTAAACATTATGATCATTCTGGAGGCTCT
This sequence comes from Protonibea diacanthus, assembly GCA_028641955.1. Classification (NCBI taxonomy): domain Eukaryota; kingdom Metazoa; phylum Chordata; class Actinopteri; family Sciaenidae; genus Protonibea; species Protonibea diacanthus. The sequence goes on from CM053977.1 coordinate 7,715,473, forward strand.
AGTTTCGTCCTAAGATTTTATTGCTGTGTTACACAATACAATTCAACGGCCCCACAGTCTATAGTCTCAAAAATGAACATAAAGTCGAACCTTTCCTAAACAATTTGAGATTTTTAACTTGCATTAAAAGGTTGGACATGTTGCAGAGCTTTTGCATTAGGCTGCATTGGCTTAGAGTAGGCATATATAATCAAGTGGCAACTGAGTGCAGCAGACAATGACTTGGAAAATTAAGCTGGAGTCAGTTGCACTGCTACATAAATTGTTTGAAGTCAGGCCGTTTTAAGGAAGCGTATACTGGTTCACACGAACGTTTACTGTGCCAAAGGTAAACAACACAGATGTGATAAAGCAAAGCAAGTACAGGAAGTACATATGGTAAATTAAGACGGCTACTTTTAGTAGCACAACGTTTCACTTTCTTTGTCTCATGAGGCCAATGTTTTCTCTGACCCACATCAATCGTCTGGCAGAGGCACGACAGCTGACTGCTGAGCTATCTGGCTAACACACCAGCTAACATCCAACTGCGCCATCACGTTCATCCAATGAGACAAAGAGGGAAACCGGCTGTAGGTGAAAAGGGAAGCGACCTGCGCAGGCTTTCACGTTGGACAGCACAGAAAACCCAACATAACTATAATTAATTCACTTTATTCTAAACGTTTACAACACATACGCGTGTTTCACACATCTGTACGTCCCTTTGTAGAGAAGTGGCCTGCTGTACGAGTTAGAGGCCTTTCGTTTCTGTGCTAACAACATTTTGCCATTTCTCACATTTGTCGCATGTTCATTAGCCACATAGCACGACGGATTCATGATTTCCGTTGTAAACGCGTATTTAAAAACATCCAGGAGCACTGTGAACCTACAGTTTCATCTAGATTAACACCATACAGCCTGTAAAAAAACAACTAAGTGAATATTAAATCTTAACTACCGGCCTCTTCGCTGTCATCTCAAAGCAACATCAAGCTTGCGACATTAGCTAGTTAGCATTGGCGCTATGCTAACTTGTGGCGTCGTCGTTTTTCCCTTCAGCCGGATAACACACACAACGTGCGGTGAGGGACGTATTACATAAAAACACGCTGGTGTTTTAGGTCGACACAGAAAAACGGACAACTGTCAGGATGTTACTTTGATGTGCTTCCACACAGAAACAACTCTAACGTTGATTACCAGCGGTGAAAACCCCAATCAAGCCGCCGACATAACGCTGAGCCCGGCGATAGCCATTGTAACGTAGTGCACCAGTAAAGTATGCCCATGCTATCACAGTGGGGCTCCGAAACTGACAGCATAAACTACTAATTTATAAATGGCTGCATCATAATCGTTACAAGCGCTACACAATATAAACCTTCCACAAGCTTTATAATAAATTACCCTCCAACTTACACCGACTGTCGAGCCAGAATCAATGAAACAAGTTGAGTGCTACGCTAGCTCAAAGAAAACAAAGGAAGGTAAGGTTTGACACTTTTAGTCGATACGCATATTTTTTAAATAAATCGCTGAATGTGCTATTAGTACAGTAGCGACACAGCCGGCTGGTAACTTTGAATGATAACCGATCTCGTCTGTCGAGCAGTCGTGGTTTTCATCAGACAATGCGGCTAACATTAGCAGGTACGGTTAAACGTTAGCTCGTCAGCCAGCCGTCTCATAGCTGACTTAGCTTGGAGAAGGGCTAACTTACCTTATGAAAGACCTATCTATGTAGACAGAATTATTTTTAATAAATAACTACGAGTAACCGACTGTAAACTGTTCTGAAATACAGAGTATCCCAGGTGTATATTGTATTATTTCCCACGATCTATCTATCTATCAGTATATGATCTCTGCTGTACCAGAGATTGGAAATTTAAAGTGATAGCTTCTATTTATTGTTTTACCCCTGCAATCTGGGGCAGGGAACCCCCATTACAAAGATTCAGCCAATGGACTGTTTACACTAGGCAACATAAATTATGACGCAAAACAAATAACCACGCCCCCAAACTTTCTCCTGAAAGCCATCCAAAAAAACAGACTGTAGTAGTGCTGATAATCACACTCATGCTGTCTTATGAGGTCTTTCTTTTTGTAGATAACATGTTTATTTCTACAGTCACTTTCTATTTTTATATAGTCTTTGTATAGATGTTTAGCATGGGTTAACTTCTTAACACAGTTATATATTCATCTTCTATGCAATCAATCTATCTATCTTATTATTATTACTTGGTGCTTTCTTATCTTGATTGTTACTCTAAAAACTCTTTATACTGAAAACACACAGATACTTGCATATATTTATGTAATTTCCTGCATTTTAATATAATTTGCACACATTTCTTATGAGATATCCTGGGAAAATTACCCTTTCAGTGCACATCTCCTACCACAGTTTTAAAGAGGCGTTCTACTAAGCCTGTGAAAACAGTTTTCATCGTTGGTTATGGAAGATGTAAGGTGTACTAGGTGATGCCATCAGGGTTAGGGTTATCTTGGATTGAGCTTAATTACGTGATAGATAGATAGATAGATAGATAGATAGATAGATAGATAGATAGATAGATAGATAGATAGATAGATAGATAGATAGATAGATAGAGAGACAGACATTTACAGTGGAGTTGCAGGAGTCTCTGAATTAATACGCTTTGCTGATTCATCAGGAGGTCATGTAGGGGATGTGAACTAATGCACATGATGCTCCCTCCAGAGCAGACCAACCTACTTAATCAGTTTATTCAGTTTTTCAGTGTTGCTGGCTCTGATGCTGTTGCCCCAGCAAGGGGCTGCAAAGAAGACTGTACTTACAACAGTAGAGTCTACTCCTTCCCGTCTTGACTGCCTCAGTGTTGCACCTCCAGTCCACTCTGCTGTCCAGGTCCATTGCTTCACCCTTGATGGAAATGGTGCTCAGGTTTGACCCAGTCCTCCTGAATAATACAGTAAATACAGTAATACTTCTGAACTATGTTGAAGGGGTTGTGGGTTGGAGGGGGACTTTACACATGCATTTTGGGATGATCTAAAACTTCTGGAAGAATATTCAAAAGGAGAATAAACATGTTTTATATACTGGGTATACCTCTTGATACTGTGACAGACTGGACTGAGAATTCTGCTTTTCAATAGCAAAGAAAACAATTACAGCTTCCTTGTTGAAGCCACAGCCCCCAAGCATTACAGAAACATAGAGTAAAGCCTGCTGCTCCATTGCATTGTTTGATATGCACTAAATGTTGTGCTTTGATACAAGTGCACATAAATTTAACAATGGGGATGCATTCCTGATGCTTAAAATAGATAAGTTACTAACAAAGGTCCAGCTTTAACAAATGTGGATACTGAGCACCACCAAGTGGCCAAACAAGCTTTGTGTCTTTGGTAACAGAAAAAATGTATTACAGCAACATCCAGTGAAACGAAACTCAGATCAGAAACTTAGATCTAAAAGCCATAGCAGACACGTCAATTCATGTATTTTGTTTTGAGTCAGATATTGGGAAAATAGGATAACTATATGTATCTTGGCAAGTAATGTTTTCTATGAAGAGTTTGTCCTTGTTAACTCTCATACTGAAGGACATTTAAATTTTAAGAAGGGTTTTATTTATAGAGATGTCTCTAGAAACTGCAAAATTCTTGAGGCTTGTACTATGCTTTTACAGAGTTGGTAACTTACTATGATCACTGGTGCAGGAGAGAGTACTCAGATCGTACTTAAGTAAAAGTAGTCACAGTATAAATGCTCTTTTACCTGCAATAATGCACTTAAGTAAAAGTATTCATTATGCAGAATGGCCCATTTCAAAGTAATATATATTATATTGCTGGATAATAATTGTCAGTGTATTAATGTGTAAGCATCACTAAAGTTGCAGTTAGTACAGGTAAGGGTAATTTGTACTGCTACGTGGCTTAATCCATAATAATCCATCATAATTTATTAGTTGATTATACTTTGTGTTATCTGAATCTCCAAAGAACTAAGTGAAGTAAAAGTAGAAGAAGTACCTGAGTAGAAGTATAACATAGCATAAAAATATTCAAGTAAAGTGCAAGTACCTCAAAGTTATACTTAAGTATAGTAACCTACCTGAGTAAATGTACTTATTGCAGTTACATGGCACCAATGATAAATAATGAGATGAATAGGATAAATGAGATGTTACAGCACTTTCATTAAAGAACTGACAGTTGAAATGCTTTATAAAGAAGGAAAAACTCAAAATAGCCCCAAACTTTGGTGGTTTGGTTGATGTAACTGAAAGACTGCTGGTTCAACAGGCTAACAGCAGTTAGCAATCTCAACCAAGTGTCTTGTTGTCATAGCAACCGCTGACCCAAACAGACACAGATTATGTAATGTCAATTTCTATACACAAAAAGTATATTAAACATGTTTTAAATACGTTTGTTGATCGTCGTAAAGGGTTCAGTAGGCTTTAGAAATAATATATTATATTAGGAGACTGAATTCCGATCTTTAGGAATCAACAAAAACAACCCAAAACCAGTGTAAGATTTACAAGCTGTAACTTCAAACCGTTCATTCAAAGAAAACTTTTAATAATAAAAACCGACCTAATGTATACTTATAATGAAAAAGAGGTGCTTTCCATCCTTTTACTGCGACGCCATGACTTCTAATGTAACCTGAATCCCGAACAAATGAGACCGAGACGGAGTTTTTTTTTTTTTTTTTTTTTTTGGGCTGAACAATTCAAGAACAAGATGGCTGTCCTGAGGCAAGAAAAGTATCCGTCTTGTTTCACATAAACATTTCTAATGCGGCCGTCAATCCCACGAAAAATAGCTTGTTAGGTAACAACTTTAATAGCTTATTAGGTAACAACTTTAAAACGCTTTAAAGGCATCGCTTTATAACGACGGACATTTTTTTTATTGAGACGGATTTGAAGCTCGCTTGAAGTTTTTCCTAAGGAAAGTTTTCTAACGGTTTGGTGAGAGATAAAACTACTAACGCTGGCTATGAGGAACAGGATAACTTTATTTAAAAGTGTCTAATGTGACTTTTACACGCCGTGTAAGGTCTTATGTAACTGTTATCTACAATTTTTAGTTATTTGACTAACTTTCTCAGTCTGTGTGCTTTGGTTTTTAAGGCGTTTAACACTCGAGTATCTCCACAACCCGAAATGCTTCAGCCGTTATAAACGTTTATCAGACGTTGTTTTTGCGTTTTTACCCAACGTTGAGCTTCTTCAGATGCCCAGCATCGGATAAAAAAAAAAAAAGAAGCAGCGTGCTAACTACCATGAGTTCATCCCGAGTCAGACCGCAGCAGCTGCCGCAGAGCCAGGCTGGCAGGTTGCCGCACAGACTGGACTCAAGCGAAGGGATAGAGATGGAGAACATCCAGCATCAAGACCTGGGTCTCGGAGGAGTCATAGGCACTCCGTCCCCACCGTCCAGACAAGCGTGGAGTCGGGATAACCCGGGTTTTGAGCCCGAGGATGAGATTATGGAAGCTGACTGGCCGCCAGCGAGTCCCGGGAGGAGATCGGTCTCCACGGCCTCCAGCAGCAGCTGCAGCAGCGGCCTGGGCAGCTACACCGGCGGGGGCAGCAGCACCCACATCCCCCGAGGAGGACTCTACCCGACCCCGACTGTGGATGCTCAGCAGCAGGACAGGCATGACCACCGCAGCTGTATGAAGCAGATCCTCCAGAAGATTAGAAGTTAGTAACTCTCTTCATTCTTTGTTTATTTGTGTAAGTTTATTACTACTACAACCAGTGACAACATATAATATATGATATATAGTTTAGGGCTGTAAAGTTTGTCAAGCGTGCCAAAGTTTTTTAAACTATATAGTAAGCCATCAATCAGATTTGTACTTTTTTATGTCACTGATTTAAAGTCCTAGTTTTTCCTCTGATACAACCCATCAAGTATTCAATAAATCATATTTCACAATTATATAATCAAATAAAATCAGCCCCAATAGAGAACTTCTAACAAAATTATATAATGATACAATTAGTAAAACAAATTTAGTAACATGCTTTAAGAAAAAACTAAAAATAGTGCTGATAAAATAAAATCAGCATCAACTCTCTGATTTAAATCTCTTCCTAAATCATAACACATTTTCTGAGGAGGTCCTTCAATATTCATGCAACTGTGTCACTCCCTGTACTGTCCATGTGCTAATGTTTAATATCTTTAATTGCTTGCTTGTGTTTTCTTTGCAGTTTTGTGGGGGACAGAGCTGATGGAGGACAGTGACAGCAGTCGAGAAAGGTACCTCAGGAATGTGCTGAGGGAGATGCTCACATACATCGCATTCCTCATCACTATTTGTATCTGTAAGTAAACATCCTGCAAAATGACACATAACACATATTTGTGCACAAGGTCGTGCCCCTTCAGAAATCACTCAAAGATGAGGCTGTTGAGAAATAAAATCTAAACTGATGTTAAAGTTTAGGTGTTCGTGACTCAATTAGGCTACCTGCACATTAAGTAACTAAGATATGGGAAAGTGCTACTCACCATGTGCTACATAGCCCACCTTTCCATCCTCTACATACTAATTCTGCTCAGGCCTATGTTAGAGAATGAAGTCTTTTCACAGGATTCTCAGTCAACAGTCAGTATGCATACTAAATCAGCTTGATTTTTAAAGTTATTTAAATTATTCATGGTGGTGCGATTGCTCCAGAAGATCAGAAAATATAAAAAGTATGAAAGTAAAAGTACTAAAGGTTTTTTGCTAAGTTTGGCAGTGATACTTTAAAGACACGGTTCAACTGAGATATGTCAGAAACCATTGCATAATTAGTTAGTTCAAAGCAGTAAAGTACATGGACTTCTAGAGGAAATGCAACAAAGTATTTCATAAACTTAACCTAATGAGTTATGGGCAAAAACATTCTTAATTGGGCATGAAGAAGAATGGCGGATGTTTAAACATAACTTTAGATAGTGAATGGTTAAATAGTTTGATGAACATACCTAAAATATGAAAATATCATTTTGATCATTTTGGTGACATAGCTATACAGTAAGTGTTGTGCCCGACTAATCCTGGACTGAACTGAAGTGACAGCTGATAAAAGTGACTCATGGAAAGTGATGTAAATACAGTCATAAAATGTGGCACCAAAGACGCAGGCCTGGGCACCTTTCTTGTAGCTGTATTTTTCAATAACTGTGTGCTTAATGGTTTTGGCATCTGAAAGTCTAATCTCCGACACTTGTCAGCGGGTTTGATGCCTGTATTTTGGGATGATAAACAAATTGATTGATTGATTCCCACATTTAAAATGTGTGTGATGAAAAAAATGAACGGTGCAGGCTCTCTGCTCTCTTTTTGCTGCATTGAAAAATGCCAAACTGTGGTTTAGGGTGGATCAGGAAATGACTTCCTGGCAGACTGAATTAAGGCATATTCTGCCAGACAGAGCTTGACTATTAAAACCAGTTTCCAGAGCTACTCCACGATGAAAGCTAGAGAAAAGTAATGCATAGGTGAAGCATAATTATGTTTAATCTAATTTTGAGTTTATTTTTTGTGTTCATGAAGTCTTTCCAGGGTCCTGCTGCATGCAAACATGTTTATGTACACAAAAAACATCATGTGTCACTCTGTGTTTCAACAGGGGTTTGTTATGGGCTAATATTGCTTATGTTAAACTGTGATTTGCCCTGCAGTAACCTATGGGATGGTGAGTGCCAATATGTACTACTATACCAAAGTCATGTCTCAGCTTTTCCTGGACACGCCGCTGTCTGCTGGGGATCCTGCCACATTCAGGAGCCTCTCAACCATGGAGGATTTCTGGAAGGTAAAATGCAATCATCGCACATAGGTTAAATGCAAGAATGTAAAGGAATAGTGCAGTAATATAGTTGTAGACATTTACAGAGATACACTTATTTGATTTCTAGCTGTGAGTTAAATGAGAAAATCGATACCATTCTCATATCTGTCTGTTAGATAGGATGTTACATCCAGCTGGCAGTTGGCTCAACTTAGCATATGAGCTGGAAAACAAACCGCTAGTCCGGTTCTGCTTAAATGTAACAAAATCTGTCTACCACCACCCACTCAGTGAGCTTCAGAGATGCTGGTTGGTGTATTTTGTTACTGTCAGACAGAACCAGACAGGCTGTTTCCTCTTTTTCATTTTTCGTTAAGCTAAGTGCCTCCTGGCCATAGCCTCATAGTCACTGTGCAGACGTGAGAGTGGTATCGATCTTCTCATGTAACTGGTGGCAAGAAAGTGAATAATCTAACCATTTCCCCAAATGTCACTAATAAAAAAGCTTTTAGTCTTCAGAATTTCATCAGATTATAATGCCATCAAGTACACTGATACTTTTTCCTTCGAGCAGACATGGGAAATGCAGTTCACAATTGCTGTCTCACGAAAAAATACAATACAGAACTTAGACAAAGGAAAGAAATGTTGCTCCAGCACAGGGAAGTAATAGTCTATTGTGAGATTATAGCAAAGTAATTAATTTTTTCATGCAACACTCAGATTTTATATATAGTCTTATTATTGTCTTTAATATTTTCTATTTATGGTTCTTGCCTTGATGTACTTGCTTTCATCTTTATATAGATTTTTCATGTACACTTGTACGTGAAACTTCATAGTTTGGAGTATTTGCTTTTTGGGTTGTAAAAGACTGATCTTCAGGGTGTTTCTCATGTCTAAATGCCTCTTTAATGTTCTTCACCCACAGTTCACAGAGGGTCCTTTCCTCAATGGCATGTACTGGGAGGTGTGGTACAACAACAAGAGCCTGCCAGAGAATCAGAGTCTCATCTACTATGAGAACCTCCTCCTCGGGGTGCCACGGCTCCGGCAGGTCAAAGTCCGCAATGAGTCCTGCTCCGTCCACGAAGATCTGAGAGACGAAGTTCAGGACTGCTACAACATGTACACCCCAAGCAATGAGGACACCGCCTCCTTTGGACCCAAGAATGGAACTCCGTGAGTCCAAAAGGAGACCACGGGTGAATAAAAATGTATTTCATAACATCATCAGCATCCTAAATCTTCTCTTCCCGGTGTCTTTTAGGTGGGTCTATGCAACAGAGAGTGAGATGAATGGGAGCAGCTATTGGGGTCAGGTATCTAAATATGGAGGTGGAGGATACTACCAAGATCTGTCTCGTACGAAAGAGGAGTCAACTGTTCAACTGCAGTTTCTCAAAGATCACCTGTGGCTGGACAGAGGCACCAGAGCGGTTTTTCTCGACTTCTCTGTCTATAATGGGAACATAAACCTCTTCTGCATCGCCAGGTAAGACTCATCAGTCACAACATATGCATTTACTATGCAATCTAAGACTGTGACTAATGATTACTTCTAGATTTTGGATTGTCTGTGATCACATTTGATGCATTTGTCAGGTTGTTGGTGGAGTTCCCTGCTACTGGTGGTGTGGTGACCTCCTGGCAGTTCCAAACAGTGCGTCTGATACGATACGTGTCGAGCTGGGACTACTTTGTGGGTCTGTGCGAGGTGGCGTTCTGCCTATTCGTCCTCTACTACGTGGTGGAGGAGGTGCTGGAGATCCACATCCACCGCCTGCATTACTTCAAGAGCCTGTGGAACTGTCTGGATGTTCTCCTCGTTGTGGTGCGTATCAAAGTCGTATTTGGGAATATTGAAGTCACTCTAATAGAAATGTAAACAGATTGTCTGAGTTTGTTGTCTGCTCTTTTTTTCAGTTGAGTGTTGTGGCTATTATCATGAACATAACCAGAACAGCCATGGTTGGCAACCTTCTCAAAGGCCTGTTGGAGAACCACAGTGCTCACCCCAGCTTTGAGTCTTTGGCGAACCTGCAGGTTCAGTTCAACAACGTGGCTGCAATCATCGTCTTTTTTTCATGGGTCAAGGTAAAAATCTTTTCTCCCTTTGGTTCCTCATCTGTCCAAAACTACCACAGTGGATGCTAACAATTAATAATGTCTCCCATCCCCTCAGCTTTTTAAGTTCATCAACTTCAATAAGACCATGAGCCAGCTCTCCAGCACGATGTCTCGCTGTGCCAAGGACCTCGTGGGTTTTGCCATCATGTTCTTCATCATCTTCCTGGCGTATGCTCAGCTAGCCTACTTAGTGTTCGGAACCCAAGTCAACGATTTCAGCACTTTCCAAGCCAGCATGTGAGCGCTTTCAAAGTGTAGTCCAGAAAGTACAAATACCTCTAACAACTGATGTTTACTGTTATTGAAGAAAATGTTTTGCTGCTTGTGTAGTTTCACCCAGTTCCGTATCATCCTGGGAGACTTTGACTTCTCAGAAATAGAGGAGGCGAATCCAGTGCTTGGACCGATCTACTTCACCACCTTTGTCTTCTTCATTTTCTTTATTCTCATGGTAAGTAGGGCAGTCACACCTGTTGTTATTCATGTTGTTTAAATATGTCCCTCACTAACATTGCCACTACGTTTCTCTCTCTTTCTATGTAGAACATGTTCCTGGCCATCATCAATGACACATACTCAGAGGTAAAGGCTGACATGTCCCAGCAGAGGTCTGAGATGGAAATGACTGACCTCATTAAGAAGGTACTGAGCTGCAGTACATGTATCTGTGATTTTGGTTAGGCATATTTCCATTAGGTCAACACTAGTTGCCACGCCAATAATGACAGAACAGCTACAGGATCAGAGTGTACGCCCGAAGCTCCAGAAGCTTCTCCAAATATTGCAAATTTTGGGTCTGGTTGTATTTTTTTAGAGATACATATATTATTATATGTCATTAGAAAAGAAAAAGAGAATCTCTCCCAGAAAAGCTGTTAGTAGAGGGCCTCCACTATAAACATTTAGACATGATCCAGCACTGCGGTGAGAACGCAGACGTGCAGAGGAGAAGTTGATTGAACTTTTGGAAAAATGTAGCCCATAGCCAATCAGACACTAAGATTTGGTAAAACTCTCCACAGTCAGCCTGTCTCTGAATGTCTCTCATGTCTCTGAAACTTAGACTATCATGTGATACAGAGTGACCTCATGTAGGTAGCATCTGATTCGGGAAACATCTTTGCAAGTTTACTTTTGCAGAAGTATAGTTTGTGTACTAGTTTCAAACTCTGAAGACTCCCTAAGGTGATTCAGAGAAGGGAGAGGAGTCTAAACTACAAAAGATATCAGACCTCACTGCAGGTCCCAGTCTAAAAACTCTAACAAAAGAGATGATGTCTCTCATATCCTGACCTTCCTGGAGCATAGTAGGAATGCAGAGTGTAGATGAGAGGGCAGACATAGGGGATTAGCTGTAATGCTAAATGTTTGTACTGAGATGTAATACACTATACTGTATGTAATGTAAGTTTGTGGTGGATCTATTATGTCAGATTAATGAACAGTCATAATATGTGTTTCTATTCTGTCTGTGATCCCTATCACATAATATTATACAGCTGACCTGATGAGGTAACCCTAAATGTGATTTATTTCTCTCAGGGTTGTAACAAAGCTTTGATGAGGCTGCGGCTGAAGAAGACGGCAGTAGACGACATCTCGGACAGTTTGCGTCAGGCCGGAGGCAAACTGAACTTTGATGAACTCCGCCAGGACCTTAAAGGGTGAACAAAACTCAAATAATGTTATAATCTATTGTGATATTATTTCAGTGTTTGCGTTTGGTTAAATATCAAATTCATGCTACACGTCCTGATTTTAGTTTGAATATTTCTATGCTCAGGAAGGGCCACACAGACGCAGAGATCCAGGCCATCTTTGCCAAGTATGATCAGGATGGCGATCAAGAGCTGACGGAGCACGAACACCAGCAAATGAGAGACGACCTGGAGAAAGAGAGAGTGAGTGATGGTGCCAACATCTTGTTAAGCAAAAGCTGATGGTTTTAGTAATTGATCTGATAAAAAAAAAAACACACGTGGTCACGTCCACTCAGCCACGACACCTGCAGATGTTCAGTGTGTTTCTGCTCGTATGCTAGGAGGACTTGGATCTGGAGCGCAATTCGCTGACTAGACCCAGCAGCGGTCGGAGCTTCCCTCGCACCCAGGACGACTCGGAGGAAGACGACGACGAGGACAGCGGCCACAGCTCTCGTCGGCGTGGCAGCAGCTCAGGCGGCGTCTCCTATGAAGAGTTTCAAGTGTATGAAGCGTTTATTATTGTTATTCTGTAACATACATGCAGGTTAAAAAACACACATGCACTTTTGACTAGAAATGAAGTTGATTCTTGGTGGAACTTAAGAGGGTGCATAAAAACTAAAATACAGTTCAGCCTCAATTCATCTAGTAGATTATTTTATCAATTAATTTAGTCATTGTTTAGTCCATAAAAATACAGAAAATACATTTTCACATAGCTCAAGCTGCCGTCCTCAGACTGTAGAAGTATGGCACATTTATCACGTAGTATAATAAGGGACTAATGCTCTCTGTTCCTCAGGCTGGTGAGGCGTGTGGACAGGATGGAGCACTCTATCGGCAGCATAGTGTCCAAGATAGATGCTGTGATCGTGAAGCTGGAAGCCATGGAGAGAGCTAAACTCAAAAGGAGAGATTTGCTGGGAAGGATGCTGGACGGAGTCATGGAGGTGAGCTGCAGTGGTTAGCCACAGTCTGTGCGTTTACATACACTAAAAGCTGCTATATTATATAATAAATATCTTATATTAACAATCCATCACATAGCTCATAAAAGATGAATCTACACGTAATTATCACTAGATTTTGATCACCATCTTAAACCACTAATAGAAGCCCTGCTGCATTTTCTCAGACATCCTGCATATCCTGGTTTCTTATAAACATTGTGTACAAGTTAATCTGTTTTTGTCTGTCAGGACGAGCGTCTGGGACGGGACACGGACGCCCACAGGGAGCAGATGGAGAGGCTGGTGAGGGAGGAACTGGAGCTCTGGGAGTCTGACGACATGGTCTCACAGGTCAGCCACCCACAGCCAGCCACTCCTGTCGGACCCCGGCCCCGTCCGTCCTCTTCCTTGTCTACCGACGGCCTCGACACAAGCACAGTCGGGAGCGGCCATGTGTGAGGACTTGGCGCGGTGAAGAATATTCCACTCTGGCAAGAAACTCTCGATTGGAAATTTCCTGGCAGCGGTACACTAAGTACACGAAGACGTGGGACCATTTTCGCAGAACAAAATGAGATATCTTATTGAAGCTGTTGTTGACATAATTTAAAGGGGGTGATAAAATCAAACGCACCTCAAATAAATGCACTGAAAGGTTCTCCAGAGAGACATCTACAAGTATTCACTAAACTGTCTAAAGCTTTTATCACGTATAACTTTAACAGGATGATGAAGGGAAATGTGTGAAAGAGGTTGATGAAGGATTTACAGTACAGTATGACATCACAGTATACACCAGCCTTCAAGCATACTCAGCGTATGATTTTAGTATGAGGTTATGCTCACTTGCTTTTGATTACTGTATCCACACATCTTAGCATTTTACACAAATACCAAAAAGGCGTTTTTTCTATGACTGTTAATTTTGCTGATTATTTTAATATTCAGTAGGTACAAGTGTGGCACGTTCTGTCATATTTACTCATCTTCTGTACATCAATGAAGCTTCAAATTAAATAGCTTATTATCATTTTATGATACATATTGTAACTTAAAACAAACTTCAATTTGGAGTGCATCTAGTGTTCATGGGAAACCCATGCATTTATTATTTTTTCCCTGTGCCTTACTTTTTTTTTTTTTACAATCTGTTTCTCTTTTTTTTATCTGTTATGCCAAAATAAAGTGTTATTAAATAAGTCTGTTTTATTTGTTAAGCTTCTTCTCGCTTCCATACATTCATTTTCTTTTGCAGCAGTTTGAGCAGGATGTCCCTCTCCCCAGCAACACATTCCAGCTCCTCCAAGGCGTTTCCCAGGCTAGATGGGCTATATAGTCCCTACAGCGGGTTCTGGGTCTGTCCTGGGGTCTCCTCCCAGTTGGACGTGCCTGGAACACCTCCAAATGAAGGCGCCCTAATCAGATACCTGAAGCTGGCTCCTTTTGACACGAAGATATGGCGGCTCTACTCTCTGGTTTATATTATAGTTCATTTTTAGTGACAATAAAACAACCATAAAAATGACTAAAACATAAATTATCTACTTTTTTAAAGACAATTATTATTTATAGCACATATTTTACATACTAAAGATGGGGTCTTCATAAAAGATATTAAGATTAGATTGTAGATTAGGTTGAAAATAATAACTGTAATCTGGTAGTAATTATGGGAATGTCATCTCAACAAAACAATACATTGCACTGAAAGAAAACACAGAGACAACGATTACATGAAAATGTTTATACATGTTCAAAAAGTTGTATAAATGTATCAAAATTTTCTTTGGAATAATAGAAAACACTTTTTATGTGATATAATTCTACCATATTTATAATTACAAATCATCAGTGCAGAGTTCAAATCAAAAAAGATTAAATTCAGTGTAAATTTAAATTGTGCAAAAGCTGAAATAATCTGATATAAAGACTACTGATTTACAAATCGTTCTAAAACGGCATAGTTTGATTTAAAAAATAATAAAAAAAGCAAATGTAAATATTCATAAATAACTTTGAAATATAAACTTGTAAGAAACACATCGCACATATAACCATTTCAACTGTCGTGTGAAAATATGTAAACTCCTACATGTCAGAAAACTCTTTCTCTCGTGGGCGGGATGTGTAAATTAGCTACTGTTTGCGAACACATTCACAATATATAAAACTTTATAAGTTGATAATGTGTCAGTGTTGGGCTGAGAAAAATCAACTAATGCAAGTTTTAGTCTAGAGCTTGAGCCAGGAAGCAATTAAAGCTATCGATCACACATTTAAGTGAATTTCTTGATGTAGCGGAGTTTCAGATAGGCAATGACGAGAAATATGAGCGTCATAACGATCAAAGCAACATGATTCTCCCACAATCCCCAGGTGGTGTACTCTATCCCCAGGTAGTCCAGATACTGCTCTCCAGTACATCTGAAACAACACAGGTCAAAACTGATCACTTACAGATTAAATATCAATTTTTAAGCTTATTTTTTCGAGTTCATAAATGTTTATTTAAGCAATTCTAGATATGTGAATTTTTAACATCAGGTCTGATGGACTGAACTACAATCTACTCACGTCAGGCCATCGGTGCTCGCGCTGCAGTTGGTCATTGTAGTCGATATGTTGGTGTTTCGGATCACAGCCTCATCACAGAACTTCAAACCCACAAACTCATTGATCTTCAAGGCCTGAACACAGACAGCATAGTCAATCGATGTTGAGCAGATCAAAGTGAACATAGTATCTTAGACTGTGGACTAAGACTGAATGCTGATCTGCGGTGATCAATGGAGGGTCTGCAAATTAAATCTATAACGCAGGTGTTCACGGTAATTTGGACGTATTCAGTACTGAAGCAGTAGTAGGTTGCAGCGCTTCTGTTTGTCAGTGTTGCAATAAATATTGCCATATCTATAATGTCGTGCATAAATATCCTGATATATTTTATCAGGTGATATATTTATTTAGGTGTGTTGATTGATTTAAAGATTTTGGTTGTATCAACTAGGTGTACAAGTGTGTACCTTTCTCTAGAACTATCAAATAAATAGTATTTAGGAGCAATAATAAGAGTTCCTAATGTCATAACCTCTTGCTGTCATAACCTTTGTTTAATTTTGACTTACTGCGAGGCCGTAGCGAGGAATGCTGAAGTACTTCAGCCAAGCCAGCCAGTCCATGATGCTGGGCAGGTTCACCAGGAGACCTGAGAAGATCTACAAACACAAACTGAAGCTAAATGTCCACAGCTGACATCGAACATCGAGCTGACATACATGAATTTGTGTGCATCTTTGTGTTTTTCTGTGTCGCCGTGTCTCTACCATCATGAAGACAAAAGTAATGGTCATGAAGATGTTGGCGAGAGCCACGACGCTCTGGTCAGCTGAGATGGCCATGGTCATGGCTGTGGCTGTATAGGCCACCAGAGTCACCGTCAGTGTGAAGATTAAAAAGGCTTCTGCTGTGGACTTGAGCCCTGCACACACACACACACACACACACACTATTTGATCTACTGCTCAGAGATTAAAGTATTTCATAAAGTCATTAGTTTATAGATCTGAGAGCCTTACCGATCAGAAAGTAGACAACACAGCTGAAGATGACAGAGGTGACGGTGCGCAGAGCGATGTCAGACAGGATCTTAGCGAGAAAGTACACTGACACTCTGTAGTATCCACTGATGTACTCATGCCTGTTACAAGAAAGCAGAAATCAAGCTCCAACTCTACCCACTCATTCCAACTGTATGCTGAATTAAGATGTCCGAAATATGTCGGTGTTAGTTTGCTGAGCCTTTTACGCACACAAAGAGCTTCCTCTCGATGATGAAGAGCTCAGCTGCAGACACAGTGCTGAAACACTGGTTGGTAGTGATGAAGAAGAGAGCACCCATCCTGTAAGAAGAACAGAAACAGTAAAACAGTGCGAATGATGAAGGAAATGAAGAGAATTAAGTCTTGTAAATTTGTATCTGTGCTACCAAAATGCTCTCTCTTTCCAAGATTACTCAAACCAACAAAAGGAGGGATGAGCTCCTTTAAAACACAATGGACGGTGCAAGTGGCAGAGACTTTAATGCCATGTTTCTTCAACCTAACTGCATTTTGTGCTCATAGAAATAATCCAAATAATTCCTTTAATTAAAAACTTAACACTTAAAAAAATTGTTTTGCAGTAAGAAGCCCTTTGGGAATAAATTGGTTTCTTCTTCTTCTATGCTGCTTCACTTTATTGCCGAGAGTTATGTGAGAAGATTAATCACAAATCACGTTATATCTTGTTTGTTTAATCTGTGCAAAAACATACCATAAACCATAAAAGGATATAAAAACAACAGCACATTTGTGACTTCTGCTAGAAGTCTTAAAGACGCAGAGGTACCATAAACTCCAATAAAACATGCTTTGTCAATGAAATGCTTTGACAATGAGTTGACCCAACAGTACAGATTATTGTACTAAACGTGGCGTGGTCCTTATAGTACACATAAAGGGACTTAAAAGGTGACTGACTCCGCTGTGGCTCCGCACCCAGTGGAAAGGAGGGAGGGTTGAATAACTCAGAGAGAGACGTTTAAGCCGGGTACACTGGTGTCTGCCATACTGCATATGCATTGACCATGAATATAATGACATTAGGACTTTATATTCCACTGAAGCATGCACAGAAAGAAAGATTTGAGTACCAGGTTGTGCCCAATAAAATATGGTAAGAGGATTAGCCATGCAGGAGTTGCTCTACTTTTCACACTTCTTACACACTTTAACAGAAATAATCTAAATATTATATCTGTAGGCATGGTATAATGCAGATTAGAGCAATCGCAAGCAGTGACTCTGGATTATAAATATACTGCAAAGCTACAAAGAATGTGTCCCAGCTCCTCTGAAAAAAAATAATTAAGTACAATTTTCCTGGAAACATTTTACAGGGAAAAATTAGTATATAATGAATCTTAAAAAATATTGAATGCTAACAAATTCCCAGAAAAGATACAGAGGTCATGACCTTGTTGTTCTGCGTCTTGCTGTGTGCAGTAGAAACATATTTTTCATCAGTTTTCTCACCTGTTCTGGATACCACTCTGATCATCTTTGACCCCGAAGAAAATGGCTCCTACAATGAGGGCGAGGAAGATGTTGACTCCAAGCTGCACAGACAAAAACACTGAGACATTTAGAAGAAGCATAAAGTCCTGTTTATGATCTAAGTCCTGTTTCATACTGAAGTTTTGCCGTTCCCTTATGAAAAACAGAAACTTAAATGTATTCACAATAAAGTTGTCCTTTATACACTCTTAAGTGTTCCTCCATGCACCTGCCAATAGATGAGGAGGTGCCAGAAACCCCCACTGTACAGACACCTAACACTAAATTAATCATATTTTTATCTTCATGACAAAGAGAGGTGTAACCATGAAGCTGAAAAGGACAATCTTTAGTGCCACGGTTCTTCAGACTTTCATGAATTCTTTCTGAAGAGCTGAAATAAAACTTAAACATTGTTGTCTTTGACAAAAACAAAGGCAGTGTTTCTGGGGATCAGGCGGGTCAAGTGGATGCCCTGCTCCTCCTCCAGACCGGCCTATCTGAGAGAACTGGTGGTGGGGGAAGATGACAGAGAAGACTGAGAAAAGTGAAAGTGACGTTTTAATCCTAACAATTTACAGATTATGACAGGACTAAGCGGTTCCCAGGGTGAAGGGATAAGCTAATACGGTTGAGCCTTTTTCACCTCATTCCCCATAGCCCTTCATGTGAAAGCGGGGCAGTGGAGGGATAGGTCATGACGCCATCATGTGATGAGTCCCGGATCAGGGCCAAGGGGCTTTGGCCAGATATGATATCAGTTCAGATCGCGGCCCAAAGAGGCAAGAGTGGGGTCACAACAGTCACCAAAGCCGATTATGGTGCCCACGCCACCTAGAGCCCCTCATGTAGGACTATTTTGACTTATTTAGGGCCAATTAGCTGTTAATAATTCTTAAAGTGAGGAGACTTCTGACGGCATTTTGCCGCCATGGGGTGACTAATGAGGGCATTAAGTCTTGACCTCTCCTACGTGCTGTCTGTGCATCCTGTTCATAACACCACTAACTGATGACTTCTCTGCTCCTTTCACTCTTTGA
Organism: Protonibea diacanthus; assembly: GCA_028641955.1. Classification (NCBI taxonomy): domain Eukaryota; kingdom Metazoa; phylum Chordata; class Actinopteri; family Sciaenidae; genus Protonibea; species Protonibea diacanthus. The sequence goes on from CM053977.1 coordinate 7,734,182, forward strand.
ACAAGGTGAAGGTGATAGTGGCACAACATCAAGTTTAAAAACTTAATGAGGTATGTGTCATAGATGTAGACTTGTAGCTTAGACTTCAGCTGCATTAAAGTTGCAAACAAATTGAGGACTCGCTTGAGATTTTTCTGTTTTGAATGCTCGGCTTGACTTAAGACTTGAGGGCAAAATAAAAAGGGTGCATCGTTTTTTGCCTTTTGGAGCCAGACGGATGAATTATTAAAACTCTATGTAGCTGCTACCACCAAATGTTCACTTTAAAATGAATTACCCAATACATAAATGAGCAGTGTAATGCTCTTATTTTGGTGAATTAGATGAGAAGATCAGTGATTTGAGACTTTACTTGGACTTGATGCAAAGTTAGATTTGGAAACTGCAGACATCAGGTGGCTTTGAGGTCCTGACTGTCATATTTTCATCATTCATGATGAGCTCTCATTTTTTAAGTGAGCACTTGGGTACCTGGGCCACAGATGTTTGTGGGTTCAGCATGAGGTTCTGGAAGGTTCTCTTCAGCACCCAACGAAACTGGTGGAAGAAGGAGCTGTTGTAGGTGATGGTGCGTGACTTTGAACACGAGATACATTCCTTATCCTGGACGATGCGGTCCAGCTCAGCTCTCGTGTCGCTGGAGTAGCTGCTGTTCCTGTACTCTTCGACCAGGCGCTCCTCGATGCTCTGCCTGGAACTGCTGATCTCATCAAAGTCCAAATCTGGCCGTGCACGCAGGAGGACAATGACTGATTTTAGTATTGGTTTAAATAAAATCACGGTTTCTACTTGAAATGGAAGAATGCTGTTTGTCATTTTCCAATAAATACCAAGAGGTTGGGTCAAGAGGTCAAATATTAAGGGCTAAAAACACTAAATAAACACTAAAAAGCATTGTCCTAAATCTATAAACACAAAAGTAAAAAGTGAGGAGCTGAAAATGATTATTAACCAACCCTTGAAATTAATCTGTATCCAAAGTTATGTACAATAATTTCCCTTTAAAAAAACCTCCTGAAGTTGCAGCATCTGGAGGAAAATTTGGTCATACATACATTCAGTTGAGTCCAGAGACATTTCAAGCTTTCAAGCTTAAAACATCATCTTGACCGAAGTATTGATGAAATGATTTAAGGCTGTTACCTTCAGATCCGTGCACTTTGGTCATAGTTGTGGCAGTGGAGTCTCCATTAATAACATCCAGAAAGAAATCAGCTGGGTTGTTGTGCGGCTCACAGGGGTAACCTAAAACACAGATCACATTTAATATACAATAAACATTTAAAATACATGTTATATCAACATGTTACTTTTTATATTATCTGATGTTTAGCCATTTATTTCCAGGTGCCACCATTTAAAAACATTGTGTGGTGATAATAAATTTCCACACAGTTACCGATGTTGGCGAAGTAGTCCAAAGCGTTCGGAGCCGGTCCATGGTAAACCATTTTACCACTAACAAGCAGAGTCAGAGTGTCAAACAGTCTGTAGATGGAGTATCGTGGCTGGTGGATGGACATGATTATAGTCCTACCATGACTCGCCATTCTGGAAAGACACATAATGAAATAATATATTAAAAGTAAATAATTGTTTTTATTAATACACCTATAATAGGCTAACATGTATGAATGCATGCAAGTCCAAAAAGGCATCTCTTTATTTAAAAAATATGTAAATTATGCCAAATGAAGTACACTTTTTGTTACATTAAGTACCAACTGCAAGCTTAATCAAAATGATTAAAGTTGTTGCATTTAATTTTCTTTTTAAGATCACCTTTTTTCTAAAATAAATTCAATATCTGGTCTAAATAAGTGTATTTTAGCTGAAAATGTATACTCATAATCTTGCACTGAAACCCACAAAACTGTTTGGAATGAAAGCTATAGACGGGAACCAATTCGAGTGTAATAAAGTGACATAAATATACACATAATTTACTGTGTTGTAGTGTAAACTAGTTTTACAGACATCTGGATACAGATGTAGGTGAAGGCTCATCTCTGAATATAATCCATAATAAAATCAGAGGACTGCAGAAAAGCTTTGTACCTTTTCAGTAACAGCAGGACTGAGTTTGCAGTGCTGGCATCGAGTCCTGTGGTCGGTTCGTCCAGAAAGAGAACGGAAGGATCGATAATGAGCTCCATGCCGATGTTCGTCCTCTTCCTCTCTCCTCCAGAGATTCCACGGGTCATCTGTGTGCCCACCTGAGGAGGAAAACACCCACACAATCCTCACCTGATGTCTCGAAGCTTGAAGCAGACACTTACAGACAGTTTGTATATTCACCTTGGAGTCGGCCACCTTCGTCAGGCCGAGCTCTTTAATGAGGTGATTGACTCGGGCCTCCTTCTCGCTCTGAGGCACCGAGCTGGGCAGCCGCAGAGCTGCAGAGAAACGCAGATTCTCCCTCACGGTCAGGGTACCCATCACCACGTCTTCCTGGGAACGGAGACGAGAGCTTGAGGTCAAAAGTCAGACACAGGGAAGGTCTACAAATCTACATTTCTACAGACCTGTAATGTAGAAAACTGTTGACCTGCAACTGAAAAGCTGCATACAAGGCTGCTATATTCAACCTTTTTGAATTGGGTAAGGTGTTGTTCCTCTGGATGATCTCTGAAAATCTCAGCTTTACAAAGCTTTTTAGGATCTTTCAGCATTTTTTTGGATTCACAGTCTGCAACATGACTGTTTTGACAGAAAAAGTTAGCAACTAGCTGATGAGCAGCTCATAAATAGCCAAATATTTGTTGGTGGAGCCCAACCCAGATCAGTAATTATCAGACTGGCAACTATGTGTTAACTTAACTAGTATAAAATGCACCTGAACCACGTAACCAGAGAGGCACTTGAAGTTTGGAGGCTGAGGCGCTCTATCAATGAGGACTTCTCCTGAAAGACCGGCAGGATCTTTCCTTGCAGCCAAAATATCCAAGAATCTTTAAACAACAAAGCAAAACAGCACTTAAATATATCTACTACATATGCAGGTGACTCTTTTAGATATATATATATTAGATACTCACGAAGATTTCCCACTTCCCGTAGGTCCAAGAATAGCGTTGAGGCCAGGTCTCATGATCCCACTGCAAGACAAGAACACACAACGATCTATAACTAATTTAACATGAAACAATTCAGTTAAAGGCAAAGACTGGGGCATTTATAAAGTGTACAATCTAAGATTTCCACTTCACTGTATCAGTTTTATGATACATATATGTCCAAGTGGACTAATGTGACTCTTAAGCACTTAAAACATCATTTTCTTTAGAGTAAATTAAATTACTTCCGTAATCTCAAATAAAATAACAATCATAAAAGGATTTTGCAGCAAAGTATTTCTTGGAAGCTGCGTGCACACACACACACACACACACACACACACACACACACACACACACACAAAATCAATACTACGGTGTAAAAAATTCAACAGCAAATCCTTCAACTTCAGAGAGAACAGTTACACAAAAACGCCAGAACTCTTTCTGTGATATAAAACCGAATTAAAAGACTGAATAGAATCCTGGCAGTGGATCACGTGACGGCGTTTAATTCGTTTCCCTGGCAGACTTCTTCTTTAGTGCATCAGAGAGATTATATGCAAGAAACCATGCTTAATATCATATAATTAACAGTGAGGCGGGAAAAGGCCCAAAAAACTTGTGTGAAATGATTCATTCCTCCATGGGAAATGTCAGCTGTGTTTAATACCATCAGAAAGAAACCAACGTAAGAGTCTATTCACTGTTGTCCTGCTTTGATTAGCCATATTGAATCACCATGAGGAACCACAGCTCTTCTACTGTAGTCAACAAACCAAAAATCAGCAGATTCAGGATGTTTTTTGTCTCGTTCTCTGAGAAAAAACTTTGAAAACTTAGAAATCTATGGCTCTCCTTGTTAAGTTTGTTTGAGTACATAAAGAAACAGAAACAACAGACAAAGAGGGTGTACAGTTTTAAGCACTGACTTGAGGTCGACCAGTATTTCCCTGGGACTTGTCTTCCTCTTGCAGAAGAAGCCGCTCTTCAGCTGCACTTTGTACTGGATGTTGTGGAAGCTCACGGTGGAGCCACACGGCTGCTTGTTCTGGTCCATGGCTGTGATGACCTTTGACCTGGCTGTCCCGTTGGTACCGATATCTTCTATCATTGCAATGTTGATGTGATTGGCTCGCTCCATCATTCCTCTGCTGCAAACACCCTGAAAAAAATGACCTGATGGAAATCAATGTTTTACTGCACGGACACGGACTTAAAATAATGAGTCTCAGGGTTTCCTGCACAGAACACATCCAATAAAAAACATTAAATATTAATGCACTTCTGTGAATTAAAACATCAGTCTTACAGGATATGTCTTCGATATCTCTCACAGCAAAATGTGATAGATGTGTTATGTTCAAATATTAAACTCTGATGCAAGTGTTTGATGTTGTGCAAGGAGAATGGACACGTTCATACTCACGACTCACGGTTAAAAATATGTTTTTCTATCTTTGGTACCACTGAGAAATATATTATATGAAGTATGTTATGCTAAAGACACAGATCAGTCAATATTCATGACATATATGTTATATTAATCAATTCAAACAAATATATCTCAATATTTATATTACGGATTGAAGCATAAATGTTCCTGTAACCTGCACAGACAAATATTAAGGATGTTGTGAAGTAAAATCCAGATGGAATAGTCTCCAATTTAACTCATCTAAATAATATTTAACAACCAAATCTAAATGTCATCATTAATATCAGAAAAAGACTGTCTTTAAATGTTATTACATTCTCAGAGGAGACATAGTCATGCAAATAGATGCTCATCAGCATGAAACAAACGTTTAACGCAGTTTAACAGTGTGATTAGAAGAAAAGAACAAAAAAGGCAAACTGAGCTGTTTTAATCAGAAATAAAATACAGTATGTGTCCACAGTATTGTTTAAAAATCTTAGACAATACACATCTAAACAGACTAAATCTCATAATATAATATATACTAGTCTATAAATTAAAACATGCATAAATAACCACATTAAATAAAAACACAGTTTCTTCATCCCGTTCTTCTTTCTGTGATAAGTTTGAACTATTTTACTATTCTAGATATGAAATACTTCAAAGACAAGGCTCAGTTTTTTGAGTAATGCACTGCTTATTAATTATAAATGATTTTTTTTCATGTAACATCATGCTACATCATTATCATCAGGTTCTGTGCTACGCCTGAGGACGGTGAGACCATGTGTTGGATGTTTAGGAGCATTGTGAAGATTTCAGCAACCTGTTACCAACTTTTAGGAACATGATGGTACATTTTAAAATGTAAGGCCTCAGTGACAGCTTGGTGGATTTTCAGATTAAGGATCTGTAGCATATGTGATGTTATATATAGCATGTTTTTCTGTCTGTTACTGAGAGAAAATGACCACAGATGTTTTATTTGTACAATAAAACAGAGTGTATAATTCATAGGACCTCAGGGTCAGCTTTTCTTTAAAAGGAAGCTCATTCCTCTGCCTCAAACAGTTTTTTGTAACTTCCACACTTTAAAGGAGCTTTCTGAACTTGAAATGATCAAATGGTGATCTGTGACTGAGCTCCTTTCCTGACAAAAAGTGATCTTATCCATTAAAAACCACACATAGGACATACGACTTAGGACCAGAAGGACTTAAAACACTGTAAATCTCTAAGTTCTTTAATTAATTTAAAGGAAATTTCTTCTTGCTCCATCCTCAGCTGGACAATAAATAAATAAATCACAATCACCACCATGATGATGTTGCTGCAAAGCAAAGCAAGTTTTGTTGCCGTGACTTACCGAGCTGTGAGACTGTGAGAAGGCTGCTGGTCTGGAGTCCTGCTGCAGCCTTCAGGAGTCTTGCTGCAGACTGCCGGAGCCGAGAGACTGAGCAGGCTGACTAACATCAGCTCATGACAGCAGGGACAGGTGCCTCACCATCCAACCCAACACTCAGCTGGGATCCAACCAAGCTGCAGAGTGGTTTAACCATTTATTCACCACCCACAAAAAAACTAATGGATGATTGAAAAGGAGACGTCCAAGAGTTTTTTTTTTCCCACTCATTTCTTTAAGTAGACTCATGAAACTCGCTCCAGCTGTGAGATTTATCACAGTAAACATGAAGATTTTTGTCTGAGTTTGAGACCTTTAAAAAAACTGCAGCAGTGAAATAAATACTCAGATCTTTTACTTAAGTAAAAACAGCAATACTACAGTCTAAATAAACTACAATGTCCTGCATTTAAACTCTTATTTAAAGGACCAATGTGTAAGGTTTAGTGGCATTTAACGGTGTACTTGCTGATTGCAACCACACCCCCTCACCCTTTTAGTGTGAAGAAGAAACTACGGAAGTGAAATGAAAAGCCCCGATCTAGAGCCAGCGTTTAGTTTGTCCATTTTGGTCTACAGGGCTAATGCAACATGATGAGGATGGTTCTTAATTTCAGGTGATTATATGCTCATGATTATCTGCCATAAATAGAGCCTCCTAACACTTTCACACTTCAGTAAAAGTGCAAACATATGAGCATCAAGTCACAGATGTGTTGTCCTTACAGGAAATATGTTTGCATGAATGTAGAAAGAGCACTGACAAGTTTTTCCAACTGTAAACACCATGTACATATCATAACTATTAAATAGCTGAATTTACAGGATACTTCTGAAATATTTTTGTCTTGTCTTGTCTTGTTCTTTCTGTAACCACAAATCCTCCCTAAAGCAGCGAGTATTTTGGCTTCTTCTGGACATTTTTTTCGGTTGCATCAGGGCATTACACTTCACCCGCTTATAAAAGTAACAGCACTCTAAATCGTTAATTCCCTCTGCAATCTGATGGCTAAACGTTTTGTAGTTTTTCTTTTCACTATTGTCTCTGTTAATGTGTTTTATGTTTGTTTTCTTTATCTTATCTTGTTTTTTTTTTATTGTGCTTAGCAAATTTATTTATTGACTCTTCCACACTTAGTGCCCTTGTATCATTTATGTGTTTGTTTTGTGTAACCTGTGAGAAGCTGCTCTGAACAAATCACCCCAGTGTCTTCCTAAAAATCCAGTTAATACATATATGGCTAATAAAAAATGATTTTTTACTGTGTCATAGTGCAGTAAAATGTTTCACAAATAAAAACATGACGACACACAGAAGAGTTCAGCGGACACAGCATCATTTTTTGGTACATAGTTTTTAATTGAAGTGTCTTACAGCCATTCAGACCAAAAATACAGTACTAACAAGAGTGTAGTTCAAACAGTCACATTTAGGTCCCAGATACAAATCCACAGCTGCAATGATTATATTTGAACGGCATTGAAACAAAATACAGTAAATAGAAACTGAACACAGTGTGATACAGAACTTTAAATAGCTGTAATGAGGATGTTAATCATGAAGATAAAGTCCTTATAATAAAATCAGTTTCATTCAATGTGTGAACGCGGAGGAAAACATTATTTACAAAACATTTAGAAATGAGTTTGAGGATGTCTCACAGATGGCTGATAAATATGAAGTGTTAGCTTTGACAACCACAAAACAAAAAGAAAACTGCACGATCTAACGCTTAAGTCTGCCACACTGGAAACCACTCGCATTAGGTCAACCAAGACAACTTACGTATACAGCTTAATTACTCCTACACCCTGCAGGGTTTGATTGTATTCTTTATTCATGGAGGGCATTGAAGCAAACATTCACATTGTCATACATGGCTCTTAGCTGAACAGTTCTTTAGTGTTGCATTAAGTGTGCTTCGCTCTTTCTGGGTGACACATACGTGGGGAAAATGAGGATTGTAACAGGTCAAAATGGTGCAGCTTTAAACAATACGAGCTCCTCGGCAGAGTTCCTGTACGTGTGAAATATTCTCATATGAGAGTTCCTCTTCAGACGAGTTATCGGTAAATGCAACACAGAACGGTCAGTTCTCCAGATGTACATAAATAGAATTATTTACAAAACATAAACTATACATTTCTGTACCCTCAACACCTTTTAGTGCCCCGAACAACACCGGTTTCAAATCAGTACAGATATTAACACTTAAACAAGTGTGAGCGATGCTTGAACTGCAAGAAAACATGAATATCTTATATTTTTTTTAACACACTTTGTTCACAAGATCACAGAACATTCAGGGGGGGTTTGTTCATCTTCTCCCAAAAACTGTCACGACTGTGCAACTGAGCATCAACACTTTTTTTTTTTTTTAAATGGTGCTTTTAAGTCAGTATTAGAAGTACAAAGAAAACTAAGTGTTGAATGTTTGCGGGGAAGACGGGAGCAAAGATGAAGATTGTTAATATTTCGTCTAATTAAGATGCATACGTTGAGAAGAATAAAGTCATTAAGATGTTCCTGCTGCTTATATTAATTCCAGTTGTTTCAGTATTCCAGATGTTCTATGAACATTTAAGTAGATTTGTTTATTTTCATACAAAGGCTGAATTAACTCTCAAATTAATTTAAGTTCAGTAACTTTCCTCTATGCATGTAGTCCTGCTGTTAACGCTGAGAAAAGTAAAACAACTGGTAAAATCCAGATGACGTTGAGTTAAGTTAAACATGACAATAACAAAGTGCAAACTTGGGCTTTATGAACAGCTAAAAAGATAAAAAATGATCTGAACGGCAGACAGTCATTCGCTGAGTGTCTGCCATTCAGACACTTATCAGCTTTTAGCACCTTTAAGGTCATTGGCTTACTAGTAGATAAAACCTTATTACAAAGAGGATGTTTTTCTTTTAGTGCACATCATGAATTCACCGCCTCTTCTTCCACAGAGGCTAATAAATATCATGCTACTCTAAATAACATCTTGTAACCCTCATTAGGTATTAATTGTTTGGGCAAAGCACGCTATTTCTAACGTTTCCACAAGGGCACCGTTGTTTGATTTTTATTGCACACATCAATTAGGTCCAGAGACAGCACCTTTTCGTCCGACGTCCTGCTGCCGACTATGCCCAGCGTCCGCTCGACACAAAACTTCTGCTGAAGGAGAAATTTGAGTCAGAATTCTCGTGTTTTCCCCAGGCGCCGAAGGGCACCACGATTATTGTGCTGTTGTCCTCGGAGCCGTACTGAAGAGCCTGACAGAGGAGAGATAATCATGCATTACACGTTTGTATAAACGTCTGCTTACTGGCTATTTGCTAGATAAGCTCTACACCACTTGATGTAGACCCAAGAGTACGTTTAGACAGAATCCGGCGCTGCAGCGATGAGTAAGGAGGGTGGGGTCTGCTGGAGGTGTCTATTTCTGCTGAATATAACTGCTGTAAAACAATCAGGACAAAACATTTTATTTTTAACTGTTTTTATGGACTCTCTCTTAAACTGTTGGACACAAACCAAATTAAATGTCTTTGTGTCTCTATTTTGCAGCGTAAACTGTGAGCCAGACACAGATTTAGAACAACAGGTAGAGTATCAGAGTTTAGTCCATGAATCCAGCTGGACAGTCTCAGTTTCAGTGACATCTCAGGCTGACTGTGGAGGTTTTGACCTGTCTCATCGTCTGATTGGCAGTCGCAGCTTGAAGTGAGGTTGCTTTTTTCCAAAAGTTGGATCCCGCTCAACTTCTCCGCCGCAGGGCGTTGGTTTTTTGGTTGCAGCCAAAACACACTACCCTCACTCAAATTAATGAAAAAAGCTGCGTTTATGCCGTAGTGCCGGATCCTGTCTGAATGTGCCCTAGGATGCTGTAATTCTCCAGGATCATCATAGATGCTTTTCTATATTTATGATAGTTTAGGATTAGCAAATAGATATTTTTCTTTATAAATTTTCTATATAACAGTTAAAAGATAAAATACATAAAGACATAAATGCTTTATTTTGCCTGTCTTCCCTATCTGTCTCTAAGTCTCAACTCTATAGATTTCTACTGAAGATGTAAATCGTTAAAAATAAGTCAGGAAAATATAGTTTCATCATTTAAAAAGGTTCAATTGTTTCCTAAAACAAGTCTGACAAATTTGAGCAAAATACCTCAAACTGGAATAAATGCTGGAATAAATTTGTTGGGTGTTATTTTGAGCCTCACATCAGTACACATTTGGTGTGCTGGTAAATATTTATGGCAGCGGGAAGGTGTACAAAACACAAACAAACATAAAACTACATTTCCCATGTTCATTTCAGCAAAGGAAACACATCACCCAATGGAGTTCAGAGGAATAAGCTGCATCAGAAGTCAGAAAGTTCAATTCATTGTTGGTTTTTGTCTTTTGTGGGATTTATTCCAGGCAGCGAGCAAGTTCTGCTGCTGCCTCCATTACTGTTAATGCTGCCACTGATTCAAAAATACAGAAAACAATTGACGCTGCCCAGCGGCAGCTGTGGTGAAAACCGCCCACTGTCTGAAAGCACCTATAACTTTTAAGCGACAAAAACATGGAAGTAAGACTTACAATGAGTCGTGTGTGTGTTAATAAGCTAGAGAGCAGAGTGCTTGTAGATAATAAGACTTTCAACAGTGTTCATGCTATAAATGAATCTCTCCACGAGATGATGATTGTGACTAAAGAATAATCCACGAGCATTTATTTCTACTGTTTATCTGTTACAACTCAAACATGCCTTCCTGTAAACAGCCACATTATATGCTCTGCTAGCTTTTCAAATCACAAAACTCTCCTTCTTTACATGGTACTATATACTTCATCGATCCCTCGAAGGGAAATTCTTACAGTGTTGTTTGCATATGAGCATATTTACATCCAAATATGAACATCTTACCTGGTCAGATATTCTCTGAGCTGCCTCCTTTGGGTCGTGACACTGGTTGATGACATTGCAGATCTCCTGACTATTCATGATGAAGTTGATCCCGTCTGTGGTCAGTGCCAGGAACGAGTCGTGGACATGGTGCAACTGAACAGAGAGAAAACAATATTTAGATACATTTTCTAACATTTTCAGCCATGCAGCCCTGACTTATTACTTATTCATAAGAGATAAAAAAAAAAACTGTTGATGTGAAAGCAGAGAACAAATATCAAATCCTAAAATAATACCCGATCATACAGTGTCTTTATACACCTTTACAGGCAATGCAACTGTGCAAAAATATATCCATATGTGCAATATACAGACTAATATTTGCACTGTACACATTCTTAGTTGGAAGTTGCATACATAAGACAAACAATCTGTGCTGCCATCATGCTGTTGTATATACACGTGATTAACATCAGCCAAATCCCGGGCACTCCATGTTGAGAAGCTGGATTCATCACTGATGATGCACTAATTATTTAGGCTGATAAACGAGCCTGAAACACCGAGCAGATAAACATGAAATATTCTCCACTTTCATAAAAACATACTGATATTCTCTTGGTCTCCGGCTCGGCGACGACGCCCGTGTTCTTCAGGTCAAAGTCTCCGATGCTGCGCGTCATGGCCAACCTGCCGTTGACGTTTGGCTGTCCCAGACTATTCCAGGTGATAAAACCCCCACTTCTCTTTATCCTAGAGGCAGGTACAGAAGGAGAGAAGTACAGAGTTTTAAATCTTTTCTTCTTTTAATCTTTAAAATAGTAACAAATTATTTCTCGTTGCAGATACAACTCCGTCAGCACTGATAACACCATGCTTGAAGCTACGTGACTCATCAAAACTTAGCAATAGAAGTCTGAAGTTACCCAACACAAATTTTACTTTCATTTACATTCATTTCATTTCATTGTGGTTGATCAACCTGTTGGTGCAAGGGTCAGACCAAGCAGTTGTCGGGTAAGGGCTCAATGCATAGAACCTAAATTTCCAACTAAACTGTCCATCTAAGGATGACTTAGATGGATGATTAGATGGTGAGCCTTCTGTTACCCACAACAATGTTAATCTCACAGTTGATTTCAGTTACTCTCGTTTGGAAAAACAGAATATCAGAAGTGAAACTGTTCCTCATACTTGTCATTCTGGATGTAATTTAGTCGATGAATTGGATGGCGCCCAGTTTCAGTGATACTTCAGGCTGTGTGGGGCAGTTTGACCAGTTTGAATAGTTCTCAACTTCTCCACTGCATACTGCTGAGTAGTTATTGTTTTTTCTGGCCTCCACTCCCACAAAGTAAATGTATTATCCTTTGTTCAGACTCAGAGATGATACAATAGTTGTGTTGACGCTGAAACCCTGTGCCAGTCGACAAAGAAAACGTCTTGTCATCGTGTACCTCTCTTTCTCGTCCTTCCTCTCGGGAGTGTGGTCGACAGTGAGTTTAAGGGCCTTGCCCTTGCGGCACAGCATGGCGCGGCTGTCACCCACACTGCCCACCACCAGCTCAATGCCGTCCCTCAGCAGGGCCACAGTGGAGGTGGTTCCTGGATTTACCCCGGGTACTACAGAGACATAAGAGGAAACATCAGAGGCGGAAAGTGCCATAAAACTGTCCACACACAAAGAGAGTCACTGTTCACATTGTTCACAGCAGCCACATGGTGTATCTCACACTCTCACATCCACGCACTAAAACATGAACACATGGGTAGGAAGTCATAAAGTGGACTTACAACAAACTAGAGATTACACAGTTAACAATAGAGGAGGCAGTCACACATGCAGGTCGAACTGTTTCAGCACAGAGTTGAGGTCCAGAGCAAATTGTACAGCAGACTTAAGTCTAAAGCTGAACCTCATGTTAACTGACACAACACTTATCAGTGTCCAGTATTGATCTTTATATTCAAAAAGAATAAACTCGTTTAAAGAAGAGGTGGTTAGTTTTTTTCTTGTCTTGCATGCATTTATCTAGAATTAGAAAATTTAAAAGATCCATCACTCATCTGTCATAGAGTCAAATTTAAACTTAAAACTTGATGATGGTGATTTGTAACAATTCTTTTTAATGTAGGAAAACACTGAGATGTTATTTTAACACTGTACTCAGCAACATATCTATTACAGACAACTTTCTGAGATAAATTAAATCTGGAGTGGCTGGACTTTGGTTGAAGATCTGTGAAGACGTTTCACCTCTTATCCAAGAGGCTTCTTTAGTTCTGACAAACTAGTGGGGAGGTCTGAGTATTTAGTGTGACCAGGTCATTGTTTCCACTTGGTTCATTAGTGCTCCTTGTTGTTCTGTAGTCTGAGTCGTTGAAGTCACCTGAGGAATGGTGTGAACAACACTCGTTCAGGTCACCTGAGCTCACCCGAGGTCTAGTTTTCACACCACATGAACCAGGCGGAAACATCAACAATCCAGCCTGGGTTAAATACTCTCAGATGAGAGGTGAACCGTCTTCAGGGATCTACAACCAAGTCCAGTCGCGGCAGATTTAACCCCTAAGAAAGATGACCTTGTGTTTGGTAAATAGCATTTGAGCAGCGGCTATTTAAATTACACAAACACTAAAAGCTTTAGTGCTCTGCTGACATTTGAAGGCCTACACTAGAAAACAAGGAAACCTTCAGACAGGATCAGACGCTGTGGCGAATCGCCACAGGGTTGCGCAGCAGTGGGTTCATTTGTGCTGAACGTAGCAGCTGTGAAACAATCAAGAAATTACTTTTTATTTCACTGATTAACCGGCTTTATTGAGCCTGGCACTCGCTCACTCTCATTCACTGTCTATGTCTCTCAGCCAATGCTCACTCTCTCTGCCTTTTTCTGTTTAAAAAACGTCAGACGCAAACCAAATTAAACTTCTTCTTGTCTCTATTTTGTGGCGTAAATTGCAGCCAGACTCAGATGTAGAAGTTGGGTACATGAAATAATCACAACCAAAACACAACAGGTAGAGTATCAGGGTTCAGGGTCTCAGTTTCAGAGACATTTCAGGCTGACTGGAGATTCTGACCGGTCTAACCCGTCTAATTGGCTTCTGCAGTGTGACGTCGGGTTGTATTTTTCCAAAAGTTGAACCTTTCCGCCACAGGTCACATCGTTTTATGGTGGACACTCCTGCAGCCCGCATGGCCAAAGAGCACTACCCCCACTCAGATGAATGGAAAAACCTGTGTTTTCGCACAGCACTGGATTCTGTCTGAATGTGCCCTTATACTTTGTTCTTGCCAAGGAAATAAATAAGATAACGGATCGGAGATTTTACATATTTGTTTTTTTTTTCTGTGTACCTGATTTGCCGATTAAACATGCTGCATCTCACAGACTAGATCTGTAACTGACAACATACATCTCATACAACTTATCAAACTTGAAGCACTGTCTTACAAGAAGCTTTGCATACACTTGGTGAGAGAAGAAAAGAAAAGGAAGAGAGAGAGTGGAGTGAGAGAAAGATAGGGAACCTTCCAGTAGTCCAGGATTTAGGACCCGCTGGACTCTCCTTCAATATCTAGCCTCTCGTCATCCACATTGGTGCCAAGGGCCTCCAGCTCTTAGCTGGGTCAGCAGCTGCCGTAGATAACATGCACACACACACACAGGCATATTGGGACATTTCACACAGCGTGGCCGATGTACGGCCACATAATAGATATTCTAGCTTTTATATTAAAACAGATAACCTTAATCAGATATAGTGCCCTTTGAGAAAAGTCAAGCTAATCTGCTAACTAAGTTTCTGTACGACAAGGGCAAACATGTAAAGCACATGACTTACTGAGAGAAAAGTTTTGCATTTATTTGTTTGAGGGATGCTCAAAATACGCCCTATATTAATGTCAATGCTCGTGCTAAACAAAATACTTTGCAGATTGAGAAAATATAAAAAGATGGGTGACAAATAAAAGGAAAAAACAACTTTAAGCACCACAGCATCATTGTGTGTGTTGGCTTGTGTTTAACCGGGTTGAGATCTAGTGACTGCGAAGACTACAGCATATGATTCAGATCATTTTCATAAACATTAAAACCATCCAGTGGCTCTTTGTGCCCTCTACGTAAAGAGCCACATTCGTTATGTTTATACATATATATACTCTGGTCTTTTCCTTTAATTTGTCACCTTTCTCTATGGGTAAGATGTAAAACTAGAAGCAGTGAATGACTAGCGTTTCCTCTACTTGTAGCTGGTTTATTGCTCATCAGTTATTAAATTAACTTTGGCTTGAATGGCAGACCGCTAACCAAAAGTGCTTGGGTCATGCCAGTTTCAGGTTTTTAAAAAGAAAAGAAGAAAAAAGAAGTTTCATCTACGTACATGGAACATGAAATAACCTACCGTTTGGAGAGAAATGCAAGTGCTTCATGAGAGCTTTGTCTACTTCGAGGAAGGCCTTCGTCAAAACTAATTCCAGATTGGACTCCTCTTTCACAAGGTCCCTGAAACAACGACCAAAACACTATCAGATGACATTTTCAGACATTCAGACTGTCAATAAGTAAATAAATTCCCCGTGACAATGGCTGGTATAGATATATGATTTCCTCACTTGATGAATTTCTCCATGTATTTCTCACAAAAGTCAGCTGCTTCTGGCCCGCCATGCCCATCAAACACAGCAAAGTAGAGGATGTCGTCAGTCATTTGGGAGACCTGGTAGCGGTCTTCATTCTCCTTGCGCTGACCAATGAGCGAGGCGCAGCCTACTTTCGATAAGCTGACTTTGGGAATGGGTTTGCCGTAGCGAATGCTGGGGGGCAGCAGGATGGGCTCGTCGATACGATTGTCCCAGATGCCGAACGAGTCCCAAGTAGTGGGTCGGCCACTGCTGTCTGGATCAAAGCGTGTGTTGCTGTACTGTCTTCCTGTAGGGCTGTAAATGTGTCTCCGGGAGATTTTGAACTGGAGGTGGCTGTCCTGCTGGAATGTTAGTGGGACCGGGGCCATCTGCAAAAGTCCACTGCGACCCACATGAGGACCACTGCACCTTGCCAGGCGCACGAGACAGGCTGCTGACATCACCCTGACAGTGCAAACACTGGAGAAGCACTGGGCTCAGAGGTAGAGGGATTTGCTGTCTGAACACTGAAGAAAATTTAAACTAATCAGTTAGACAGGACACAGAATTTTAATAAACACAACCAAAAGCAGTTCTTTGTTTCTTCAGGAGCTTTAACCCTGTGTTGTTGGCAACAGAGTGAGATATTAACTTTAAGAATGTGAACATACCAGCAACTCGAGTAAATCATTATTTTGAGTCTGAAAACTAACACCACTTCCTAACCTCAAAGGTCAAACTTCATTCGCAAATACTTTAGGATCCACAAAGATAGAAACAAGTGAATGTGCAGTAAACCCTTTACTTATTTACCGGAGGTGCTTAAAACAGTGACCTAGTTATGACGGCAGTGGAGGGTCCGAGAAATTAAAGCACATTACTAAATTAAAAGTCTTCAGTAGAATTAAAATTAATCAGAAACTGCCAATTGTCGAGCATAACATGCCAAATATTTACCAGTTTCTGCCTCTCTGATATGAGATGTTTTCTTTGTCATAGATCAGAGTCAGAATCATCGCTTTATTGGCCAGGTGTGTGTACACACACACATGAGGAATTTGACTCTGGTTCATTTTGCTCTCAATTGTACATACAAGTTTAGACATAAGTACAGTTAAAAACAAGGGACATGACAGGTAGACGCAAAAAAATAACATAAAAACATGAAACATAAACATTAAAAAATAACTATATACATATTTGAAAGGTATCTACATACCAACAAACTGATTGTCTTTGGATTTAAGACCAGTATTTGAACACACCTCCAACACTTAATTAGAGCACAACCAGCAGATCAATAAAGAGTTCACATCCTTTAAAGGTAACCTATATAAATTCATTCATCTCAGCTTGTCCATGCTGCTAATACTGTAAATATATTCTGTAACATTTGTATACTGTATATATCCCATTACATATTCATATTTATACCTGTACTATATTTAGATACCCGGTTCATTTGTACATACTCTGCACTTCTGGTTAGATGCTAAACTGCATTTAGTTGTAAGTATTTGTTACTTTGTGCAATGACAATAAAGTTGAATCTAATCTAATCTAAATAGGCTGTATAGAATACGACCAATGCAACATCATTCATAAAACATAACTTGATAGTGTTACGTTACAGTTTTAAAGTAACGTTAGGACGTTAGTTTAACGTGTTAAGTAACTGTAACGTGTAACTGTAACGTTAGGACGTTACTTTACCGCCGTTAACGTTACACGAATGATGCAACACTAGCTCCTTGCGCTAACAATACATCGGCATCCCGATTATGTAGCTAAATACAAGCACCAAACGGGGCGTGTCCGTATTTGAGTTATAACATTTAAACACTCCTTTATAACAGTTATAGTTACTGATGTTACGAAAATAAACAGCTCAAAGCCAGAAGCTGTTTGTTTCGGCGCCGTTAGCGAGAGCTAGCTGAATAAACAACGACAGCTAGGTGGTTAGCATTAGCTATAAGTTGGCAGTTAGACCTTCCTCGTGACCTCTCAGCTGTGTGTTAGATACATATCATACCTTTGTTGTCTTGGATTTATTAGTACGGTTTAATCCTCGGCCGGTCTCCTGAAGAGGGCTCGTTATTATCTGAATGAAAGCCGCCGCCCTCCTCGTCTCATCGCAGTCTCTGTTTTGGATCCTCAAAGTTCAGTTAAGGCCTGTGATGTGAACCGCGCCAATCAGCGTGCAGGAAAACGTCTACGCCTACTTTGACGCCCCCCCACGACAGTGCAGATGATTGGTCGAGTGAGCGAGTATTGACAGCTGTATACAACCAATCATCAATTGGTGGGTTGGCGATGAGCCAATCAGAGAAGCAGCTGATGTTGCAGGTCCCTGATGTGGAGTTAAACTTGTTTACTTCCTCACACACACCTACCATTTTGTTCTCAGTGATTCAGGAGGCCCAATCAGCAACTACTTCCTCTATGACTGCACACTGATGTGCATTTTTATTACATAAGTCACTGGAATTTAAGGCTACAGGGCACATGGCGTATTATATAATCGTTTTGGCACAATCAGGGCTCAGGCATCCTGTCTGTCCAAAAGCCAAATCTGTGTGAGCCTGCTGTAACAGTGTGGACATATTGCTTTGTGCCATGTCTTAATGAGTCAGTTTGATATGAATTAACCATTCATTAACCAACAAAACCTTTAGTACTTGTTTTTGCACATCTGTACACACATCTGTTTGCTGTTTGCCCGTTTGTTTCTTGTTTACTGGATAGGCTGAAGGACACTTCTGTCTGTTGTGTTTGCCCTTTTTATTTTACTTAAATAAAAAGATTTAGACAAGATTTAGATTTTCTATAAAATAAATATTTTCTAGAACTTCTATCCAGATTCTGCAGCCAGGATAACATGCTCTAGGTCAACAAGCCATGTACCACCCTTGCTGATGCAGCTTCACTGGCTACCAGGTGCCTATAGAGTTCACTATAAAATCCTACTTCTGGCATATGCCCTAGGGGTCATATTTGTACGAACTGAATTTTATCCAAGTCACATCAAACTTGGTAGGAGTGTTCATATAGACCTGAAGTTTAAATGTTATCAAAATTCTGAATTTTGTTGAAACGGTGTGGGCGTGGTGCTCCGTCAAATTTGACCCTTTGACCCAATTCTGGCTAATGTGTGTGGCCTATTTTAACAAACTCCTCCGAGAGATTTCATCCCATCTAATTGAAACTTGGTTATTTCCACCTGCCAAATCACCTTTCATTAACTGCATGTGGCCTTCAATCAATTTTTGGCAGGTGATAATGGCCATCTTGTGTTGTAATGGTCCTTTAAAAGAATTCCAAGCTGTCCTGTGGATGAATCAAGTCATATTTAGGAAAATCACCTTTCCTTATTGTGTTTGGCCTTCAATCAATTTTTGGCAGCGTACCTTCAATCAATTTTTGAGTGAAAATGCCCATTTGAGATTACAGTGGTCCTTTAAAGAATTCAAGCTGTCCTGTGACCGCAGATCTTTATATTATGAAGCTCTAGAATGAGATCAAGTCATTTTTAGGCAGAAATCACCTTTCGTTAACTGTGTTGGCCTTCAATCAATTTTGGCAGTAAAATGCCCATTTTGAGTTGCAATGGACCCTTAAGAATTAAGCTATCCTGTGAGCTCAGATCTTTATATTATGAAGCTCGAGGATAAAGATCAAGAATCATATTTGGGCAGAAATCACCTTTCATTTAACTGTATTTGGCCTTCAATCAATTTTGTGAAGTGAAAATGTCTATTTTTGGTAGGTGAAAAATGCCCATTTGTGTTATGTGGTCCTTAAAAAGAATTCCAGGCTGTCCTGTGACCTCAGATCTTTATATTATGAAGCTCCAGAATGAGATCAAGTCATATTTAGGCATAAATCACCTTTCATTAACTGTATTTGGCCTTCAATCAATTTTTGGCGAAAATGCCTTCAATCAATTTTTGGCAAGTGATAATGCCCATTTTGTGTTGCAATGGTCCTCTAAAAGAATTCCAAGCGGTCCTGTGAGCTCTGATCTTTATATTATGAAGCTCCAGGATAAGATCAAGTCATCTTACACAGAAATCACCTTTCATTAGCATGTTGGCCTTCCAATCGAATTTTTGGCAGGCAAAAATGCCTTCCAATCAATTTTTGTAGTAGAAATGCCCAGTTTGTGTTGTAATGGTTCTTTAAAAAGAATTCCAAGCTGTCCCTGTGAACTCTACTGTTTTATATTATGAAGCTCCAGTATGTGATCAAATTATGTTAGACGAAATCACCTTTCATTAACTGTATGTGGCCTTCTAATCAATTTTTGGCAAGTGATAATGGCCATTTATTATTACAATAAGTCCCTTAAAAAATTCCAAGCTGTCCTGTGAGCTCAGGTCTTTATATTATGAAGCTCCAGGATGAGATCAAGTCATATTTAGGTAGAAATCACCTTTCCTTAACTGTATTTGGCCTTCAATCAATTTTTGGCAAGTGAAATGCCTTCAGTCAATTTTGGCAAGTGAAAATGCCCATTTGAGTTCTGCAATGGTCCTCTAAAAAGAATTCAAGCTGTCCGTGAGCTCTGATCTTTATATTATGAAGCTCAGAATAAAGATCAAGTCATATTTACCTGAAAATCACCTTTCATTAACTGTATGTAGCCTTCAATCCAATTTTTGGCAGGTGATAATGGCCATTTTTATTGTTGCAATGGTCCTTAAAAGAATTCCAAGCTGTCCTGTGAGCTCAGATCTTTATATTATGAGCTCAGGATGAGAATCAAGTCATGTTTGGGCAGAAATCACACTTTCCTTAACTGTATTTGGCCTTTATTAATTTTTGGCGAGGCGAAAATGCCTTCAATCAATTTTTGGCAAGTGAAAATGCCCATTTTGTGTTGTAATGGTCGTTTAAAAGAATTCCAAGCTGTCCTGTGAGCTCAGATCTTTATATTATGAAGCTCCAGGATGTGATCAAGTATATTTAGAGCAGAAATAACCTTTCATTAACTGTATGTAGCCTTCAATCGAATTTTGGCCATTGATAATGGCCATTTTTGTGTTGCAATGGTCCTTAAAGCAATTCAAGCTGTCCTGTGAGCTCAGGTCTTTATATTATGAAGCTCCCGGGATAAGATCAAGTCATATTTAGGCAGAAATCACCTTTCCTTAACTGTATTTGGCCTTCATTCAATTTTTGGCAGGTGAAATGGCGATTTGTGTTGCAATGGTCCTTTAAGACACTGGATGTATCACGAATGCAAAGGGCGACAGGAGGCATAATATAAAGTTCTGAGCTCACAGGACAGCTTGGAATTCTTTTAAAGGCCCATTACAACAGAAAATGGGCATTTTTCACCTACCAAAAATGAACATTTCACTTGCCAAAAAGTGATTGAAAACAAGGTGATTTCTCTAAATATGACTTATTTTCATCCTGGGCTTCATAATATAAGATCCAGGACTTTCTAGTGCAACGGAACTATTTAAATATTTCATTACAACACAAAGTGGCATTTTCTTATAAGTGATTGAAAACATTCACTTTTAAGAGAAGCAAATCAGACACTGGTGTTTTCTACTAAATATGACTGATCATCCTGGAATTCATAATATAAGATCAAGCTCTGGGTGCAACTGAAGCTCTTTTAATAGACTATGACAACACAAATGAGCATTTCACCTACCAGAAGTGGTGAATACATTTTCACTTGCCAAAAAATTGATTGAAGGCCAAGTACAGTTGAGAAAGGTGATTTCTGCTAAATGTGACTTGATGTCATCCTAAAAGCTTCATAAAGTAGACACTAGAGCTCACAGGACGGCTTAGAATTCTTTTAAAGGATCATTACAACACAAAATGGGCATTTCTGCAAACATTGATTGAAGGCATTTTCACTTGCCAAAAATTGATTGAAGGCCAAATACAGTTAAGGAAAGGTGATTTCTGCCTAAATATGACTTATTCTCATCCTGGAGCTTCATAATATAAAGATCTGAGCTCACAGGACAGCTTGGAATTCTTTTAATGAACCATTACAACACAAAATGAACATTTTCCACTTACTTAAAAATTGATTGAGAGCCAAATACAGTTAAGGAAGGTGATTTCTGCCTAAATATGACCTTCTCATCCTGGAGCTTCATATTATAAAGATCCAGAGCTCACAGGACAGCTTGGAATTCTTTAAAGGCCCGATACAAGACAAATGGGCATTTTTCACCTACCAAAAATAGACATTTTCACTTGCCAAAAATTGATTGAAGGCCAAATACAGTTAAGGAAAGGTGATTTCTGCCTAAATATGACTTGATCTCATCCTGGAGCTTCATAATATAAAGATCTGAGCTCTGGGACAGCTTGGAAATTCTTTTAATAGACCATTACAACACAAAATGGGCATTTCAGCTGCCAAAAATTGATTGAATGCATTTCATGCCAAGAATTGATTGAAGGCCAAATACAGTTAAGGAAAGGTGATTTCTGCCTATATATGACTTATTCTCATCCTGGAGCTTCATAATATAAAGATCAGAGCTCACAGGACAGCTTGGGAATACCCCAAGGCCCATTACAACACAAAATGGGCATTTTTCACTTTACAAAAATAGACATTTTCACTTGCCAAAAATTGATTGAAGGCCAAATACAGTTAAGGAAGGTGATTTCTGCTAAATGACTTGATCTCATCCTGGGCCGTAATATAGGAATCCAGAGCTCACAGGACAGCTTGGGAATTCTTTTAAAGGCCTTATTACAACACAAAATTGGCATTTTTCACATACCAAAAATGAACATTTCTTGCCAAATTGATTGAAGGCCAAATACAGTTAAGGAAAGGTGATTTCTGCCTAAATATGACTTGATCTCATCCTGGAGCTTCATAATATAAAGATCAAACTCACAGGACAGCTTGGAATTCTTTTAATAAACCATTACAACACAAAATGGGCATTTTCACTTGCCAAAAATTGATTGAAGTCATTTTCACTTGCCAAAAATTGATTGAAGGCCAAATACAGTTAAGGAAGGTGATTTCTGCTAAATATGACTTATTCTCATCCTGAAACTATAATATAAAGATCAGAGGCTCACAAGACGACTTGGGAATCTTTTAAGGACATTACAACACAAAATGGGCATTTTCACTTGCAAAAATTGATTGAAGGCATTTTCACTTGCCAAAAAAATTGATTGAAGAAGGCCAAATACGGTTAAGAAGGTGATTTCTGCCTAAATATGACTTATTCTGCATCCTGGGCTTCATAATATAAAGATCCCAGAGCTCACAGGACAGCTTGGAAATTCTTTTAAGGACCATTACAAGACAAAATGGGCATTTTCACCTACCAAAAATAGATATTTTCACTTGCCAAAAATTGATTGAAGGCCAAATACACTTAAGGAAAGGTGATTTCTGCCTAAATGTGACTTGATCTCATCCTGAGCTTCATAATATAAAGATCAGAGCTGCTTGAGACAGCTTAAGTACTTTTAATAGACCATTACAACACAAAATGGGCATTTTCACCTGCTAAAAATTGATTGAATGCATTTTCACTTGCCAAAAATTGATTGAAGGCCAAATACAGTTAAGGAAAGGTGATTTCTGCCTAAATATGACTTATTCTCATCCTGGAGCTTCATAATATAAAGATCTGTGCTCACAGGACAGCTTGGAATTCTTTTAACGGACCGTTACAACACAAAATGGGCATTTTTCACCTACCAAAAATAGACATTTTCACTTGCCAAAAATTGATTGAAGGCTAAATACAGTTAAGGAAAGGTGATTTCTGCCTAAATATGACTTGATCTCATCCTGGAGCTTCATAATATAAAGATCAGAGCTCACAGGACAGCTTGGAATTCTTTTGTAGGACCATTACAACACAAAATGGGCATTTTCAGCTGCCAAAAATTGATTGAATGCATTTTCACTTGCCAAAAATTGATTGAAGGCCAAATACAGTTAAGGAAAGGTGATTTCTGCCTAAATATGACTTATTCTCATCCATAGACTTCATAGTAATATAAAGTCAGAGCTCCACAGGACAGCTTGAAATTCTTTTAAAGGCCCATTACAAAGACAAAATGAGCATTTTCACCTACCAAAAATAGACATTTTCACTTGCCAAAAATTGATTGAAGGCCAAATACAGTTAAGGAAGGTGATTTCTGCCTAAATATGACTTGATCTCATCCTGGAGCTTCATAATATAAAAATCAGAGCTCACAGGACAGCTTGGGAATTCTTTTTAATAGACCATTTACAACACAAAATGAGCGTTTGTTGCCAAAAATTGATTGAATACATTTTCACTTGCAAGAAGTGATTGAAGGCCAAATACAGTATAGGAAAGGTGATTTCTGCCTAAATATGACTTGATCTCATCCTGGAGCTTCATAATATAAAGATCAGAGCTCACAGGACAGCTTGGAATGCTTTTAAAGCACCATTACAACATAAAATGGGCATTTTCACTTGCCAAAAAAATTGATTGAAGGCATTTTCACTTTTAAAATTGATTGAAAGGCCAAAATACAGTTGAAGGTGATTTCTGCCTAAATATGACTTATTCTCATCCTGGAGCTTCATAATATAAAGATCTGAGCTCACAGGACAGCTTGGAATTCTTTTAAAGGCCCATTACATCACAAAATGGGCATTTGTCTCTACCAAAATAGACATTTTCACTTTTAAAAATTGATTGAAGGCCAAATACAGTTGAGGAAAGGTGATTTCTGCCTAAATATGACTTGATCTCATCCTGGAGCTTCATAATATAAAGATCAGAGCTCACAGGACAGCTTGGAATTCTTTTAAAGGCCCATTACAACACAAAATGGGCATTTTTCACCTTACAAAAATAGACATTTTCACTTGCCAAAAATTGATTGAAGGCCAAATACAGTTGAAAGGTGATTTCTGCCTAAATACTGACTTATTCTCATCCTGGAGCTTCATAATATAAAGATCAGAGCTCTGGAATAACGGAATTCTTTTAAAGGCCCATTACAAGACAAAATGGGCATTTTCACCTACCAAAAATAGACATTTTCCACTTGCCAAAAAGTGATTGAAGGCCAAATACAGTTAAGAAAGGTGATTTCTGCCTAAATATGACTTGATCTCATCCTGGAGCTTCATAATATAAAGATCAGGATTCACAGGACAACGTTGGGGTGTTCTTTTAATAGACCATTACAACACAAAATGGGCATTTTCACCTGCCAAAAATTGATTGAATGCATTTTCACTTGCCAAAAATTGATTGAAGGCCAAATACAGTTAAGGAAAGGTGATTTCTGCCTAAATATGACTTGATCTCATCCTGGGGCTTCAAAACATAAACATTAGAGTTCACAGGACAGCTTGGAATTCTTTTAATAGACCATTACAACACAAAATGGGCATTTTCACTTGCCAAAAATTGATTGAAGGCATTTTCACTTGCCAAAAATTGATTGAAGGCCAAATACAGTTAAGAAAGGTGATTTCTGCCTAAATATGACTTATTCTCATCCTGGAGCTTCATAATATAAAGATCCAGAGCTACTTAAGACAACTTGGAATTCTTTTAAAGGCCCATTACAAGACAAAATATGGGCATTTTCTACCAAAAATAGACATTTTCACTTGCCAAGAATTGATTGAAGGCCAAATACAGTTAAGTAAGGTGATTTCTGCCTAAATATGAAAGCAGTCTATCCTGGGGCTTCAAAACATAAGCAGTAAAGTTCACCAGGACAGCTTGGAATTCTTTTAAGGACCATTACAGCACAAAATGGGCATTTTCACTTGCCAAAAATTGATTGACATTTTTCACTGCCAAAAATTGATTGAAGGCCAAATACAGTTAAGGAAAGGTGATTTCTGCCTAAATATGACTTATTCTCATCCTGGAGCTTCATAATATAAAGATCAGAGCTCACAGGACAGCTTGGAATTCTTTTAATAGACCATTACAAGCACAAAATGGGCATTTTCACCTACCAAGAATAGACATTTTCACTTGCAAGAAGACTGATTGAAGGCCAAATACAGTTAAGGAAGGTGATTTCTGCCTAAATATGACTTGATCTCATCCTGGAGCTTCATAATATAAAGATCAGAGCTCACAGGACAGCTTGGAATTTTTGTAATGGACCATACAAGACAAAATGGGCATTGTCACCTACAAAAATGGACATTTCACTTGCCAGAATTGATTGAAGGCCAAATACAGTTAAGGAAGGTGATTTCTGCTAAATATGACTTGATCTCATCCTGGAGCTTCATAATATAAAGATCCAGAGCTCACAGGACAGCTTGGGAGATTCTTTTAATGAACCATTACAACACAAAATGGGCATTTCACCTGCCAAGAATTTGATTGAATGCATTTCATACAAAAAATTGATTGAAGGTAAATACAGTTAAGGAAAGGTGATTTCTGCCCCTAAATGACGATCTCATCCTGGAGCTTCATAATGTGCAAAGATCAGAGCTCACAGGACAGCTTGGAATTACTTTTTCAGACCATTACAACACAAAATGGGCATTTTCACTTGCCAAAAATTGATTAGATACATTTCACTTACCAAAAAATTGATTGAGCCAAATACAGTTAGGAAAGGTGATTTCTGCCTAAATATGACTTGATCCTATCCTGGGGCTTCAAAACATAAACAGTAGAGTTCACAGGACAGCTTGGAATTCTTTTAAAGGACCATTACAACACAAAATGGGCATTTTCACTTGCCAAAAAAATTGATTGAAGGCCAAATACAGCTAATGAAAGGTAGATTTCTGTCTAAATATAATTTGATGTCATCCTGGGCTTCATAATATAAAGATCAGAGCTCTGGGACAGTTTGAAATTCTTTTCGAGGACCATTGCAGCTCAAAATGGCCATTTCTCTTGCCAAAATTAATTGAAGAGCATTTTCACCTGCAAAAAATTGATTGAAGGTAAATACGGATGGAAAGGTGATTTCTGCCTAAATATGACTTGATCCTATCCTGGGGCTTCAAAACATAAACAGTGAAATACAGGACGGCGGAATTCTTTTAAAGGACCATTACAACACAAAATGGGCATTTTCACTTGCCAAAAGTGATTGAAAGGCCAGAAATACAGCTAATGAGTGATTTCTGTCTAATATAATTTGATGTCATCCTGGAGCTTCATAATATAAAGATCAGAGCTCACAGGACAGTTTGGAATTCTTTTAGGGGACCATTGCACTCAAAATGGCCATTTTCACTTGCCAAAAATTAATTGAAGGCATTTTCACCTGCCAAAAATTGATTGAAGGCCAAATACAGTTAAGAGAAGGTGATTTCTGCCTAAATGTAACGATCCTATCCTGGGGCTTAAAACATAAACAGTGAGCTCACCCAGGACAGCGGAATTCTTTTAAAGGACCATTTACAACACAAATGGGCATTTTCACTTGCCAAAAATTGATTGAAGGCCAAATACAGCTAATGAAAGGTGATTTCTGCCTAAATATGACTTGATGTCATCCTGGAGCTTCATAATATAAAGATCAGAGCTCACAGGACAGCTTGGAATTCTTTTTCGGGGACCATTGCAACTCAAAATGGGCATTTTCACTTGCCAAAAATTGATTGAAGGCATTTTCACCTGTAAAAAATTGATTGAAGTAAAAATACAGCTAATGAACCTAATCCTGGAGCTTCATAATATAAGCTTCATAAGGATTTTTGTCGACCCTGAGGACTAGCCCCTCAGGTGGTCCTCAGGGTCGATCAAAAATATGCAGGGGGTCCAGGACCCCAAAAAGGTTGAGAACCACTGCCCTACACAACCATGCTCCCACTTACCTCTCTCACTTTCTTTAGATTTACTCCCTACCTGCTCACTCTGATCCTCCTCCTAAAGTTGTGGAAATTCACTTCAGATGACATAAGCAGTGCTGAAGAAATTCATCTTGAACTGTAACATGAAACATTTTTTCTTTTTTTTTTTTTTTAAAAAACATTTCTTTATTTTTATTGTTTATTCTATTATTTATTTATTTATTTATTTATCTTAGATATGTGACTGCTATTTTTTTTTTTTTTTATCTTATCTGTTTGTAAAGTGACCTTGGGTGTTCTGAAAGGTGCTTGAAATAAAATGTATTATTATTATTATTGCTCCAGGGAAGGTAAATATGAATGAAAACTATTAAACTAATAAGCAAATAAACTAATAAACTAATAAACTAAACTAATAAACTAGGGCCTGTTGTACATCTTCCAGTCCTGTAGGTGGCGGTATAAATCTGAAGGTTTGATTGTACAATCCGCTAAAAAACCGTAGAAGAAGATGAAGCAGAAGCTGTGACACTTCCTAGTTTGTTTTGAGCTGAAGCGGACGTTTAATTTGAGGATGCATCAGTGCGGGTAAGCAGCCTGTTTTCATTTCACATGAAGCAGCCACATTAAAACAACATATTAATTTTAATTTAATAAAGTGTAGAAATCAGTCAGGCGGTGGATTTTTTATTTTTTTTTGTCTTTTTACAGCGATTAAACTGAGTCAGCGCTGCTGTAGCTCGCTAAGGTTAATTTAGCTAACTGTCAGCTGTTAACGTGTAGTGTGTGGATCATTAAACTGTCTGTTTTTAAACAGTTTAACCAGCTGGTGTCTGTAAACATGCATAATCCATGCAGACTGTGTTTAGTCATGTCTCCACAGCGCAGAGCCGGGCCACTCCTCTTTACTTTCTCTGTCACAGCAGGCTAACGTAAGCTCAAATACATGATGATGTACAGTTCACACATAAACCAGCCAGCTGCTGGCTCAACGACACTCATTTCAAGCTGAATCTCATTGAAATTATTTAATAATAACAGTCCACAGTGTTAAAAATGGATTCAAACCTTTTCTCTCAAACTCAAACACCAAGTTTGGGATGTTATAATCAAGCTCATTTGAGCTATAATGGTGTTATTCATGTTTTATTCAGTGTTAACTAACTGTGTGCTTACAGTTCATTTTCAGTATCTTCCACCCTCTCAGTACACACCCACTTGTCAGGCTGGCTAGGTCCACTCACAGCTAAAAATAATGCAGTCTAATACAATAACCCTCCTCCCTCATGTGGGTTATCATGTTCAGTTTTTAGTTCAGCCGGGCATTTATTCAACTTCATGCTCATTTTTCAGGCTGTAGATTGTCGTGCTGTTGAGTTGTGTTGCGTTACATTACTGCTACTAACATATAAAGCTGCATGATATGCTAAAAATAATGATACTGAGAGTATATTGACAGATATTACAGTTGTACAGATGGTTTATGATGAAAAACTATTAAAATCATCATGCAGTTGGGGTGTGTAGCAAAAGAAAAGGGATTTGTAGGCCAGGACATCTCTGCAGCACTGCAGTACTTCATCATAATGCTGTTTTGTCACACATTTTACCCCTGGATATTGCACTCGACCATTTTAAGATTTTGATAATATGTGAAGTTAATTGTGCAGCCCTACTAATAACAATCCATCCACTTTCTGTAACCATTTATCTTCATATAATCCCAGCTGACAGTGTGCGAGAGGTAGTCCTCCAGAGGGTGTACACCCTGCACAGATTGCTGGTTCATCACAGGGCACATAGAGATAAACAACCATTAACATCCACACCAGCGGGCAATTTAGAGTCACCTTTAAACCTTTTAGGCTGCATGTCTTTGGACTGTGGGAGGACGCCGGAGAACCCGGTGAGAACATACAAACTTCACACAGAGAGGCCTCAGCCAAGGTTCGAACCGTGAACCCGTGAAGCGACCGTGCTGACCACCGCACCATTGTGCCGTTCAGTGCTAATCAAAATCAGGGATTACAAAGTGCTTTACAAATGTCAAACATAAAATAACAATTATGAAGTGAACACTGACAATTTATATAAAATAGTAATTATTAAGTAATATATAGTAGTAATAAAGCACCAAATGTGTTTCAAATATTTAGTTTATCTTCATTGATAAATGTTTAACAAAACATGGACACTGCAAACAACATTATTTTTATATTTTTTATTTTGTATACATCATTAATCTGATGTTTTTTTTTCCTGATTTATGTGAAAAAATAAATTTCCCATAGCACAGGCTGACATCTACAAATAGATTCTTTAGTCTAAAACTTCTTTATAGATATTTAATTAACTTACATAGAGGACAAAGAAAACCTGCAAATTTATCATTATCAAAACATTTGCAGATTCATTTTCGTCAGCTGACTCTTGATTAATCAACTAGTTGTTTCAGTTTTAATTCATAAAGGTTAATTGATTGCAGAGTTTTTGTATTTGACTGCATTCATTTTAGCCAGATGTACCTGTATAAAATGGCAGGTGAGTGCAGGCAGTACATTCAACAGTGACGTTCACGTTCACACAGATTTTATCTACCGTGAAGACAGAAAACAGTTTTTCAGACCGGCTCAGATGGACATAAAAGTGATGAAGTTGGGGTCAGATGTCTAAAGGGTAGCTGTGGTTGTCGTCAGTGTGAATACATTGGCTGCTTTCACCTCTCCTCGTCTGTCTGTCTGTAGATTTATATCACGGTTGTTCTTATCACAATCAGCTTTTCTGGCCAAGTATGTGCACACGTTCAAGGAATTTGACTCGTTGCTCTCAGTCTTATTATCTTATTATTCTGTGTACATGTTTGTATGTTATGGCTAACTCAGTCGGTAACATGGATGTATTGCCTGTGGATTGGACTGCTTGGAGCTGTTTAAGCCGGGATTACACTGACAGGGTTTATTTAAACACACTGTTCCTCTGTCATACCGCTTACATCATTGTCACACACAGTCACGACTGCCTCTAAACAAATCTTTACTTTAGGTGTTCACGCAGTGATCAGTATGTGTCCACACATGAAGAAAGACGACATGATTAATCTGTACTTTATTTCTTCCAGGGTTGGAAGTTACATGAAGAGGAGAAAGCGGGGCTGCTCTCAAGCCTGAACATATTCTGTCTTCCTCCATCTGGCCGTCACTCTCTCTGCCTCTTCTGATTGGTGCTCATCCCCTCTCTCCTCTCGCCCTCACCATCATGCTGTGTTGGGGGAACGCAAAGGACGGACAGTTGGGTACTGGTATGGAGAGGACCCCCGCGTTTGAGCCAAAGAGCTGTCACGTGTTCAGCGGCAGGGGACTGAAGGAGGTAGCCTGCGGATGGCAACACTCAATGTTCCTCCTGCAGGATGGCAGTGTGTACACATGTGGCTCTAGCTGCTGTGGACAGCTGGGCCACGACAAACCAGGGACATCTCCAGGTAAGCTTTCAGTGTAAATGGCAGATTTTTGGTTAATCATTACAAACTGCAGGGTGTTGCGCCATCCTGCAGCCTTTGGAAAGTTACCAAATGAGAATGTGGGTGAACATAACATGGTGTGTTCAGAGTCTGTTTGCACTGGTAGTGATTAGAGCTTGAATCGATGGTCTAACACCAGTGTAGAATTTTTTTGGCCTCTTGCCATCCCCGGATCAACGCTACTCCAGCCATCAGACTGAAATATCTCTTAACTCTCAGATGGATTTCTATGAAATTTGATGCAGATATTCAAGATCCCAAAGTGATAGTTTCTCATGAATTTGGTGATCCTGATGACTTTTCCTTTTTTGACACCGGCAGGTCAAAGTCTTCACTAACTTAGTGAAATATTTCAGCATCTACAAGATGGAGTTTTCCTCCAGTGCCACCATGAGGTTGATGTTTTTGGTTGTAAAACTACTGGATGTACTGCTGTAAAAAACTGGTACATTCATGATTATCTGGAGATTAACTGTATTACTGTAGGTTTGATCCCCTGTCTTGTGCTTTCAACAGTCAATATTTCATTTTGTCTCATACCTTTTGTTTATGACTAAAAACCTTTAGTCGCAAAAAGTTTCAGGTTTATTTATGTATTGAACTGTAAAAGAAATAGGTAAAAAGCAATATAAAAAAACTATCTTTTATACACTGTACAATGTTATGACAACTATATTACTGTATAAATAGATATGAGCATACTATATAGACAGGATATATTACACTAAATACTGATTGTAAGAGTAAAGACAACCAAACAAAGCTGCAAAGCTAACGGCATTCCCCTCACCCTCAGCTGTACTTTGCATTTTACTTAACATCAGCATGGTAGCATTATGATGCAAGCATTTAGCTCCAAGTAACACTGTGCCTAAGTTCAGCCTCCACGAGCTGCTAGCGTGGCTGTAGACTCTTTAGTCTTGTTTCTGTACAGCGAACATTTGTATCAGAAATTACAGAGTTGGGCCTAATTTCTCGTGATCACAACAAATAATAACAATAAAAAATGAAACCACAAGAGATCTTATGTAGAAACAGTAGAAACTGTACTTGCTGTGGCAGACGCACTGTCATGTGAATATTTCACGATGCTGTGGTTTCAGCATCCTGTTTTTCTGGGTAAATGCAGTAAAATGTCTTGTGCAGGACTTTGAAACCTGAGTTGCTTTTGTTTTACAGCTGCTAGATATCACCACATTGGGTAGACTTTCAATAAGAATAAGCAAAAATGTGACGATATCACGAGTTTCATTTCTCCAACTTAACTTATTTAGTTGTTTGATACATAAAAATGTGCCTGAAAGCAGAACAGAGTCCACTTCACCTTTCTGCACCTCATAACCTCATTTCACCATTTCCTTTCACCATCTCATAGTTGGTGAAGCGCTGGCAGACAGTGGTTGGTCTGTGTTGGTATCATGTGGGTGGAGGTTGGTGTTGTGTGTTGCTTTGTATAGGCATGTGGGTGAAGCTGTGACAACAATGAATAAATGCAGGAATCATTGCACCTTGAGCAAATAAATAGACCTTTTCAATAGACCGTCCTGGCATACATAAAAATCCTCGGTGACAAATGTGGGGGACGGAAACTGCCTCGATGAAATCTCACATGTTATATGATCACTCCATGTATACATCCATATATATACTTAATAATGTTTAGTTAATAGGACTTCATCAGGTATTTTTAGCTACTTATATATATATTTCTAATAAGTCTGTGGAATGTTTTGAAATCATACTGTCATCAGCTCAGTTGACGCGTATTTGATCGCAGGAACCCAAACAGGAAACTAGTCGACCACTGCACAGTTTCTTATTATCTGCACCGCAAGGCATGAAAGCATAACCCAGATTTTCTTCTGTGTATCTTCAGTTTTATATGCACCAAGCTTCTGAATCTCAGGTTTTGTCCTGTTGCAAACAGTACTGTACGTGCATGCTCTGGTTTTTTAAGGGAATCTAAAATCTAAAATACCTCAGATGGGTTGGTCTGTGAGGGTATAATGGATGCCAGGTTAGGGCGTATTTACAGCAGCTGCACACTAAAATCAAAGCTCTGCATACTTTATTTGTCTCATTTTGTCTCTCCTCCTCTTTACAGAGCTGGTCGGAGCTCTGGACACTCAGAAGATAATAGTGGTGTCGTGCGGTCGGGCTCATTCGATGGCGGTGAACGAGCAGGGTCAGGTGTTTGCATGGGGAGCTGGTGAAGGGGGCCAGCTTGGCCTCGGGACAGCAGAGGCGGCTGTTCGAATTCCAAGGTGACGGAGTAGCACACAATACACACAATATTTAATGACATCTCGACAGCTGGTGGAACAAAATAAAACATTTATAGAGTGAACACGGAAATCTTTTTTAATATTAATCTTTTGTTGCTTTTGTTTTGTTCTGCCTAGGTTGGTCAAACGTCTTTGTGACCACCGGATCTCTCAAGTAATGTGTGGGAATCAGCACTGCATTGCACTTTCTAGAGGTTTGAATCTTTTCATAACACACCAGCACTGTTTAGATCTTAGAGTCTCGTGTCCATCCGCTGCATGTCCAAACTCGTGTCCGTGTCCTGATAGCAGTTTCAGCTGCTATCAGGACATGGATGGAGGAAGGCAGCTGTGCATCTGAATGCGCCTCAAATTCATGTTGACTGACAAACTGTGTTGTGTTGATTATAATCGGCCCAGACGTCTGTCAGTCACACAAATATGCCCCCTGAAAATATTGCACAAGCTCAAGTTCATTAACAAACGATTTTTAAAATCTCTTAAAATAGCTGTTGAGCCCAGAGTGTTCTTTAGTGAAAGCATTGTTGTTATGTCTGTTATTATATGATAGTGACTTAGAGAGAGAGCTGTGACACAGAGGGTGCTGCATGTCATGATTCACGTCATGTATCACTGACACCCCATCGTCTGTTTTCATATTAGACTAAAATAGTTATTTTTTTGGTGCAACCCTCGAAGTGATTTAAGTTTAGGTATAAATCTAAAAACATTTAAGTAAGGTTAGAGATGTGTTACAGTAGAAATCTGAGCTGTACGTCAGTTTCTGCTCATAACTGAGGTGGCATCTATAAGAACGAGGCTCCACAGATACAGATAGTACCACATTACCGCAACAAATGTTGTATGTTTGCCTGTGCTGGCAATAATCCGTGTAGATGTTTGCTAACATGTCCCTTCCCCTCTCAGATGGCCAGCTGTTCACGTGGGGCCAGAACACCAGCGGTCAGCTCGGCCTCGGGAAAGGAGAGCCAAGCAAGCTGTTCCCTCATCCCCTCAAGTCTCTGGCAGGGATTCCCTTGGCGAAGATAACCGCTGGGGGAGACCACAGCTTTGCTCTCTCCTTGTCCGGCGCCGTGTTTGGTTGGGGCAAAAACAAAGCTGGACAGCTGGGTCTCAATGACAAACAGGGTAATAATCAGCTGCTGAAGGAGTAACATTTCACGCCACAACATTCTTGAATCAAAATGCAGTAGCTGTCACGTTCCCTCACGTCTCACCGCACAAACTAGCACCAGTCAATAACACTGTGACCTTGCTTCGGTTGTTTATATTCTCCCCTGCTCAGATCGAGCCGTCCCGTGCCACATCAAATTTTTGAGATCTCAGAAAGTTGTTCACATCAGCTGTGGAGACGAACACACGGCAGCTCTCACAAAGGTATGAACGCAGATAACCCCCCCCACATGTTCACATAATCTGAGCACGTGCTGCTGCATACAAATGTTAAACGGCTGTCAGATAATCGATAGATCAGTTGTTGGTGTTCTCTAATGAGTTATGTGCATGTGAATACATCAACCAAGATGACCTCAGTCGCACAAATCTAAATCATCCCTCTTTGTCTCAAACAACCGTAATAAAATGAACCCTGTGTCTTCTCTCTGTCAGGATGGCGGCTTGTTTACATTTGGTGACGGTTCGTGGGGTCAGCTGGGTCACGGCTCCACCAATAATGAACTTTTACCCAGACGAGTGCTGGAGCTCATGGGCACCGAGGTGTCCCAGATCACCTGCGGCAGGTACTGTCTGTTCTCAACTGTTTAATTTGGTGAACCTGTTTAATCTGATGCACACTCTTTGTGGAGCTTGAACGCTGCTTCAGAAAGATGTTGATGAAGCTCTGTGGTCAGTTTTGTTGCTGTAGTTACTGGCGGCATTTGTGCTGCGTTAATGTGAAAGGAATTTCTTGTGTTTGTCCACCAGATTCTCATACACGCCAGACCAGAGACTGGATCAGATTTATTTTAGGGTCACTGAACTTGCTTTATTCCAACTGTACAGTCCTGACTGATCTGTGTACGGTCTGGTCCTGTCCCTCTGGATCCTAAGTCTTCTTTTTTCTTTTGTCAGACACCACACGTTGGCGTTCGTGCCTTCCTCTGGCGTGGTGTATGCATTTGGTTGTAACAGCCACGGCCAGCTGGGCACAGGAATACTGGGGGATGCCAGAAGTCCGTTTCCTATCAAGGCCAGTTTCCTGACTGGAAATTTCAATAGAACAGGTAAACCAGACTTCTTTCTCGTTCTTCTTCGTTCTCATTTTACAGTATGATAGTGGCTTAAAGGTCTATTTTAATGCACAGTGTAGAGTAGTTCCCGTTTACTAGTACTTATCTAGGTCGTGTAGGCTGTAACTATAAGAATAAAAGCTCTTTTAAAGACAGACCACCATCACATTCAGAGAACTCCAAACCAAAAGGGCCTGAATTGGTGTAATCGGCTAATAACAACCCCTCAGACAGCAGGGAAATGACCAGTTAGTGTCAGAGGAGCTTCCAAGTGTCACATCAAGCACTCTGAGTAACTATTTGATCATCTGTTATAAAACGTTGTCCGGTTAACGTGCTGCTCTCTCTTTCCTTTCATTAGAATCAAAACAATATACAGTGACCAAAATCATCTGTGGAGGAGACCATAGTTTCTTATTATATTCTAATGAACAGGTATGTGAATAACATGTCAGTAAACCTCTTTAAAACTTGTTGCTTGATTTATTATTGTTATTATATTCGCGTTATTTGACTTCATATCTGTCCATAAACAGTTTACGCTGCCCTCAGTTCTTTAATCACAGAATATAAAGCATAATTATCATAATACCAATCAACAACAACACAACCACAGCTCTGCAACCATAACATAATCATAATTACAACACAATTAATGCTGATTAAAACTGTTTCAGAATATGCAGCTTAATTTAAAAAAAAAAATCAAACCCCAAATAGCCTTTCTTTTGTTGATGCTTTACATTTAATCAGTTCCAGTGTTTCGCCACAGGGAGGCAGTCATGTCTAAGTTTTCACCAGCTCTTATCGCAAAGCCGTCCTGCATGTGGAGCGATTGTCTGCTTCAAATCTCCTGCAGCTCGTCAGGAATGTGCACAAAGACAAAATACACGTTCAGCCTATCCAGCAAAAAACATGCAGAGCTCAGGCGTGGCACGTTTATTTATTCTTCATGGAGGAAGGAGACACAACCCAGACTGAAGCACTAACCCACACACACATGCACGCACACTCACAGAGGAAGTAGCAGTGCAAACAGTCTTGTTAATGTTTGTGACAGGGCTGTCATGTTGTCTCTGTTTATCTTTCAGAGTTTTCTCCCCCCTGAAGACTTCAGAGTGATTAATATCAGTAAATCCATCTCCCCCATCAATTATGAAAGATTAAATTCATGGAGGTTAAAGCTGATGTACAGCACAGATTCTAGTGTCACAAAGTAAGTCAAGTAATAAAAGTTATTATTTGAAATGTTTCACATTGTACTGTGAAAAAATCAGTTCTATCATTTTAATGTTCTCTGTACTTGTTGGTGTGTTTCATGTTTTCATGTGCAGTGACATCATTATTCAACTCTCCTCTACGGCTTGTTGGAACGCCAGCTTCTTGGACCAAAGGTACGTAAACTTATTAAATTAATGCAAAGGTTTCTGTGATGGAAAGTAACTAAGTACTCACCTACTACGACTACTTTTACTTTTCAGATTAAGATTTCTTTCCATGTTCTTATTACTTAGTTCCTCTAGTCCTCTACATTTATCTGACAGCTGCAGCTAATGACTCTTTAGGTTAAAATTTTACATAAAACAATAATTTTTTTTGAAAGGTCTACCTGCACCTGGTTTGTTGTTACACATCGAACAAACTGCGGTCATGTTTGACGTCAACAGGCACACAGTAATCACTCCCCTTTAAAAAACATGTTGTCCAAAGCACACACTAGAGTTTTATCAGTGACTGTCTTGCTACTCAGGCATGTAAAAAAAAAAAAAGCACATTATGCAACCAAACGCTGTGTGGCTGAATGCACAGGCTCGTATGTAAGTTAGACTCCTGGGAACTTATTCAGCAGGAACCTCACAGGATCACATACTATCATGGTATGTCGTCTTATCCGACCAAACATGCTGATCGTCGTGGCTGGGAAAGATGTTATCTGTCTGGTCACTGACATCTGTGAGACTCCAGATTTCTCTCCGACCATCAGTCTGTGTGGAAGTGTAATGACTTTTGAGTACAGACTCATCAGCAGATACTTATCGCGTCCAGGAAATGAACTAAGGAGGCTGTCAGGGTGGAAAACAGACCTCTGGAGATGACATGAAGCATTTAATACTGTTCTACTTAGCAGGATCACTTAAACTATCAACTAATTTTCTGGTTAAACCAGTACATAATCTAAGTATGCTTTAATACTAATACTTGTTGTAGTTTTACGCTGTGGTGACCGGTTAGAGAGGGAGGGCAGAAGCAGTGAGTGACTTGATTTGATTACATACATACAGCTACACATATGAAGATACGATAAAGATACGATATCTTAAGATTTTTAAGAGTTTGTTGGTCTGTAGCTGAAAACACATAAATACAAAATAATAATAATAATAATAATAATAATAATAACAATAACAACAACAATAATAATAATAATATATTTTTGCAATGGCTGCACAAATATGATCATTAGTGTATTGTAATTCAACTGGAATATTTAAGTCTTTGATATTGATATAGAAATTTAATTTAAACTTGATTTGAGTTGTTCAATCCATCACAGAGAACATGTCTGTAGTTATTTTATCCTAAACTACTCATCTTAATATGAGTTAGCATATCAGCCTTTTAATATAAATCTTTGCATAAATAGCTACCTGTGCAATAATAATATAAGAGTGACACAAATGAACGCAGACTTGATGTCAAGAGTCTGTTAAGTGATTTTTATACTGACTGGAAAAGAATGAAAGTCAACAGCTGCCTGGAACTGTAGGAAAGTACACATAGACACATCATTAAATCTGTATAACATGCATTCAAACATGGGCAGCAAAAATATTAAGTATAGTTAAAAATAAACTGCAGCTAGGGACCTTATTTATTTGCATTAGCGTCTCATTTGTGACCCAGAACTGAGTCCTCAGATTGAAGTGGGTCAGTGCTCACAGTCACACTGTTCTATCTGCTTCGGTGTTTTTTGTTTGGCAAACAGTCTCCTCGAGATGAGATCTGATGAATTCGTGTTATGACAAAATAAAACCAGCGGTATTAGAACATGAAGGATGACACTGTAAATAGTAGCCGTCCTTCATGGTGAGGGATTTTGTTGGCTTTGTGAAGGCGACGGTGTTGAGATGTTTATCACTTTTTGCTCACTCTCGAGGTTGAAGAAGAGATCTGCGTAGGGATTGACTTAAATACCTTTAGGCTGTGTGTTTACATCTGTGAGCTTATTCATTGAACTTCAGCTTACCTGCCACATGACGGGTTGGAACAGACTGGTGTTTTAATCTAAAGTGCCTTTTACATCGAGTCTGTGACCTATTTTTACCATCATAGATAGTCTACACGTAATCACATGATTGTTTTCTTTCTTAGTGACGATGCCCACTTCAAAACCAACCCAAAGATCCCAGGCATCGATCTCAACTCTGTCAGAATGCTGTTCGCGACGCTCAGTAAACCAGCTTTCTCTGGACTTCTGGAGCAGGTATTGAATAATAGTGTTTTTTATAATGTTATGTGTTCGAGGTAACATTATATGTTATATCCAAAACCTGTTTTTCTGAACCACAAGGACATAAACAAGTAGTACTAGTTTATAAAGCCTCTTACTCTTGTCTTGTTGTTGGTTGTAAATCTTCTTGTATTTTAAAATCCAACATATGTACTTCTATAGAAGAAATACCACCATCACTGGTCACCTTATGATGGTGTCTTTAAAGCCGCATATTTTATATTTTTATATTGATTAACTTGTAGTGACAATCCCCTCAGCTTTACAGAGCGTTTTAGCATCTTTCAGCTCATTGTTTTGGTTTTGCAGCCCGTCATCAGTTTTAGTTCACTCTTACCGCTCTCATCAACCTCTTTTCTAGCAACAGACAGTAATGAAAACTCTCTGTGCACGACCTGCACAGCTCCAAACATCAGACGGACACAGTTAGTAACTGGCTGCTGCACACAGAAGAGCATTTCGCATCTTAAGAGGCAGATATTTCCCTCAGGATTTGATAGAGACTAAAGCCGAGCTAATGGAGAGTGAATATCTTCCATTCATCAGGTGGAATTAAACATGACTCCTAATCAATGCTAATGTCGCTCTGTGCCTGCTGGATGTGTTT
Source organism: Protonibea diacanthus (assembly GCA_028641955.1). NCBI lineage: Eukaryota > Metazoa > Chordata > Actinopteri > Sciaenidae > Protonibea > Protonibea diacanthus. Next base: position 7,773,527 of record CM053977.1, read on the forward strand.
AGGTAATTGTTACTTAACTCGTTCAACATAACAACGTCAGATGTTGTGTTTACTGACCCCAAGCAGGCCAAAAAAACCATTAAATATATGTTTAAAGCGACTGATTTAAAGGAAACATTCAAACCTGCCAGTCGTAAACCACATTTTAAGGAACTGTGCATTAAAAGTTGTCATGGAAAAATGTACCAATTCAGAACCTCTTTATTTAATCATTTGTATCCATTAATATCACATACACATTTTTTAATTCTAATAATACCTGAGAGAAAAGAAGAGAACAAAACAAAAACGTATATATCAGATTTGATACTGAGCTTCGTAATGAAGCCGTTAAAGGAGGAACATTGGGTTTATTACACAGCGCTGGTTTTCTAGCTCGCGGTTACACAGAAAACATCCCTGTCATATGTGAGTATCAGGCCTGTTTTTGAAAGTACATCAAGTCCTGCCGCAGATCCATGGCGCAGACTGCAGGACTGAGTCACAGCCTCTAACATTAGCTCGGTAATGCTAGGTTTTGGGTTCATGACTTATTATCTGTGTGGAGACCGAGGCCAAGTTCCAAACCGCTAAAAGCCTCTCCCAAAATTTAGCGACTGATATTTTTCTTCTGCTGCCAAGTTGATCCGAGCTGTTTTGGATAAATAGTCCATAAATTTCTCTCTTCCTCTTCTTCTTCCTTTCTTCTCTCTTTATTTATTCATACTTGCAGTTTTCAAACATATCACAGTGCACAATATTTCAAATAGTTTTCTCTGTGTAACAGTTAATATTTTTTCTTTGATGTGTGTAGTTACAAAACCAACATAAACACAGCATGTCTCTATCCTCTGTTTAGGCCACCAAGAGTTTTGAGAGTCTGTTGATCCCTCAGCTGCCGCGCTCCCCTCCTGATGTCGAGGCCATGAGGATCTACCTCATCTTGTCCGAGTACCCAGCCCTGCAGGATTCCAAGAACTACATCCGCCTCACCATCCCCTTGGCAATGGCCATCCTCCGGCTAGACGCCAACCCCAGCAAAGTATTGGGTATCATACTTGCATGCACACACTACAAGTTTTTCAAAAACACACAAAAAACCCCACAAAACATCCTGTCATGTCAAACACTGTGGCACCACGTGACATCACGCCACATGAGCGTCCTCATTCATGTCCACCTGAGTCACCTGCTTAGCTCGGTTTCATTTTAGATGAGCCACCAAAAGTGGTTCAAGAAATGCTCGTAACATCAACTTGTGGTTTTGGTCGGTGGTGGAAGAAATATTCAGATCGTTTAACTTGAGTAAAAGTAGCAATACCACATCGTCAAAAACCACCAAATTAAACTAAATAAACTTGGAGTGCCTCTAAAATGTAATGGAGTAGAAGAAGAAATTAAATACAGTATTTGAGTAAATGTATTTAGTTACACTCCACCGCTGGTTACAGTGAAATATTCTCACGTTTGCTCTGTGAATTAATTTGGCCGTTTTCTCGCTCCCTGCAGATAACTGGTGGTGTTTCGTGGACGGCGGTGTTTTCACCAGGATGGTCGACATGTACAAGAGCATCGTTGTGTTTATGCTGACAGGAGGCAAGACGCTGCTCGTGCCGGTCTTCTATGAGAACTATTTTGTTGCCACGCTGAGGCTGCTGGAGAAACTCCACAAGGTATCCACACAGCTCCGGTCAAATAATCATGACAACGTGAGGAGGAAATGTGTGTTTCCTTATTGTAATCCATAGACTGCTGTGGCATTTCCCGGAGTTGAGGCAGGTGTTTGTTTTTCCATGTCCCCAGGTAAACTTAAAGGCCCGTCACGTGGAGTACAACCGCTTTTATATCCCCGACATCACCAACCTGGTGGACATCCAGGAAGACTACCTCAAATGGTTTCTGAGTAAAGCCGAGATTGTGAGTACTGACATGCTCTGACAAAGTTTCACTTCCTTGTTACTTGACATCTGCTGAATCTACACGCACACACACACACAGTCTGCAGAGACTGTGAAATTTTATCCATAACTGCTTGTGGGTATGTTGCCGTTTGTCAGTTCTTACCTTCCATAACTCCTTTTGGACAAATGACTTTTCTTTTTTTTCATTTTGTTTTCTAGAAAGTGGGATCATCCTCCCCTTCACAGGTACTTAATTTAAAGATTAAACACATAAACAACATCTATAAATTAGTGTAGTAAGTATATTTAATTGAATTTTTCTTGCAGAGTGACTTTCCCTCAGTGAACCTATGTGCCTACCCGTTCATACTGAACGCTCAAGCCAAGACAACCATGCTGCAAACAGATGCTGAACTCCAAATGCAGGTACCTGCTGTAAATGTGAAAATAATTTGATCGCTAATTCGGGTTTAATCTTCATCAGTTTAAAAGAAGTTGTCTCTCTCTTTTGTTTTGTTTTTTTTTCAAAGATGGCAGTAAGCGGTGCAAACCTGCACAACGTGTTTATGCTGCTCACGCTGGAACCCCATCTCGCTAGGAACCCTTACTTGGTGCTCCATGTGCGCAGGGACCACTTAGTGAGCGACACATTACGTGAGCTCACCATGTACTCTGACGTGGACCTCAAGAAACCACTCAAGGTGAGAGTGCGTCGCTCTCTCTAGTTCTTATTCTTTTCCCATAAACCGTCTGTACTCTTCGTGACCTGTTCGTCTTCTTCTACCAGGTCATCTTTGATGGAGAGGAGGCCGTGGACGCAGGCGGAGTAACTAAAGAGTTCTTCCTGCTCCTGTTGAAGGAGCTGATGGATCCCGTATATGGGATGTTTACTCATTACAAAGAGTCCAACCTGCTGTGGTTCTCAGACAAAGTAAGTTACCCTGCAGAACAACAAAGGACAGATCGTAGTCCCCTCCTGAAATCAAACATGGATAGATAAATAGATATTTTATTGTCCTTACAAGAATATTTGTTGCCTCAGTCTGTACAAAGCCTCACATAAAAACATAAATACATTAAACACCACAACACAACCACAAAAATAAACATTCAGTATAGCACATTTTCCGCCCATATTCCAGCTCTCAGCACATGGCGGTTACCAGGGTGTTTTGTTAAGAGATGACAGATGGGACGAAACTCCTGCCATAGCATGTCTGTTTACAGAACGGGGATCTGCATCTGTGACCAGATGGGAGCGGTATGACGGACGTCAATGTTGACTTCACGTGTTTAACTTGTGTCCTGATCTTCTCCTCAATCTATACAAGTAGTTTTGGTGCCCTAATCAAACTAACCAAACTGTTTCACAGTCAAATTAAACTATCACAACAACGGTTACCTAACTTCTTCCTTTCCTGCACCTCTAAAAATGTAACAGCGTTACAGAAATTAATGGGAAGGTTTGTCGTATCAGCTGCACATGAAATTGGAATATGAGCTAAGGTAAAGTTGTGTCATTTATATACAGAATGAAGGGACCGGGGTGACCGTAGTGTCAGACCTGGACGATTGTTCGAAACCTTTAAATGCTTTTACCATGTTACTCAAAAGTCAGTAGACATCTTTTGCTGGAGGCTTTATTTTGTTTGTTTGATATGTAACCTCAGTAAACCTGGAATAGACCTTGAGAAATGTTATTTATGTTATGTGTTATTTGACCTGCACCTGTATTTCCAGGAAGAGCTTCTCTTTCCGACATTACACATATTGATACGTCCCAGTGGCAACAGTCAGGTTTACAAAACACTTCCCTCATGTCCCTGAATCACACGTTACTCAGGTCCGATGATGAGCAGCAACGAAACAGAATCCTTTTGTCCCCGTCCGTTTGTCCGTACAAGGTCGAACAGCTTTTTATTAAATCTTAAAAACATACATAATATGTACTCCGTCTGAAACATCCAAAATCTAAAGTGTGTTTTTGTACTATCTGAGCGTGTTAAATTGAATTAATAACCTGTTTATTTTCAGGGCTATGCTCATCACATTTACTCTGAGCTTTGGATTAAATGTTTTATTGAAATGTTTCAGTTATCCAGCTGCTTTGTTGAAGAACAGCCAGCTGAAAAGGTTTATGTAATCATCATCGAGCTCTCTCAGGCTAGACTTTTTTTATCTTTGAATAATAAATGTCGAGAATATATCTGGCAGACACCAAACCACCTGTGCTGTTAGACGTTAGACAGCTACTGAGAAGTAGTAATAAAGGCGTTAATAAATTATATTTCCTCTGTGTGTGTGTGTGCGTGTGTGTTTCCAGTGTTTTGTTGAGCAGAACTGGTTTCACCTGATCGGGATCATCTGCGGTTTGGCCATCTACAACTCCACGGTGGTGGACCTCCACTTCCCTCTGGCTCTCTACAAGAAGCTGCTTGATGTAACGCCGACGCTGGAGGATTTCAAGGAGCTCTCGCCCACCGAGGCCAGGTAAACAACAACACCTCTGAGCTTCGAAGGAGAGGGGGGGTGCCATGCAACACAGAATATGCTTTTTTCCTCTTTGAGAGATATTCTATCTTTTAGTGCACAAGTAACTAAATTGTGTAAAATTGTTGAGTTGACTGTCCTGAGTCCTGTTGTGCTCTCTAAGTTTAAGAACAGTGTGCCGCTCGCTTGCATAACTGCCGCAGGGAAATGCCTCTTCATTGAATTTGAGCAGGAAGGGTCAGCATTTCCTTTCCTTGACTATTGATTTTCAGATTAGTGTTGTGAAAGCGACATGTGGGACTGTGCAGCCTGCAGTGTTGCTGTTAGAGACGACATAACCACAAAGGACTCTTTCATTTTAGACTGTCTTTAAAGATTGACGCACTGACAGTGAAGAGACAAGCTTTTGTTTGAGATTAAATTCATCTGTATTGTCTTTTCAGTATTTAAAATACTGTTAACTGACCTCAGAGCAGTAGTTATTGTAAGGTATTTGATTTTTTTTTCACTAATCAACAAGTTTCCTGATTTTTTTGGTGGTAAATATCCAGCCTGTTCTTTCCAGGAAAACTAACTCGACACTCCCTCTGAGTCATTTCCTCTCTGGTATTATTAGCTAATATATTACCGCACTTAATCCAGCAGATAATTTGAGTGTTCCTCGATCTGTGTGATCCATCAGGCACAGCTGATCCCTGGTTTTCATTTTAAAAGTCAAACACGGGGCAGATTGAAACCTGACAGCAGGTGAATGAAACTGTCTGATAAGGTAGAAACAACAGGCGGATGATCCCACAGAGCTTTTTTGTGAAATGAAGGTTTTATTACAGCCAAGTCCTCAGCTCTGTGTGACGATGTGCTATTTTATTTTATGATGATGATTCTGCCTTTTACCTTTCATTAGTTTTATACGCACGCTAATACGATGATCAGCTTGTGTGTTCCTGCTGTCATGATCACGTTCCTTCTGTTTACTCTGCTGCAGGAGTCTGCAACAACTCCTAGACTATGAAGGAGGCGACGTGGAGGAGACGTTTCTTCTCAACTTTGCTGTAAGTCTAACTTTTTACCAACTTAAAGGATAAAATTAGATTTTTCTTCCAACCAACAATGTGATAATCACTCTCTAATACACTCGACTTCGCTTTCCTGTCTGTGACACTCTGTTCACGACAGAAAACTTTTAAGATACATCTTTAAATGTTAGCAAACATAACTTCCTCTTCTCGGTGGTGCAAACACAAACACTGTCCCGGTGCTCTGAACGCGTCTGTTTCAGTTCATAAAAATGTTTCTAACTTTAGACTGATCTGTGTTTCGTTTGTATTCATCATAACTCTCCTCTCTTAAGCTCACTTAGTATCAGTAGGTATTGATCCACTCACTCCTCGTATATGGGATCTTCAGTGTCCATGTCCATCATGTCACACAGTGCATTCATGGGATTTTTTTGACAAAAAGAAAAAAATGTAATGTGACCAGACTTCCCCTTCAACTGAAAACTGTTGAATTAGAGCAAATCCTCGACATCCTACAGCGTCTACACTCCTGAAATGTAAATCTAAGACTATTTGTCATCCTGTGCAGATCACCAGGGATAACTACGGCATGACAGAAGTCAAGGAGCTCATCCCCGGAGGAGAAAGCATCAGTGTGGACAAAAACAACAGGTGAGGCAGCTCGACAGATCCAACATGAACCACCCACAGTTCAGTTCATCAGCTCGTCCTTCACTCGATGTCCCATTTGAAATTACCTTGTTCTATGAATATTTTAAAGCTCCGCACTGCGTTCTGTCTGGAAGATAAACAGATGAGTTTTTTTTTTTTTAATATATTTTATTCCCAGCAGATTATCATGTGCTCACACACAGCTGCCAGTTCATGGCCCATTGTTCCGACTGAAGGTCGTGTTCTGCGTTTAAAACATAGAAAACAAAGATTGATTTTTGTATTTTAAGCACCGCTGAGCGTGTTTTTTTTTCCCTCCACCATCAACACCCCATTTCTTGAGCTCGTCCTTGTGCCAGTTAACATTGATTACAGCGTCATGTGGAGGCGTCCACAGAGAGTTGTGGGCCGGGCGGTGTCAACATGTCTGGCTGCTGCTGCTGCTGAGCAGATGGTGAGCTCGTCAGTGACCCAAGTTGCTCCTGCAAAATCCCATCAACACCCAGATATGAAACTGTAATAACAGAAATAATTCGTGGTGCCAAATGTCCGCAATCAGACTGACGGAGAGCTGATTGAGACTGAAGGTTAGTTTGTCAGACAGATGATTTCCCGTGTTTGTCCGTGTCAGACTTTGTGTCTGTGATCAGTATTGTTTCACAAAGTTTAGAACGAATCTGTGTCCTACTATTGTGAGTTTATTGTATGTGTGAACGGGCCAGGTTTACTTATTTTTGGAGCTTCCTTGTTTTCCAGCGTTTCCTCTTTTAACAGGATGTCATGGCAGCGTGTAAAAACAGAAAGTCATCATTTCTGTGTGTAAACAAAGGGATGTCAGTTAAGGACACTTTTATTTTGAAAGAGCGGCGTCGTTTATCGGGAATTTTAAATGAATCAACACCTCCTGGTTCACGCTGGAGTTTGTTTTCCCAGAAAGTTAACTGTTGATCGTCTGTTGGTAGATACCTGTCAGAGCTTTGCACCGTATGAATACATTGAAGAAGTACAAAGTTCTCAGGAACTTCTCAGTCTGTTGAATTTAAACTTTCAACTTCTCTTTTTAAGAAACATTTGTTGTGTCTTTGTTCTGCATTTATTTCCTGTGCTGTACTTGGATCTCTCCTGCAAAATTAACCCTGACCTCAATGAGATTTGATGTTGTTATATTCAGGTTATGATTATAAGATCTGTCTTTATAAAACACAGGAATATTTTCCTAATTATTCCTCAAAATGTGTCAAATACAGGTCTATAAAAAAGATGTGCACGCATTAACCCTGTTTATTTTTAATATTAATTGAGAAAAAAATATGTGAAGCCCTGTCATCAGAGTTAATATCAGTGATAAATTGATGATTTGCTGTGGCTGAGGAGGCAGAGCAGGTTGTCCACTAATCAGATGATCGTTCGTGTGAATGTTTAGCTCCTCAAAACTGATGAGCAGTTGGTGGAGATATGGAGATATGTAGTGTAAAAGAGCCTTGAGTGGTCGGAAGACTAGAAAGTCGTGATATAAATGCAGTTTATTTACCATGATTTGGTCAGAATTTTGTGCCCAATGCGGCTAAAATGTCACAATCTCATTTCCACACTGTATTTTAGACGTGTGTCCAGTTTATATTGTGTCTGCTTGCTCTGATATGATGCTTATATTCAGTGAAGCATTCACACTGAAGATGATTTTTTTATGGCTGCAACGTTACATGAGATGGAAATATATATGTTATAAATATAATATTGTTTTATGAAGAGCACCTTTCTGTCGTCATGTCGATGCACAATCCACATCCAAAGGTCTGATTTCATTCCACCTTAAAACTTCAGTATATCTGCTGCCATGTTGTTAATCGGCGAATTTCCCCCTGTCTAAAGTCGTTACGTGTATCGGCCTCAAAACTCTCATGTCTGTGCTCTAGTTTCATTCGTCGCATGCGTTCGTACTGTTGGGACTCACAGGTGGATCCAGCAGGGCTGAAGAGATTAACGATTTAATCTACCTGCAGCGCGTCCTCACTGATGTAAACAAACTCAGGTCAGGCTGGATGGAGAGGGCGTCGATGAATTCCTGAGAGCCTGAAAAAAACATTTAAAAACCATGGCTGAAATAGTGATAAAGTCATTACACACACACACACACACACACACAAACACGGATACAATGGAAGAGGAAGTGAGTGTTTACGGTCACACCTCGAAGTCTGAATGAATTCTTTCCTTATAAACTGATTTGTGAGGATGCAGCTGCTGTGCAGAACAAATTAATGACCTAAACATTTACTTAATGTGTGTGTGTGTGTGTGTGTGTGTGTTCTCAGGAAGGAGTTTGTGGAGGCCTACCTGAGCTACGTGTTCTCAGACTCGGTAAGCGAGCAGTACTTGGCCTTCTCCTCGGGCTTCCTGAAGGTGTGCGGGGGTGAGATCCTGTCGCTGTTCCAGCCCTCTGAGCTGATGGCCATGGTGGTCGGCAACAATAACTACAACTGGGAGGAGATGGAGAAGGTCAGTACGTGCACGCAGTCGAACAACAGTCCTGTGACACATTTACCTTACCGCAGCACAAACCATTTCCTGTCTGTGGTCAGCTCGTCTCTTAGCGTTTTCGTTTTAGCGAATACACAAATATCGTAGTTGACATGGAATGACTCAGATCCTGAGTGATCCGAGCGTTTGTAAACTGACAGCTGTGGATGTGACGGCGATCATGTTTCTCTGGACAGAGCTGGGAATTTGACTTGTACATCATCAGCATGTGATCAGATTAAACTTAACTGTCATTGCACAGAGTTCAAGTCCTGAGGCAACGAAATGCAGTTCAGCATAACAGCTCTGTGAGGCTGTGCGAAGACAGCAGAGCTTTGAGCTAAATGCTAACATGAACAGTTTTATTGATTACCATCTATGTTACCATGCTGAAATTTGACAATTAGTACTGAGCACAAAGTACAGCCGAGGCTGGTGGGAATGACTTTAATTTAAATGTTGACCTGCTGGCATCACTAAAGTCCGTATGGTTTACCCTCAGGAGATCACAAATGTACAAAAGGTCATGGCTAAAGATATTAAGATAATGATGAAGGCTCAAAAAACAGATGAGACGGGGCGCCGGTTAGCTCAGTTATTAGAGCGTGTGCTGTAATATGTATTATCAAGTTTCAGGTTTATTTAATATATGCAGGTTAACATAAGGTCAACAATACAATGAAATGTGAGGAACCGGTCAGCTGAGCATTAAACTGTGTAACGGATAGAAATAAACTAAGAAGTGAAATACAAAAATACAACAGCCCAGGGTTTGAATCCGACCTGTGGCCTTTTGCTGCATGTCTGTCACCACTTTCCTGTCACTCTTCAGCTGTATCTGTCAAATAAAAACAAAACAAACATATGAGATGGGATATTGTAAGATCGATAAAATTACAGCAATAAATATACTGTAAGAAGGGAATGTGGACATGGTGAGTAAATAAAATTAATAATGACATATAAATAGCTCCCCAGTTCTCTGTGGCCAGATGTTTAAAAGCAGTTTATCTGGATGATGCTGACTGTTTTTGTAGCTTTGTATCTGAACATCTTGACAGTTGGTTTCACAAGTGTCAGGACAGATTACAGCATCACATCAGATCGTTTTGTAAGATCGAAGAAAAAAATGAGAAATCTGTCTGAGATATTTGCACTGTTTCATGCCGTAGGCTGAGAGAATAAAGAGCTGCATGCAGATCTCCGAGGAGTTTGCTTCACTGATGAATCTGATTGTCACTGCCAGAGAGGAAATGTTTGAGTCATGATAAAACTGGGAAAAGCTTTCCGTCATCACGTCCCTTCTCTTCGCAGAATGCAGTTTACAAAGGGGAATATTCAGCCACGCATCCAACGGTCAGATTGTTCTGGGAGGTTTTCCATGAGTTCCCTCTGGAGAAGAAGAAGCAGTTCTTATGTAAGCCTTTGTTTGCCTCTCTCCTCGATCTGTTTGAGTCTCACGCTCACACACTGAAACATTTTTATAAATCCTGAAATAATGTGCAGGTTGTCTCTGCACGAGAATACATGCGGTCTTAACTAAAGCCTGAACATGTTGACAATAATCTCAGGAGCTTTGCTGAGGAATCGCTCCTGAAGCCGCTACATGAGAAGAAGATAAAAACATAATTCACATGACAAGATGAAGAAAATTCATCGAGCTTTTTTAAGTCTCGATGGAGAAGGTTGTGAAAATGTTTGTATGAATAAAACAAATGTAGTCATTTTTTTATTTATTTATTTATTATTTATCTTTACATTACATACATAATTTATAGAATTATTATATCATTATGAAACTAAATAATACCTTCAGCAATATTTTTTTAATAAAAAAATAAATCACCAAATATGGAAATATGAAGTTTGTGGTTGTATCTTCATGTTTTGAACTGAATCCTACAAAAACTCTTATTCGGGGTATTTGAGAGAAGAAAAAAAAACATCAGATCCAGGTTAAGTAAGTTGTAACATGTCGGGGTTCGACAGTAATGTTTACCAGGTTTCTGTTGGCAGCCATTTTTGAGAAATTTGCAACCAATTCTTATCTTTTGGTTGTCATCAGAACCAATTTTAATAGTTGTAATTTAGAGGCAATGCTGAAGCAAATTAAGTTGTCTGAAAAATTCGACTAACCGAAAAACAAAAACTACAAAGAATTTTCTTGCACTACAAAGTTCTGACGAGTGTTATAAAAACTATAAAATGTCCTGATCAGCAGGTATCTTAGTCACTACTTTCTTTCAGTCCTTTCAAAATATTTTGTTACATTACGAGTTTATATATGAAAATATCTTCAAATCAAATATCTGTTCAAGTTAAACAGAGGTCGAGCAGGTCGTCCACACAGCTGTATATAATAACATAATATAGATGCAGCCATTGTGGGGCACAGAAACACTTTAACTCCTCTGTCCTTTGTCTGTCTGCAGTGTTCCTGACCGGCAGCGACCGGATCCCGATCCACGGCATGGAGAGCCTGCGTATCGTCATCCAGTCCACCACGGCAGAGGAGGACTACCTGCCGGTGGCCCACACCTGCTACAACCTGCTCGACATGCCCCGCTACCAGACCAAAGAGATCCTTCGCCGCCGCCTCACTCAGGCCGTGGAGCAGTACGAGGGCTTCAGCCTGGTGTGAGGAGAGGCGTGGGGGGGAGGGGGGCAGCTCTGCAGCAGTTTTAATGCACTTTAACAGCAATACACCACCGTGTCAGTGTCAAAAGAGTGTAGTGGTGGACCTCGGGACGCAGGAAAGTCACTCTCTTTATATGCTCTTACAAGATTGTTCTTGAATCTGAAAGGTCTATGTATGTAAACGCTGAGTATTCTTGTTTTTATTGCTTTGGGGAAAGTTTCTCAACCTTTTAGGACCATTCGAATGGTGTTTTACAGGCTGGGTGTTCGTTTATTTATTTGCAATATGTCACAAAAAACAAACTATACATTCACATGATGATGATTTAAAAAGCTGGGACCTGAAATCAAAGACCAGAGAAGGTTGAGAAATTCTTTGGGTGTTTACGTCGTTTTCTTTTGTGTATTTTATATTCGACTCCTTAAATTCTATTTTTCACCTTTAAAGAATTCGTTATTATTGAGACAATATATCTGATTTTTGTTGTTTTTAATTTATTAAATAGAGCGGTTATTTTTCGACAGAATAAACTTGTGTATATATGTATGTAAATAGCACTTTGAATATAATCTTTACCCCTCACGTCAGGGAGGAGTGTTCGTCCTCCTTTTGAAATCTGGACACCAGCATGTCCTCTCTGCCTGAAACTAAAGACGGACGATGGAAGAATATCCGGGTATCAGGCAGAAACACGGTGAATATTATTTGCGGTCCCTCTTTTCCTTTGGAGCTGCGGATCACGGAGCAGCTGACTTTGTTTTTGAACCTGCATTCAACAGTGTTGCCTTCTAACGTTAAAGCAAAACCTTCATGAATCGCTGACTCTTACATCTTTAGTGGTTATCGTCTGTGTGCATGTTCATGAGTGAGAGCAAAAAAGAAAAAAAAAAACCTGATTGTCATTTCAAAGTTTAAAAAAAAAATGTTGGGTAAAGACGCTTATTAGCTTTCTGGCAGAGAGTTAGACGAGAAGATTGTTTTTCATGTTTTAAGGTGTCAACCAACAGCCTGCTAAATTCTGGAAAGCTGACACAGTGGCATCCAACAAAAAACTGCCTTCCAGCACTGTTAAAGCTCTGTAATTAATACGTGATATCTCGAGAGTTTAAATTAAAATTCAACATTTTACCGGTGAGTATGTGCCCAATTTTCTTGGCTTTGACCAGAAAGTTAGAGGTGTTACGATGAAATCTGTGACCTGATCAGGAAAATAATTTCAGCTAGGCTTGTATCGACACTGCTAACATTATTATTATTATTAATTTATTTTACTTTATTGTGTAACAGCAGTATTTAAAGGGTTAAAGCCAAGCGGCAACCTCTGTGGCTGTAAAGTGAAGCCAAAATCCTGCAGTTCCTCAAACGTCCACTTGAGGCTGGCGATAGAATGATCTCCATAGGTCTCCATGTTAAAATGTCTTCACGTTTGCAGCCTATGGTCAGAGCCAAGAAACCGTCCATCACATAACCTCGTGTAAAATAACAAATGTTTTCACACTTGGATCAAACAAATAAGATAAGAAAAAAATGTTAATTGATGAGCTTTAAAGTTGCCAGTTGGCAGATTTTGGACAGAGCTGGACCCTTTCTGCTCCGCTAAGCTGACGTGCTGCTGGATTTAGCTTCATATTTAAACCTGCAGCACAGAACTTCTGTCTTCTGGCAGTAAATACACAAACTGCCAGCACATGGTTATGACGTCCATACTCCGAGTTACTGTAGGCCACTCCATTGCTTTGGTTTCTTCTTTCTTCAGCTCTGGCAAACCAAACTAGTAATTGTCGGTTGATGTAAAACTGGACACTCGATTTAAAACCTGCGGTATGAACTAGATACACGGAGAGATTTGGATTGCGTGAACGCGTTTGGCTTGAATGTAAAAGCGCCGCTTTAACAGAGATAACGTGATGCTAACTCTCCACCAGAAAGGGAATATACGAATGTCCCTAAAGGTCCTTTAAAACTTCGTATGTAACATTTAAATTTAGAAAGTGTAAATTAGTTTGTTTCCAAGTTGCAGATAATTAAAATGTGACATTTGTGGCAGGACAACATAAAAAAGTGCATATTTAACAGTGTGGGCGGATTAAATACTCTAAATATAAACTATATCTATCACATGACTTGTTCTAAAACTTGCCCTGATGCTGTATTTATTCCTACACTCAATCCTCTTAATCCAAAATGTTTAATTAGGTCGTGCATTGGCGTGAAGTGTGTGAAATGGTCTTGCATATATATATACATATATATATTTATATTTTTATATATTTCATACATGACAGTGGTGTAAATGTGACTTCAGACTTGTCCTGATAACAGGTCACATCCATTTAGCAATAACAACCTGAAACAGCCCGGTAATGTAGTGACAAAGACTCTGGGCTCTTCTTCTTCTTCTTCTAAAGGTCTTAAACACTGGACTCTTCTGAGACAGTTCATCCTCTTGCTTAGCTCTATACTGCATGTACACACATGATCTACATGTTCAGTCAATATTTGTCTAATTAAAAGCTGATTTTTTTTTTTTCTCCCGCAGAGTTTAGTCCTATGCAAAGGTTTGTGAAGCCGTTGACTTTTTTGCACCTTTTAAACGTGCTACTGGAAAAAAAAATGTGATTTTTTTTTTTTTTTTTTTTTGAAATCTACACAAAGCTCTCTGTTCCAGCAAACTTTTTAAATAAAACCATACAGTGTAAAAACAGATTTACTGCAGTGTTTTTATTTTTTTTTTAATGATTTTGTAGTATTGGACAAAAATAAGTTGAATGTTTTGTGTCGTATCTCCAAGCAGCAGGATGGAGAGCGAGGTTGGAGGTTCGATACAGATACTCTGATAATCCTGATGACCAGGCCAGCAGCCCACATGTTGGTGTCTATCAGTGTGTGTGTGTGTGTGCGTGTTTGGAGTTAGTTGAATTGAGTTGACTTTTCAAGACCTGAGAGAATCACGTGGGAGCAAACATGGACGAGAAGTCAAGAAATAATGAAGACGACCGTCTGCTGAGGACGACGATGTGATTAACAGCTGCTGTTTTGAATTTGTGAACTCCCATTTGAGTTTTTCTTTCCAACTGATGATTGAAATTCTGTAAATACCTTCATCTATCATTCATCCATTATCTGTAAATCCTCATCAGGGTCATAGTGGGGCTGGAGCCTATCCTTAGTGTGAGAGGCGAGGTACACCCTGGACAAGTCATTAGCTCATCATAGGTCACACAGAGACAAACCATTCACACTCACGTTCACATTTACGAGTCACTGGTTATTAATCTCCTGCAGACTGTGGGAGGAAGAGAACCCACGCAGACACAGGGAGAGCATGCAGACTTCACACAGAGCAGCTCTAAACATGTTTGGATGCAGAGCGGGCTGCAGGCTGAGTCCTAAAGTGTGATTGAGAAATCGTTCCTCTTCCTCTGGAGCTGATCTCTGAAATGTAAAACCGTCCAAATGATGCACGCGTGCAGGTGCACGTGTGCCTCATGTCACAGCATGTCCCTGAACCTTTTTACCTTTTTAATAATTGCATAAGAAAATGTGCAAAGAGTGCAAACACTTTTTTTTTGTTGCATGACGACATAGTTGAAAGTTCTCCATTAAAGCTGACAGCAGATCAGTTGCGTAACATCATCACAGCTTTATGCGTTTCTGCAAAAAGCTTGCTGCAGCGTTAACTCTCGTTTGCAATATAACGCACCATTAACGACGATGATGAATGTGGCGTCGACTCTGAAATTATTTAAAAATCACAGAGAGGATTCATGTTGTCATCTGATGCATGAGACACATGAAGAAAACATTTCTGCAGAATTTAACCAACGGCCCAGAAAGAGGAAGCGTGAATGTTGTGTGCAGTGTTTCCAAAACGTTTCCACAGCGTGTGCATGTAAAAGCTCAGTGCCTCGTATTTATTTATTTATTTAACTTTCTGTTTTATCCTCTTATAGATGACTTTATTTTTAAGCTAATTTGATGCCGCTTCAAAATCTTCTCCATGTATAAATAGTACAGAGCTGATTAATTGATCTACAGCTAATTAATCAAACACCTTTTTTTATATATATATTTGATTTATCGTTTGAATCATTTCAGCAATGTGAGGATTTTCTTCTTTTCTCTGACTTATATGATTGTAAACTGAATATCTCGTTTTTGATGGTTAGTTCACAACTAAATATTTTAAAACTATTGATTAAATTAATCAATAATGAATAAAATATCCTGATAAGTTTCAGTCACACAAAGGAAATCACACACAGGCCAAACGAACTCAGTAAAAATATGATTTCATTCATATTATATACAAAATACAAATACAATTTATGTACTAAAATGTACACACTCAAAATTCATTAAGCCTTGCCAGTGTTCACATTCAGTAAAAACGAAAATTCACACTGATAATCATCCATTTTGGAAGAAAGAAAGGAAAAATGTACTCGCTCACAGAAATGTAAACATACACAGTGATCCATATTTACAAAAAAAAAAAAAAAAGAAGAGCTCCGGAGAGGACGAGAAGGAAACACAGACCGCTGGGAACAAAACAAGCTTTTCAACGACCGGTCCTGTCCTCCAGACTCACAAACGTCCTTGTCAATGTTTATCAGCGTGAGCAAAAACATACCAGTGATTCCAAGACGAGAAATAGCTTATTTGACATGAAGTAAAATGGGGGGAAAGAGCATAATAAAAATGTACAGTCAAAGTGTTTAAGAAAGTACCAGTGATCACAAAAATAAGCTGTTTTATTGGATATGAGCTGTTTTGGTTCGCAGTTTGTACTCTGAGTTGCCGTCTTTGGGTTGTTTTAAACTTCTTTTAGTGAGCAAATACTCGATTTGACTTCTAGAGAAGCAACATTAAGATTATTTCAGACGTTACATGATGGGCAGAGCTGAAATAGAGTAAGCTATTCATTTAGTGAATACTGTTTAGCTGATTGAAGTTATACAAATAGTCTCCCTTAAAAAAATACACATAAATCTTCTTGATCGCAAAGTCCTTCTTTTTAAAAATAGCAATAATTTCATATCTATTGTTTTTTTAAGACTTCTACAGTAAAGCGTGAGAAAAATAACTTTTCTGTTCAAAAAACATTCAGAAGGATATAAGGAAATAAATTATTAGCAATAAACGTGTGATTCAGATTATTTTGTGTGCGTCTTTGCTTAGTCACTGAGAAAAACGTCCTCTTGTGAAGGTGAGGTTTGGTTTTCACGTGAACTTCTCAGGTGATTTCGTGTCGCTCCGGATCAGTCGTGGGTCGCCGGCTCTCTGCGAGGCTCCAGAGGAAAACCCCGCCGTGCCCGACAGAGCGGATTAACGGGCTGTTTTTCTCCACGAGCCAGAAACATGAGCGGCACAGATGGCAACGAGAAGGGAGATCTTTTCTCCGACAGAGTGAGATGTGTCTGACTGTGTCTCCGCAGACTGAAACACCTGGTCCTTTTCAGAGTCTTTTATTTGTTCTTAGATGATCTTAGTCGAGTCTCTTTTGCTGATGAGGACTTCCAGCAGCCGCAGTTTGGCTTTAACATGCTTGTATTCGTTGTACTCCGCTGCCAACGGGGAGCGGTCCTCCTTTTGCACATTTCTATGGGAACAAGACAACAAACAGTAAGAAACTGACGAAGGTTCAGCTGTGGAAAACCCATCATGTGAACGTCTGTACACTCTCTTATGTAATCTCCTTCTTACCTTCCGTTTTGTCTGAAAAACTGGTCCTCAAACTCTTTCAGGTCCTTACGAAGTCGCTTCTTCTCCTCTCTGGCCTCTTGGAGCTGCTCCACAAGTTCCTGCCTGTAAGAGACAGAGAGAGAGAAACACTCAGCAAAATATCCTTAAAGTACCTGAAGAAAAAGTAAAAGATCTAAAAGCTTTTTGTGGTTCATCTTCTGAACTTCCATCGTCACATAATGACGTAGCAGTCAGGTTCCCTGAGCATCTTTCCTAAGTCCTCATGACTTTTCCTTCACATCTTTCTTTGACCTTTGACCTCAGTGTTCAGGAACGGACTAATCTGACTGCTCCCAGTGTGTGTTGTGCTCTTTCGGGTCTTCCTGAGGGTTTGACTGAGTGATTGTTGTCACCTGCTTGCAGCCTTTATAAGCTCAGTGATAACAAGATGGCTGCCCTACAGTATCACCTACAGTTTCATGGCACCAACACTCACACTTCACTGCTGATTGCTGACATAACCCAGTTCAGTTTGCTTACACTGAGCTGTATTTAATAAATTCTTAAGTTTACTTAAACAGTCGCTGTGCGGTCCTCTCTGTTTGTGATGCTCCTGAACGAGCCAGGCATAACATTATGAAATATTGAACCTCAGAGATATTAACATTAAATATTTTATTGAAGCTCTCTGAGAAGTTTGGATGGGAAACAAGGGGAACAAACAGGTCGGGGAAACACTGGTTTAAATCTTTAGTTACTTCCTCAGAGTGACTGTTTGGTGACTTACGTGGTGGCGGAGTGCAGGTTGGACAGCCTCATGTCCGTCGTGTTTTTGGATGGTGAGAGTTCGTCCACGGGTGAAATGAAACCGTCCGCTTCCTCGTCCATGTGATCCAGGAAGCCGAGCACGCTGATTTCAGGCCGGACGGTCACGGTGAACTGCGTCTTTGACTCTCCATCGTCCTCTGAGCCGTCCTCTTCCTCCTGCAGGAGCATAAAGAGGTCAAACCGGAGGCCGAGAGTGAAAACGGCCACATCGTGCTGTGGCATGATAACCGAGGCGTCCAGGCTCAAACACTGCAGTGCGTGAAGATCGTGCCGTGTTAGTCATCGATGGTTATAAATCATCACGATTCTGCTGCGAGATGCGCTCCCGCGGTCCTCGTTTGTGATTCATGTCTGCACTCATTAGTATGTATAGATGAAGTTAGACACACAGTCCACCGAGAACCAACTTTATGTAACCAACTACAAACAGTCTACACTAGAAATCCAGTGAAATGCACACAGCAACATGATTGAGTTTATCCTAAAACAGCCCTGAAGGATCATTCTGGTTCATCACAACTTAGACTGTAACTTAATTTGCTTATTATAAAACTGTACTCATCAAATTAATTAATGAGATCAGGGAACATGGTGCTCTCTCTTTTGTCAGATTTAAAAGGCTCTATTTACAGAATATGGCAGAAACTAAATATAATATCCATAACAATGTTTTCATCAGTGTATAATCACCAAAAAAAAGAGTCATTATGTTTTTATTATCTTCGAACAAGCCTTTAAAGTCTATTGATACTGTGGTTTCTTCACACTGATCCTTTAAGGTTTGTTTAAACTGTCTGTCTTCTTAACCTTTACATGCTACTTGATCTCAGAAAATGACTTAGTTAAAGTAAAATGAAGTGTTAGAATTAAAAAAATAAAACACAATAAGTCGTTACACACCAGAATTATCCCTTAAAACTTGTACCGCGCACACAAATCACAAAAACATCAAATCCAGGCAGCTACTGATTCAACCTCTCTACAGGAGCTGGCAAAAAAAACAGGCAACTACCCAATCAACAGGCAGCAATCAGCTTCATTAGAGGGGTGAATGGTAGTTAAATAAAGGGTGGGAGGGTGGAGGGAGGTGGAGCAGGGCGGGGCGGGGGGGAGGGAGCTGGCGACTGATTATTCAAGCTGCAGCAGCTCTTCACCTTGATATCATCGAAGAAGAGTGCGGTTTCGCCCTCGATAATGGGCTGAAGGAGGGGACCTCTGCGCTTGCTGGAGGGAGAGCCCTGTGGTGATGGTTAAGAAGGAGGCGTTAACCACCACTGTGACGCTCGCTCACAGACTGCCTTCAAGTTTTCACCAAAGTCTGTGTCCAGACTTTTGCCAGAGACGTCAAAGTGACCATAATTTTGAAAACTCGCAATAAACATGGGGGGCCAAGCTTATTTGGGATGGCTTGATGTGAGAGCCAAACATCATAACAGCTGCTTATTTTTGTGACATGACTGTGCAAAACAGAAATAGTGAAATAAAACTCAAAAAACAAGCAAGAAAAATCATTTTCAGCGTGTTTGTGCCTCTGTAAATTTAGTTTTTCAGATTTATTTTTCAAAAAAGACGCAGATCATGACTGTATATTTATTTTAGTTATGAAAAAGAGGAAACAAGTTCAGCTTTTTATGGGTTAAAAACTGGAAACAAACAGCTCCAGCTTCATTTGACCTTTTCAGGATAATAACACTGCTGCACTGTTACTTCTATTGTATAGAACAAACTATGGCAGCAGCCCCAATTTGCATAATAGAGATTAGAGATAGTGCGTTACATAACAGATATATTCTGTGGATCTATAATGCAGATCTTATCTTATATAATAGAAATGTTATTAATGCTTGAATACACAAATAATCTGGAAAATGAAGCATACACACCAGCCTGCAGGCAGAGTGTCTGTACTTTACACAGATTTTACGCAACTCAATGATTTCTGCAATTCATTTCTACAGTTTCTGACCCTTTCCTGCACTCAGCTGTTTGTGACATCACTTCCTGTGAACTCAATCTGCCACCCATGAGCTCCTTTACGACTGGGAGATTCACTGAGCTGCTAAAGCCGGACTTAGAAAGCCCTGAAAGGTGGATAACACGTCTGTGGCACGGCTGCCACCGGGTTCCCACGGCAGGCACCAAAGCCAGCATGATCTGAGGATTAAGTGTCTGCAGGCGTTTGGACAATGTGGTGATCTTTGCCGCTCGCTTGTCAAAGAGCAGCTGGACAACCGGGCAGAAGAGCGGAGATTAAAGGTGTGGTACTTACAATGACAGGAATGGTGGAGGCTCTGCACAGGATCTGCTTCACCAGACGGTATCTGTCGTACAGCGGTTTCATAATTTGCCTCTCGGACTTTGTGACCTGAAGTAGCAAAAAAAAAAAAAGAGGGAGACAAAGACATGTTGTTAGCACAGTGTTAGCCTCTTTCTGTCCTCTTGCAACCAGCCACGGCGCTAACATAACAAGGAATGACAGCGAACTCGAACTAAAACCACAACAACTTTTCAGAGCATGAAAGTTGTTAACCACAAACCACCGAGGCACACAATGCGAGGAGGGACGAGGTGACAGAGAGGTCAGCTGTACTTACGACAAGAGAAGCACAGATTAGATGGCACAGTTATTGTGCCATCAAACAAAGTGCGTGTCGGTTCTTTAACAGCAGAGCTGCCATTTAAACACTGTGGTGACTCATTCTCTGTTTTCTAATAGCCCAGAGTGACTCATTTACAATACATTTAAACACACATCCATCCTTTTGTTTGTAGCCAACAGACACACACTGTGAAACATAACCAGATGCACACACTCCATCTTGAGACATTATTCACCCCTGACTTGCAATCTGGGTCATAATCGAGCGGTAAACAAGATTTTCTCTGTTTGGGCCGACATGGCTGGCAGAAGATCAGATACACAGTATAGACTTCCAGAGAAGGCAGCGTGTGTCAAGTGTTTGTTTATCTGAAGGAGGTCGACTTACTGGACGACCGTGTATGCTCTCGTAGTAGAGGAGAGTTTTCTGCAGGGCGATTTTCTCGGCTCCAATCTGCTCCCGTGTCATATCCTGTAAGGCAGGGCGACAGGAAGTGAGTCAAAACATTTCAGTTCACAGAGTTCATTCTGTGTCGCAACGCTGTTGGCAGAATCGAGCCTTGCTGTTGTTGTCATGGTCTCACCTTGATGTCCTCTGGGCGGTTCACCTCCTCCCTCTTCTCCTGCAGCTTCTTCATAATCGTCTCCAGGGTGCTTTCCACCGGAGGCTTCGCCACTTTCTCCTGCTGGGGTTTCTTCTCCAGCTGAGAGCCGAAGCTTTTGGGCAGCGTGTTGCTGCGCTGACGGGTCAGAGGCGGCAGGTCCTCTTCAGACTTCATCAGCTTGTGTTCTGGTGAAGAGGAGAATATGTATGAGCTTTGTTTTCTATAAGTTGTGTTTTGTAAGAGTGCTGTTCATGGCCATGTCTCACCTTTTAGTTCTTTGCGAAGCTTGGCCAGTTCGTTTACCCATCTCAGCACCTCTGGGTTTGCAACTTTGTCACTGTGGGAGGGCTGCGTGAAACAAAAACACAGCACAACAAATGAAAACCTCTCAAACTGAAGCAGCAGTCTTTTTATAAGGTTTTAAAAAGGCCAAGTCTCTTGAGATTTCTCAGACAGTCAGTAACCTTGTTTATGGTTTATGGGTCAGATTTTTAATTTGATAACGGTTGTTGCGGCTGTACCTACCCTGTATTTCCGCTCCTCTTCAAACCTCTCCTCGAACCTGTGGATCTTTTTCTTCAGTACATGGATCCTCTTTGTGAGCTGGGCGGATGTCAGCTCCTCTTTCTCATCGTCACAGGAGCCGAGAGACGAACTCCGTCTGCGACTGGAGAGATTCATAACATCGTCAGTCACAGCTCCTTCACACAGGCTCTGCATGCAGAAGCAAGTCACGTGTTTTACCTGACAAATGAGTGTGCGTTTGGTGGTGAGGGAGGCACTTCAGTATCGTCCAGGTACTGCTGGCACTGTCCGAAGGCGTAGAAGCGAGGGGAAAGCATCGGGTCGCTGTCTTCCTCGAGCAGCTGGCGGATCAGTCGCCCTCCAGCGTGGGGGGACAGTCGAGCCTCCTCGCGGTCCATGCTCTCCCTCTGCAGTGACGAGTACGCCGGGACTGGTTCTGAGTGATGCACAGGCAAACAAACACACAGGCTTCTTGTTAAAATGTGACACTTTGCTTGTTCTGCTGTCAAACCGAAGACGTAAACACAAGATGTGCAAACGAAACGCGGTTTAGTCGGGGGAGCTTGTTTGGATTTGTTGAGGGTGTGCATGCTGGCCATCAGACAGCACATAGCTCATGTCAGTACAGCAGATTCACATTATCCTCACAAGCTCTACAACTACAGAATAACAGGATAAAACTCCTGTACAGATGTGAAGTCTAAATCCAGGATCACATCTGCTTATTAAATCACAATCCTGTCACATCCTTTATTAAACTGATTTTGGTTCATTTTTTTAAGGTAAAATAGTTCTGGGAAAGTTGAATAATTCCTCTCCCCGCAGACGTCTTTTTGGATCCTCTGGCATTGTGAAAGTCACTGGGCATGATGAAGCTGCTCTACTGGACATGATGAAGCTGCTCTAAAAAAAAAAAAAAAAAACTTCCTCTGGGGCTCGACTGTCGCAGATGTTGTCCTGAAACTGTGAGTAAGTCCCCCCCCACCCTCCCTCTCTCTGCTCATCCCCTGGTTACAGTCTCTGCTCTGGCAATAATTATGTCTGGTGAAAAATAGCTGTGCCGATACCCCTGACGATCCCTGGGGCTATTAATAATGCCTGGCGCTCCGTGGGATAATGTCAGGGTGTGACCCCCTGTTGAGAGGTACGGTGATGAGTTTGTGTAGTAGTTTACACTCTGGGAGATGAGAGATAAACCCTGTCGTGTGTTTCTATCCGAGCATGTGTGCATGAGAGAAAGACCAGACGGAGAACTATCAGGTGGTTTGAGAGAGTTCGCTGTTAGAATAAGAATGGAAAACTCTATAGCGAACATCAGCAGGAATAATAACGGAAAAAGGAGAGAACCATAACACAGGGAGGGAGAGAAAACAAGCTCAGAAGGGAACCAACCGTCAGTGTAAACATTCAAGGTGTCAGAAAGCACTCATGAAAATATGCACGCCCAGTCTAAAACTGGTCATGCATATTTTTCTTAGCCGGCGTGAGTCGTGCTGTACGAGAAGCGACTTATCTTGAATTACAACTCTGGTCCTTGGAGGCATCCTGTACTCCTAGGTACGTGCAGTTTATCAAGTAGCATGTTAGAGCTCGCTCACAGCGGCAGGTGAAACTCTCTTAATCACGCCGAATGTCTTCCTTTGATCTCTATTATCTGGCTCCGGGAGCATTGCAGTGTAGCTGGCCAGTGAAGCTCCATGGCATTTGAAATTAATCCTTTAAATCAACAGCTCGCTGATGGTTCGGGATTAAATAGACTAATGAAACAAAAAACACATGCCAGTTTGCCATTTCACTAAAGGTTGTTGTGTGTGCGACGCTCGGCCACAGTGTTCCAGATCATTCAAGCATGTTGCCATGCAGTGGAAAAGGTCATTCAGACAGCCCTTTCTTTCTTTCTTTCTCTCTCGCTGACATGTTATTTGCAGCAAGGCAAGTCAGCACTGACAGTGATGTAACAATGCACTTACCATCACAACAACTTGAGTGAAAAATGCGTTTGAAATCAAGGAAGGGAGTGTTAAAGAATGGAGAATCTAGAGGAACAAAAGAGAAGGAGAAGATGAAGGAATGAAAACAAGGAAGTAAGAAACGACCAGTGTGCATCCTTCTTATATCAAGCTTCTCTCTCATGAGACATGAGATATGAGCCTCTGAGATTTGTCAAAATATTCGTTAATGTCTTTCCACTGTCGCTGGCAAGGACAGAGCAACGGGAAATATCAGGTCCCCATGACAGGCGCTGGCACAAAGTGTACTGGAACAAAGGTCTCACGCCACTGCCTACTGCCCTCATTCTCCAGCAAGCCCATTTGTACACTGTCACACCTTCTGTACAGTATGCCTACATGCCCTTACAGTACCATTAAACAGCTTCACTGGCTGTTGATTCAACTTGGCACATTTTATTGGATAATAAATCCCTCTTTGGCTCAGTGAAGAATAAACCTGCCAGCTAAACTGAAGAAGTTCGGCTTTGCACAATGCATTTACACAACTGCAACAGTTCGTGCTATGGCAAGCCCTGCTGGCTCTCATGCTTCACAGGACCTGATCTGTTTGCCATCTCATGCACCTAAAGGATATATTGTATGTCTGAGTGGCCTGTCAGAGCCAATCATGCAGGCTCCCTGTGGCGTCCTCGCAGCCACGAACTCAGTTATGTATTCAGGACAGAATGTACAGGAAGGAGGGAGGTTTGAGAAGACGCGAAGAGGCCAAGAAAAACAACAAGAAAGTGATCTAATGCAAAATGTCTTGGTAATTTGAGGGTGAAACAGCCACGTGGATTGCAAATTTCCTGAGCAAACTGTAGAAAGCTACCCTCTGTTACATCCTCCCTCGAGCAAATTACATTTTAATTACAAGCACACACAATCGGAGACACCGTGTACGGATTGAGGGAACTAAAACACCACAGATTTATGTAGACTAAAGCAAAAGTCTGTAGGCGCAAACACAATATTTAATTTAATGCGTCGTCTCTCGTGCAGCAAATGCTGCACACCAACAACAACAACCTCCAACCTGATTTTCAGTAATCACATTTGGCCACTAGAGAGCTCCACAAAATGAAGAATAGTCAGCTAATGCTCCAAACATGAGGCTGCTGAAGTTGAGAGATTTATTCTGTGGAACAATTCGGCTCCGAGTGCCACATCAAACAGGAAACGGTGGTGGTGGTCGGAGTGAGGGCCAGTGTTTACAGCGGAAATATGTGAAAACATGCCTCCACATGCCTCTTAACTGTATTTCCCCATAGGAGTGAACCTGTTGGTTACCATTCCACCGTACATTTCAACAAAATGCTTGGCTTTCACTGCTAAAAAAACCCCCACCCACCCCTGCTGTGTCGCAATGTCCTAACAAAACAATCACTGTCTCGGTGCGCGGCGATTGTGCATGATTTCCTCTCTGCACAAATGCCAACACTGCATAAACAAATCCATTAATAACAGACTCAAAAGGAGGTCTGACAGCAAAATGGAGCAGGGCACGACATGCGAATAATGCAGTGCTCGTAACTATTTCTGCAAATTCTGCATTAGTAGTGACACCTGATCGATAATTTAACCAGACATTACGTTTAAATTTGATCTTGTGTGAAGCTGGCATTGAATGCACATGTGCAGACGTCACCGTCACTATTCCTGGAGTGATGTTGAGATATTTTAAATGGATCACAAGTCTGAAAATCTGAACCATAATCTCTCTGAACGTAAGCCAAGTTTCTACAGTCGGTTGCCTGGCACACTGTTATCACCACCTCCCCTTTAATGATTGATTTTTGACTGTGAATTACAGCAGCAGTTCAGTCAGTCTAGAAACTGATACATCCTGGTGAAACCACACCGTTTGCTCAGGAGAAGCTCTAAACATAGCTCCACTTTTCATATTTTATCCTGAGAGATTCATGGTTCCCATGTGGTCTAATTGTGGTCAAAACAACAAATGGTCTGCCTTATCTTGCCAGGCGAGCAAACAAACACGTCTCCAGCGTTTCTCCTCCAGATATAGGTGTCTAGAGAAGTTAAGAGGATCTTTTACAATTAAATCCTACAGGAGAGGCAGAAGGAGCTGCATCAGGAGGAGGAGGAGGAGGAGGAGGAGGAGAGGCAGCAGAAGGTGTGCAGCTGCCACCCAGACACCCATGTGCAGAGCTGGGTGGAGGGCAGTGCGTGTGTTGTCTGGGTGTATGTGTGTGTTGTATGAAAAGGTGTGTATTCCAGATAGTATTAGACCCTTTTAGCAATGAAATGTTGCCTGTAAGAAGAAAATCTAAGCATGAAAACAAGAGTAGGCTGGCCTATAGCCTCACCTCCCCAGTTGTTGTCCTCAGTGAGTGCTGTCAGGTCCAGCCGGGGAACGTCCTCGCAGCTCGTCTTCTCGCAATCCGGGTCCGAGCCTCGCACCTCCCCACCGCCGCCGACCCTCCCCGTGTCACAAGTGACAGGTGACTCCTGGATCTTCATCCTTAACGTCTGCACAACCATGAGAGAAAAGAAAAGAGCGCTCAACGACGATGACCAGCCAGAGAGCACACTCTTTAAGTTGAGCCACACACTCCCTCAGACTGGCCCTGCCCTAACAGAGGGGGCTGCTCCCTGCTCGCCATTGGCTGCCTCAGCTGGCCAAAACATCCGCCCATCAGCCTTTGGCTGTGTGTGAGAGAGCTGGAGTGGATTGGCTCCTCCTCCGTCTTTCACCCACTGGAATCCCTCACCCCTCCTTCCTCCCTCCCTTTTCTCCTTCCCTCTCTTGTTTTCTCTCTACAGTAGTCCTCCTTTGCTTTCTCTCTTGCCTGACATGCATATATTCCCCACCCTAGAGCCGCTCTGGACTTGTTTGTTTCACAGCGGCGAGAGCACATGGGAGGGGTGTACGGGGAGGGAGGGGAAGAGGGAGGAGGGGAGGGAGGTGAGGACAAAAAAGCAAGCAGATTGTGAGCCAGCACACGTAGGCTGACTGGGTGTTTTCTCCCTCCCTCTCTCTCTCTCTCTGCAGACAAACATTCAGCTAAAAGCAGAGATATTACATGTAAGCCTCTTCTTCCAGCACCTCATCACTTCTTTAGCTTTCATCCTCTAGCCCCCCCCCCCACTCTCTCCCGCTATCTCAAACTTTCTCAAACTCCACTTTGAGTTTCCACAACGATCAAACTCTGCCATGTAATGTAATGCATAATGTGTTTGGGTGAAACAACATACTCAGCTGGTCATGCATATAAAACGTGTCCATGGATCACTTAGCACTAAGCACAAGGGGTCCCATTTCCTCTGTCTGGGCGTGGGACCAAGCTATTTTTAGGAAAAACACATCAAGACACTCAGACCTCATAAATGCCACAGATGGTGTACAGGAAGGGGTGCACTTGAATCTGGTTACAACAGCCCTTGTTTTGTTTTTTTGTGTTCATGACACTAAGTTGTTGTTGGCAGGTTCACGGGGAGATTACGGTGTAACGGCACACTTGGTTTCAGGTGTGTGTTCTTGTGGGGCAAAAAAACAGGGAGTTCAGCTGTTATGCACGAAATACCACTGATGTGATGGGAATCACGTAGAAAACAAAGTGGAATTAGTACCCAGAGAACGTGGAGATTGTGATGGACTAGCGGCAGAGAATTTCCCCTGAGTAGCACTTACCGTCACTGTAGTCAAATCGAGAATTCCCCCCCAACCCCCCTCTCTCTCTTCCCGGTGCCTACATGAGTAAGTACATACTGCACCAGCTCACTCAATCAACGTTCAAGATCCCATTATCACAATTCCAAACACACGTTGCCTAAATAACACTCAGAGAGGTGACATGTTCTCCTCCTAATGTGCAAACAAACAAACAAACAAAGTGGTAACGCTTCAGAATAAGGTACACAAAATGTAATTAAGACAGTTCCTCCCAAGCAGGAACAAACAAAGGTCTAGTGTGAGCAAATAATATGACATATGTATGTGAATATTAATAAGTGCTCTCCATGGTTGCTGTCATTCAGTAAACACTCAGTAGATTCTTGTTAGTTTAGCAGGATCCTGCTTTACTCGTGGAGATATAAAATTAAAATATACATCAGAAGGAAGTGATGATTAGTCTTTTACATACTTCACTGTTTATTTTAACATATTAATCACTCTAAATTGCCTGTAGGTGTGAGTGTGAGCAGTTGTTTGTCTCTATGTACCCTGTGATGAACAGGGTGTACCCCGTATCTCGCCCTAAGTCAGCTGGGATAAGCTCCAGCCGCCCCTAACTGTGATGAGGATAAGCGGGTTACAGAAAATGGATGGATGGAATCACAGCAGGCATTCTGACCCGCCATAGTAGAAAAAGCACAGGTGTTACTAACAACAATAATGCTGCACACTGAGCGAGCATGCAGGAAACCAGCACCCTGAAACCGAAGTTA
This sequence comes from Protonibea diacanthus, assembly GCA_028641955.1. Classification (NCBI taxonomy): domain Eukaryota; kingdom Metazoa; phylum Chordata; class Actinopteri; family Sciaenidae; genus Protonibea; species Protonibea diacanthus. The sequence continues at coordinate 7,801,368 of CM053977.1, forward strand.
CTAAATAGAATTCAGCCATCATTATTTTAATATTTATAAATGCTGCTTCTCCGACTGTGACAAATGTCTTCAGTGAAACAGACGCGCTGTGGGTGTAGCAGCGCAGTGCCAAAGAGTGTAAACAGTAGTAATCATAACTCAAATTTGACAATGAAGTTTTGAGCTTTTGAGCATATTTCACTGTCTTCCTTGCTGGACTATGAGATGTGAGAATCAAGCTCCAAAAAAAGCTTGTAAGTGGACGTTGAGTGAAGTTTTTTTTTTTGGTTGTTTTTGTCACACTACTGTCAAAGTAAATAAAGAGCTTTTCTTGCTTCTTTCTTGCTTTTCTTGATTTATAAAGATTATATCGGTGTGTTTAATTAATTCGCTTTGTGCCAATTCACACCTTTGTTACACTAAATCAAGACAACAGATATTCAAAGACTAATTGTTACATAATGGGCCATTAACTGATCTAAAGAAAAACGTGATGTTGTTAATAGCAGATTGCGCCTGCTTTGTTCTATTCTTGCTCGCTGTTAATTACGCTGCTTTGTGTTACCAACACAGCTGATGGTAATCACGCAATTAAAGCACGACTCATTAAGGTCTGAAACAGAAGAGTCTACTGGGTGAATGTTATGTAATGTTATGAGTCTCAGAGGTAAGAGAGGCTGAGAGAAGAGACGCCTCATCACATTTAAGATTATTTTATCTGCTTCAGACTCAAAGGGACCAAAAAGTTTCTACAGTGAGACGCTGTTTTGTTGTCGGATCCTTTTATGTGCAAATGTCTTCCATTTGATGATTAGTTCATCCTGCTTGTTTTAACAGATCAGTCACCAGCATCAGTGCTGAGAGTACAATGTAAACCCACTTCAAGATGCTCCGAGGAGTAACACGTGGATTAACAGGAGCACAGATGTTACAGCTCGCTGAAGTCCTGCTGTGCTCAAATATAATTCAAACGTACGTGCACACACAGATGAGTCCACATGCTGTACTCTGTTTGCGGGAACGTCAGTGTTCACTCAAACACACTTGAGCCACGATTACATCATCATGAGGTCCAGCTGGTGCAAAGGAGGGGCAAGATAGACAGAGCTACTGTCTGTGTGTGTGTGTGTGTGTGTGTGTGTGTGTGTGTGTGTGTGTGTGTGTGTGTGTGTGTGGATTGTGCATTAGACAATGATTAAGCTGTGTTTGGGGGGGCTTAAACACACTCAGTGTACAAACAAGCAAACTGAGGAATTTAAGAGGCATTTTGCTGAGATGGCACACAGACAAGAATATAACCTTGGATACACACACACACACACACACACACACACACACACACACACACACACAAAATGTGGTGGATTTGTCCTGACATAAGCTTCCTGCCTGATACCATTTATGTGTGGCAGAGCTCTCTACACATATTTCATTTCAAAGACACGCAGACATACACGTCCACTTTCTGCAGCGCTCAGTGTCCTTTCGAACCACAAAGACATCATCAAGTAAATGACTGACTCCGCCGCAAAAAATCTACGATATTTATGCTGCTGTATAATTCACATGTCAGTATTGTCTTGAAAGACAGCCAACCTGACCTGCAGATGTGAGCTGCAGCCCTCATTTCCCACTATCACCTTTCTTAGGTTGCAGGTACAAAATGTTCCGATGGAGGAGTCGTGTGTTATCGGTTTACAGGGACTAAAGCTATAACAAGACACACACACTGATATATTGAGACACGCATGACACCAACGCGTATACAGAAAAGGGTTTGACTTAGAATGAATGTCCTGAAATAGATTTTTAACTAGTATTTAATTAAAAAAATATCAGATACTAGTAAAGAAATGGAGATGTCTCTTTGCAATTTGCATTAAAATATGAATATGTTCACATTTGCAAACAAGTGTTGTGTATTATTTACTGATCAAAATAACAGCAGTAAAAAATAAGATCATCCAAATAGAGTCAGATTAACAGGTCACCATGCAGACGGATCAGTCTATTAATTAAACTGCAGCTGAGAGGAAGACAAAGATCGCCTGATGGCAACAATCGCATCTGTGTGATGCTCGCGTTGTAACCTGGGCTTTAATGACCAGCTGAGAGGCTGCTGCACCAGCCTCCTCTCAGAGCGGCGCCATGCCGGCTCCAGATGGCCGCTCAGTGGCACAGTGTGGTTGTTGTTATTGGTGGTGGTAGCAGAGCTGCAGCCTGAGCTGCTACTAAAATCCATCTGGGCTGCTTAGAAAGAGATTCACCATCAGAGCTACGCGATTCTCTTCAGTGGTGTGTTGGTCCAGATTAAAACTGGAGATGGAGAAGGTGACTAGTTTCATTTACGCTCACACCTTCAGTGACACAAAACTTCAAATCAAAAGTACTTCCACAATGTGAACAGCTGACCGAAGAACTATTGAGTCTGTGTAAGGATAACGGTGGGAAATCCCTTCTTCACAGGAACTCTGAAAATCTCCCTTTGTCAAAAGTGAAATTGAATGCTTCTGTGGAACGACGGATGAGTTTCTGTTCAGTAAATGAGCTGAAGTGGTTACAAAACACTGATACACTGGTAATAAGTCTGCGGTTACATCGTTAAGTGTTAAGTTAAGTGTTAATTCTGCATTTCCTGCATATTCCTACTCTCATGCATTTTTATTCTTCTGTTTTATTTGTAGCTCGATTTTCTTTCATTTTGTTTTGTTCTTTTAACAGTCTAGAGTTTCTTTTATATCATGTTTTAATGCCCTTTTGTGTCAGACAACACTCGATGCAATACTTGCATTTCAGTGCATACCTGATCATTTTTCTGAATTTGCAGCAACATAAACATGTTTCTCTCTATAAGAAGCCAAACCAACAAGTGCCTAAACTAGAGACTATTTTAAAGAAAAGCACAAATCTGTGTGAGCACTCGATGTTTCCCAGAACTTGGCAGGTTGTGAAGCTCGGCGCTGCCAACACGTTTCAGTCAGTACCAAAATAGCATTCAATATCCAGCCCTTTCTTCCACATCCATCTCCTTATAATCTGATACTCTCATTTTTCTCCAGTGGCGCACGCATGGCAGAGCAGAACGACCGTGCAAGAAGAAGGAGGGAGGAGAGCTGAAGCAAAACGCGAGACAGAGAGAGACTCATTAGAAAGGAATCATGAATTTGAACCTACCTGTGGAGAAGAAGCGAGGCCGTACTTTCTTGAAATGTCATTCCTGAAAAATCCAACAGAGAAAACACTTAAGCAAAGAAGCTTTGAGTGATCACATCAGTGTATGATTAACCAACCAAAGACCTTCAGTTTATCTTAGAGACAGAAACCTCAGAAAACCCTAAAGACTTCATACATACACATACATATATCTTTTGCAGCCTGTCTTTATCAGGCCTTTATCAGATAAAGTGTATGTTATAAACATCACAGTACTATATGCCAAGCAGCAGCCGGTAGCTTATCAATGTAAAACAAACATTTGGGTAACAGGTGCTATAACGTGTGTGTTTACATTAAAAGGTAGAAACAGTGAGTGAGTCACCACGTGTAACGGCAAAGATCGTACCCTTTCTGAAACGCCTCCATGTGGTTTGCTGCAGGTCTCTCAGCAACACATTCAGTGAGCTGGAAAAAGACGTAAACATTTTGAATGTTAGTTATTTACATAGCTGATTTCATGATTTCCATCAAAATGGGACAAGCCATGCTGTATTAGAATATCCATGATTGCTTTAATGAACCTTTCATGCCATTGAAGCTATTCATAATTATATACGTTTGCTATCAGAGAGTCTATAAAGTACTTAACCAGCTGATATGACACTGATATGTAAAGACCACTTTCATTTCTTGCTTGTCTTACATGACATATGAAACAAGGAACCATGATTGCTTTCATAAAGCTTTGTGGTGCTGAGCCATGAAGACTGAAACGCTTGGAATAAATGTTCTTGCAGCAGTTACTGAAATACAACAGAAGATGTGCTGCATAAAGGAAATACACAAATCAAGCATCAAGCCAAAAACACAGGGGCTGGTGTCAGGGTTAGTTTCATTAATTCATTCTGTCTTGTATCTGGATCATGCTCTAACTCCCTCTCTGAGCCAGCCTTGATTATTCTCACCTGCTCGCCATCATCACTCACCTGTTTGTCACTGCCCTCATTACTCCTCAGTATATATACGCCAGTCCTTAGCCACTAGATCTCTGCCAGATTGTCTATGTGCCATGAGCCTTAGCATTCCAGCACCCATTTATATCCCAGCCTACTATTTTTTTTAATCCTGATCCTGTTTTTTGACCTTGCCTTAAGTGTTCTGATCTTGCCACAGACTAACTCTTCCACTTTATTTTGCCCGCCCGGATTTTGGATCCTCGAACATTTCTGTATTTTGTGACAGCTGGAGACGAATGTGGTGCAATTTAAAAGAATCACCCCTGACCTAGCTGTACAAACAACTTCACATAAAAAAATGATCTGATGGCTCAAAAAGGTCAAACAGAACAATAAATACTGCGTATATTGTGTCGTGCCGTGTTGCTGTGCCATGAACAGCACCAGAGATAACACTCAAGAGGGTTTCAGAGCCTCTAATTACCCTCCGCAGCTCTTGACATAACAAGCTCATATTCGCAGAGACGGCTGTTCGCACCGACCGAGACACAGACCCTCACTAACAAACCTCTGCTGTGAGCCACTCAGCACAACACTCGCCCAGCCAATCATGATTGTGCCACATATCGTTTGTGTGTGTGTGTGTGTGTGTGTGTGTGTGTGTGTGTATGTATATGTGTGTATATATATATATATATATATATATACACCATATGTGTGTCAAGGCGTCGTGTGTCATCTGGACTGTACTCTTATATAAGGGGTTGGTGTGGGGGTTTCTGTCCCTTGAGTGTGAGAGTGTAAACTGTACAAATCTATTTCCATCAGTCAGCCGGTGAGGCAGCACGCCATGTAGCTGAACTTTACATTAGCACATATCGTTTATGAGCCAAGTTTGAATAACGATCCAACCTGCTTTCATGCAGCTGTAGTGTAAGGAGAGTCTGCGGCGACTGGTTCATGTTACAACATCTACATGGTTCGCACCATGCCCTCTTCATCACTTTAACTGCTTTCACACACTCTTCCTATAGAGTTCTCACTGTGCCACAACACCTCTGGGTATGACTCACGGTGTCTTGGTTGGCAGGGGAGAGATAGCTGAGTATTTATTATCTAGTCATGCTGGTACACTTAACTTGAATGCTGTGCTACAGCAGGAGATAGATACCTATATCTGCGATTAATTGATTATTGCTGTTCTATGTCAAATAAATGAGTAAAATCTCAAACACAATTTACCGGAGCCCAACATTTTTTGTATTTCTTGCTTGAAACTGACTTCAAAATTGCCAATTAATTATCTGTCAAACATGTACTGATGCAATATCTACAATGTGGTACAGATAACACAAGACAAGGCATAACAACACGTCTTTCAACAAATACCTCTAACTTATATGGTAAATGTTTTCTAAAAGCCACACACAAACTTTGCCTCAATAATATACGGTATGAAAGCAAATGTTGTGGAAACCGTTTAAGACGAAATAACCAGAAGGGATGGCTTTTTTTTATTCTACTAAATCCTGTAACTGATCAACAACTTGATACAAAAATATGGTAAATGGATAAGCAATTCTGCTCATTTGTAACATTGCCTAAAATGATCTAATACAACCTGAGATATGAGCTGCGCTGATAGAAAATGCAGATCAAAAGTAAACCTGTTGATTCCTTTTGATATATATTATCGTATGAGCAGAAACTACCACAGGAGGGAAGCTGTCGAGCCCAGACAATGAAAAAACAACACAATAAAACCTCCAAGGCTTTTAAAAAACAAGCAAAACAAATGATAACCATTCTACTTTAAAAACTACTTTACTGTATCTGAATCATTTTCTATCTATCTACATGATACAAATGCTGAACACTCAACAGACCCAAAGTTTGGAGCATTGTAGTCTTGAGTACCCACATGACAACAGCTGAAAGGACAAGTTGCTCTCTGGAGCATCATCTTCTTCAGAGGATAAAAGCTGCAGCTAATTGCATGGTCATAAGTGCCCCTTACATTTGCACCACTTCTGGAAAAAAGTGGTTGACAATTAGCATTCTGCATGTTACAAGCCACTGTACAATAAGAATGGCAGGGAGCCATTAAGCAGCTGCACAGCTTCCTGTCATCTTCCAACTCGCTTGCTGTCTGCATTTAGTGATTCTCGTTATCTGCAACTGACAATTACTTGAAGTGAGTCAGAAATGAGGATGACAGGGGGTTGAGCTGAACGTTTTAAACGACCTATCAGCATCACAGATGCATTAGAGGAGAAGATGTGTGTTGATGCTGTTTGTGATAACAGCCAGTAGATTGTTGATAAGATGCAGTTTATTTTAGTAGCCTAGATAATGCTACAAATAACTGAAAGAAAGTTGCTTTCTTTGAATTATCCACTGACCTACACCTACGACTGACTTGTGATTGCGACAGAAAAGACAAACTGAAACAAAAGAGAAAGAAAGCAGTCAAAAAACACACAATAACCATCAGAAAAGTTGTTGAGACGCTGCCAAGATGGTGACACAGATAAAAAGGAGACGAGTAGAAAAGGCGTGATGACTCACTGAGCTGGCGTCCTGGTTGTCAGTGAGCTGCACCAGAGTCGGGCTGTGTTTCGACTTCCTGGCTTTGGGGGTCCGCTCAGCATGACCACTCTGGCCTCCCTGTGTGTCGAAGCTGCTGCTCGTGTCCTCACCCACGCTGCTTGAACTGCTTGCACTGCTCGACGGGATGTTCTCCTTGTTGGTGTCGGCTCTAATGGATGAGGCTCTGTTTTCAGACAGGAGAGAAAACGGTGAGCGTGATCTGCCTTCCATCTCACTCTTTCTGTGGCATACTTTGGTCTGTCTTTATCAGCTTGACACTGAGTGAAATGCCTCAGGAAACAAAACACCAAGGTCGTCCTGATACCTCATTTACTTATACCTTCTCCAGCAGCTAACGTGCTGTTTAGCTTTAGTGCTAATTCTATTTACTTTCTATTTACTGTCCACGCTCTTATTGACATTTTCTGCTGTCTTTGGTCTAATGCACTCCTCTAATCCAGTGTGTTACTGATCTCTCAGACTCTACAAAGTCTCCATCAACAAGGATTAGGTTCTTTCTGCAATGACTCCAGTTGTTATGACTGTACTGCGTCTCAGCGGTTGAGCTTACCACACAGAACGAAACATTATGATTGTTTACTGTTACCAAAACACCAACTGGAAGTAGTAGCTTTGCAGTGAGGCACTGAGAACAGGGTTTAGTAATGAATGGCATCTTGTTCTTTTCCAGTACAAGATGTGAAGACTCCAGTGTTTTTCACAGAAATGTATTTATATCCTTATTGGCTGGAGAATTTTAACACAACTTGAGAGGTTCTATAAGTTACCTACCTCCGCGGTTTCAGTCTACAAACTGGTAAATTAGTTAGCCTATTTGCGTTGTTTACAATTCTACTGATGACATGCAAGCAATATATAAACATCAGAAAAGGTTGTCCCTTCAATCCGCACCCCACACTGACAGGATACGCAGTTCAATGACACAATTACGAACAAAAAAATATTTTTGCCTTGCATTTCAGTGTTAAAGACAACGTCATGATGAGGTCAGGCTCATTGTACCTGTTTCTTTCCCTGTGTCTCTGGTCCTCCTCCTGTTGCTCTCTCTGGTGTCGACGTCTCTGTCGGGCAGTTGGTGTTACACTTGGAGATGGTGGACACAGGGTCAACTGACTGTCCTCTGAAGTTGAACTTTGGTCCCCTAGAGGGTTAACGTCAAAGAGGTGCTGCTCCACTGTTGAACGTATCGTCCTGTCCAGATAACTTAAGGACAAGACAAAAAAAAAAAGAAGAAGAGAGAAGTTGATTAAGAAATTTTAAACTTTATGTTTCATAATAAGTAGAACAAATGAGTTAAAAGAACTAGCAATGCTACACTACGTTTCATGGCACTATAGGGACAGTAATAAATTCCACTTACTTTACCACATCTGGTCTGCAGTGGACAGGAGAGAGGTGGTTACTGAGAGAAAAACAAGAGGGGAAGCAGGTGAGTTCACACTACAGAAACAGGTGGTCACAACAGGTCACTGAGCAACGCTGAAAGTCTCCCGGGCTCTGGTTCTGGGCCTAGGTGACCAAGGCATCTAGTGTGCATGAGTGAGTGTTAACTTTGGCTGTGTTCAGAGCATAAGTAGGTCCTCTGAGAGCAAAGAGGCCGGCTTCTATGACTACCAGTTAGCCCTACAGTAGAGTATGTGTAGTCTGTTTGTCAGTAGGTGCTCTCCATATTGCTCTGTGGCTTCATCTATATCTGTTGTTGTTGTCCCCATGACATAACTTCTGCTATGATTTGGCATTATATAAATAAAACTGAATTAAATCTAATTTTATCAAAACCCACAAAGGCATATAATCTGCAAGAAGACAGTAACAAACAAATGATAGGTGGTAGACCAGTGCTGATAGATCTACATATACCTACAGTTTGGTATGTTATTGAAGGTGCATCTAGCTACAAACTTTCTTGATCCTGAGGGAAATTCCAGAGGCAAAGTACCGTTCAGTGATTGATTCAGTGATTTTTTTTTCTATAGTATACCATTCATGTTCATTCAATGTGTTTCTGAGGGGAAAATCTCAGACACCTCAACATTTTAATCAAGATTAAACCAAACTGATCCACAAATTCTATTCTTCATTCCCCAACATGCCCCTATAGCTTTCACAGACGTCATGTATGCTTTTCCTGGAGTACGGCTACCTCACTATGTATAGGGGTGACCTGGAAAAGCTTCCATAAACAGTGGTGTTGACAGTAATAGCACAGCTTGGCAGAGGCCACATAGGGTGCACTGATAAAAGGAGAGATAATAATGGAGTGACGTTGTGAAGGTGACTGTTGTGAACCTGTGTAAAAAATGGCAGGGACTGATATTATGTAACTGTAAGCGAGGATAGTAAACCAGATGAAAAGGTGGCTATCGTGTGAACTAGATTATCGAGTACATCATCATCGTAAATGTGGTTGTTTTTATTGTTGGTGTTAGCACCTGAGCTCATGACTAACAATATTTTTCTCATGTGAAGACTAAACAGATCTTTCACTTTTATTTCAGACAGCTGGAAAGTAAAGAGGACAGACAGAGTAGTGAAAGTTGTGTCAGCTAAAGCTCACAGGTGCTCCAGAGGCAGCAGACCAAACCGCTCATTTATCTCTGTGCACAGCAGGAAAAAGTTTAGCCGACTACCTAATAATAGACCTGGCACTGCATGCAACAGGTTAAAGCAACAGAAAATGGTTTAATGGATTACTAATGTTGACTTAACCTTAGACTTTAATGCCTGTAAATGTCAGAGGCATGAATTTATGAAGTGTAGTGGACATTAAGGCTTGAAATATGACAGAAGTTTCTAGATCTGTCTTTCGAAGACTGCCCTGCATGCTGCAGTTTGCTCTTGATATGAAGGTGATGAGAGGATCCGTTATATAACTGGAATATGTGCCAGGAGTAGATGGTTATCATACAAAGCAAGTGTACTGTGACCTATGGTACAATTTTAGTACTGATACTGTAACAGTTTAAGACAGTGGTTCCCAACCTGATTGGCTTGTTACCCCTTAAAACATAACACAGTCCACCTGTGACTTCTTATTACAGGTTATGACTTTGGTGTGGACTATTATAAGCAACCAAGAATGAACTTCTCAGATTGTTTAATTCAAAGGAAGCCAGAAATTACAGAAAAGGGAATGTCTTAAAATCATCTTATGACCCTTCAGATTTATCTTGGGACCCTACAGAATAATTAGTGTCCTTGTTTGGAACATCTGTCCAAGTATATTGAGAACTACTGACAACCTGAGTAAAATTCTTTGTATATGTCCACATAATTCATTGATTCTGATGAAAATGCAAAAGCTAATTGATTCATTGGACCATTTTTGTGTGTTTCTTCAACCTTTGTTTCTTCAACCTTCAACCACTGTATAGATACTAGATTTGGGGGTTAAAGTTCTCAGAAGACTGAAGTCTTACAAAAACTCCCTATATGGTGTTCTGGACTGTAGCGCATTTTGATGACATCCTGAAATACACTAACACTGTTCAGGCAAATCTACTATCTAATACCTGTAATATGAAATCAGGTTCCTTATATATCAGCCAGTATCACATTAAGCTGTTAATGAAATAAACAGCTGAGCGCAACTGCATGAAAGTCGTAATTAAATATCTTGTGGACGCTATCATCGTCCCAAATAGACTTCGGGTTGGCACGGTATAGATAAAGCGCATCCATTTGGCCAGCGCAAGAAACTGGCTAGAAACAACTTTACACCACTTTCGTTTTACGTCACAGATGCAACAGTATGAAACCAGTCAGGTATGAGACAGGATTGTTGCGTGGTGTGTAATGGTGACAGAGTTATGAACTACTGGCCGAAGAGAAACTGTCTGACTGGCAAGAGGAAACATAACAGAAATATCACCACCAGAATATGAATGAGCCAGGCCAACAAGCCTTTTTAAACACATATATCTAAAAATCTAAAATGATACCACTAACCCCAGTGAAATGTTTGATTGGGAACCAATCAGCTAGTGTAACACAATGATTGTGTAATTTCATTGCCCTGTTGTAAAAGCTTTATGTCAGCTATAAAGACCTTTAGAGGCACTCCCTGTCTTTCTATTAACACGAGAAAACAGTGACATGGAAACAAACTTGCTACTGTTTGTTTAAATTATAAGAATAGCTATGGACCAACTTGAAAAGGGATACAAAGACGTTGTATAAGTTGATTGGTCAAGGTTTGCTCCAGTCAGTCCAGAGCAAACATGAACTTGGATTGAGGTTTACACAGCACAAATAACATACACAAGGCAAGGGTATTTGTATAATACCTGCTATAGTGCTTTAGCATGTTGACATCGAACAGAAAACAAGAGGCCCAAGAAAAGCGCCTTGGGGAACTCCACATCATTTTTGTATGCTCATATGTAATTATTAATTAACACAAAGGATTCTGTGTCCTTCAAATATGATTCAAACCAATTTGCCACCGTTGCCAGAGAGTCTCACCCAGTTTTCCGGTCCGTCTAGTAGACTAGAAATGTTTGACTAAAAAACATTGAAGACAATTGTTTAGGTCCAAGAAGGTGTGGAAAGCAGCCATTTTAGTGATTTTGTTTGATGATGATGTTTAATTATTCATTGGAAAGTTGTGTAATTGTTCTTTTTTCAGGGTAAAGTAGAGAAATGTTGACTATATGCTGACGGTCTGATGCCATGCAGTTAAAAGTATTTTTGAAATGAAGGGACTGTTGCACATTTTCTTCTCAGATATTTTAGTTGATTGATAGTATTGATTTTGTTGTCCTAATCAAATTAATTGGATTCTAGAACAATACTGCCGTTCTTGTGTTTGATTTTATCCGCTGTACCTTGGTACAGCCTAATAAGGCAAACTTTTGGTGACCTTGTTAGTCATATCAGTCTCGTCAGCCTGGCCAGGAGAGCTCTTTTTGTCGTCTTTGTTATCAGCAAGGTTGGTGTTACAGAATGTACTTGGTTGGGATGGAGGCAGACGAAGGGGCAGAGACTGGGGATGAATTTAATGCCAGCAGTAACTGGTGCTTCTAATTTGTCAGTGAATTCCAAAAGGGTGAGTGAAGGGGGGAGGAATTAGAAGACTGATCCATGAGCTGGTTGTCAACACGCTGACATTGAGGCAGTGATGTTTTGTCTTAATGATGCAGATATAATATCTATATATATCTTGAGTGTGGCAATCTTCTTTAACAATTTATGATGCTTTAAGTCTGGAGATGGGGGAAACAGCTAACCTGGCTTTATCCAAAGGTAACAAAATCTAAATTTGTGTTCTTAACCAGGGGTCATCATGAGGCTACCAGAGAACTGCTGGAAAATCCAGGAATGTCCTCAGCCAAGAAACAGTCTGACTCCTGTAAAACCAAAAATTAATTTTGTATGTTTTGTAAATTTTTGTGCAACTTAAACATATGGGATACTGGGATTAATAAACAAATATGGGGCGCTGGTACCACTCTTCTAAAGAAAGATTCTTTCTTTGCAAGAAATTGAATAATAAGAATAGAAAAAATAAATTAATATGTTGAATCATTCATTTAAAGATATATGATGGATTCATATATCGTTCAATTCTTGTTCTTATTGTTCAATTCTCTGACAGCTAAAACACTTAATTGAGCGACCATTTACAAGTCATCAGCTGGTTTTGAGTTTGTTGGTGTCTGTAGGATTTACTGAACTGTTAAGTCAGGTCTGTAATGAAATGATAGGTCTGGGTTTAGTTGTACAATTGTGCTATGTTGTTTTACTGGGTGTGAATTCAAAAAGCCAGCAGTGCAAGTTTTGTTGTCTTTACAAGAGCTTAAAGTTTGCTTTAGATAATTGCTTCATTCAGGACCTTTTAACTAAGGAAACTGCAACGCAAATACTAGTGAGTACAAAATTATATGTTTCTGGAATTAGCGTCTGTGTTGGTGTTTCAAAGTCAAGTGTTTTTTAAGGCATAAAACGCAAGGAGGAAACCACTCCAAAGCTTCCACAGCAGAGGCTTATACCAGTTAAATCCTCTGCATTGTGTACCCAAGGGCATCCATTCAGGTAATCCAGTATTACACCACAGTCAGATATTAGCCAGGACCTTTAGAGTCTTTGGTCAACACACACATAAGAAATTATTTTGATCTATGATCCATTTTGACTGGGCTGAGGTTAAGCTCCCATGTGGCAGCCTGAGTGTTTCTGTATGTGAAGGAATGCACACACACTTCAACAGAGAGAGGAAGTCTGTATGTTAAGTGTCTGTGCATGTGACAAAGTACAAGTAGGCCATGGAGTTAGTCATTGATGAGAGAAAGCAGTTAGAAAGTATCATAGTCATTCAGAGCCACTGGAGCATGACAGACTAGGATGTCTTATGATTTCATTGTCACGTCAATGTCATTAGTCTAATTTTATCAGTTCATTGATTAAAAGAGACCAAGACACCAAATTCATGAGCTTATTTTGCCAAAACAACAGTCCAAAGCTTTTTGAAGTGTAGCATGGCTCCATGAATAGTGATGCTCTTCTTCAAAACTGGACATGTTAAATCTATCCTTCTAGAACTATCACAGTACTGCACTAACCTGTCCAGAATTAAGAGAAAAGCTGGTGTACATAAAAGTACAATAACCATATTCAGTACGTGGAATACAAGGTCACTGTATGCATTTATACTATATACAGACATAAGCCTGCTTGTGTATCAGAGTGTGCATGAGTCATGGGAGATCTATTGGGACTTCATGTGACTTGCAATTGTGTGTAGTAAAATGTCATCTGCTGAGTGCAGAGATTATGTAATGAATACAAAGAGATTACATATCCCATACTACAGTAATACAGGTTATAACACTGTGTTATATACTACACACACTGTACATAGCTGACTCAGTGTTGGATTAGCACACTAGTTGGGACCTTTGATACTCCTTCATGGATTTGCAAAAGCTACAAAAGTCTGTATATGTGTATTAGTAGTGACAATCTACATGTTGCTACCTGTGCTTCTGCAACAGCAAGATTTTTATTACACAATAAACATTTTAGGACACTTTTAATGTTCAAACTTCAATGTCAAATTTTTTTTATATGAAACGATACAATCAAAGTTTTATCCGAGTCCCTGATCTTAGTTCCTCTGACAATTATGCTGCAAAGCTTTTTGTCCTCTGTCTATTCACTTCTTTTTGATAAAAAGAAATAAAGATGCTTCATCACACAAACAGCCATATCAGCTCCAAGGTCATATCAGCAAACAACACTCCAAAATGTGCCAACTGCAAATGACTAAGTGAAGAAGTAGCTGACTGACTAAGCAAGCTGTTTAGTTTTGAAGGCCTTAGGTCAACATTCACTGAAAGCAAACTGGGAAACAATGACATACAGCTTATAGATGATTAACAGGCATTTATCAAGAGGGTGTGGTGAGGTTGTAATAAAATGTTATCACTTGCACGTGCAAAAACATTTCGCTTTTCTTCACTATTTTTGATTGAAACAATGATCGAAATAGTTTCAGTTATTATTCTGTTCAATAATCCCGGACGTGTCTTTTGCTGAAGTGGAGTGTCTGAAACATGTGCCGTGGCTGCCTCTGCCACAATAACCAAACAGTGGTGAGCAAACTGTTGCATGTGCACACTGCCCTGTTTTCCCTCTAACTGGTGGTTCTATTGTTTCCGATGATAATGCACTAAGGCAGCACACAACCACTTCCCCCAACACACCTCCACTTCAAAACAACATGCTGTCACCCAGATCTGCACGCTTTCTAATGCAAAGAGAGAGAGTGGAGGCCTACCTCATATAGAAAGGAGATATTGGCCTCTCTTCTTCTTGGGAGCTGAAATATGAAAACAAACATATATAATTAATTGCAGGATGTGGTCATGAAGTGCTGTGGCTTAAAAACATTAAGCCCCCCCCCCCCCCCCCCCCCCCCCCCCCCCCCTCTCATCACTACATGTCACTGGAGCTGAAAATAGGAGCATAAGGCTGGCTTTTGTCTGCAGAATAATAGCCTTGCAGTGCTACAGATCAGTGGCTTTGTGGAACTTGTCTCTGGTAATTATTATGAACCGAGAGAGAAAAATGGGTGCTGCTCTAGAATATAGGCAGGCTGCTGCTGCCACTGGACGTACGCCAACAACACATGATGAAATTATGCAACGATAAGAGGAACTCTGTATTGGCACTGAATGTTGAGGTTGCTTAACATTTTCATATCCTGGCAAAGGCTGAAATTTTCATAATAACCTAGTCTTGTTTGCCTAAGCAGAGCTGAGAGCCGCATTGTTGTCTCTAAAGTCAAAGCAGCAAGAAAAACACTGCTACCAAAGCTTAACTGTTACACCATGTAACACATAAAATAGTGTTAAAGTGTTAAATAAAACCTGCCCTTATGCATGTTTTTCATTCAATATAAGTCATTTACTTTATAAATAAATAATAATTAATGTCTCATGTTAAATGTGTTTATAGCTGCAAATCAACCAGATTGTAAATTATAAAATATATTAATGAATATGCTGAGTACAGGGTGACTATTCATCATTTTGGGACTTTATTTGGACATTCACCTGTGACAAGCAGACACTTGTTGGGACAACATGAGCTTTATCAGTGTTCTCAATTTACAAATATGCACCAGGAAGGACTTGAACAAAAGGTCGGGTTAAAAACAATGTTGACAGACCAGGTACAGGAGATGCAGACAATGTCCATTCCACACATTTGACACTTCAACTGTTCAACTGAGTATTTATGACTTAGAGAACATCAAGAAGTTTGTTTTTGGTTTATTCTCCAAAACAGTTTCACTGAATGTTTCAGTACTATGCAGAATATTTTGTTCATAAATAAAGATTTAGCAGTTGGGTGATTTATTGATGAGTCCATGGATGGAAAAATACCCAGCAACTATTTATTATTTATAATTTATTGATTATCTGTCTAAAAGCAAAGATGCCAAACACCCTTGTTTCTCCTTGTTATTGTGATTATTTGCTGCTTTTCGACATTTTGTTTGTTGGGATTTGGCCTGTTGGTTGACTTTCAGATTTTTTTTTCAGTTTATCAAGTAAATAATTGGCAGATTGTTTCATAAAGAAAAATATCTGTTGCAGCCCCATCTTCTAGATAAATATGATATATAAATATTTCAAGCAAGATTTGTTTCTGTTTAGTCCTGACTAAAATTAAAGTTTCCTGTACTTTACACTATACAGCTCAGCAGAGGCCAAAATGAGCAGTCACGCCATATTGTTGACTGATAAAGTAGCACAAATATTCAGTTTTGCTTAATGTGTTGAAGAGAAACAGAAAATAAACAAAATTAAACTGAGACTATTTCAACTATGACATAACTTTTTCTACTGAACCAATACACTCTCAGTCTGATCGTAGGTTGTAAACATGTCGAGTCTCAGATGTTCTAAAACAGAAAAAACAGAGTTGTTTTTGACCCATTTGGTGAATGTTCTCTGATGTGTTTTGGTACGTGACGTGCCTTCATGTGGCTTACTGTAAGGGGCAGGCATGCCGAGGGGAGGGAAACCACATTGGTCCTTTGGGACGCACCTCAACAAGTTCAAAACAAAGGATTTAAGTTTCAGTGCAGGCAGGAATGAAAATGGGCCAGAGTTCTTTGAACTTTCTTCTCGAATGACACAATGTACAGGAAATGTGTCTGAGTTCCTTGATACAGGTGTAGCACAAACACTTCCAAATTCTTTCAGAACCTCAGGGGTGAATGAATTTCTTCCCCACACTCATGTTCTCAACTGGTATTACACAGTCTGGCAAGCGTATTAAAATAATGTGTGCTGTCACTGCCGCCGTGAATTGCAAAAGCGGAAATCCTGCTTACCCACTACCTTACTGAGGGGATAACGAGAAGCTTTGGAAGGGGTACTCGGAAAGGGCCTGATCCGTCCGGGGAGAATGGAAAACTACCAATGGCAAGTTGTTAAATCTGGATATGCTCCACTTTTTCAACATTTTAAAAATGTGTAGACAAAGGCAGTCTGGCTTAGTGGATGCTGGTCCTCCAGAAAGTTTTGGCAGGGTCCCTCTCCTCCTCACACCCTGACCCGTCTTACTTTTTCCAAAATCCCTCTACAACACGCAACAACACTCACTGTAGTGCAATTAAATCAAGGTCTAAGTTCTTATTAAATCTCAGATAATAATAATTTGGAGAGGTTGGCTTAATGCTGCCGATTACAGTTGTGATTAATTGTAAAGTGAAGCTATTCTTTGGCTGGTAATGCAAAACAAAAAGTGAAAAACAGTTTGGCGAGGGAAGAAAGGCATCGACTATAAATTCTTTTTTCTGTAATTTACTGCACTGATTAATAAAGAGCCAAGAAGGATTTGGGAACTTTGTAGCCAGAGTCCTCTTGTGCTCAGTCTCCAGTCCATTCAGGACCCCCAAGACATCGGCTTTTCGGTGGGTGCTGGACATTCTTAGAATAACTCAGAGGACAAAATGTGTGTTGGTCACGACCTAAAGCATTTGTTGGATAAGTCTTGCTAAGCTATGCTTGGTATATGCTCATTCCAGCAGAGAAAATGGTGTTAAAGCAGAACAGAGCATGCTTCAGGTTTTTAACAGAGGCGCAGACAGATCTGTAGATGAAGGTAACTATTTTCAGATTAAATATGACAGGCCTCAGTTCTCACACGCATCTTGTTTGCTTTTAACTGACAATCAAACAATCAATCAATGACACATTAAAACACCACATTTCATTAACATAATAGTGGCTAAAAAAAGAAATCACAGACATAATGTAATTTGGGTTGTAAGTATCACATTTGAGAAGCGATTTGAGAGTGAATCGTTGGTATTAATGCTTGAAATGTTGGCAACAATGATCAAAATTATCTTGTCTGTAGTATCTTAAACACATGAAATGATTTTGACTACTGACTTGGTACGCCTGCAGTCATCCTGCAGTCGGATACTTGCCTTGATCCAACTATCTAGACAGGTATCTGACTTATGTGTTAGGAACCTAAACATAAAACTAAGTATCTCAAACCTCAGCGAAGCTTCAGCTGGTGGGGACTCTCAGGCATGAGAGGAAGCCTCTTGGATGAACTGTGAATAACTTCAAGAATAAAACAGAAACTCTACATGACCTAGTACTTCTAAATATCATGTGACCTGACTCTTCATAGACCTGAAATTTAACATAAGTATCTAGAAATATGATGAGGGGCCTCTGTCCTGTATGAGATTTTGAAAAAAGGCTTAAACTTCAAAAGTGCAAGAGAACCAGTTTGATCCAGCCACTACGTTCGTGCTGGATATATGTGCTGTCAGGCTTTCAGGCTTGACGGATGAGACTTCCTGAGAGGTGGCCAACAATACCGTTATACCAACAGAGAACCTGTACTCACACCACACTGCAACGTTCCTCACTCCCACCTATTTCCAATGGGCTTCTAAGAAACCCAATGGTTACATCACAACTTTCAGTGAACCATGGCAACCCCACACAAAAGCCAGTATGCATCCCCTACGTGCAACTACGCAATGTTGAGAGCATAATAAGTTCACATGACGCTGCTATGTTGGCTCATGTGCCCCGTGTGGTGAATGAGGCCGGTGTCATATTTCAGATACAGGTGAGACCATTGTGGCGTATAAAATTACTGGATTCAAGTATTTGATAAAAAGGAGGCATGGTGTTATGTTAAAGATATTAAACATGGTCAGACTGTGATACAGCACAGAGGTCAAAATGAGGATACAAGAAGATCTAAAAGTGGAGACACCAATAGGAAACCTTGAGGATGATGTTTTGAGTGGGTGCTGAAGTGAGCGGGGTGATTAAGGGCAAGAGTAGTTCCTAGAATGAATGGTGTGATGTGTCATATCTAATACACATGCCGTCAGATAAATAAATAAATAAAAGTTTTTTAAATACAGGTAAACATAACTTCTGAATTTCATATTTAAAATGCTACAAAAATCTAAAAAAATAAGATTTTAAATTAAATATCAAAGTAGTTCCTTTATTTGGTATGTCACATGTTTAGCCCATTTGGCTGAATTGGCTCCTGAAGGTGCTGCACACATACAGTAGCAGTGCTGACACAGATATGTCTGACACATACCTATGGAAAGTGAGAGCAAGCTGACAAGCCAGCATGAGAGCAGCTACAGATATGAAAACACAGATGAATCCACTGATGGAAAATTATCATATATTTGTTATGAGTTTATGTGTCAAAATCGCAGCTACTTAAAACTTACACAAACTCATAAACATGATCTATTTTGTCTCTCTTTTTGTACATTTAATAGCTCCAGTACCTTTAATTTATCGACACTACGAGTGAGTATCAAAAGCCTTCTTGTATTGAAGATGTCTTTTAGTTTTTTTTGCAAACTGTGGGTGTCTATTCGTGAATACCAGTGAGTCCAGATTGATGACGCACATCGCTGGAGTCCCCCGTCACCCTGCCCTTATATCTGTCACCTAATGCGACCTGACAAGGAGAGTTTAAGGGTGTGGGGGAAATCCAGAAGATTTACTGATACCCTGACATGGTGAGGAAAGCTCTTACCACCTTGGAAGTATTACATTTGCAGCTTCATGTGGACAGGAACATCTGCTCCATTAGGAGCGATGATTAGCCTAGTTGATTTAACAAATGTTACACATGTAATACTGTTCATAATTCATTATCTAACAAGCAAAGAAGAAGAACTGAGGATGGAATTACTTTTTGAAATTGTTTGGGTGTACTTTTTATTGCCAACAATATGTTATACAAATCATATTTCATTTCTATGATTTTGAAATATGTGAAATTGCATTGATATTCAGTTTGTAGGTATGCATGAGAGCAGTCCTCTCTGCGTGTGTCGTACTAAACTTTCATGTAATGTGTTAATGGATCTGGTGCTGACACAGTTTGCAACTCTGATTAATGTCATACTAAAGGTCACCGGTGTGTTCGACAAGCTGTCGTAGAAGCCAAAACAGCATCATCACTTCTCATCTTAGCGCTTGAATATCACGCATATGACATTTAATGCTTTGGCCCACATCATATTTTGTAGGTTTTGTTAGTTAGTTCACTGAGACAAATTCCACACGCGGCCTATCGTCAGTGGAGTAGTGAAACTGAATGGGAAACATGACAGAAATGGAAACACACACAGCGGATAAAGTGGATTTGGGGTGTGTGAGACGAGGTTTTTTAGTGTGATTTTTAAGCTAAACAGTGAAGGTGTGATCACAGCCGAGGTTAATGCTAGTCTAAGCCCCTTGGTCAAAGCACGAAAGAGCCCCAACAACAGACACAGCTGTAGACTTGCTATTCCAGGACTGAGGACACTCGATACCAAGTGGTTCCAGTTTCAGCTTCTTATAATAGGCTTGTTTGCATGCCAAAGGCACATTGCCACGAGGCCTGGGCTTTAGATCCCTGATCGCTGTCAAACACTCAGGATTCTTCAACCTCTCCATCCGCTGATAGCACATCACTTATGCAAACTGTGGTCATAACCTATTTACTGCCGCTAGAATCCCACCAAGAGTTTGACATCACAAAACGAGAAATAGTTTAGTTAAATAGTTTAGTGGGTGGTCGTAGTTGTTTTGTGTTATCTGACCCTAGGTTTTGCTTTACAGCAGCCATAAAGGATCATGCTTACAGATAAGACTGTGATCATAATGACATCATAAACTTGCAGTAGTAACCGACTTTATTATTATAGTATAGTGAATTCAGTTTCTGGTGCATGCTCGTCGTTCTACTCTTGTTGATAGGTTTAAGATATTTGTCTGAAAAACAGGTTTTAGAATAATAGCACAATGTGCACATGAAGCACTATAAATACAATATATTTATCTATTATTCTACCTAGTATTATATTTACAGTGATGGAACTTGCAAAATGCTGCCTAAAAGTGTCAGTTTGTCTCTGCTAACACATTTGATTAACACACCTCTAAGCTCTATTTAACTTGAAAAAAATATCAGTTTGTATTTGTAATTTTCTTGGACACACTAACCTGCTGAGGGCCTCCATGCTGCCAGAAGGGCTGACATCGAGGTGGCTCAGTTGCGAGGCAGTGTCTGGGGTATCTTGGCGATCCAGCGGAATGGGAGCTGTCTCCATCGCCTCTGGACTGGGGCTCCTCAGCTCGGAGGTCAGGGGCAAAATTATTGGTATGGACAGGGGCCTTGCATTGGGCAACTTAGCAGAACGGCGTGGCTGAGGCTGAGGAAGGACTTGAGTCATGCTGTCACTCTTCCCTTTCCTCACCTGTTTTCCACAGAGAGAGAGAGAGAGAGAGGGAGAGAGAAAGAGATGCCAACAACAGGTGAGTCTCGTGATAGGAAATACGAGACAAGCACGAGACGTAAATGATACACAACTGCTAACATTTCTGCAGAATAAAGCAAGCTCATCATACAATCACACAGACACACCGGAGCTTTCAACCTTTGCTCAGGTCACTATAAAACATGCATTCGAAGATCTTCTGAGGTGAGCCAGAGAGCAATAAACCAACCACAAAAGAGGCGAGGTGAAAAAGAGGTTAGCTCATAAAACTGTAAGGTTAGACTGATGTTTTCTTACCGTGGTGACCCTGAGTGGGTATAAACAGCGTGAACCACCCACTGTAGTGTAGTAGAAGAACCTTAACCTAACTACAGCCACGTCATGAGAAGAGCCCTTCTGCATTTTTAACCATGGAAGCTTGAGAGATGTGTTAAAGAATGTGTCACAGCGCTTTCTCTTAATATATATGGAGAGGACTGGTATGGCTGCTAATGAACATTGAGGCCAAATAGCCGACTGGGGCTGTGGTAAACAGAATAAAATGGGTCTGACACCAGCGGCTTAAGTATTGATAATGGTCAAAAACAACCAATGTTAAAAGAAGCTTGGCTCTAGATAAAAGTCTATCGGTTGAATTAAAAGGCTCGCTTTTGTTCAGAACATTTCCATTTGTGGTTTAAACTTAATAGGTTGTTCTAAAAATCTATGAATGCTGCCTCCATTTAGTCATTGGTGCACTTAATGGGTGAATCCTTGGGAGCATAATTAACTTGGAAGCTAGACCTGTTATGGATTTTGCCTCCTAGGGCTTTGTAATCGATTTAGCTAAATTTGACATTCACAGAAAAACCGCAGAGAGAAAAAGTGGACATGAAGTTGTGCTGATGGTGCTGTCATCTTGATTGGTTTATGTTGTTGTTTTTTATGATTAAGGTTAATATGTTTTATAAGATAAGTTAATAAAAGCTTTATTAAATGAATATCATCATATTCATACAGATACTTAGCAACGATTTAACTTCTCCAATATGCCAATTTTGAATTAGTTTCACAAACAACTGAAATTATCCAAAAATTTTAACCCTTCTTGTTTCATTCTTTTCATTTAACTAATTCATTTCATTTTCATTCAACTAATTCAATTTAAATTTACGACAGTAATAAGAGTACAGTATATCATCTGAGTCCACTTTATGGTGTGTAATAATTCTTACTAGACACATTACAGCATTACAAACAAACATACAGTGTGACCATATACCAGGCAGGTAATGATTTCAGACGCAGTCATGGAAACTCCAAACAGCCATAGCTAAAAATCAAACTGCAGGTCAGTTTTCAATAGTGTTAACCAATGACCCGTCATGCAGCGTCCATTCCTGGTTCTCAGTTTCTGCCTATGCATAAAAAAGAGCTAAACAGAGCAACAACATGTAGGAGCTAAATAGGCCAGATGGCAAAGATGCCTAGCAGACCAAAAAGGAGGATGTGACCTGCTTTCTAAATCATGGATTAACTAATAGTTTGTTTATAACCAAAATATGAAAAGACTGAGAAAGAAAGAGAGCCAAAATAAAGTAACTTAATATTTTAATTTGGTATGCTTTCTCTCCAGTAATCTGCTACAAAAGGCACTTGTAGTCGGCCTCTGTTAACTGATCTCTGTTTACTGACTGCTGACAGCTCATTTCCCAGATGTCTAGTTTTTCAGGAGTGTCTTTGCAATCTGATCCAGACCTCTTGTTGCTTGCACAACCGCCACAACTACTTTCACTCACCTTTTTAAAATAGTCATTATCATCATTAGTATGAAAACGAGAAAAAAGCTGACGTTGCATCTATATTTTCACAAGTATTTAAATGTTTTGTGGTCCTTCCATAGCAAGGCTTTCTTGCAATGCTGTAAACAACAAGGTATTAGCGATATTCATCCAATAATAACTGTAGTGCAAAGCTCATGTATGACTGCATTTGTGTGTCCAACAATACACAATAAAGTTCCCCTTTGATCACACATTGTTTATGTTTTTTTAATGACAGGTATAAATCAAACCCTTTAGTGCTCTCTAAATTAAGTGTGTGGGTGGGTTTGTTTTTCTGAGAGCTGTACTCTCACCACTAGACCTGACCCGAGGCTGATAAATATTGAATAATTTATAGACTTAGACCTGGCCTTGAGAGTAAAATCATTTTTTTATGGAGCAGTGTTTAGGAATAATAATATTAATAGGGATTATAAAGCATTAAGGCAGCCCAGCCTCAGTAAAACCAATTTTCATAGGAAGTGAGGGATGTCTAGAAGTCTGTTGGCGTCACCTTTAGCTAGAGAAATCATTCAGCAGTTGGTCAGGTGTAAACCTACTGTACTGATAATGATAATGTAAGCTGCATACTGTCTCCCCTTCATGCCACTACTGTCATGCATACACACACAGCCAGCCCTGCCGACCTGTTTCCCAACCTCATGCCTCCAGACAACCACAGCAGACTCTGTACAATCCTGTCATATTAGTTTATTAGTTTGTCATATTAGTTTACTGCAGTTGGCTACTGTTGTAACACCAACGACAGTTGAATGTTATGTTGCTAGTAGCAACCAACAGCTGCATATTATATAATACACTACATTTCTGCCATATTCTATGAATAGAGCCCCATAAATCTTACAAACTGGACCTTTAAGTAACTGCTGAATTACTGTTAAATATTTATTATTTTCAGTTTTGTGGATATTAACTACATGAAATACTTTGTTGCGCTGCCTGTGACAACTTAGATAGTTTCACTCTTCCTGATTTGTAATCACTATCATTGAATTTATTGTCCAATACTGTCTTCAAAGTTTCACAATTTCTTCCAATAAAAACCTCAAATGCAGCTCGTAAGTCATCGACCTTTAGTGGAAGTGTGTTTTGCTTGCAACATAGAGGATAAAGGAGCTACCTTCTTAGCTTAAAGCTTAAAGAAACTTCAGGCATTTAAAATCATTCTTAAGATTTAGTTACATACCTGCTCTGCTTAAAGCAGAAGAATTTTCACTGACTAGCGAGGAAAGCAAACATCTTTCATCAGCAAATGTTTTTAACCTCCTGAGCTTATCTCGCTGTCAGTCAGCATTTCTTTTATCTACAGTCCCATTGGTCTTGATATCTACACCGCATTTATGGCATCAGATCTTTGTTTAAAACTTCAATAAAAACAACAGAGAGATCATTTCAGTCTGTCTTTGTTGTCAATCTCACTCATCATTTTGTCACATATACAAATCTGGACATATATATGCACCAACTCTGCATCTATGTGAGCTCAAAGTAACCGACTTTAAAACAGAATTTAGAGTTTACTTCATTAAAAGTACCTTTCCTTTTCTACCTTGATCAGTTTCTACAGCATGTACAAAAACAGGAAATGTCTAAACCTCGATTGTAATCAAATTCATGACCAAATGCAGCTCTTGTGGCTCTTGTCTTGAGTTCATCTGTAATAATACCACAGCACAGGCGGAACAGCATACCATAGCCCATGTTTTCTCTCCCTGCAAATAAGCGTCTTGTTGTTTCCTGCAGCAGATTGCCTTTATCAAATCACATCATGTGACTGAGCAGCGAGGCCACAGGCATCAGAGGATGTCGGAGAGATGGCCTCAGACTAATCAGCACCAAGGCAATACAGCAGATAAGAAAGCAGGAAGTATTTATTGGAAAGGTGAGAGATAGATCATATTAACCATTAACACTAAATCATAGTGATTAATGACAAAAAACAAATTGTTTTCTGTACCTTCCTTTTCCTCGGCCTCGGCTGTGGAGTGTTAGTGGAGGATTTGTTCAGAGCTTCTGCTGTTTGTGGTGGATTTTTTTGTGCAGCCTTAAAAAAGGTATGGAGAGAAAATGCAAAATAGAGAGACTTAGAATAACAGTGCATAGAAGCATGTAATGTAAATGTACGTGCATTGATTAAGAAAGCTAAAGGCATTTTAAACAATCCTGGACAAGTGAATGTGTGCAATAATGTAGATAATAAGATAATAAAATGTCATAAATAATATAAATAAAATCTTTTATTACTCTAACCTTTACTGTCAACTAACTATAAAAATACAAATATTAATACTGTAGTACATGTGATGATTTCTCAATTCGGGGATAGACTAACATCTTTCATGATATAACATGCAAATCAGAAATAGTGCTATTCGTAAAGACTCCTATCCTGAGAACAAATTACTTCTCAGAGATGTCCCTTGTCTGCTCAGAAAAAGGTTGTCATCTATTCACACTCAGTGACCTGATTACAATTTCAGGCAGTATACACGAGTCAGCTGACACTGATAACATCTTTAAAGCTCACAGGAACCTACACAGACGCACACAGAAATGGCTTTGGTGCTGGAAAACAGCTTTTCCAAAACATACCCATGTCATGTTATTCACGTCACACAGATCACATGGTTGGTCTTAAAAAGGACTATGTAAGGGAATTTGAAGGGTTCAAGCGAGTTTGACCTGGGAACAACAACACTGCATTTCACAGCAGACAGACTCAGACAGAGATTTCCTAACAGGTATACTGAGAAGAATTAGAACAAAGACGCACGCCTGTAGGCGCGCTGCTGCCATGCATGCACCTTTGTCCTGGGAACTGGTGTTAGTGTCTTTGCACTGTGGTGGCTGGGTGATTTCTTTGTGTCTGCGTCTGTCACCTGTGCTTCCTAGGACCAGAGAGAGTACAAAAGAAGACGGTCACCTTTATAATCCATGTCGTACAGTAGAGTAACAAAAGAAGAAACATATCATGCTTAACAGAGGCCAAGAGGACATTGTTCTCCTGTTTCTTATTGTTGTAACTGTAGCCTCATATACACAGCAGCCAGGAAATATCCTTTTACAGTCAGGGCATAATTTTGGAAGAAGTTCTGAGTGTGTGCATTCTACTTTTGCTTTTGTTGTATGAGCCTTAACAGCAGGGTTCAGAATAGATTTTAACAGGTCTGCAACCTCAAAGACACTCACACAAATACTCATCATCATTTTATGGCAGCACTGGTGATCATATGTGCTGCAGTCAAAGGCATTAAGAGGAAGGTCAGGAGGCGTATGTGTGCATGTTTGTGTGTAAGACGATCTCATTCTGACTGAGGGGTGTCCCATAGGTCAGCGGAGTCTCATGTGGCTGTGCCCCTTACAGACATTCATAACACTGCGCTGACATACATGAGGCTTAAAATGTTATCACAAAAAATTACATTATATTATTAAAGTATTTGGAGATTTAATTCCCCTGGTACTATGAATCTGGACCTTTGGATGTCATGAGCTCAGGTTTCATGCAATTCAGTTTCTCAAATTATTAACATCTTCAGCAGTTTTATTTTGCGTGGTAAGCACAGTGTCACATGGAAACCGGACACTATGTTTTCATGATGTTAAAAATGGTTGGACTGGTACCCTGAGAGAAGAGATGAGAGGTTAAACCCACAGGGGACCTAACTAATGGTCACTGCCAGGTCACCCCACCGTGGCATCAGATGGCCCATGTCACGTTTGAAATGTTTGCTATAGACTAAAACGAATGATGTGTTTCCAAAAGTGGAATTAAAGTTAAGGTAACCTTCTTTACTGTACTGGAACAAACTTCATCTTCTTGTGATTTCGTGCCGCATTTTCTTATTGCATTTGGGGAATTAAAAATAGAAAAATAACTTCAAAGAATTTAAAGTTTAAATATGTCACACTAACTTAAATGGTTGGTGTGATGACAGTGTGTCTCTGTTCACACTGTCACAGCTTTGATTCTCTGACCTCTCTGTGTTGAGGTTTGCTTTATGATCACAAGATGTCCCTCTAGGTGAAACACTTTGAGGAAGTGGGATGTTTTAGGAATATTCACTTTTAACTGTTTACTTTATATATACTTATTTATTCTGCTACTTTTTATGCTAAATAAATAAGACTTTGAAAAAGTTGGTTTTCTGTGCTTGGTTTGTTTCTTGCCTCCAACAGCCACAGACAGAGCAGGAAGATACTGGATGCAGGAAATGCAGCAGACCAGACAAACCGGCTAATCAATAAAGATATCAACCATCGAAGCAGCAAATATAAATCAACAACCAGAGGTCCAAAACAGCCACCTGTGGAGGAGTTGCTCCTGTGAGGCTGTGATATAAGATCAATAGTTAAATCAATTTCAGCATGACACTACGACCTTATATAAGCCTATAGATATTATATACATCGCTCCTCCGAGTGGGTGGGCAGAGGGTGAGGTCACAGGCCAGAGAGGAACTCATACTGTTTAAAGTGCATGGGCACAACATGTGACTCATAGTCAGTTGTCTACATTGTACTGACCACCAACACGGATCTATTTCATATAAACATCAGCATCTGGTGTTCCTGTGAGTATACAACACCTTGACAATAATAAGGGTGGACAGTTCTTCTGTGCTGCCTTCTCTGTCTCTGTCAGCCTCAAATATGCTGCTGTAGTTTTGGATGAGCTTGACCATGATCTTGTTACAGATATTTTGGTCCTTTATTGCCTCGAAACCAGGAGACACGCTGGAAAAGAGGGAGAAGAGAGGAAAAACAAGAAATTAAAGTAAACACATGAGTTTTCATCACATTCTTTGAAAATATAAAAGTAATAGTTATTTATGTATTAATGTTTTTTCTGGTTTCATTTTCCTTCTTTCATTTTGCAGCTTTGAGTGAAACTGACAGTGATTTGGATACATCAGCGAGTCGATATGAAACCTGAATTCAGCTGCCCCAGTAAGCATAACGTCTGATGCCACTGAACAGCTGTGTGAGATGTACACTGGGCTGTAGGTCTAATTATATAACATCAACACACACACACACACAAGTACGGCCGCTGATCAGGAGAACAGGTTGTACAGTATGAGAGAGTATCTTCTTCTCTATTCTGTCAAGTTAGACCTGATCTATTTACCAGGCTGGGTCTCCCAGCCTGAACAACCCAGTGTGTTACTGGAAATGCCCGCCAGTCATGAGTCTGGAGAATGGCCGCTGTAGGTATGATTTGAAACTCTCTGTCCAGTAAGCCCATCAAAAATAGATCAGTGAGAACAGAGGTACTAAGCTCAGCAGCTGCAGCACTGATGCATCATTTATTTACGAACATCATAGTAACATTTGAAATGACACCAACCATTTCTCATACGTCACATGACACTGACGACGCTGAGTCGGTTATACTTAAACATTTGATTCCAGAAGTTCATACAGATCAAAAACATCAATGAGACATTTATGAACATTTTAGTGTAATGTAGGCATCACATGCAGACTTTGCTCATGATTTTATCTCCACTAAATAAACCACAGCACCACCTGCTGGTCAAATGTTTTGAAAGAGACCAGTACAGACAGAACTTACAGTACAGCAGCGATGTGATCAATGTCTACTTTTATGTTGATACTCTCGGTTTATTTGTGATTGTAAGCATACATGTGCCTGTTCTTCTCGATCAATCTACTTAGGTGTTACCCAATATTGGCACCACTACAAAGTTATCTGAAATACAGACCTAGACATTTATTCTGTTTCAAGTATAAACTTACAAAAAGGTGACAGGAAGTGACAAAATGTACAAAAACAGCTGTGAGATAAACTTGTCTTGTGGTTCATTATTTTACTCAACATGTACCGCATGTTACAAGAGTGTAATCATTCACCCATCCTACTGCTCTGACATATGAACCCGACGTTGGATATCTGACTCACTAAATGGAAATAGGGCAAAGATGATTGAATCTTTCAGCTTTAGCTGTCTAGTTGTCTTCCTCCGTTACTTAAAGACTGCAATAGACGCGTTTTGTAAAGGTCACGGCAAACACAGCAAACTTTCAGGAATGCCGGTTATGTTCTTCAAGGATATGAACACACCGCCTCCTGTGCCCTTGAGTGTGAATCACAGAAACCAATGACAGACTGAGGCATTCATTTCACCCTGACCTACTAATTCAATATTAAATTGTGAGCATGATAATGGTAAAAGTATAAGCACTATATTCAATATAGTAAGTAACATTTACTGTTCACTTTTCCTGACTGCAGACAGATAAAGTTAGTGATATAAAGAGACAGAAAGCGAATACTCAACCTAAGTTAATCAGGTCAGCAGAAACACGACTCCAAATGAATGTTAATGTAACTCTGTATCTGCTGGATGTGTTTATAGGTAACTAGTTGCTAACATGTTCATCAGATCAACTTCTCATATTATTTGATATTAAGAGACAGCTTGATGTGGTGCCCACAGGAGCCCCAGAAACTGTATTAAAGCTTTAATAATACATGTAACTACTTTGTTAAATTGTTATGTTGTTCAGTATATGAAGATATATTCATTTTAGCAGCTTGACCGCAAACTGAAAACTCACTGGAAGACACTGGGTCCGAACACAGTGGCGAGGTTGAAGGCAGTCATGCGGTTTTCCTTGTGGTTGCACTCCACAAGGGTGAGGAAGTGACAGAGGTAGCGGAGGAGGCTGTGGTGGACGTCTGGTAGCTGCTGGAGCAGGTCTCTCATGTCTGACCAGGAGACATCATCACCGCACTCTACAGACACACAACAAGATATCAGGACAGGTCAATGGTTGGCATTGTGCTAAATTTCATTTCTTATAGTCAGTGCTTTTCCTGTTCAGTAAAACTGAAACTTCTGGCTAAAATTTGCCAGTATAAAAACAGATATTTGGTATTTTGCTCAAGTCTTTTCACCCACAATCAAATAACCAAGAATCAAATAATGTGTGCTCAGTGATATAACAAAACTTATTTTACTTTGGAGCCGGAAAACGTAAAACATAACTTGGCTTTTAGTGAATCACTTGAGTCCAAGTTGAATAAATAGTTTTGCAGCTGGTCTCCAGCAGGCAGCGGTAACTCCATCCACCTGCTCTCTCTAACATTTAATCTTGAGTTGTGGTAACGAGTAATACGTGTGCATTAAAGCAAAGAGCCTGAAAATATGTTGATGCTATTACTCGGGGTATATAATTGGGTCAGAGTTGGATAAACGGATATGGGTACTGATCCCAAATGAATGAGTGACGCAAATGTTCTGCATGCGTCTACGTGAGTGCGTGCATGCCTATGAAAGCGAGTATGTGTGTACGACTGTCTGAGTAAGTAAAGGGCGAGGGGGTAAAGTTCAGATTGTGTGTATGTGCGCAAACAAGTGTGTTAAGTATGTGGTCGTGTGTGATTTTTTTTTTTGTTGTTGTTTTTACAGGTTAGTACATTAGACAAACACACATTAAGGGATGGAAAAATATTTCATGCAATGAGTCAGAAGACCAAATCGCTGCGGTGGTGACACAGAGGGAGGCTGGCAGAGTTCATGGACTTTAAGGTGAGAAACAACATTTCTATTTGCCAAAGAGGTTACACCTATAATTAAAACAAATAAAATAAATTAATAAAAACTAATACATGACTAAATGTGGCAGCATCAATATCAAAACCGTTTGAGATTTGTGTTTGTTCTTTTCCATCTAAACTTTGTGTAACTGAAAAGAAATCTATAGTTATGCTCTCGGCTTGATTTTATGGATAATACTATTAAAAACATGCATATAACATTAACAAATGTAGTTGCATGTTGTTGTATATTAAGTTTATTCCTGTTGTGTCTTTGTATATGCAGAGCTGATATGAGATACATATTTCATTGCAAATGTACTGCAGCCCCAGAAAATATAAAATATAAAAGACAGAAACTGAGAATCTGGACTTTGAACAGCCTGAACTGCCAATATGAGAATATGTTTTGCCTTGACAGCTAAATTTCAAGTAATCTGTTAATTAATATGGTTTTCCTGGGAGCGATAGAGTCACCCATTAGCAAGAAGATAATTAATAATTATTATAGATTATTTTTATACTAGTTAATCATCTTTATTAATTAAATAGGTAATCATTTAGGATCTAATGTGTCAAAAAAGAATGACAAATATCACAATTCCAAGCGTACACCCTATAATTTTTTAACAAGAACTCTCCACAGATATATTTTAACCAGCAAATGTATGGGATTTTCATGGATACATGACTTAAAAAATATTAATTGATTATCAAAATAGTAAATTAATATCTTTGTATTTATCCACTAAAGAAAAGAAAAGAAAGGAAGCTGTGTGGGATGTTCATTAACTACAGCTCAGCAGCTCACACCATAATTCCCTCTGGGGAGGACACAAAGCTGAAGGACCTGGCACTTAACACCTCACTGTTCATGTGGATCCTTGACAGGCAGACCCCAGGTGGTCCACCTTCATCCTTAACGCTAGAGTGATGTGTTTTGTGTCACCTGCAATATTCCCTGTACACACAAGACCGTGTAGCCACACCATTGTCAAGTTTTCTGATGACACAGTTGTGGTGGGCCTGATCACTGAAAACAACAAAAATCTGAAGGAAGTAGAGGACCTGACCAGCGGGTGTCAAGACAACAACCTCCTCTTGAACATCAGCAAGACTAAGGAGATGAAAGCAGACTTTGGGAGGAAGCAAGGAAGGGATTATACCCCCTGATTATTCGCTTTGGACAGCCTCAAGTACCTGACCTCGATGCTGCATAATGACTTTGTGGTAAGAAAGGCAAGGCAGAGACTGTTTCACTTCAGACACTTGAGAAAAGCCCAGTTTCTCTTCAAACACCGGTGAATTTATACTCCTGCACCATTGAGAGCACCACACTGGGAACATCACTGTCTGGTATGGAGACAGCACCGAATGAGACCACAAGGCCCTGCAAAAAGTATGCAGAAGAATGTCTATACCAGACATTGCAAAAAGAAGGCTAGGATAATAACTAGAGGATCCCAAACAGCCTTTTCTCCCTGCTACAATCAGGAAGAAGGTTGTGGATACACCAGGCGAGCACTAAGAGGCTCAGGAAGAGCTTCTTCCCTCAGGCAACTAGGAACCAAAACGAGAACACCGCCTAAGGCTGTCACATTTCACTATAATTGAATGATTATATGTGACACATAAATTGAATTGAATCAATAAATCACTATATGATACACTCTATAGGTGAGCAATGCCCAGAAAAGCGGGTATACCCCAAAGCTTTCAACCCAAATGGTGTGAAGCCATTTGGGAGGGGATGTTGGTTTACTTATTTAATTCAGGTCACAGTCTCACTTCAGTCTTACTGTATTTTGTTGAGATGTAGCCTAATTGAGATGAATGTGTTGGTCACTGGTTCTGAACTGATTATCCATTCATTCATCACACACTTTTTATGTTTTTAAATTTGCCAAATACTGGCAAGAAGGTCAAGCCAATTTTACAAAGTACAACAAAATGATTTTATTTAAGTAGTTATGGCTGATTGTTATGCCAGAGAACAGCTTTCAAATTCTGCATTTGGCCATAGGCCCTGAAAAATTGTCTGATATTTATGAGGGTTATGAAGGCAAAATGACTCTTCTCCTATTAAACCGATTAAACCCAGTGAGAGGGGGAAGAGAGCAGAGAGTGAGTGCTGACACTTCCCCTGCCAAATCACTCACATTACCTTTTATTGCCATCCAAGATCCAGAAATATGAGGTCCATCACTTTTCCAGTCACACATACACACACTTATCTCAGCAGTGATTTTATACGTGCTGGGTGGTGCAGATGACTGCGGGGCTAATAGTACATTTCAGGACCTAAATATAGCTTCGCTTATCATCCATTCAGAGCTATGACCCAGATATTTACTACATCTGTGAGGGTATTAATATCAGATAGTGGTTTTGGGAATCACATGATGGTTGTAAAAATGTCAAACCTGATCTTCTTGAGCTGGTAGGATAATTTAAGACAAATACGCAGATAAAATATGACAGAATTGGGGCAATAAGTTGGGGCTGAAACTACTTCTTCGTACCTTGGTAGTGATGTATCAGCGCCCGTTGGACCTCTGAGTCTACCAAACCCTCTGGCAGGTCCCTGAGGTACCGTTTGAGTAAGCTCGCCACTGTACATGAGTCAGATTCATTGAGAAGGTCAACATCCTCGCCGCTCTCCAGACGCTGTTTCAGGGTCTCCACGGCACGCACATTCCCATTGACTCTGAACAGACCCTCCTGATCCAAGGCTGGAGGAAAATAAATGAAACGCTGTGAACGTTAACATTTATTTACAGTTAACTCAAGTCAATCTGGTAAATATTTAATAAGAGAGGCGACTAGGGATGAAATGAAATAATCTTGGGCCCTAAAAGTGATCTTCTTTTACTCTAGTTGAATCCTTTTGTCCTAAATTTGGTATTATGATTGTGATTCTGGCCCAAACAAGCTCAAAAACTATCCTAACTGGCAAAATTCCCATTAAATTTGATACTGAATCATGTTTTATTAGATTGATTTTACCCTTTGTTCTTTCATGTAGTACCAATATTTCCTCTAGCACCATAATCAGGCCACACTTTCTACTTGTACACAGTAAATATATGGAAATGTAACTGGTAACTGATTTTCTTGAAAATTGAATCCCAGTTAAAGGAAATAATTTTGTTTCTGTTAATTCTCACAACTTCCAATCATGAGGACAAGGTAGTTAATCATTTTTTAGAACTTCTATGATCTAACAATGGCAGAATTATCCGTTTATTTCTCCTACATTTTTGTATTGTGAAGTGTTAAACAAAAATATACTTGCTTTTCTATAAACATGTTAGCCACCAACGTCTGAGAGATTCGGTCGTAACGGTCCATTTTAAACAGCGCGGAAGAATACAGGTGAACCGTTGAACACAAGGCATGCTAGCTAAGCTTTAACTGCCGTTATTCCAAGCAGTTACTGTAAGTAGCAACATCCCCTTTAGACTTAAATAGACGTTGGATATAAAGATATACTTATAATGTTGTTATGTAGCCTTACCTCTATAGTATTGTGGTGGTGAACGTGTTTTCTGTAACTCAAATGTCAGTTAACTAACTTCAGTCAGCTAATTAGCATCCTAACAACATCACTGTTGTAGGTCTCCATGGCTACCACTAGATGATACTGTAGAACCATATTTTACTGACAAGTACCTTTAAATACAACAAGACAAAGTGCTTTCTCACTTATCTCTAGTGATATGAAGCCATTTAAATGTCTAAATTTGGATTTGTTTGCTCGGGTTTTAATAGTGCTTCACTATTGTTTCTAAGAGAAGATATACGTTGTTCTTACGGAATGGCAGGATAAGAAAGCAAGGAACGCCTTTTCTACTCAAGAAATAGTTCCTGCGAAAACAACTGATAATATGCTCTGTGGATGATCAAAAGCAAAAAGAAGACCATTTCCGAAAAGAGTTTTTACTTTTGAATTTTTTTATGTTATGCTTCATTGCTCTGAGCACCACAAACAAAATAACATGGACCTCCATGGTATTCAGGTGGAAGTAGACACCCTAGAGATGAAGTTATCGTAACAGCACAGAGCTTTGTAAGGTTATTTCTCTGTGTTTATATCATATTATCAGGGGTGTAAATAGTAAATATTAATAGTAATGTCAGGCCTGGCAGTGCACATAGGGCTGCCCACATTATACCTTTGTGCAAATACCAAAATAGAGGCGTTTAGCAGTTTGAAAAGTCTTTATCCAAGTCAAATATAATACTATATACTAACTGTATTACACCATAAACGGCCTGTAGTATCAGGAGACTTGGGGAAGGAGTTCCACTTCCTTGTACTGACATCTAGTGGTCAAACAGAAGAATAAGGATTATGTAAATACGCCTCTACCAAGTTCATACCAGTGTGCTTTCAGGTTTTAGCTTTACAAATGATCTATGCCTCACATTTTTACTCTTTAGTTTTAAAAAGCATGCACGCACTTGTCAAAGTGCATCAAAGTTTTTGGGGCAGCTGGACCTGCGAAAGCACAAAATGACAAGATCAAAATCATTTTGCACAGTCAGGTTAAGGTGACAATGCAATGACAAAAGTGACTGCTGACTTCACATAACTTAAGCAAGCGTTATAAGTCTACTAGTAGATTGTACCTACTCAACTTATTGTAATGGATGGATGGAAACAGACTGAAGCCTGGAACGCTTTAAAAACTGTCCTGTTCTGGGGCAATTACTGATTATACTAAGTCAGTAGTATGATGGTTATATCTCTGATTATTGTGTAACTGATACTATTCATTTAACTCGACCAAATCATGCAAGAAAAGGCTGAAAGATACTATATTAGTTGTATTCATGAATTCATATTTAGAGGAAACTATGGTGTTACTTCTTCTTGAGCACTTGTAATCTTAAAAAAAAGTCAATCAACCTGTTGTTGTGTTTTTCCTCACCGTGCTTACGGAGATGCTCCACCATCCTCCTCAACACCAGAGGCACACCATTCTCCACCAGGCCCTTCTCCTGCAGCTCAAACAGGGACACTCCAAACAGCTTGGTGTGCTTGACTGTCCTGGGTCGCAGCATGGGTATCTGGACCATCTTCTTCATGTCTTCTCTAACCTGAACCGCTGTCTTGTTGTGCTGCAGGGAGAAGAGCAGACAGCAGCAGTCAGCCACAGACACTACGGGCACAGATGACAACGCTGGAGCTACATCAGGTTAGACACCACAGAGACACCTGTCCTGGAGGAGAGAGGCTCGCTCTACTCCACAGACTAAAAGGTGTGTGTGGTGGTGTCTCTGTGGAGTCCATACATGCACACCACCAGCAGTCGGTACTGTCATGTCATATCTTAGAGGACAGTGTGTGCTGAGAGCCGGGAGGGCTGGTCTTGCAATGTGTTGCTACGACAAATATCATGTTACCACGCAACACCTTGAGTCAAAGGCAAAGCTAGAGTGACACACACACCTGCACAAATAGACGTATGTGGACACATAGTTATATGTTCAGGTGAGGTGATGGCCAGCTGTCAGTTTGATAGTATGCTGAAAGGTGGAGGGATTATCAGTCCAAATGTCTACATTTAGACATGAAAGATCAAAAAGGTTTCACTGGAAAGTTTCTGTAAAACCTCTCAGGAGTCGTATGAACTGAAAGAGAA
Organism: Protonibea diacanthus; assembly: GCA_028641955.1. Lineage (NCBI taxonomy): Eukaryota > Metazoa > Chordata > Actinopteri > Sciaenidae > Protonibea > Protonibea diacanthus. The sequence goes on from CM053977.1 coordinate 7,837,394, forward strand.
ACACACAGGAGTCGGCAGCTTGAACAGGAACAAGTATAATGTATGTGTGCTCCACTGGTGTAGTGGAAGAAAAATAAAAATAGCAATAATATAATGGAAAAATACTGTTACAGGTCATTCAAAAACCTTACTTAAGTAAAACAACATGTCATACTACTTATTGCATGTATTGGGAAGACTGTGTCACACAATGAAGAAACAGCAAGGAAACGCATCCCCAGTCATGGCTAGCATCAACACTAAGGAGTGCAGTATCAGAGATACTTAAACAGTAACAAAAGAAGGATGCTTCACATAAAAAAAAAAAAAAAGTCTGAGAATGTATCCAGTAAAATGCAGATTCATCAGAGACAGCATCTACATCCTATATTTCTGTATAAAACAGCATCACTAGCATGTCACATCACAAGTACATGTTGTAGTCCATGTGCCCCCCAGCAGGACAATGATGTGTGGCAGTAGCTCAGTCTGTAGGGACTTGCTTTGGGAACCAGAGGGTGGCAGGTTCAAGTCCAGCATGGATCACAGTATCCAGAATTTTTTGAATGGATTGTTTTTTTAATTTTAATTATTGTCTAAACTGAATTTCAGTGTAGCGGCTGGTTGGTGTGGAGCTAATTTTAACAATTTATTTGCTGTTGAGTTGCTTAATATAGATCCATGCATCACATTTTATACGTATTTTGCGTGTAAAAACATAATCTGCAAGCTGTAACATTAAATGTGTAAATGGAGTGTCTCTGCTGTGCTCTCGTTGCCAAACTGACCCCAGTCCTCTCAGTGGACATTGTAAACCAGAGTCTAAGCATATATTTAGTGTGTTAATTCACCGGCTGTTCAGTATGACTTATCTGATAACATGTCAAAGCAAACAGTGCCACATGCTGTCTCCATCTATCTCCCTGTATAGATGCACAGACTGTTCAACGCACACTCTCATTGTCTTTCTGTAAACACAGAAGTCTCCATGTAATAAGCCAACATAACACCGAGCTGGACATATAATTCATTCACACATTTAGCTAATGTTTTTCTGTATACAAAGAGAGTTAAGACACACAAACCAGCAGCAAGATTTGGACACTGGGTAAGGAGGAAAAGACTTCCTGCACTTCAGAGCAGCACAGATTGAGAGTTTTACTCTTGTAGCCATAGCTACAACTACACCATGTGACATGCTGTCGTTCCAGAGTTCACCGCTTCAAACGAGTGAACTGACCCACACGGTGAAATGAGAGGCCCCGGCTATGAATTTGTTACAATGAGGTCCACAGTGACAGTGACACAGTGTGTTGGGAAGGTAAACGTGGGTGGTGAAGAGGAAGTACCTTTGAATTCACTCGGTATGGGGCCAATTGTTTAGACAGAATTGGTACAGGCTTGTGCCATGCTCAGCTGATTTAAAGCCACCTCACAGATGGTGCTGAGATGGCTGAGGAGACGAGATCTTTACAGTGGCAGATGCTCTGGCAGCGTTAATACGACATTCATCTGAGAAGCTTGTACAGGCAATGTGTTGATGTTAATGGTGCTCAGTCATCCGTTCCTTTCTGACAGGTGCATGAAAATATGTCCATTGCAGCTTCCTGATGAGCACTACTTAATGGGCTAAACAGCACTGACATGCTGTACTTTAATAATAATAATAATAATCATAATAATAGACTGTAATTGTATTCACACAAGGTTCATTTAAATATTTGTAGCTCTATGGTAGGAGGGGGATTATCTTAAAATTTGTGCATCTATGTTTTTATGATACAGAACAGTGTTTCCCAACATTTTTATTAACCTTCTCTATGACTGAGTAAAATGACTAAGTGACATATTTCATGGATATTTCATATTATATTCAATGCATAACATCCATAGTACAAAACAACTGATAAACTCTGCAATTCACCTCAATAATGAACACAATAACTGCAGTAAATCTGTGTAAAACAAGAACATTTGGATGAATTTTGAGTAGATCATTTCCTGTGAATCACAGATGAGTTTTCCTGGAAATTTTAATACAATTTTCTGTCTGAATTGTGTGTGCGTGTGCTTTAATTACATTTTAACAAGGTTGCCTTATACACCTTAAAATCAAGAAGGCCTTGCTAAAGCTCTGTGAAGCTTTAGCAACTGCTAATGTAGGTCGGGACCCTCAAGTTTGATACCAGTGATGTAGAAAACTGATTGAACACAACTTCAACTCACAACTGACTGATATTTTTAATCAATACACAGTATATCCTACTGTAACTTTACAATAACAGATTGTACAGTTTTCTAGTATACACTGTACTTGTGCAACAGTCCATTGTTGGTAATAATGTTAGTAGGTCACAGCTCTTTTTAAGTAGCAATGACTGAACCATTCAGCCCACTCTGATAGTACTACTACTCCTGCAGGTGTTTAAGAGTTAAGCCGGTCTGAGCTAGGTCTGACTGTGATAGGCCTTCTTGAACAGATGTCCTCTAAATCTGTCTTTACAATCATGCAAACACACACACGCACGCGCGCACACACACACACACACACACACACACACACACACACACACACACACAGTGACATACTGCGACAGTGACCCAAAAGAGAGAACTGAGGAGGCTCATACACACAAACCTTATGTATAATAAGAGCAAATACCCACATTTTTACTCAAGTAGAAATACAGATACTTGTTTAAAAAGACTAATAAAGGTAGCACTGATTTAACTTCTTTACTCAAGTAAAAGTGAAAAAGTACAGGCTCTGTTATCTACTGAACTTCTACACAGGTTTCAGTCTTCCTTTCTGAAGTCTTTCATTCTTGTTACCTTGTTATGTCTCTGTCATTTTCGGCACGTTACATTCATCATGCATGATATGGACTTTTATGCTTTTGATGTTGGAAAAGCTGTGTGATGATGCATAAAGAATGCATAATTAATACAATAAAATGTAGGGGTAAAAGTAAAAAGTTAAATACTCATACATACAGTATAGATACCTGATACCCCTACCAGTGATTTCTTTTTTTGATTATTCATCATGTGCAAAGTTAATGCAACATATAAAATATCACACTTGTAACTTTAGTTAATGTTCAGAGTGAAAAGTGTTTACAGACAGTGTAAAGGTTTTTGTTAACAACTACAGATCCTGTGTGAACCAAAGCAGCCAAGAATAAAGGGGAACACTTAATGGTAGTACCCATTTGCCTCTATTGTTAACGGGGACAGTCTGCTGTGATTAGCCTATTATCCCCATCTCCTCCTCCCCTCCCCCATCCTTAAAATATTTTCACACTGCAACTTCTGACAGTGAGAAAGACACCTATTGTCACTGACTACTGAGACACTCTGGGAGCTAATGACTCTTGAAAGTCTGTCTTCTCCCCTTGAGAGCCTCAAAAAATGGGAAGTGTCTAGTCAAGATACTCTTCTGAAACATGTTGTGAAGTTTCAGCAGGTAAACAAGTCTTTGTAAAGAGGTTAAATACAGAAAAAGACTGCTATCAAGTCAGGCCATCTTCCTGTGTCTTTTAACTTGCTCGTGAAGACGATAGCAAGCCCAAGCATGTGCCCTCCTTTCCCAGCCTTCCCACCCTCTCCCTCCCCTTGCCCCTCTGTCCCTATGTGGGTGGCCATTGAAGCAACTGGTAGCAAAAGCACCACAGGCACCAGAAGCAACAGCTGCCCAACGAAAAGAAACTTCTGCTTGAGACATGCAATTTGGAAAAGTACACACAAATCGGACTGTTAAAGTGGTTTGGGTCTTGTAAAGACACTGTTTCTATTTAGGTTTTTTTTTTTTTTAATGTGGGAGGTGACATCATTGAGGCACTGGAAAAAATTATAGCAACAGACAGGAAACACGAAGGTTACCATGTGTATTTATACCTGCTTTTTCTCTGCTGTGCAAGGATGGCAGACTTTAAGTTATGCTTGCTGGCAAGCCCTGTGCTTTCTCTGGTATTACTGCAAGTGAAAGTATTCATCACAGTGCCGGTAGTCATGCATTCAGAGAGAGCAAAGTTTAATCTAGGGAGGGAAACCATGAAGAGAGCTGAGACGAGGAGACATTTGTCCCTCCTTGACGTTTTAAAAAGCGACTTATGTTCACAAGAACATCACAAAAGAGTGTGTGGACTGACACTGAATAGTACAGCACAGTCTTGTTCATGCATTCTTTAGCCATTAATCACAGGTTCATTGGAAAATCTTTGAGCCAAACTCTTTGTAGTTTCTACTCACACAGATGGTCATAGCTCCAGCCCCCATTCTCCCACAGAAGAAACGCCTGTGGAGGCTAAGATGAGGGGAAAAGTTGCTGCTATCTTCCCTCCTCCTCTCCTCACTCTGTTCCTGGACAAACTCTTGAACTTTTCCCAGTGGTGGGAATGCCTTTCACCTTAAACAGTGCCATCCAAATACAAATCCAAAACAACAACAACACAGATAATAATCCACGCCGGGAGAGAGTGTAAAGAAGTACAGTCAGTGCCGGCAGGCTGTCCAAATCATGGGCACAGATTAGTGCTTGTCTCTTTCTCTTCCTCCCTCTTTATTCCCCTCTCTCCTCCTAGGCTGAAATCTGAGCCAAGCTCTCCCATTGGCTGAGCAGCCTGGTCATGTGATCAAGGGGTTAAAACCCAAAACTTTAAATCTGTGCCTGCAGGATTCATCTGTCTGCAACCGAGGGAAGAAAGGAGGAGAGAGCTTGTAAGCACTGACAACTGGAGGATCGGCCTGAACAGAAACAGATCATGTTGCTGTCAAAAGTTTAGCAGCACAAAATAACAGAAGAATAACTTAGTTTCGTATAAATTGTAGTACAAGTTAATAATTGTAATTACATTATAATTAGACATATAATTTAAATAAATAACAACCTTACAAATCTATGTTTAGACAGCTGAATTATAGGAAATCATGGAAAAATTAATGTGAAGTTTATAGTTTCAATCTAGTTCAATCTTCAGCATGTGCTGTCCATTCTTCATGTAGTCAGTGATGGCCGCTCACTGGAAAGGCTCTGCTACGATAGTTAGTATCATTGAAAACACCAGCGTAGACCCTAATATTTCATGTCAAAATGGCAACTGTAAAAAAGGGTCTACTGTTTGGTTATTTTCGGTTATTTTGCAGCTTGTAAAAATGTGAGAAATATTAAATCTAGTGTTGATTTCTCTCACTGCCAGAGAGATGCCTTAGAGCTTAACTGCATCAGTGAGCACAATACTTAAAATCCTATTAGCAGCGGAAAGCAATACTTAAATAGTGAACCCTAAATAAAAAGCTAGACAGACTTGGTCTATAGCAGGAGAAAAAAATAACAGGAATTAGCAATGAACTGTCAGAATCTTTATTTCAACACATGAGCTTTAGTTGGTTTTGCCACTTTCATATATAAACTTCTTGATGTTGTCGCTGATCCATTCGCTGAAGGCAGAGACTCGAGTGAACACTGAAGGTTTCTTGTCTTTGATGCAGCCCCGAGGTCCAAAGCTGACAATACCGTGCACCTCCCAGGACGCGTCTGTTCCAGGACCCGTGCAGGCGAAAGGACCTCCAGAGTCACCCTGTGAGGAGAGCATGAGAGGGCAGTCACCAAAGATTTACTGTACAGGTAAGACGATGCATCGGTGAACATTTGATTTTGACAGCTACTGTAAACCACCTCTGTGTCTGAGAATTTGTAAAGGTCAGTCTTTTCTAAACTGTGGTAGGGTTTTCTTGAGGGGGGGGCAATGCCACATGTTGTGTTTCATAAAGCTCTATGCTGTATTTGTAGGCCACTCTCCCCAAGCACCCAAAAAAGTAAAAACAACATCAACACCAAAAGAAATTAAATATTAAATATGTGTGGAAGCAAAGCAGGTTGGTTTGTTGTTATAATCAGGACCACTCAGCAATCAGACACTTATTACAAAAGCATGTCTACATACATGCAGTATATAAACATGCATACACATACATGAAAACAGATATTTACTACAAAGCCACACACATAAGCCTTCAGTACTGTTCTGAACTTTTTGTCCCTGTTTGCACGTTTGCCAATGACAGCAAACAAATAATGTTCCTCTGTCCTGAAACCCCAACAGCCATTTTCAATCAAGGGTGAGTAATCACAAACAAAACAGTTCACATGGGTGTTACATAAAAGACAACAAACACAGGAGGCCGGTGAACATTATGTAATGTGTGAGAAAAGCTTGAAGAGACCGTCCACATCTAAAATATAACAGTGTTAAACAGTTTCTGAATGTGTTCTCTCACCTGGCAGGCGGACTTCAGCTCATCTGGAGACTCATAGCCAGCACAGATCATGGAGGGCCTGAGGACGTCCCACCAGTAAGCAGGTTTACTGCAGGTCTTGAAGTCAACAATAGGAAGGGCCGCCTGATTTAGCTTCTCGGACACTTTGGGGAACAGGTTACCTAAGATAGAAATGAAAAGTTGATGTTGTGGCACAGATTTACATCTTTAACAATCATGAAACAAATAAAATGCACGATCCCTTCTACCTTTCTCGTCTCCCCAACCGGTGACAAAGCAGGGTGTGCCGGCAGGCATCACAGCCCCAGGTTTGGGCAGACAGATGGGGCTGATCTCCCTTGTCATGTTGACAGGATTTGCCAAATGCACCAGCGCGATGTCATTGGAGATGTCACTGGGATCCTGCTCATAGACGAATCCCTTGTGGCGGATGATTTTATCCACCTTATAGCATTCCTCTGCTGAGGGAACGTCCATGGAGGAGTTCATGTGGTGTTTGCCCAAACACATGCGCCAGAAACTGGGGATATTCAGTGGGCTGGAAAGCGTGTGGAAGGTTAACATTAGAACTTGTTTTAATGTTTTACTTTTGTAAGAAAACGAGTAGTTAAAGAGCAACAATAACATTCATTTGGAGTCATGTGATGGGCAACCTGATGAATGTAAGTGCAATATTCACTCTTAGCTCTGTTTTGGGAAATATCTGGCCCTTTAGCTGCTAAAAGCTCCAATATTTTCATCAACTAATTGCCTAACTATGTTTGTCTGCTGTTTGGTCCTGAGCAGGTAGTGCACAGTTTAGGGTTAGCTGCAAGACTTGGAGATCCATGCACAAAAGAAAAGCCTGCACCTACTTTTAGACATTATGAAACAGCTTTTTGGATATACTTTTCTATGATTTGATGATTTAGCCCTAGGACGTACATCTTTACATTTGTACAGCTGGAATATTCATTTTTATTAGCCATGTAAACAGTTTAGTTGGATTATTTTGGATTAAGGGCAAAAAACATTTTATTGTGCATGTAAATGTAGTCATTGTCACATTGTATTTACATTGTTACAAACAAATTATTGGTCACAGCCGCTGTGAGAACTGTGAGCTTTTAAAACGGCATGTACTGTAGGTGTTTCTGTATTTGTATCTTACACCATGAAACAGTGAGCAGCTGTTAGGACCCATTCTTTGTGAATCAAAGAACCTCCACAACCGTGCATGTAAGGGATGGGAAACATCGGTGAGGCCTGAGGAAGAGAAATATATTTGTTCAAATAAAAGTTATTTTCTGATCAGACACACGGATCAACAAGAGCAGACTGTACCTGCATGGAGACCTGCCAGGGCCAGGAATGGGGGATCGCCTCTTCCCCATTAACCACCCTTGGAGTGGTTTTGTTGGGTTTCACTGCTGGATTTCCGCAATCTACCGGCCAGTCTGTGGGGAGAAAATACACAATTAAATTATCTATAAATGAGCTATCATCAGTCAATGGGAGATTCAATTAAAACTTTAAAATCAGGTAATCCAGTTTCTCACTATTCCAAGTCACAAGAGCAAAAAAAACAACCTCCATTTAAAAGCGGAAACCTCCACACAAGATTACAGAGGTAGGGTTGAGTTTGAGCTCGGCCGACACTCACCGATAGTGATCTTGTCCCATGGGTTAGTAGGTGGAGGAGGTAAAGTTGGGAAAATATTGGGATCAGTGGTCCAGTAACCACGAAAACCTTTCTGTTGATTGTTTCCGTTACTGAGGAAGCGGATGATGACTGTGTTGCTCGGGACGGTGAGAGTGGGTGGAAGGGCAAAGCCACAGAACTGACCTGAAAAACAGACAAAAAAATCCTAATACACTGATACTGATAACACTGATCTGTACAGGAAATACTTTAACTGTGTTGTAGAATAACCAACCTAGCGATGTCATGGTTTCTCCATTGAAGACCTCCACATAGTCGATACACTTTCCGAACATGTTTACAGCTTGCAGTTCAAAGTGAGTGAAGGCTACATGTACACTTTTTGCTGAAGGAATGGTGATCCGCCACGTGCACACAGACTGGGCTTGGTAGTCATTGGGCCAGTTAGGAGAGGTGATTTCACCCAGATTACTGCTGTAGCTCCCTCCACACGGAGCTGGAGAGGGAGAGAAAAAGAAAAACACACAATGAGATGCATTACTTTAGCTTGAAGGCTATTCCCTCCATGTCTTGTCAAGTTGAATTTTCTCCTGTCTTACCATCGATAGGGTCCACTGCCTTCCAGGTAGCAGTAAAGCCTGTGTCCACCACCTTGTCATTGGAGGAGAAGCTGATCTGAAGTCTGTTTCCATCACTCACCAGGGGAACAGGGGGAACATGGCTGCAGTGTGTGCCTGAAGAGAAATGAACATGAAGAACTGTTAGACTTGCCTTTCTAAGGACTCTCTGTCCTAAGAGCTTGTATGTGATGTTATATATGTGTAATATATATATGATGTCTTTATTATATTACTGCTTCTTTTGTTTCTATTTTACATGCATGACAGATACGCATGTATACATTTAAGACATTTAAGGCTGAGACAGAAACAACAAAAAACATGAACTAAACTAGACAAACCTATATGACATGAGATGTAGTGAAATGTGATAATAAATAGTGAGTTGATGTTATACAGTATATGTACTGTTTTATCATGTTTGATACTGTAAATGTATTTTTCATACAGATATATAGAATATAAACACTGGGAATCAATCTTGTTTTCTTTATTTCACCTTAAATATTGAATTAAAGCATTATATTTGAAGATATGTTTGTATTTTGTCGATTCCTTCCATAATTTGAATGCAAGATGTTTTCAATTTTGACCCGTATCCTGTATTTTTTGAGTTTGTGCTTGTTGGTTCCTTGATTTCTTCCTTTAATTAACCTCTCAAGTTGATTCCCCTGATTTGAAACACCTGGCATACTTTGTTTGAATGTCAGTCAGGTGACCTTTGGATTTTATCCTGCAGAAGGCAGCTGAAATAAGTGATTGCATTGAAGTTACCGAGTGCACGACTTCACTTTGACATATCATTCACACATACTAACAGTCTGCAGTAACTGTGCTGAAGTGTTCGAGACGCAACAGTGCAACATAAAGAAAATCAAATCAATGAATGATTCAGCAGGTATTCACACACCTAGTCTTCCGGTTTCGTCCGTGATGATGACTTTGTCATTTATGCACATCAGACTCTCCTCCAGGGAGAAATTGTGGAAATGGAGGTGGACCAGTTTGCCGAAGGGCACCTGGATGTTCCACTGGCATCTGGCTTTGTTGCTGTAGCTTCGAGGGTAACCCATAGAGGACACCGTGCCTTCTGTGCCAATCAAGTCCTTTGGCCCTCCACAGCCAGATGCTACACAGGGAGGATAGAGGGTGAGAACCAGCAATAAATTCTTCGTACCATATTTAGCTTTGGAGCAAAGTGGGTCACTTTAAACCAGCTGGATTCATACTGTGCTCGTTGTACATCTCCCTGCGGATGACATTTTTGATCCAGGGGAGGTAGGCAGAGGAGCGGGTGAACACAGAGGGCTTCTTATTCATAATGCATCCGACAGGGCCGAAGCTGGTTATACCATGAACTTCCCAAGCACTAGAGGGGGTATCCTGACACACCAGAGGACCACCTGAATCTCCCTGTGATGCCATATAAGTAAAGTTAGATCATAATTAATCAGAATGGTGTAAAACCGATTGTCATCTATTGGTTCTGTCCTCTTGTAGGACTTGTTTTACCTGGCAGACGGACTTGAGCTCATCAGGCAGGGTATAACCACAGCAGATCATGGAGGGCTTGACCTGGAACCACCAGTAATCCATCCTCTTGCAGGTGTCAAACGGCACAACAGGCAAGGCGACCTGGTTAAGGGCCTCTGCAACTTTAGCATTCATGGAATCTCCTGATAATCAAACAAGACAATCCAGATTGTTAGAAAACACATAAACGTAAGAGGTATTTGCACATTAAGTCCAGCAGAGGGCATGCAAACTATTCAATACAAGAGGTGACTGTATTCTTAGAGGTATTATTGTATTATTTCAGTGAATAAACATGAGTATAAGTGAGTATATTAGTATAAATGTCCAAATGTGACTGCATGTGCAGTACCAGTTTCATCTCCCCAGCCAGTGGCGTAGCACTTCTTGCCGCCAGGCAGCACTTCCTCCTCAGACGGAAGGCACGCAAACGAGATGTGATCACTGGGGATCACCTGCAAGTCCAGCTTGACCAGGGCAATGTCAAACTCCACCGTGGGCACTGTGGGATACTTGAATCCCTCATGGCGATAGATACCACTCACACTGTAGCAGCGTTCACCCGGCTCTGTGTAGGTCAGGTTGTGTTTGCCAAGGCACATGCGCCAACGCTGCAGCTCATCAGCATATCTGGGTAGCAGGTCAGCAGATTAATACATCATAACACCTCACAGTTTATAGTAAACAGGCCAAGATACACATCACTGTAGCTGCACCCTATAAGCTGACAGGATAGGGGAGCATGCACGGCATATTCTGTGTTGAGCTGCACCACACCTCTGTGGCATATAACTACTATATAGTACACAGGTCTCCATACTGCGCCAGCATCTCTCTCTACAGGGCACTGTAGACCATTAGCCAAAGCATTGAGGCATCTCTAACAAGGCACTGTAATAAGCCTGAGGTAGAAGCACAGACACCAATGACTGCCTCTTGAGTTTAAGCAAATGGGCTTCTAGAAAGTTTGGCGGAAAAAAAAGAGGCATTAAAATCCTGAACTACTGCTCTTATATCTAATTTTTTGGGGGAGGGTTATGTGTATGTGAAAATTATGAAAGAGAAAAATTACCTTATGAAGCAGTGAGCTGCTGTAAGTACCCAGTTCTTATGAATAAGAGTACCACCACAGGTATGGAAGAATTTGGGACTTGTCTGACTTTCCGGCCAGACCTGAAACAAACACACGTAGACAAGCACAGAGGAAGTCATTAGAGATGTACATAAAATGGTACATTTACTTATATAACAACTTTCTAGTCTTACGACCACTTAAGGCGCTTTTACACTACACATCTCTTTCACGCATGTACACATGCATTCGTACACCGATGGCTGCCATGCAAGTTGGCGACTGCTCAACAGTTTTCGGGAGCTAACCACCATCACACACATTCACACAAAGATGGTGCAGCCTTCAGGAGCAATTTAGGACTCTGTACACTCAAAAAAAAATGTTTAGGCCAAAATGCAATGCAGGACTTCTGCATTTCAACTGCATAGAAAATTTCCATCCATTTAATTTGCATAAGTTTAATATAAATCAACTAATAAACTTAATGTGAAATCTTATTACTTGCTACACATTAAGTTTGTTAGTTAATTTATTTTAAAACTATGTAATTCAAATGGAAGTTTTCAATGCAATTGAAATGCATAAGTGGTCTGAATATTTTTTTTGAGTGTATGTTGCTCAAGGACACAGCCGGGGATCGAACCATGATCATCTAATTGGATGAGACGCTCGACCTCCTACCAGCCACAGCTGCCCCTACTGATCATACATACTGATCATTAAAGATGACTGATTGATGTTGAAGTATATATATCCATACAGTCAGTCAGTGAATTAATACGACATATAGTAAAAGCGATTGAACAAATTACTCCTTGATATCACTTAATAAGAAAACAATGACTCTGCTGGTCAAAGTGTATCTGAATTCACTGATATTTTATGCTGTAAATAGCTTGTATCTTTATGTAGTAGCAGAGTCTCTCACCTGCATGGACACTTGCCAGGGCCAGGAGTGAGGCTTGGCTGGCTCGCCGTTCACAATGCGTGACACAACAACAGGAGGAATGGCTGGTTTCCCACATGCACTGGGCCAATCTAGAAAATGAGAAGAAAGCCATTGTAATATATCCGGTGTCTGGTTGTTTGTGTATGTATGAATTTGTCTGTGCATAAACAAAGCCTGAATATACAGCACATATCTGCAGCTAACAGATAAGCCCGTGTGTTGCATGGGATAGTAGCTTTCAAATACTGGCGCTGACGCTCTGATTCATATTTTTGAAATTATTTTCCAATTACACCAACCGGCAAATGTGAACTATGTCCCTCTTTTTTGGGCTTTCGTTAATACAGTCTGCAGTGTTCAGTGTATCTTCACACAAACACAATACCATCCTCCTCATCCTCCAAACAATAGGTCTTAAACTGGACTTGTAAAAATCACAATTTCCAACATCAGTATGAAGAGAGATTTAAATTTCTTTTGGTCATCTTTCTCTCTCTCTCGTTCCTTTGCTGGATACATAGGGCACCTCTGGTCAGAGCCTGGTTGGAAAAAAGCCCCAGAGGCAGCAGAGTCCATCTATAAAACTCTATTTCAGCAATTGGCTTGGCAGGAGCCTTGGCCACCTGGGGCTCATCGCTGGGTGAAGAATGAGGATCGGGTGACAGCCAGATAGTGAGGAAAGTGAAGCACTAGCCCACTTCACGCTTTTGTTCTCAGCACCATCATATCATCTTGTTTTACTGCACATCTAGGTGCAGCAATGAGGATTGGGGGTGTGTGTGTGCGAAGAAGAGGTTAGGATGGGAGGAAGCATGAATCAGATGAATATAAGGCAGGTCTCTGCGCAGCTTCGAAGGAGCTGTTTGAAACTAAATGTTGGTCAATGTGTGACTGGTGGAAAATACTGCTCTGCTGACCTGAAAGCAATGTGTAACATAGCAGCAGAGATATGTAACCCAAGAAACCCCAAATATTAAATGTAAGGCAACATCATACAGGAATAATATTTCACATTTGGCATATAAGATACATGTAGTCAATGTAAAAATACACTACAGCGTATCGCAGTTATGTGAAAGCTGCTAATGTTTGTATTACTTTCAATAAGAGTTACTCTGCTGACTATTTTTCAGTAATAAATGAGGAGTTGAGTCCATACAACGTCCAAAATCAGAGTAATATGCTAATTTTTCCTGATGTATTAAAATTACCTGCTAGCAATTTATAAGGAACTAGCACAGCTTATGCTGCTTTGTCGCTGATTAACTGTACTGAATTCACTTTAATTGTTGACTTAACACCTGGACTCCACTGGGCACGTCTCTGTTACACGGGGCCGTGATAGTTTCAGCACTTTAGCTGCAGTAACAGATTTTTTTTGGTTGCCCTGGAGGCAACGTCACAAGCTGACATCCAGATTTTATTATTGCCTAACAGTTATTTACACATTCAGTTAGCACAATGAACGTTAGCTTTCATTTAGAGTAGTGTGTCTGTTTATGAGACAAAATTAAGTCTAATATTTACACTCAGATCTGTTCCGTCTGTTCATCTAAGAAAAATATCTAACTCTACACCAGCTGAATGCTCCACTTCGACAGCTGGTCGCTAACTTTTTCTGTCTGCTCTTTGGTGCTGAGCTGGTAGTGTAGGTTTATTTAAGCTGCCTCATGTGTTTGAAAATGAAGATAACGACCAGAAAACCAGGTGTTAAGAGCAACCTCTTTCACATGACACACCATCATCTGATCCATTGTTAACAAAATGCAGATTGGTGCAGCTTTAAGCTTAACATTGCTGTGTGCGGTATGTGAAGAAATTATCAAACTGTATCAGGCTCATATAGATACTCCACCTATGGTGATGTTGTCCCAAGGGTTGGGCAGAGTGGGTGGCTCGGTGGGTGGAGGCAGAGTGGGGTTTGTTGTCCAGTAGGCTCTGAAGCCTTTGCCCTCAGTAAACAAGTCTGTATGGAAACGAATCACCAGCCTGCTGCCCTTTGACCGGATGGTAGCAGGCAGCTTCGTCCCACAGAATGGACCTAAAATGTATTGAAAGAACAACAACAAAGTGACACAGAGGCTACACAAGTACTAGTTTTTTAATGGGGTTAATGAATTCATGGCTGGGTTTTGCTTTTGATGTATCATATCATAGAAAATATTTACAGTCATGTAGTAACTCCACATACAAACGTACCGTGCTTTGCAATCAATGCATTCGTCAAACCATTGATGTCGTACACCACTACATTATCGTAGCATTTGAATGTTAAGAAATCTCTGGCTTCCAGGTCAAAGTGGGTGAATGTCAGTGTGATTTTCTTCCCCAAAGGCACGGCAATGTTCCACATACACTCAGAGTTAGCCTTGTAGTTCATAGGCCAGTTCTGGGATTTGATAATGCCTGTTTCCTCTTTGGATGAAAGGCCACAGCCCTGGATTTCTGAAACAGGAAGAGGGAGTCACTGAGACACTGGATGAGATGTGCAATCATAATTAGATAACTGTAGATGAGCTACAGTGGCTTCCTGTGAAAAGAGACATGAGACTTGAAGTAAACAGAACAAAATATAAACAGAGGTTCATGGTTAAGTAGAAGATTTATCTGCTCGATTAACCATTTGTTTCATCTTACTCATTTAGGTGGTGTCTATATGCAGTTTTGGAGATTCTGGAGAATTTGTTTATAGTTTGAGCTGTTTATTTGTTCAGATAACACACTCTGGATCACTGTAATTTCCAGTAATTGGTACAGGGGTGTGGGTGTGGTTTTATTTTATTTACCTGTTCACTTGGTGGAGGGATTCAGACAAAGAGAATAAGTTAGGCTCAAATATTTCCTGTTGACTGTCCTGTCGTCTTGTCTCGTCTTGTTTTTTCATGATGTTATGCCAAGTTGTATGTTATTCTTATAATAAACAATATAAAACAATGTTTTGACAGCTATCAGTTCTACTTTTAATTTCTAAAATAAAGATTTTATATATATATATTTGGAAATCAGCTGCACCTTGCACCACCTACAAAGTGGCACGTTACAACACTAATGCACAAATGCATTTACCTGACAATCACTATGTACCTTTACCTTTAGGACCTTTACTCCTATTGAAATATTAATACATTGTCGTACTGTTACTTCTACTTTAAGTCAAGTACATTTTCCACAATTACACATGCCTGATAATCAGGATAAAGAAACAGATAAAGGAGTTTTATCTTGTTTTTTATGCTCCACACTGTACTCTGACCTGTGAGTTCACACTGCTTATGAGATGACTTTGCTGTTTTTTTTTTTTTCTAAATGTGACAGAGTGAGATGTTTTATGGTTAGTCTTAACGAGGCGTTGAGCTGCTGCAGCAATGTGTGCTTCAGGTGTGAGTGTGCTCCTGTGTCTGTGTGTGTGTGTGTACCTGTGATATCCTCAGGATACACAGCTTGCCACTTGGCAGAGAATCCTCGATCTGTGAGGCGACTGTCGGACTGGAAGGTGACAAATAGTGTGTCACTGGCACTGACCATTACAGGGGGAATCATGTAACCACAGTGTGTGCCTGAGGATGAGGGAGAGGAAAGGACAGGAGGTAACAAAAAAATGGAGGTAAATGGAGAGAGCAGAGCCAGGAATCAGGGAGGGGGATGGTGCAGAGAATGCAGCTAAACACATAAGGTGGTAAATACTGTACATGCTATTGGGTGTAAGTAAGTGTGCTCGTGTGAAGCTGTGGTTAGCGGCTGATGGATGGGGATGCACCAACAAATGAAGATGACTTTACTGTGTGTTTGTGGGGGTGACTTCATCAGCTAGTGAACACAAAATCAGGTGAAAAACAAATAAAAAAAGAGCATATGAACAGAAAAGATAGCATAAGCTGGTAATGTTAGCACACATTACTGATAAACACACTGTCTGATGCCACTGAAATGCAAAATGCTGCTAATTTGTGCAGCTAAATCAATTTCTGGTGATATTTCTGGGTGACGGAGGACAAAGTTTTAGCAATCAATCAGCATTCAATGTGTGATTCATGCAGATTGTTCATAAGACTTAATTTAAATAGTAATTAGCTCACATTTGTCAGTCTCTCACATTTATTTTTAGCTTTATCTTTGACAAAGATCCATGCGTTTTGTGAAATGCAGCCATGGCATACTTCTTTCGACAAAGAGTAACATCTCACCGCAGAAGTTTTTTGCCTTTTAGCCCTCTTGAGGAAAATATCTCAGCATCTTACATTGTTTAACATGGACCAATATGGAGCAATAAACCAAAAGAATGAGCTGAAAAAATTTAAAACTTTGTGAACCTGCAGATCCCAGTACTAGAATTACAGCCCATTCCCTTCTTTAGGGAGTCTTTTGTCAGCTGTAGCTTAAAGAAATACTATGAAATTTTTAACCTTTAACTAAAGACCAGCTACTCAGAATATAACGGGTGATTACAGTAAAATGTTAAATGCTAAAATGTTTTCACATAAGTAGAGGAATCAGTAAAGTGACACTGTAATGTCAGATCTAAACTATAAGCTACTAGTCATACCAGACCAAGTGAGGCTGTAGCAGCAAAACAATGAGTGTACTGCTATGAGCCACAATGTGTTTTATTGCTTATGAATCAAAGTTCTTGTTTGCAGAAGTAATATTATTGCAGTGTTTTGTATTATAGCTCTGTTTCTTCTCTTATAATGTACGTCTTCCCGCTTTAATCGACCTTTGAAGCTAATCATTTTTCAAACTTCTCAGGTTTTCAAAGCCTTATCTGCCTCCTCTCGTTTCTGCTTTTCATTTCTCTCTACGCGCACGCACCACCTGAAATAACAGGACGCATCACTAACGCGCTCTTCATCACCTATCTGTGTGTGTGTGTGTTTCACAGAGAGCGGGTGCTTGTACCACAGCGTTTTCTAGTCCTTGAAAACTCAGCGTTAGATAAAGCTGTATCAGCCTCACTGCAGCCACTGAACTGAATAATGAAAAAGAGTTTGCTGTGCTGTTTGCAAAGACGATCCTAATCAACAGTTTTACAGCAGGGCACAGATATTGTATTGCCCCACTGTAATATTTTTTTAGTTGTTAGTCTTGCAACATGCAGCAAACATGAGTCAAAGTCCTCATATTTAATGATGTTATCTTCTAAGCCAATGTATATTAACTGCTTTTGGGGTTGCTTGTTTGCTGTGTGTGCCTGAAAACATTCAAAACAGATTCAAGACAGGCATGGTATGAAAAAGCAGATATACCTATGATCTGAGATGTATCTGGGGATCAAAACAGGATCTTAAAGGTCCAGCGTGTAGGATTTAGTAGCTGCTAAATTCAATTAAAAGCAAAAGGCCACTACTAGATTGGTGTCTGGTTTGTCTGACCTGAGAGTATTCAGATACGGCTCACCTAGAGTGCTGTAAATATCTGAGATGATCAGTTTGTCCTCCTTGCATTGTCCAGTCTCTCCTGTGATGGCCAAGTCAGTGATCTGAAATTTAACCATAAATCCTTTGGGCACCGTTATCTTCCAGGAGCTTCTCAGATGAGCAGGATATGCATTTGGGTAACCCAAAGACTGGAGCACTCCTTTTCGCCCGGTGAGATTGACTGAACCACCGCCTCCTGCCAAAAACACAGTACAGGAAGTAATGTAAAACAATATTTTATCATATTTACACCTCATTTGGTGATTAAGAAGAAAGAAACTGCATCAAACGCTGTGTTTTCTGTGTGCCTGAGCTCAATATAATTAATTCTCTTTATTTCGTTTTTTTCAATTGATGTTCTTTGTTTGATACTAAACTGCCCCATGAGCTGGTTCATTATGTAGTACCTTAATTGGCCACTGGAGAGAACATGTCTGTCTGCCAATAGCTTTAATACAGTGATGAATAGATAGACCTCAGGGGGGACCCCCCCCCCCCCTCTACTCCTGTGTGCAGAGCTACTTGCATTCATCCCTATTTGGTAGCTCTCACTTGATTAGAGCTGTGTTTGTGCAGGGAATACTGCACACGGCGGCACACCAGTTATGTAAGCTTTCATTGGCCAGGAAACAACCCTCATAGATTATGTGAGCACATAGATAATGATAGCTTATTGTGTATCAGTATTAACTTTTCCAGAGATAACAGTTTGGCAGACTGATAAAATATCTCTGTGAGATGGAAAGCTGGCTCAGCAACATCGATGCTGCTGCTGTTATTTAGCAGTGACCTCCGGGGCTGTGAAGTGAAGCCAATAACTGCAGTTCCTCCAACGGCCACTTGAGGCTGGCTCCAGAAGTGAGTCAATCTCCATAAGCCTCCATGTTAAAATGTCCAACTTCACAGCAGAAATAAACATGTTTACAGCCTGGTACAAAAAAACAGTTTTGGTCTCATCCATTATGCATGTCCTGTCCACTGTCTGTACGCTGTCTTTAGTGTACAAGAAGAGATTAAACAGAAAAGTATATTTGGAGCGAATGCTTACCAGATGTGGGAAGTGGAGTGGTTTGGGTGGAGGGTCTGGGTGTTGTCGTGGGTCCAGCTGTGGTTGTAACAACAGGTGGAAGGCTGGACTTGGTGTAAGTTGCTTTGAATCCTTTAGCAGTCAAAGTGTTGTCTGATTTGAAGCGGACCACCATCGTGTTGCCGGTGGATTCGAGTGGCTGTGGCATCGTCCCCCCGCAGAATTTACCTTTGATGGATTAAAGTCAGTGTTAAAAAGTGATCAATAATCACAGACTTACACAATAACAGCAATACATCCCCAAATTTCAGTTTAGACAATTAACAATTAATCAATGCTGCTTTAACAATGCAGCCAGTCTTACATTCATTATGTTCAAAATAGACTGCTGAATCTCTTTCCATTGTGCAACTCCTCAAACTTTTAATTGAGCTCATCTTTTATTCATGGACCCACAAAGTTGACATTGCTAATGTTGAACAAAGCCCACAGGCGGCTGTGGCTCGGAGGTAGAGCGGGTCGTCCACTAATCAGAAGATCGGTGGTTCGGTCCCCGGTTCGATCCCCCCTCCAGTCTGAAGATACTGAACCCCAAATTGCTCCTGAAGGCTGCACCATCGGTGTGTGAATGTGTGTGAATGGTTAGTTCCTCGAACTGATGAGCAGTTGGCACCTTGCGTGGCAGCCAATGGCATCAGTGTGTGAATGGGTGAATGAGATATGTCCTGTAAAAGCGCTTTGAGTGGTTGGAAGACTAGAAAGGCGCTATATAAGTACAGTCCATTTACCATTACAGTATACTCTGAAACTCTAAAATGTCTCTTCGCCTTGTAATCACACATCCAGCTTTGACATAATCTTTGCTGATGCGTGCTTTACTTTAAATCCAGGTAATCTCATACATTAAAAGCAAATGCACATTTTTCCCTTTTTCTCTTGCATTCCTCACTGTATGCTGTATGCTGGAAACATGTTGCTTACCTAGCAAAGAAGAACCGGCGTTGGAGCCGTCATAGACCTGAACAAAGTCTCCACAGACATGAGGGACCAGGTCAAAAGAGATGAATTGCAGACGGACCCTCTCGCCTTCGGGCACCGTGATCCTCCACTACGACAACATAGAAATAAAGTTTAACTGTGGCACACACTAATCATTAGTAACTCCATAGACTAATTTTAAAGAACATAAAGAGTGCAAACGGCTGCACCCGCCACTGAATTATTACAACAGATGATCCTGCAGAGCTGCATTGTGACACACTTTAACTCATAACTAATTTTATCACTGATTCTGCTCTTGTTGTTTGGACAGGTGGTGACCTGTCAAGCTAAAGCACAGTAAGATGAAATCATGATGACAGCCAAATAACACCATATGACTCCACGTCCAAACCCTGCATGCGAACCCTGACATTAAAATTGACTCTGATTTAATTAGACGACATAATCAAGACCACAAATTCTGGCAACGTGACTCTGTTGAAATCCATATCTAATGGGTTTAAGATACTAAAATCTTTAGGTTTGTTAAGAACCACATGCTAATCAATACTCAGGATATCTTTCTAGTATTGAGTTACACGACTCTCTCTCTCTATAAACCGATCCTCTTCTGTGTACAGTAGATTTAATTGGAATAGATTTACTAAGTGACAGCAGTTTAAACCTGAATTCACCTGATCAATGTACTTTATTGAAGGCTCAGTCCAAATTACAAAAGAAGTAGCCCTTAAATTAATAGAATAAACAGAACAATGTAACCTTTGACCACTCTCTTGATTGATTTAATTTTTAATTCAAAATCTAACAATAGAGTAGACCGCAGACAATCTACATTTAATGTTTGCAGGATACTGTAGAAAGTAAATATGCTTACTGAAATAAATACAGAATACAGTATTTTGGAACACACATGAAACATGAAACTCATAAGAAGCTTCATAAAAACATATTTTTATGTTGCCATGTCTGCATATTGAGTTTAAAGCAAAGCAAGCACACATCTACGGAAGCCCTACGCGGTCATATACCGTACATTTTCTCGTGATAATGAGTTAATTTCATTGGTTTTCTCAAGACCTTGAGTAATTTATGTCATTATGTTGAGGATAATGATTTAATATACTAGTCCATCCTTTTGTTTTCTTAAGATCTCAAATTATATCTTAGGAAACTTCCTCATCTCTTCAACCAACCAGGCCTCATTCAGCTCCACTTAGGTCCACGCCTTTGCCCATTTTTAGTTAATCTAATTTTAGATGAGCTATTCAGAAACCTGTAGGTGATGTCACGGATACGACCTCCATGTTTTATACTGTTGGTGCTGACTCCCGGTCAAACTATAAAAACTGGCAAAGATGTGGAGCTGAGGTGACACCAAACAAGCCAACTGTAACAGCACCTACCTGTCAATCAAAGCAACCATGCTGTTAATTATGCATGACTTTACCTAACATGTTTGAACATGGAGTTTGACATTTTAATATAGGCGCTTATGGAGGTTGACTCGTTCTGTATCCAGCCTCAAGTGGACATTTGAGGAACTGCATCTTTTGGCACTTTTGTATTGACTTAATTTCACAGCTACGCATGTTGTCACTTAAAGTAATGGACAGGTGATACACAGTGAGTTTATCTGAGCTTATTTCAACTGAAAACAGCAACAATTAAAGTTGAAGTTAAAAAATGTACAAATAAAAAGATCTATAGTTAAAAATCTCTTTCACATAGCCTACATCAATTGTTATATATTTCTTTGTAAAGTACTCTGAGTCCAATATTTATTTCCAGTCTGTTGCACGGTGCACACTATGCAATATGATATACTACAACCGAACATCCTCAGGTAAAGGTCAGCAGTACTTTCTCGGGTGAGTGTAAGTAAATGTTACCATGTCACATTGTGTGTCCTTGTTTGTGTGTATGGCAGTACCTGGTACAGAGCTCCATTTGGGTAGTTCTGCTCAGAGAAGCTGGGGGTCATCATATCCCCCTGGTCACCTTGGAGAAAGCCACCAGCTTCGGCTATTTCTGGCAGCAGAGATGGAGGGAGGGCAGTTTAGCTCCACGTACACCTCAAGGATATCCACAATGCACCCACCCACCATATTTTCATTCCCTTCTCTTCATCCAGCACCCATTCATACGACATTTACTTTCTAGGTCAATCATATACTGTAAGACAGATATCCAACATTACGCCAGAGTCAAGGCAATTTTCTTGCTGAAATGGATTTCCACTCATCTTCTTACCTGGCGCGAGCTCTGGAGTCACCGCTTTGTAATGAGCCTTGAATCCTTGGTCTGTTTTTCTTTCATTGGTGTCGAAGTACACCGTCAGGCGGTTTGTCAGTGACACCACCGGCTTTGGTTTGGTGTAGCCACAGTATTTACCTATAAACACCACAAAAAATTATATATGTGGAAAGAGACAGTACAATTCTGCACAGCTTATTCCTCTGCAATGAAAACAGAAAGATCATGAGGCTGCTAATTTCAGACGCAGGGAAGCTGATTGGCCTCCCCTGGTGCCGCCTTTAGATGAGTAAAAAGGTGTTGTTGATATCAAATGACTCCAAAGAGACACACAATTACCACAAAATGATGCAAAGATACAAGATGTTTTGTGTCTCTTTCTGTTTAATGTCTTGCTCCTATGTAGGAGAGCTACGGGCATTTACATATCAGTTTAATATTAGAGTATTTAGATTTGTGCATTTGTATTCCAATGAATACTAGCTTTGAATATGAAACATAACACATTATTATGTTTTAAACTCTGCAGGCTGGTTGGAGAATTAGTTGTGGCACCTATCTATTTGTCTGACCAAGAAAAAAATTCTGAATCAGCATCTATTTTAAAAAACTACTTCCTCTTCCTCCTGAGGTTGAATGGAGGTTTGTTTAATGTGAGATTTACCAATGATTCCCAGAGAGTCTCGCAGTGTGACAAAGTCTCCCGTGCAGAGCTGCGTATCCTCCAAAGCAAACTCCTCAAACCACAGATGGATCACCTGCAACAGAAAGACGCAGAGGTGTTTCATCTTACTCTTTTTTTCAGACTGAGAGGCTGATAAGAGAGAAAGCCCGCTGTCAGGGAAAGCTCAGTGTGAAACACGAGTGCATGCACATATATACAGTAGATGTGTGAGAGCATGTGCGGATATATGCAAGCTCTGTATGTATGTTTATGTGTGTTTAAAGACGTCAAACAGAAGATGAACACATGAAGAGGCTTCAGGCAGGAAGGCAGCCATGCTAACGGAGAAAGAAGAATCAAAGGTTTTGTTTCCTCCTGTGGGTGTGAGCAAGAGATCTGACGAGAATGAAGGAGACAAGGCAGCCATCTGTCCAAGACCCTGCCACTGCATTCATCCCAGCTGTCCTCCGCTGCCTGGCCTCACATAAGACAACAATAACTTGATAAACTCTTCTAATTAGACACCATGCACAAACATTATAAAAGACCCTGTCTGAAACAGAGACATGAGTGAACTGTTTTGATCAGCAACGCCTTGTAAAAAAAAAAAAAGTACTTAAGATGAATGTTTTGGGGCTGGTTTTCAAGAGGAAACTTGTTTTGGGACATCACAGAATAATTTCACATCTTTAGCAGTCCGTGTTTCTTTTAAAAATCATAGATAAACACTGTATTTCCAAAGATAAAGACCCAAAGTGAAGCCGCTTGGATTTCCCTGCCTCTGAATCTGATTACAGCAACATCAGTTTAAGCTTTTCATGTAAGCATCTCACCTTTTTTATCCTTTCTTTTATCTTGATCTGGTCATTAATAGTAGCCTGTATTGATTATTCAAACTACAAGATTGCGATATTAAAAGATTAACAATTTACCTGACACCCACATTACATGCAATGCTAGATCGCTGATAGATTCAGGTGTGTCATGCTAATAGCAGCTAATGTTTCCCAGAGCTGCAGGGCTGTAACTCTGCACAGGTCACTGACTGAGGTTTTAAAGAGCAGTGATGCCGGTTCATGTCACCTTGCCAGGGTCCACCGAGATGTGCCAGGTGCAGCTCTTTCCATTGTCATAGCTGTTGGGATAGTTCCAGCTGGTGAAGGTGCCAGACTCTGCAGACAGCGCCTGAGGACCACCACACCCTGAGGCTGCTCCTGCAAAGGGAGGATGCTTGTTACTGTGTTGTGCATTTGTAAATTTTAGCAACAATAAACAGCTTCTACCCGGCATGGACTAACTAATAGTGCTGCCTGTGGAGAAAAAAGCCTCTTCCCCTCTTGAAACAAGACGGCTCTGCGAGAGTGTACTTAGCATGCTAGCATGCTTACAATGATAATGCTATTTTGCTGATTTAAAGCCTTCCACCTTCGAAAAGGCGCATGAGGCTGGCTCCAATACAAGTCAGTCTCCATAAGCCCCCATGTTAAAATGTTCACAGCAGAAATAAACATGTTTACAGCCTGGTACAAAAAACAGTTTTGGTCTCTATAGATAATTTCCCCGATCATGACAACTGTGCTGAGGGTGAACCTTTTATTAACTCACCTGTTCAAATTATATTAAGTCTTAAAGTCATGCAGAATTAACAGCATGGCTGCTTTGATTGACAGGTGGTTGCCGTTACAGGTGGCCTGTTTGAGCACTAAGGCATCATTTGGCCAACCTCGGGTCTGCTGATGATCCACATCTTTGCAGATTTTTAGATTAGTTGGGAAGTGGTAGAAGCAGGAAAACCAACATGGCGGCGGGCAGAGCCACATATTTTGAGCTTCAAAACGGCTCTTCAGAAACCTGTGGATGACGTCACGGATACAACATCCATATTTTTACTGTCTATAGTTGAAGTAAACAATCTTCTTCCAGTCTACTCTGCCTCTGATATTCCAACAAAGGCAAGGAGCCAATCAGAAGCAGAGTAGGAAAATGGCATCCCGGTGTTCCATAATTCAACGGCTAATAAATATATCTTCTCTCTTTTATTAACCTTTTATTATGATTTATTTTTCACTCCTGCGTCATAGTGGTGCTGTTTAATCAGCATCTTCATATGTCACACCTGTCATGTGGATTAAACTTAAAACTTTACTTGAACATGAAAATGGGAGCAAAAACACGCATAATTGTTGTATTTAGCGCACAAACAGAGGAGAAATATTTAAAAGTACATTCAGATGACTAAAAACAAACACCTTATAGTATCTGCAGTGAAAAATTAAAATCAATTGAGATGCCTTGGTAACAGCATTGATTATACAGTATGTCATCATCCACAGTCGCAGCGTGTGTTCCCCTGTGGCTGGAGCAGCAGCTGTGCTTCAAAACAAAAAACTGGAATGTATTTTATCATTTAGGCAGAACATAAGCATCAACATAATCACACTGTTGTTCTGTTGTGTAAAACAAGCCATCCCGTTTTTTTGGGGGGGGCAATGATCCTTTTTA
Organism: Protonibea diacanthus; assembly: GCA_028641955.1. NCBI lineage: Eukaryota > Metazoa > Chordata > Actinopteri > Sciaenidae > Protonibea > Protonibea diacanthus. Next base: position 7,862,333 of record CM053977.1, read on the forward strand.
AGACTGCTTTTTTTTTTTTCATTTGTTGCGACACTGAAATAGTGCATGAATAAATCAAACAGAGCAACTGACAACAGCGTGCAAGTCTTTACTCCTCATTGCATGTCCTATCTGTCACATAGACTGTGATGGTGAAGGCAAATTGATTCAGCTGATATTCATTTCACTCTCACTTTTCTCCTCTCATGCAAACCCAAACAATTCACCCGCTTCATTTTCCAGAGAAAATAAGGCAGCAGAAATGTTTCTTTTTCCAGCGTAAGACCAAAATAAATCATGAAAAATGAAATTGGAGAGAGGTGAAGGAGAAGTCACTACTTGGTCTATTGTATTACAGATGTAGTGATGACACATTATTACTATGAAATTACCGGGACAGTCAGCTGTATGAATACAGCAGTAACAATACAGTTCTGCTCTATATTTTAATTTCGTTGGAGAAGGAGAGAGGCTGTGGTTAGCGCTGCTGCCTCACAGTAAAAAGGTTTCTGGTTTAGCCTTCCTCCCACAGCCCAAAGGTTAATCGTCTCTAAATTTCCCATCGGTGTGAGAGTGAATGTGTCAGCCCTGTGATGAACTGATGACTTGTCCATGGTGTACCCCGCCCGTCGCCTAAGATCATGGCTGTGAAGTAAAGCCATCATGAAGTGCCAAAAACTGCAGTTCCTCAAACGTCCACTTGAGGCTGGCTACAGAACGAGTCAGTCTCCATAAGTCCCCATGTTAAAATGTCTAACTTCACAGCAGATATAAACTTGTTTATAGTCTGGTACAAAAACAGTTTTGGTCCTTATTTCCCTGTTCATGATAACTGTACTGAGTCTGAACTTTTATAAAAACTTAATTGTTCAAATTATATTAAGGTTTTTAAAGTTTTGCATAATTTCGACAGACAGGTTAATGCCATTACAGGCAGCTTGTCTGAACAGCCGTGCATCATTCAGCCCACCTCAGCTCCACTGACAAACCATGTGCTGATTTTTAGATTAGCGGAAGGTGGCAGAGGTAGGACTGCCAACATGTCGACATCCAGAGCTGCTACACTCTGAGCTTCACAAGTTTCACAATCACCGTACTTATCTTGACCTTTTTCTGCCACCACTTAAGAAATCTACAGCACAACTGAATCTAAATAACATGTTGTAACAACATTTTTTATAACCAAATAACAGTATGTGACATATATATCTCTTAGTATTTGCAACAATGACTTGGGTTAATTTTGGACAGAGTTGTTTCAGTGTATTTTTTGCTGCATGGACTGATAACACTTGAGCTGTTTAAAACACTGTTTTCTAGGAGTGCTTTTAAAGTAGAAAACACCAAAGTCTTACAAAAAAAAAAGAAAGAGTTTTGTGTAATTTATTGTTACATCATTCGCCACCCAGTCGAGTTATGATGATTCACCTCCTGCAGCTGATACAATCAACAGTTAAAAACTGCTGTCAGTAAAACTTGTCATCGATCAGACGAGACAGCAGGTCCAATTTGACGACATGCTCTTCAGCGTTGCTCAGTCACTGATGCAGTGGCCTCAGGAGGCTCTCACTTTAGATTTTCTATCGACATTCTTCACTGTCGCTGTCTTGTCTTGTTGTATTTCCCCACAGCGACTGAAATGTTCACTACAGTGTTTCTAAATAAGAAACATGAACGAGGCACAAACTTTTAATGCTTTTTTTTCTCTTGTAAAATGTTCACCATTGCTATATTATCATAAAATTGTATTATGTAGTTGAGTTTTATCTTATCTGAGAAGGACTATGTGACTAAGAATGTAAGAAAATAAAGATTTAGAAAGAAGCATAGATAAAGAAATATCAAGACAGCGTTAGCAGATTCTTGCAACATATTTTAAAGTACATTTTGGTATGGAAATACAACAAATGCATACACACTCACCGTCTACATGAGTAGATGAGTCAGCTTTCTCCGTGAAGTAGACGACTAAAAGGGCGATGCAGGCAGCGGTCATGGCCACGAACAGAAATATGAGACATTTTTCCAGGGTGCTCAAACCCTTGGACCGAGCCATTTTCCTCACAGCAGTGTAGACGCACCAAGTTGTGCCTCGTCCAAACAGTTCACCAACTACTGACCAGAATAAGGAGGACCAGGGTCTGAACAGAACTTTTACAGCACAGGTGAACCTTGAACTGCTTTAGATTAGGTACTTAGCATGTCAGCCTGTGACAGAGCCATAAATCATAAAGCAGCATCGCCATGAGGTAAAGAGTATTGATGGTGTCCCAATCAAAAGGTCATCAAGATATCTTTCAAGGGAACTCATTGAAATAGAAGGTAAAGGGGAAAACTCTCACCTTTGGCACTGGATATGTGATAATTATTCATGAATCCTCTGAAATATGTCATGAGATCTAATTATTGACATGATAATTGATTCATCCACTTGTTTAATCTTGCGGTTATAACCTGAGGTGGAGAGTAAAATTATACAACAGTAGAGTATTTTAAAGCTGTTTTTTGTTAATCACATTCACATTTGTTTGGAAACTACAGTAAGTGCTTTGTCTTTTATCCTTGGTGCTCACTACAGCCGAGTGTTTGCTCAGCTGTAAGCAGCAAGTTCATTATCTTAAAAACTGATGACTGTTTCTTTTATAGCTCCGTCATTAACAACTCTCAGCATGTAATTTATTGACAGTCAACAGATTTAAATTAGCAAGAAGCCTTGACCTTGTTACCATTGAGGACACTGTGTCAGTGTTTTTATTATCTGTAGGTCTATTTTTCATCTAAAACAGACTTACAGATTTGGGATATTCTAGGATTTTTAGACACTTTCGGTGCCAACAAAACTATAAAATAAAAGTAAAAGTTTTATTATTTCTTCCTTGAGAACTTTAACCTGGACAGATAGACAGTGTGCAGAGGGCAATCAGTCAATCAAACTTTATTTGTATAGGACCTTAGTGACACTGATGAGTGTATTTGTACTCTGTAAAACAATTTAAAACACACAAGTAATACAAATGAAATAATAAAACCAAAAAAGCACATTAACATAGATAAATGGCAATGACAAATAAAACTGGTGAACACAGTGAAGTAAATTACTAAATAACAATAATTCTTCTCTTTTTTGGCCACTTTGGGGCAGAAGAAACGAGGTGTGAACACAACATTGACATATCATCATACTTTTAGGTTTATCTGACAAACTTGTTAGCAAACAGTTGCTTAATTACATATTCAACAGCGACAGTTGGAGTCTGATGAATATAAGTCCAATCTTCACTCTCTTAGCTTTTTTTTTATCCTGGTGGAAATATATGGCTAGGCGCTGATTTTTTTTTGTCTGCTGTTTGTCGCTGAACAGGTTGTACAGTGTTTATTTAGGCATTTTCAATGAAAACTGCTGCCTACTGTGGCTGGGTTGTAGGTCAGATGGCTAAACAATGAGCTGAAACACGCTCTATCATAAAATGGTACATTATATATATTATTCATTCAGTGGTATAAGATCATTGATTATAGAAAATAATATTAAAAATAAGTTTAAAAAATATTTAAAAAGTGTAAAATCTGCAAAATAAGTTCAAAAAGTCTCCAAAAAGTAAAATAATTTTTAAATTAATTTAAGAACTCCTTAATTTTGTTAGTCTAATGTGTAGTCTTCCTCTCAAAATATTATAATATAATATATATTTTGACTTTGAAAAGTCAAGAATAACTTTGTTATAACTGATCAATCCTCTTTGTCCCCTCTTTGTCCTCTTTGTGCTAAACCATCAGGTAGATTTTGAGAAATATCAAAGAATAAATACAAAAGTTAACCTGATGGTGGCGCTAGAGGGAGAATCATTAAAATCATGAGGATGTATCCCCCGGAGACCTTGAATATCTGCAGTAAATTTCATCACAACCCATTTAAAAGCTGAGATATTTCAGTCTGAACCAAAGTGGTGGACCAACCGACTGACACACATTGCCATCCCAAGGGTCATGCTGTTAGCCTGGCTGAAAATCCAAGCCACTTACTAAATAGAGACATTTTCTGGTTTCTGGTCGAGTGTTGAAGGGGCGGACTACAGCCTGGGTGTTAATAATAATACAGAGAGATTACTGAACAAGGTAGCATGGTCTAAAAGATAACAGTGTCTAAAAGCTTTGCTCTATCACGTCCTTGCTTTGCATGGAAGTTATTCTAAAACATTACTGTGATGTCTATCCAAAGTGTTTCTTTCATAGACCTGAAAGAGTTCACTCCAGAGTGTCCAGGTAAAAAAAAAAAGGAGGATTAACGTCCTTTGCTGTGTTGCAGACAATGCAGAGTGACGCAGGCCATGTTGTAACAAAAAGCACTGAGGTCAGAGGTAATGACTTTCACAGGGAGGATCTTCGTCTCAGGATGAATCGCCATACAAAGACGCCCGATTGTTGTTGTTTTTGTTATCAGAATCACTTTGGATATTTTATAATCTGAAGCAGCCATCCGTCTGTCTGTCTGTCTGTCCTCTCTAACACTGCATTTTCTTCTCAAGATAAGGACTTTCCTTCCATTCGTTCTCTTCAGCAAAAGGCAGCGATGTAACAAAAGCTGCTTATCTCTCCACCGAGACGCTGAAGATGACGGAAAAAATTATTCTTCAGGCGGTGCTATGATGGTTTTGCCTCAGTGGCAGAAAACCACTGTCAATAGCTGCAGTGCATTGATATGTCTGTCTGTCTGTCTGTCTTTCTATCTACTGTATCTCTCTCCTCCCCTTCCCTCAGTTTGTTTTGGATCTTCTCACCCCACCAGGGGAGCTATGATTTATGGGCACATCTGTCAGCCATAATAAAGCAGTCTCTAATGAAGCCAGGGAAGGTGACCTTTGTGTATATATATGTGTGTGTTTGTGTGTGTGTGTGTGCTTTTTTTGTTTGCACATGCATGCTCTGTTACAAAGGTGGCAATGCGCTTGTGAGCTGAATGGTAAGCAATCAATAATGAGCTTTAAAATGCTGGATACAAAACCGAGAGAGAAAAAAAGGGGAAAGAAAGGACAGCGCATGGCCACAAAACAGCAAATGTTTGAGGAGACAAAAAGGGGGTACGCTGCAGAAAACTGGAATTGTTTGATAAAGGAACACACTTTCACAGCCCAACGTTGCACCACAAACAAATGTAGGCCACATACTCCACTGGGAGCAGAGCAGCCATCAGGAGGACAAGCCTCACTTCCAGCTATCTGGCTAATAACAATACAAGGATGAATAAGGGAGAGGAGCAGCAGCAGCAGACCATTTTATGAGAAATATTCTGCAGTGTGGAGGCCAGCAGAATCTTTAATCACCTCGCCGTTACTGGCTTAGGATGCTTCATTATGATATCATCCTCAAAGAGAGAAAGGAGCGTCTGGGACAAGAGAGGAACGGGGAGTTGGAGTTGAAGAGGGGGAAGGCACTGGGAGAGAAAGTGGCACAGAGAAGATGAAAAACGACTGTGGAAAAACAGCACAGAAATGGCTGAAAATTGAAGTATTCAAAGCTTCCAGCAGTCAGCAGATAAATCTCCAGAGCTGTTTTGAAGCCCGGGTTATGTAGAATTATATGGCAACACTGTGATCACCAGCCACCCCTAATTACCCACTTCCACAATCTCAGATCTGTAAATAGTAATTAACACTTATTCCCATGATAAACGTGTATCTAATACGCCATCTGTGAGTGGATAGATTTTATTCTGATGCTGGTCTCGATAACGGTAATAGCTTCAGCCTCTGCAGGGCTTCTATAAGGGTTTCTATATGAACCGGGGAAGCTAATGTGTTTGTGAAGCTAACTGGGTCACCGCAAGCAGATCTTGAATCCCAATACCAGGACAGAAACTTATCTGTGGGACTTCAATTATAGCTCAGAAATGTTGCTGCTGCCCTGAATTCCCCCCAGAATCCGTTACTGAGTTACATATGCTGAGTGTTTACACTTTGAAATGTAAAAAAAAAAAAGTGATTAAAACTATTAAGTGAGGGCAAGATTGTGTATAATATCTTCCACTCGAGAACACCTAATTTAGTATTTCAAAGTATGGATTAGTATCAATTATGCAGATGTAGATAAACCTTTTTAATCTCTTGTAAATTAGTTTTAGGAATCAATAAAGATCTGCAGGTCAAATGCTGATTAATTTGACAATAATGTCAATTTTTATCAATTAAATGAAATCTAACAGTGCCATATACCTTGTAAAAGAGTATGAATGCTTGATTTCTCTTTTTATAACCACCGAAATCTACTAAATAATGATTTATACAACACTAAAATACCTGTTTTTTCACATCTATGTCTTCCTCCGTATTTTCCCTGCAGCCCATCTGCTCGCCCAGAGTATGAGCACCATTATTTTCAACATCTCAGCATGAGTCAGGGGAGGCCCTTGGGCTGTAACAGGGGGCTCCGGCTTCCTCTCATGGTCTATCTTTAATTTTATCTTCTGACACAGCCTGGGAGTTTCCTTGTTAAGTGGTAACACTTGAGAGATTATTATTTCGCCCTTGAGCTGGGTATTAGGGCTGAACTGTCACTGTCATGTTTCAAAGATGCACATTTAATCACAAAGCGATTTTAACAGCGCATTGTTGCAGGTTATTAGTTCTTTATTACAGAAGATATTAATTACAATACAACTGTTTGCATTTCTAAATATAAAGCAATGATGGTGATGTGGAGCTACAGGGGAGCACTGCATAATCACTTCTCTGACGATTATTGAGGCTAAACAAAATAGAAAATTACTCGACTGGCAGTCAGTTTTTAACTGTAAAGAAAATGTATATTACTTGACTTTTCTTTTAACTATTAAAGATATTTTTATTTGTTTTATGAGCGCTGGTGATTTTATTTTGGCAACAAATCTCATTAAGCACCCAAACCAGCAATAAACTGATCCTAATAACTGTAAGCCTGATCTTATTCCTCTGTGCCACATACCTCCACTGTTAAAAACACATCAGTGAGCCATCACTGTGTCTGAAAATAGTCCCCAGCAAATGAACTATTTATTCCTCTTTGAGTAACTTTTGCCGAAAACTACAGCACCCAGGTGTGGTAGGAAATTCCTGAGTCACATTTAAAAATAAAACTATACATTTGTGCCCCATTTTTAGAGACTTATGTCTTCAGTAGGAACTAATGTGCTTGAGTGCCACAGATAGGGGATGGAAGTAAGGTTCTTGCAGAGAGTTAGATGAAATTGATGCCACTGTCGTATGATAGATATGGTAGCTGGAGCCAGCTGCTGGTTAGGATAGTTTAGCATAAACTATTCCTTCAAAAAGGACTAAAGAATTGTTGGTTTTGGTCCTTTCATAGGATTTGTTGCATGCAGTAAAGGTCCAAGTACATCTCTATTAGTTACAGTATATGTCTTCGACCAGTGTTTCTCAAGCTTTTTACACGGCGTGCCACCACATTTTCTTCAAGTATCACCATTATGACATTAATATACAGCAGCTTAGGCCAATCTTATTCTGCTCCGGACTTAGTTGGCAGCAATTTTCTAATTTGCTAATTGGGTTGAAAAGGAATGATCTGCACTTCTGTCTTCCTAATTGAAGCCACAAGCTATTTGGAGCCACGATCACACTTTTTTGCACCCTTCATTTTACCTGCACTTATTATCTTGCCGTCACATTTTAGCTCATAACTAACGATGGATGGATGTGCAAGCTATATACATGAACGTGACTTCACAGGCTGATATTGAATCAAAATATTACAAGAAATGCAAAACTTAATTTATATAACATTCCAGCGATCTCAGAGTTTATTTCATCCAAATTTTTGATATTATACTTTCAGATGTACCACTGGAAGGAGGAACCGTTGCCTTAAACTATTGGGTCAGTAGTTTGCTCCACTGCTGGATATATTTTTTCTATATAAGAATATAGAGTGCAAAGTGTGTTAATTAAAATATCCACAGAAAGCATGGAGCACCATCCAGTGAGGTGAATATTGAAAGCGAGTTGAATGCTGTCCTCTGGTAACTTCAGCAGTGGGTGGTATTTGTCCATGTGCCTTTGAAATCCCTCTCCATGTTCCTTGTCACTGGAATAAATCTCCCCCTGTGCTAACCACCGCCTGTGGCCGAATCTAATCTGCACTTCCAAATAGGAACCAGGCATAACGACACAGTGGGTAGGGGGTTATTAAAAATTGAAACACGGCTAATTAAAGCTAGTGTGAAAGAATCAGAATTAAGGCTGGTGACCGGGTGCACAGAAATGTCCGAGTTTTAAAGTGACCTAGACTGGAACAGAAGGGGGAGAGAGACACATACATTAATCTACCTGAGGCTGAATTTGGCATCTAATATGACTCTAAAGATTAGTGTACTGTAGAATACGACCTGTCTTATATAAGAGTATATATAAAGAGGTCATGGGGGTGTCACCGCTGCTTCCAAAAGCATTCACAGGCTCTTGTTCTTACATAAATCTGAGCAGGTAAGATGGAAGTACAACTTAGCTGTGTCCTCTGATCCCAGTGGATCAAAGAAAAGGATTAGGCGCTTCAGTCTGTGCTGGTCTTTACAGGTTGTGACATTTCATAGCACAGAGATTACGAGAGTAGAGGACTTTTGTCCCCCTGCTATCACATCCTGACATTAACAGGAAGTGACATGCTTGTTAAGACAATAACAGCAGTCGCCTGAAATCAGTGTTACACAAGTTAGGACAGTAAACTCACACTGAAAGGAAGAGTTTGCCATAAAAGAATGGATTTGTGGAGATATTCCTCTCTGTATGAATCAGCTTAAACAAAGTTTAATAACAGCAAATGATATTATCATGTTATTACACCGAATGATGACCGTCACATGATGGGAGGAACACTATATGGCAGAAGAGCTCCACGATTAACCTGGAAAATTAGATTAAATTTGATCAACTCTATTGAGTTACATACATTTGACTATTGAGGGCAGGTTAAGAAATAGGTTTATTATCAATTGATTTATTGTTTTTTTTTTGATTAATTAATCGTTTGGTCCATACCAGATCAGAGAACAGTAATAAATAATCCCATCACAATTTCCTAGAGCCCAAATTCATGTCATCTGATGTCTTGTTTTGGCTAACCAATAGTCAAAATATTCAACTTACTTCAATGTAAGGCAAAGATAGGCAACAGATCCTCACATGTGAGAACCTGGAGCTTTTAAATGTTTTGAATGTTTGCCTGAAAATTCATCGAAACAATTAAGCGATCATTGAAATAGCCAATATGTTTTCTGTTGATTCACTAATTGATTCATTGACTCAGCTCTAATTGCATTTGTGTTGAAAATGCATGTACTGATTTACAAACAGCCAAACAGTACAAACCACACTGCTTAAATCCAATCAGAAGTGTGAACTGACCATAGAGCCATCCATCCGTCCATTTTCTGTAACCGCTTATCCTTATCAGAGTCACTGGGGGCTGTAGTCTATCCCAGCTGACTTAGGGGAGGAGAGGTACACCCTGGACAAGTCGCCAGTTCTTTGCATTAATCTATATCTATCTATTGTGGCTGCTAAACGCACAAAAAAAAATGTAAAAGGCCCTACATAAAACCAGGGTTTAATTTGTCAAACATGGCAGACCATCTGCTCTGTCTGTAGCTATAATAGGCTCATCCTAACAAAACATAATGATTCTTATTTTCAGGTGATTATACACTAATTAAAATATAGTTATGCATATTATGTTCAATTTCTGTGACACACTGTCCCCTAAATCTGACACACTGGATCTTGGTTTTGGAAAAAGATCATTGTTTGGGTTAAAATCAGGAGACACGATCAGTGGCCTTTTGGCAGGTATAAACCCAGATAAAACCCAACCATTCTTCAGGTGATTATACACTAATGAGAACATACTTATGAATATTAAACTACATTTCTGTAATGGATCCTCCTAAATATTACACACTGGACCTTTAACTTTTAAAAATCAGGACTACTGGCATCTTGTCTCTGATTTACAAAGTCTTCATATCCTTACATTGCTTTTACATCTGAATTATAGCTGCTGTCATTCATGCATTTGATAATGTCTGTTCAGTCTCCCTCAGCACTCAGGTCTCCTTTACAGACGATACAATGAACAATGTGCACTGAGTCACTTTTAGGCTTTAAGCTCCAAATTTCAGGCTCCTCTCCTATGACTGTGCACTTTAAATGATCTGTTTATCCTTGGCTCAGACTTAAACCATGAGACAATGCCTAAAACAGTGCATCTTGCTCTTGGAAATATCTCCAAGATTGTCTCTCTCCTGCCCTTCACTAACCTATGAAACTGTTTCACAATGCACTGAAGATCTGCTCATGTAAAACTAAGCAATGCTAACAAGTGGCTTCATGTAAAAAAACATGCATTATAAAATCTTCCTGTCCAGGCACATCTGCAAACTTGGGCTGTTAATCTCTCAAAAGCAAATAGTCAGGAGCTATCTACCCTTAACCTCTGAACAAACTTCATGCCCTCATTAGAGATCAGAAACTCTCTCATTAAGCTCGACGCTAATTTATCCAGCTCAATCTACAACCCGCTGTACCTTTACTCTCAGCTGCAGTCTGTCACTCCCTCACATCTTCCGTGGACTGCACTGATGTCGCCTGCTGCTCTCACATCCCCTGACATGTGCACTTGGCTTACACACACACATAAACACCATCTCCTCTTCAGGTTATTGATGTGCTTGATTCATGTTTCCATGACCTTTAAGTTTAACTCCTACTGTGTTTTGACAAGAACTCAACTTAAGCTTAAACAGGGGTGCAATACCTGGCTGACGTCCTTGCCGAGAGGTCAGAAATGAAGAATATGTAAAGCTCAACTTAGTTTTTTGTTGTTTTAATAGGAAAACCAAAGAAGAACAGAGATTAAACAGCGCATGTATGCATACAGTCCCTTTTTGCACAACTTAATAACTCACTAAAAATAAATGTGCACGAAAAGAAAATACAACAATCTTATAAATATAGGGCCCCAAAAACACCTCAAAAACATATAACAAATGCACCAAATGTAATGAGATGTTGGTTTAATATATTTGCACAAATATTCCGACAGTTAGTAATATGTCTACCCCATGATCAGTGCCTTTTACTGTGAAGGATCAGACTTCATTTTAGGTCATATAACTGCCTTTGTAACTAATATACATGCGTTTCACTATTATTGCCTTTGTTATTCAAAAATGTTCTCTCTTTTTATAATATCTATTTCTAGAAAATAAGTCTTGAGTTGTTCATTTTATATTTCTATTTCCTACCGTCTTTGATCACAGACATCACAGATAGTTTTGAGTCTTTATGCTACAACACTCCAGTATACTTACTTACAGGGATTGTCGTCCCATTAATGTTTCACTTGGCATTCAATCATGACGAGGGGAGGACAAACATTTTGACCTCTAGGAAAAAGGGAGGAGTCCGACTTTGGCTACCTCTGTGCGGCTGTGCTACTCGAGGACGGAGGAGGGAGGGGGACGCACGCAGCAGTTGGGCCGTCTGACATTTTGCAGCATTGACCTGAAAATGTTCTGCTGCCTCCTTTTGTTCTTCCTGCCATGTTTCGGCGAGTCGACACCGGAGACTGACTTTCGGAAGGAGGTCCGGGCGATCAGTTTCCTCTCTTGCTCCTTGATTTTGCACTGTAAGTGGCTCTGAATGGCAAAACCAAGAGATTCTGGGTCCACAGAAGCGCCGTAGACCTCCCAAGTCATCCCTTGTTCGTCCCAGACAACGTCATGGACGCTCTTTCCTTTATCCTTCCCTGACTGGTCATCCTCTTCTTCCTTTCTCTCCGGTTCTATCTTCTGTTTGTTGGACTTTGTCTCCTTCGTCAGGGCTTTACCTCCAGCTTTACCCTTTTCTTTAGGACTTCCAGCTTTATTTTTAGTGTGCACTGACTTTGATTTAGTGTTTGTTGCAGTTGTTTTTGGCAGGGCCTGGTTGGGCTTGGTTGTAACAGCAGCCTGAGACAGCGCAGCATTGTTGCTGTCAGCAGATCTAGACTTGGTAGCAACGGCTGTCTCTGGGGGTGTTCCTGATTTGAGAGAGGGAGCTTCGGCAGTGACTGTTTTCACTGCAGATGTCTGAACTGCTGTTTTATATTGAGAGTTACCTGTCTCTCCTTGTTCCTTGTGGTTACTGTGTTCAATGTTGATTTGATAAACTGGCTGGGTGTTACACAGACCTGACACGGGGTCCTTAGGCTTTGCTCCTAACCCTTTGTCTTGCTGCTGGGGCAAAGTTTCTGAGTGGAAAACCACACCAGCATTTTGATTAGGGCACATCTCTGCCTCAACAGTGAGTCTCTCTGATCTTGGATCAGTAGATAGAGTATTTAGGTTCATTTGATGTATTCCCACACCCCCATCAACCTGGTAAACTACAGCCAGGCTCTGCGCCTCCTCTCTGGGGACTGCGCCACCACCACTCGGCCTGCGGGTCACAGCGAAGGGCAGCAGGCTCGGACTTGTGGCCACAGCCTTACTGCACATGTTGGCCACCGCCTGAACCTCCATATCATGACACTGCTTGACTGGGGTGGGTGACAGAGATAAGGTCATCGTCGAAGCCTCCCTATAGAGCTTGCAGTGCTGCTGCTGCTGCTGCTGTCCTTCAAATGCAGCTGTAGCAGTCTGGCTGACTTCCTTAGCCACCTGCCCATATGCCTCCATGTTTTGAATAGCCTGGGGTAGAGTGGAGGGCTCCGTCTGTGAAGACACTGGCTGATGTTTATCTGAGGAGACTTGTGGTTTCTTTACTGGTGGCAAATCCTTCTCTGGATGCTTTGAACTTGAATTCTTATTTGTAATCCTGGCCTCGGCAGCTTCGCTCTGAGATGGAGGTGTAGCGGAGCTTAACGGCGCTGCAGCAGTCTCCGCGCTTTGTTTAGGTTTGGGTGTCTCTTGCAGACTCGCAGAGCTTTGAGAGCAGCTACGTATATGATCAGGCTCTTGAGATTTCTGTGGTACAGCAGTGTCCTTGTTTTTGGAAGCTGAAGCATTCCCTTTATTATCGCCTTGTGGTTCAGATGCTGTTTGCATTGATTCGCACGTGTCGTTAAGATTTGTATTTTTTGGAGAAACGTGTTTACTACTGTCCTCTCGCGCTGTGGCTTTGGCTGAGGATGTCAGCTGCGCACACTCTTCCTCGGCTGCACTTGGCCCTTTTATTCTGCAGTCATTGGTCTGCATGTCAACCTTTGACACTGAATGAGCAGACGATGCACCAGCCTTGCAGATTTCCTTTTCATCAGCCAGACTTAACATTTTCATATTAGCGTTAGAATCCCTCTGGTCGCCTGCTGCCTCACCCACACCTTGGCTTGTTAGAGACAGGTCTGGCATCTGTTGGTCTCCACCTGTCACAATCTCTGATTTTGTCTGGTTTCCATTAGCTGGTGCTGGTTTGTCTGGCATAGTGCTGCTAACTGGTTCACCTCCCTTGGAGGCTGTTTTTTGCGTATGTGGGATGGTGTTATCGGTAGAAGCAGTCAGAGATAAGTTATCCTGTTTGTGGTCGGGAGATGCAAGGGTGGGGTTTGGACAAATCTGAGAGAGTTTGAGGTTGGGCTCTTTAGCCCAGTTGGCATTCGGCTCCTTATTGCCCAGCGTGTCCACCACAGCCAGCTGAGGCACCATCTGGACTGTCACTGTCCTTTTTGGGTTAGTTCCCATGCCGGATTCACTGTTTCAGTCTTTAAATATTCGTCGTAATCCAAAGATTAAAACAGATGCACAATACCGGTCACTTTGTGCAGCTTCCTAAAGGAGGAAAATAAAAATAGACTTAGTTTCACTTTTCATTAACTTAATTTAGACAAAAATATTCTGATCAGAAGCAAATATTAGTCCAGGCCTCAGTGAGCATCATGTTAAGTGCATGTAGCAGTACAGGTAGTTTCTTTGAACAGTCATTAACGTGCATTTCAGTGTCAGAACAGAACAATCAATGACCCATACTTTGAACTAAGATTAATATATGTGATTCAAAGCCCTCTGGTCAATCATAACAGGCAATCATAAAAACAATACTCTCCGTAACTGTAAAGACTTTATGTGATATTATCTGTGATTAATTGTTGATTAGTTCAATCAAGGCTATAACTGAACCCACACTAAAAACACGATCCAAATAATTCTTCTAAAACTTGTTACTTATGTAACAAATCTATTTCAAATTCAGGTGACTTGATCCAGTTGTACAAATAACAAAAAAAGGAAGAGAATAACTGGGGGGACCCCCTAAGGAGTATGCAAAAATGCAACGTCAGACCAAAAGGAAAATGCAAGGTATACAATCATGGAAGTAAAGCAAACAAAGTACAGGACCAAGACTTTGATAATAAGACATATGTAGGCTGAAAGTGCTTACAGATAAAACATATTTTTGATTAAAGGTTGTAGATGTTCCACATTTAGCAGAGAATAATCAGTGTTACAGTATGAGGAGGAGATGCCAACTCGTCAACCCCTCTTTTGTTGTTCCCAAAGGGGGTTAACCACTCTGATCGTACCTTTAACTGAATGTTCATTGCTGTGATCTATTATAAATTGGACACTTCATAACATTGTAATGAAGTTGTAATGATTCTTAGAAAGCGTCTTACACAAATATACAAGGATATATTTCTAGAGATAACCCTGAAAGTGATACCTGAAAACAGACACAAAGGATCACGTTTTGTGAAATACAGTGAGGTTTGAAAAAGCTGTGTGTGTCTCATAATTAATCTTGTATAAATTCAAGTCACTGACCTACAGTTTCACAAATCTCCTCATCCCAGGGCCTGATAAATTACTCCATCTCAGTCTGTCTCCGAAAGTGTAAAAGCATCTGGGCCAATCCTGCAAATAATGTGCCAGCACTGAGGAGACGTCTGATATATCTGATCCTTTTGGAGTCAGACAAATGAATTGCACTGTGATCAAGACTTCAGTCATATAGAACAGCCTATAGGTTACATGCAGAGAGGAGGAAGAACCACCAATTGATATTTTAGTGGTCCGCAGAGAGCGATTTGAGTGACATTACTGATGATAATCCATTCTGCATAATGTGCAGCCTTGTCTTTTGAGTTATTCTCCTTTCTGCACACTGCTTCACAACAACAAACGTGATAGCTTTTATTCAAATGAGGTCATATTTATGTCAAGAATAAAGAATAATCAGCCCTGGGACTCTTCAAACATTAATCATCCACCTTTTAGTGCATTTTCTAACCAAAAGGAATCATTTTATATGTGTGACTTGAATAAAACAGAATAGGAGGCTTGTGTTTTGGGTCATGGAGAGGTGTAGCCCTATTTGTGTGTGCTCTCCCACTATGCATCTGCGTGTCTGTTGTCAAAGTGCAAATATTTAAGGAAAGCATATCCTGACTGTAATTAGATATTCAACAATTAAAAAACGCCCTGACGTCTGGGTTGTTTTGAGGAAACATAATAACAGAAAGATCCTGCAGAATATGAATCCATGCACCACCGCAAACATTACATACATTAAAGTGATGCACACGACCTGATAATCGTGTCAATTAAGCTCTATGCCATCTAGATACTGTGGCCTATATTTGCAGTCCTGTCCCACCCCAACATCTCAGAGGCCACTCATATTTGCTGATTTGCTTTGACCTTGCGGACAAATTCAACATCTGTCACGAAAGGGAAGCACGGTCTAATGAAAAAGAGGAGGATGGCTTACCTTAAGAGAGGCGCTTTATGTCCCGTACCTTAGGGTGCCGTTTGCGCGTCCGTGTCAGTGAGACGAGGCAAAACCCTAGAAATGAATATGGAAAATTCAACCCTGTGTCGGTGACACCAAGCCACGCCTTCTACCAGAATATGGGTCTTAGAGGTATCGATCCTCCACAGCAAAAAGCGCAAAAATTCAAGCCGCCTGACTGACCGACCGTGCGCAATGAGTCACCACGGTCCGACCGATGGATGCCGCATCTTTAGGGCTTTACTAGCGTTGCCTCATGCCAAGAAAAAGTGCACCTTTCACAAAATGGACCTCTCATGGTGTGTGTGCTATCCTGGACTGAGCTGGTCCAGCGCAGGCAACGTGGTGCAGCAGAGTAAACCAGATGAATGGATGAATGGGGGGGAAGAGGAGGAGGAGGAGGAGGAGGGAGGAGGGAGGATGGCAGTGCTGTATCAGCCGCAGGCATTCATACGAGCATCTTTTGCAAATTGATTACTTTTAGATCCCAGCAGAGTTATCGTTGGTGTCCTAAGGCAGCATGTAATACTCCATATTTTGCTGTGCCCTTTTAGAAAACGGATTAATGAGAAGACCTGTGTGTTGTTTACAGTACGCGTCTGTTTGGAGGGGTGCATTAAGGAACATCAGGTTGTGTTTATGAATTCAATCAGGTGATTTTATGTTACAAACTGCATGTGGAAAATAAAGAAATGGGTTTAAGAGGTCTGCTTAATATATGACATTTATAATCAGAGCATTAAGAGTAGATGCAGGCTTGGTGTCATGCTCTGTCGAGGATGCAGATATTTCAGCTCAGCTGCACTTTCACGTGATGTCTCATCCAATTAGAGAAGAAGACGTTCATTAAATACTTTCCATTATAACTAGGTCATTATCAGATATTGTAAATAAGTTGAAATTGACTCATAATATACATAGAAAGTGTGCATTTACGTTTTGTACGCTTACTTATTGATGCATATTGACATTGGTCCAAAAACTGGAAGCCAAGAGATGCCCAAGAAGTCACAAGATAAATCTAAAGGGTAACAGGATGATTAAGAACATATCAAGCCATCACTCTTGACCATACAGTATGCATTTTGATTTCATCTTCATGTGTGCACATGTGTTTGGATGAGAGATTCCCTATAACCATATGACAGATCAGCAGTGGTGGATAGCCTGCTGTACTGCAGTTACAGAGGTGATGGTTTCCTGAGTACCAAGTATGTGACCTCAGTGATAATGATTCTAAGAAGTATCCCTTCGCTGCTGATCTATCAATGGACACTCTCCACAGGTTGATGGTGATTAGTTTCAGCTCATAAAACACACTCCCACACTCTTATTGACATGCCACTCATTTATTACTAGCGATTCCCCATAGGTGTGGGTGTGTGTGGTTACTGCAGAGACAATAAGTATGCATGTAAACATAACCCCCCACAACCCTCAACTAAGATGTTTGCACACAAAAGACATTAAAATTTAGTGTGCAGCTGAAACAAATAGTAGATTAGCAATTTTAATCATTTATATATTTTATGATCTATTATTATCTATTATTCTGGAGGCAGATTGAAAAATAAAATAAGAAAATTAATAAAATTATAATACAATAAAGAAGAAAATAAAAGAGACTAATAATAATAATATAATTAAATAACACCAATTAAAATGTATAAATAGATAGACATAATACAATAAAAGTTAAAAAAAAAAAAAAAAAAAAAAACATAATATAATATTTAGATAGCCAAAAATAAAGGTTAAGATATATGAACAGACAGACAGCTAACTAACTAAATTAATAATATAAAGTTCAAGTAAAAGCCTGACTAAAAACATGTGTGTTGAGCTTACCCTTATGAATATATATATATATGAACATTAGAGAGACAAACACAGCAAACCACTAAAAAGAAAATTACAAATAAAAAATTACAATAAACAAATGCTGTTGTTTTTGTACATTCATGAATCTGATATCTGACAACAAATGGACGAACGCTTATTGTCTCCAATTACAGGTGAAGCTAACGGTTAATTTTTAACCAATAGGAAATCAGTCTGAGTGACATTCAACCAATCAGCGATCGCCAATATTTCTGCAGCCTAGGAAACTATAAAAAGGTTCCGGCGCAGGCCTAAAGAAACATCAAACTGAAACTCCAGGTAACTTAAATTCATCTTTATACCGCAGAGCCTCAGCAGCATGGTGAGTATGATATAATTTGAGTTGTTTTAATTATTTTAAAACTTGATAGTATCACAGTATGTGGTAGCCCGCTGTGCTGTTGGCTATTAATGTAGATAATCAGCGTTAGTTAAAGACAACTGCCAAAACTTTAAGCTAGGTATCGTCACAAAACGTCTACGATGGAGGAGTAGCGTTGATAATTAACCAAGTTTCACACTTAAAAAGATGTTTTTGTAATAATAATAATAATTGAATATAATTGGATTCTATTTGTTTTTAAATTATTGTCACCTTTTAAACTCAGTTTCAGGTTGATGCTGGGTGTAACGTTGCAGTTAATGGCGGTAAACCGCCATTAAGGGTTGGCCATGTAAACAATCCGTACATCCTCTCCCTAAATTACCTTACCTGTACGGTACAAAAAGTAGTCTAAAGTATCACAACCTGCCCAAAATAGCTTTTACCCAGCGTCATTCAGCCCCACCGACGATCTACTTGCCGGTAGTCTAAGATGGCGGCGGATAGAGCTCCATAACGTCTCTTTAGAAGATACAGATACACGTCCATGTTTTATAACGGCTATATTTCTGGTCAGTGGTTGACATTAGGCCATGTATTACTCTCCATGGTGAAATCGTGGTATGTATATCACTCTCTGCCTCCCCTGTTCACATGTGTCACTGCTGCTTCGCTACATAACATACAGTTGATATGTCACAGGTTGCACTCATCACAAAGGGAAGCACTTGTTGCACGTATCAGTTTATCTTTTTTCTTGCAGTTGAACAACTGAATCTAGCCATAGCTCTTTAGATGTCTTCAGCCTAAAGCATCGGATTACTGTGAACTGGCTAAGTGTTACAAAGTTCCTTTGTGTTCCTCCAGCGTGAGTGTGTCTCAGTACACGTGGGTCAGGCTGGTGTTCAGATTGGCAATGCCTGCTGGGAGCTCTACTGCCTGGAGCATGGGATCCAGCCTGATGGACAGATGCCCAGTGACAAGACTATCGGAGGAGGAGATAATTCCTTCAACACCTTCTTCACTGAGACTGGAGCTGGAAAACATGTCCCCAGAACTGTTTTTGTGGACTTGGAGCCCACAGTCATTGGTAAACTCTTAATTAGACCACAGTTGCTGTTTGATTTTAGTTAGCCAGCCCCTTGAATCATTTTGTGTTAACCTGCCTCTTCAGATGAGGTGCGGTCTGGGACATACCGGCAGCTGTTCCACCCTGAGCAGCTGATCACCGGCAAGGAGGATGCTGCCAACAACTACGCCCGTGGACACTACACCATCGGCAAAGAGATCATTGACCTGGTGCTGGACAGGATCCGCAAACTGGTGAGTCGCAACAACAACAAGAGCAAACTCTTTTTGTAGTTTGGCCAGTTCACAGATTTAATGTTCATCGGGTGTAGCTGATTAAATTACTTGTCATATCAGTTATAGAGGAGAAATACAATTTGGCGATAACAAGTACCATATAACCATTTTAAAGAAACACTGAACCTGTAAGTTCATAATGACCCCATAAGTTACCTGTTCCAACTCTCATTTACATTAACATGTGTGATATATTTGGTGGATGTCTGTCCCTCTGTCCTCAGGCTGACCAGTGTGGTGGACTTCAGGGCTTCCTGGTTTTCCACAGCTTCGGAGGGGGTACCGGCTCTGGGTTTACCTCCCTGCTGTTGGAGCGTCTGTCTGTAGACTATGGCAAGAAGTCCAAGTTGGAGTTCTCCATCTACCCATCTCCCCAGGTTTCCTCTGCAGTGGTGGAGCCCTACAACTCAATCCTAACCACCCACACCACCCTAGAGCACTCCGACTGTGCCTTCATGGTGGACAATGAGGCCATCTATGATATCTGTCGTAGGAACCTGGATATCGAGCGTCCTACCTACACCAACCTAAACAGACTGATGAGTCAGATTGTGTCCTCCATCACTGCTTCCCTTCGTTTTGATGGGGCACTTAACATCGATCTGACAGAGTTCCAGACCAACTTGGTGCCGTATCCTCGTATCCACTTCCCTCTGGCTACCTATGCTCCTGTCGTCTCTGCTGAGAAGGCTTACCATGAGCAATTAACCGTGGGAGAAATTACCAACGCCTGCTTCGAGCCAGCCAATCAGATGGTAAAATGTGACCCTCGCCACGGCAAATACATGGCATGCTGCCTTTTGTACCGTGGTGATGTGGTGCCCAAGGATGTCAATGCTGCCATCGCCACAGTTAAGACCAAGCGCACCATCCAGTTTGTGGATTGGTGCCCCACAGGTTTCAAAGTTGGCATCAACTACCAGCCTCCCACTGTCGTTCCTGGTGGAGACCTGGCCAAGGTCCAGAGGTCTGTGT
Organism: Protonibea diacanthus; assembly: GCA_028641955.1. NCBI lineage: Eukaryota > Metazoa > Chordata > Actinopteri > Sciaenidae > Protonibea > Protonibea diacanthus. The sequence goes on from CM053977.1 coordinate 7,882,607, forward strand.
GCATGCTGAGCAACACCACTGCTATTGCAGAGGCCTGGGCTCGGCTTGACCACAAGTTTGACCTGATGTACAGTAAGCGTGCCTTTGTTCACTGGTATGTAGGTGAGGGCATGGAGGAGGGAGAGTTCTCTGAGGCCAGAGAGGACATGGCAGCTCTGGAGAAGGATTATGAGGAGGTTGGAGTGGATTCTGCTGAGGGTGATGGTGAGGGAGAGGAAGAGGACTGATATTAGAAGAAAAACATGAAGCCAATGTTTGAGCTTTGAAATCCTGGCTGGCATGTAAAATTTCTGTGGCACATCAGCTGCAGCTCCTGTTATTAAGTTTGTTCATTGGTGTTTAGGTGAGGGTATGAAGGAGGGAGAGCTTTCTGAGAAAAAGATAGCAAGTGACCAGTATTAGAAACAACATAAAGCAAACACTTGTACTTTGACTCCTGGTTATGTAAATAAAGTTCCTGTGGCATACGAACCTATGCTTGTTTATTTATTTTACTTTTTGGGGGGGTGATCAATAAAAACAAATAGTTTGAGTAGTGCTTTCAGTCATAGACATGATTTACCAGACAGTTTTGTAGAATATATATAGAACCCAAACCATTTACATTTTGTTTATTGAACATTATCTTCAGTTATGGTTTGTAGTTCAAGAGCTTACCTCATCAAATTTCCGCTGTTTTTGTTTTTTTTAAAAATCTTTGACTTTGACCAAAATCAGCTCTGGTAAATATAAACCTGTTAGTCTTGTCATGGTGCACAATCTCAATTATCACAATAGGATCAGAGATCAGTTGAGGCACTAACAACATAAATCATCAATTATTTTCAGTATTTGTTGGTTTGGTCAGAAGTGTTATACTCACTCACATCAAAGAACGCTAACTTTGGTTTTGTCTTAAGAAATTATTGAAGTTTGATTATCATGTCAGCCTTGACCACCTCATGGACGTGCCTCTATAGAGAGAAACAGCACATTAATTACACTGATCATGTTTGATCTTTTCATTGTCATTATACTGTTATTATAATCTAGGTAGTTACTTTGGGGATTCAGTTTTCGAATAAAACCTGGGTCAGACACAGGAGCTCCTCCTGGAATGCAGTAATTGTACAGGATAGACCTCCTGCCTCCAAAAGCCCAGAGGGACTGATTAGGTGAGAAGGTGGACTGTGACTTAATTACAGTTGAGTGCGCCATCGGTGAACAACTCAGGACAGATTCCTGCATTGTTGATATGGCAGACTTCTGTTTCAGGGTGAGGGTGAGGGCTTGTGTGTGTGTGTAAGCCAGTTTGTAAAGTCAGTAGTCAGTTGGTGAGAAGAAATATAAGTTAATATTTGAAGATGTGTCATCTAATGCCAACATTTAGTGGCTAGACTACGCACCATGAGAAAAAGAAAAGAAACTACATATCTATGGTATCTATGAGATAATGGAGCCAATATCAATAATATATGATTGGTCTATTTTAAAAATAGACTTTGATATCATTTAATCCAGCACACACTCAATCATTTTGTGGATCTGGCCTCATCTTGTGGTTAAACTGGGAAAGGCAACTATTTCATAAGGCTGAAACCAACCATAGTTATCTAGAAGAAGAAGATGAAGAAGAGGCTGGCTATAACAATTTTTAATAAATGTGCTCTTTGTCTCGGTTTGAGGACAAATCAGATCCACTAATCTAATATCTTCTGATTTAATGTCGAGCCAATAGTTAAAATACACACTGAATGATGGGCTCCAGGCTGCAGTTCACACAGCGGACAGTAGATGGCGCTGCTGCAGCGTTGGCAGCGTCAACGCCAGGTTGGCGTGTGCTGCGTTCAAAGATATCGTTTCATTCAACTTTAACTACAGCTTCACACGTTTCTCGCAGCGTGTCCGCCATTTTGGCATAAGTTACTAGCCTCTCTCTCTTAAAAAATGTTTCCAATAATCTACATGTAATAATTTAAATAAATATATATATATATATATGCATGTCGTCCAAAAATCTCAAATTTCCAAGATGCGTGTAATCGCTCGCGTTGTAACGGCTGTGCGTCCGAACAGAACCTGAACGCACCACAGCCAGACTGTTGTCAAGAGAAACGCAGCTAACCCTCACCAAGCAGTTAATAGCTTGAAAGAGAGGATAAGTTTGAGTATATCTTTGTCTCTGCGACATTAGGGTAAGATAAACCTCAGCTTCTTGCTCATTTCAGATACTACCAAGTACATAAATGCTTGCGACGTAACCTAATCTAACGCTAGGTTAACGTTTGTTAGCTAACTTAGCTAACAGTTCAACGAATACAATGACAACCTGTTGTCTGAGTCAACTGTCATCTGTGAGTTTTGTTAGTTTATTACAACCAGAGGTAACTACCTACCGGTTTCTTAGCATTAATACTAAATAGTGATGTTATGTGTTAAAGCGCCACTGAACTCGCTACATCTTTGTAGCTTAACATAAACTGAATGGACACGTTTCCCTGAGCTTAGCATTAGCGTTATTGTTAGCTGCTACGGAGCTATTGTTTTGGTAGTTGGGTAGCTTCCCTCGTCAGCTGTTCTTGTCTCATTGTTGGTCATGTGTTTGTGTTTCAGCGGTGACACGGCTCACACATCAAATAATGAATTATTCTGGTTTTAAATGCAGAATTTTGCCTCAACTGATCAGAACAAATGGACATTGTCACGATGACTCAGACAGACTCAGCCCTGTTCATAATCAAGACATTGTGTTGAGTATCAGAAGACAGTGATGGAGTACTTTTCCTCAAGTAGAAGTACTTCACTCGAGTATTTACATTTTATTCTACTTTGTACTTCTACTCTTACATTTAAAAGAAATGTTGTGTTTTTTTTTCCACTTCAGTGTATTCACTAGTTAGTTTGAAGGTAATATTCATACAAAACATATAATTAGCTTGAAAATATGTTCCCTTATTTTGGTAATTGATTAATCATTCATCAAGCAATATGTGTCTAATATATGATATTGCCATGCCAATAAAGCCTTTACCTACTACTTTACTGCGTATTAATAATGCATTGCATGATTGTTCGTGAGTGTTCAGCTATTCATTGGCTTTCATTGCATGTTAGCTTTATGCTGTCAAGCAGTTTACTGACAATGTACAAGCCATTAAGTGACATCCCTGCAGTTGTGGTCTTGACTAGTCTTGAAATAAAATCCAGAGTCCTCTTTGTCTGAGACCAACACAAGTTGGAGTAAGAATTGGGTTTCCAAGACGAGACCAAGACCTTGAAAAAATCATCTTAAGTGCTACAACACTGATATCAATCACTGATGGGAGTCAAACATTCATTTCAGGCATTCAGTCTTGACAAACTGACTCGTCAGACAAATGTTCAATGTGTGTTATGTGTGGCTGATATCAGACTGTGATTCTGCTTGAATTCTTCAAGTGTCTTTGTCTTTCCCTGTTCTAGAAAATGTTGGGCTGCATCTGGCAGTATGTCTACACATCCTTCCTGAGATACTGGCTGAAGTGGCTTATTAGACAGGCAACAGGGAAATGTGAGCTTCAGAGAATTTGCTCCGGATACAAGCCTGGGGCAACAAGGACAACAAAAGCAGGTGAATTGAATCATCCTAAATCTAGTCTAAGTCTACTTTTCATGCTTCGTATACATTTTAAAAAATTATGTTAACCTGCTTTTTGTGTCCTGTTGTAGAATATTCTCTCCGGTCATCAAAGAACAAGGTAGGAAAATGTTACCACTTTTAATCTGAGAGGCAGAGGCAGGGAAGTAATATATAATCATAGGCTACACATTCTGTCCAGACACACAGTTAATCATAACCATGAATCTTAAAAATATATCTTATCATGGACTGTATATACGGTATAGACACTGTAGGACATTGATGACTCAAAAAGGTAGGTCACTCACTCAAAATGCAAATATGTGAATTCTTAAAAGACGTGTGGCAAGGTTTTAAAAAAAAAAGAAGATTCGCACTCTTATACGCACAAAATGCTAAGTAAGATATCATTACTGTGTGCGCCTCCTGGACCTTATGCAGAATAAATAAATAAAAGGTTATGCCCCTAGAAATTACTTTAACCGCTCCATTTCAGCTGCTCCGCATCACTAGTTCATTTGCAACCATAGCAACCAGTGACCAGTGCATGCTGGGAAACAAAAGCAAAAATTGCCACAGTTAAGCACTCAAACAAACCGATCATGTTTACTCACTGTATTAACAACATACTTCTCTAGGACAGTTACAGACTCCATTGTAAAAAGCTACATAGGTTCTTACATAAAATCAGGGATGAGCAGATTTGAGAACCACAAGGCAAAAAATGAACGTTCAGTACAGAGTTTACAAAAATGATGATTAAAAAGACTCAAGTCTCTCTGAACAGTTCTTTTTATTAATGGCCCATGGCTGCAGACTAGATCCTTGAAAGATTTAGACAAGGAGACACTTTATCATCCAAAACACAGACACAGACTTTTTCAGTGATTATTGTTTCACAGTTTCACAATCCTCCCTTGGAGCCCTTAACAATGCTAACTGGGTCAGAATTTGAGGTATATGGCGGGAGCAACTGTCCCCACACTGTGCATTGACGACAAACATAAGTGTAGGGAGGATTCAGTTAATGCGATCACATTTTCTAGATCTGGATGATAATCTAACGGCAGCAGATGTGAGATACTGTTTGAACTATCTGGTCCCACAGAGGTGAAGTGTAAAGGAACCACCCTGTGACTAACTACTGACCTGTTCACTATCTGTTAGACTGTTTTATGTGTGAACTCTGATAAAGAAGTATCCTCTGAGGTTAATCAGTGCTTATCTTTGAATACTCTTGCCAAGCATGGATGAATTGACTCTACTTGTCATTTGTGACCATAGCTAGATAAGCATTTTCCGATCAACAGTCCATCCAGTGTAGAAACAGAAGTGCTTGGTCATCTTTTTCATTGTATCTTAGTTTGACTTTGAAACATTTTCTTTTTCCATTGTGGCGAGCGTAGATTACACAGGAGACACTGTGTGGTAACCAATGATGGTAACTCACTGTGTCATTACTTTCCTGTGACTAAGTCCTCCTCTCCTTTGCTTTCTCCCTCTGCAGGCTTTAAGAGGAGCTTTGGACACCAACAAAGATCAATTAGAGCAATGTGTGGATCAGATTATGAAAGTGAAGAATGTCAAACCCCAGAAAGATCCACTGTAAGCTCACTTCTTATATGTCATTTTTAGCTGAGTATAATGTTTGAATCATTACCTTAATTCTTTGTTCAATCTCCTTTCTAGGTTCAAGGAAAGCCTCCACGTCTGTCTGTTACAGATTACAGGATACAACAGCTTGTATATATCCGTGGAAGACTTGAGAAAGGAAGTCTTCAGTTCTGAGAACCAAGAGCACGAGGCCACGCTGTTGAAGGTTTTTATTCCTACATCTGGATCCATACATTAGTAAAGCGGTCGCTTTATCCAAAGTATACATATGTCAGGATTAGTCAGTTTGATTGACAGATGCACCAGTTATCATAGACTTACCATGAACTAACATGTCCTGTTAATATAAGACACTCTGAAAGTAATTGAAGCTTTACAAAGATCAACAACATTTATCATTTTTGTGAAACTGAAACAATTTAATTGAGTTACAAGGCACAATATAAACGCATAATCCGGAGTCCAGTTACATGTGTAACTCAGTATAATGTGTATTTGTACTCATAGTTGTGGGACCTGTTGATGCCTGATGTCAAACTGGAATCGAGGATAACCAAACAGTGGGGAGACATTGGATTCCAAGGAGATGACCCCAAGACTGACTTCAGAGGAATGGGCATGCTCGGCCTGATCAACCTTGTGTGAGTCCTCAATGAGACATTTATTAACTACCCACACAGATAAACATTTTAAAACATTTATTTAGTCTAGATGCATTTTATAATATAAGTAAATATTCACCATAACAGTAGCTTGTTGGATTTTTTTTTTTTAAAGGAGTACTTCACCAATTTAGCATCTCCTATCATTGTTGACTCAGAATGTACAGTTAGACAAAAGAATCAGAATCGATGCAGCAAATCCAACAAAAAGGTTACAACAAAAATCTGGGGGAGAGTTCGAAAAGTGAGTTTACCAGTCCTCTGAAGCCACTAAAACGTTTTTCACATATGAAGTTTGTCATGGCCAGCAAGTACACGATTACCGTTGAACATGATCTAATTTTTTCATTAAACCAGCAAGTAAAAGAAAAATATAGATTTTTTTTTTTCCACAGTAAATGAAAATGATCCTGAAATGTTTCTGCTCTGTTACAGTTTTTTCAGTGAAAACTACACAGAGGAGGCTCGTCAGGTGTTGTCCCATGCAAACCATCCGAAACTTGGGTAAGAGACATTCACATGTGCAGTATTAGTATCTGCATATTTTCTGTTAGTGTTGTGTCAAAAGTTGTGCATTATTACCTGTTACTAAACCATTTAGCTACAGTTGATAGGGTTCACCATGCCATGTCATTTTTGACATGCGCTTTATGCTAATTTTCCTCATATTTTAGGTATTCATACGCCATAGTTGGGATCAACTTGACAGAGATGGCCTACAGCCTCCTGAAGAGCGGCGCTTTGAAGCCTCACTTCTACAATAAAGTACTGGGCACACCTGAGCTCCAGCACTTTCATCAGCTCTACTGTGAGTCTGGTTATTTTTCAGCATCTCTGATTCCTTCCAAAATTTGTTTGCAGTTTTTATAGAGAATTATTTATTTGTCTTCTAGGTTATCTGGCGTACGAATTTGATAAATTCTGGGTGGCAGAGGAGCCAGAAAGCATCATGCAGTTCAATCAGTACCGAGAGAAATTCCACGACATCGTCAAGATGCATCTACAGGACCCCGATGTATCCCTCACACTCACTGTCCGCTCTAAAAACTAACATTATTCAGAGATCGCTGATCCTCTGTGGCCTCTGACGTCATTCCAGGCAGAAAAAGGCGAGAAGCATAAAAACAAACTGAAGCTGGTCGGTCATGTTCCTCAAAACATTAAAACAAAAAAATCCTCTTATATTTGGTTTTGTGATTTTGTTAGTCATTCTCCATTTATTTCTTCACGGTGATAGTTAAAGGTCTTTAAATAGAGCACAAATCTAACACCCTATACCTCAAAAATAAATGACCATTCCAGTGTTTAATTAAGCTTCGTAGAGGGAAATTGAGAGCTGCTGCAGAGATCTGTAGCGAAGGGTTTAAGCACTTTCAATGAGCAAGAAGCCAAATTGTTGCAGTTAAAAGACACTTATTGAGAAATGGCGATTAATCACCATATTTGTAGCTGTCTTGTTTGTATTTATGTGAACAAGACTTGTGTGTTTTCACAGTTGTCCTGCTCAGGAATTTAATTTTTACGTCCAGAGAATGGCTGAAACTTTAATGTATGTGCACGTGTCCCCATTGATGTCATCTCTATTCTGTAATATAGGTAATGTGGAACTCAAAATGGTTGTTTTTATTACCTTATTTTTTATGCTTTTGCTTTCGAGGAAGGTGTGTAATGATTAACAAATGTTACTCAGAGTTAATAAATACACATTTTGATGTTTTGAGATGTGTTTCGTGTGGTGGAAGTTAATAAGCAAGCACAGGGTCTGTAAAACAAGTCAAATATATTTCAGGTTTACATAAACTTGTTTTACATTTTATTATGGGCACCGGTATCATTTCCAGTATAAAGGTGCAATGGTTTAAGCTGCCTTAAATGTATAATTGGCAGATTTAGATTTATAGGTCTTAAAGTGCAAACTCAACTTCCCAAAGTTTAAAGTTTATCACAACTTCCTGTTCACACCATTCATTCCCATTAAATTTGAAATGGGTTCATTATGAAAAATTATAAATATAAAGGTACAACTGCATTTCTTTCATATATCAGTTCAATATAAAGTCAACAAACAAGATGTCCAATATTCCTTTTTCAACAAAGGATTTTCCTCTTTGTCACCACAAGACAAAAAAAGAATAAAACTAAAGCTTGATATGATATTCATTAGGTTTTCTTCATGTTCCAACCCGGCAGCAGTGGTGGTTCAAGTCTAAAGTCAGTCTAAATCTCAGTTTGGGGCCTCGATCTTCTTCTTTGTGACCATCATGGCTCTCTTGATTTGTTCGAATGAGACAAACATCACAACGTTCCACGATCCCAACCTCAGGAACGAGGGCACAAATCTGCAAGAAGCAAAGAGGGGAGGGTTGTAGTGACGGATAAAAATAGGTACACAAATGTGAGTACAACAAATGAAGGGAAGGCCTCACCCTTTGTAGAAAGCCGTCGGCCCCTCTTTGGTCATCATGGTCCAGGCGCAGTTGATAGCGCTCTTGTACTGGCCTGGAGGTGAGTTCATGTATCTAGTTTTCACCACATCTACTGGGGAAGCAATCACCGTGGTAACAAAACCGGCACCAAACGCAGACACAAAGTGGCAAGGCAGATTGTCTGTGAAGAGAGAGAGAGAGAGAGAGAGATGGAGTGTGAAGGGTCGTAACCAGAGGGCCTTTTGTCCTGAGCTGAGCAGTATAGACACTCATGTCAGCAGATTATGTAACCCCATGAATGGGGCAATATAAACGATTGAGATAAATGATATTAACTACTGTATTTACAGCACTGTAAGGGGAAGATACACTATGTGCTGTACCAGCATGTGTGCTGTTATCAGCTGAGTTGAAAAGGTGAGTGGGTGTGTGGCTTTCTGTCCAATCAGATCTCTCTGTAGGATACCATTATGTGTGTTTGTTACTGTGCTCCACCACTCACCTGACAACAGGTTGTGTCTAAGGATGGCCTCCTTGATCAGATCATACGTAACCAGCTCTGTGCAGTTGACCAAGGCGTTTCTTGTGATGTTGGGTAGCGTCCCTGAAGAAGCCAAGAGAATAATATTAAATAATCTTTTTTTTTTTTTTTATTACCATCAGCTATAAATCACTTCAGTGGCTTCCTGAAGTGGCACCTTTCCAGAGTCCACGAAGGCCCTCGTTCTGGAAGATGTGTCTGTAGGCCTGCATGGTGCCGCTGTAGCGACGGGCCACGCCGTCCAGGTTCATCTGGGCTTGGAATCGAACCTTGACCACATCTGTGGGCTGTGCAAAGGACACTGCCATGGCACCCGTAGTACAGCCAGCCAGGATACGAATGAACACGTTAGGATCTGGAAAAGGAAACACAGAAACAACAGGAGATTTAATATAACTCTGTCTACTCATTTCCTTAATTTTTAATCAAAACAATCAGAGTCACTGCCTCAGATCTTCATATGGTACACTTTTTTTGTACTTGTGTCCAAAAACAGCTGCTGCACATCTGGGTCCTCCTCTGGTTTCTCTTTTTCCCTTCCTCTGGGAATTTTTTAGGATTTTTCTTTCTCTTTCAATCCTTGAATTGAGTGTCTGAAGGTTAAGGGTGTCCTAGGTTGCATGAATGTAAAGCCCTCTGAGATTTTGTTATTTTGGACTACACTGGAGTGGATATTCATCTATCATGTAAGGATTTCTGTTTGTGACAGCGAGACACTGAAATCTATAAACCATTTTTCTTATTTGTTTGGAAATATGTATCAAAAGTAACCACTTACTGTCTTTGCCACCAGTGTAGAAGTTTTTGACATTGTCATAGAGGCCGATTCTGATGGAGGCAAAGCACAACTGTCTCTGGAGCCCGGCCACCAGCCCATTGTACAGAGACCTGGGCCCTTCTGTTCTGATCATGGTGGTGATCGTCCCGAACACGCCTCTGTAGCGGATGCCTCCCACTGCCATCTTCTCTCCCTGAATCTGGGGTCACAGATTGTACTCAAGTCTAAAATCAGCTTTACAGAACAAAAGTAGACTACTAACAGCCTGTAGCAACAGACTCGTGTGAATCTGTGCAACTGATTTGGGGGGTGATGAAGTGGACAAAGTTGAAAGTCAAGCTGCTCAGTCAATAGTTGTCAACATTTGCGGCATGCATTGCAGTAAATGAGAAGAAAACGTTATATGATACTAGAGATAAATAAAGATTAGTAATTGAACATACCTGTAGTCTGACTTTGGCTGTGTCCAGAGGAAATGTGACAATGTCAGCTATACAGGCTGCTGCCCCAGCACTCGCCATCTTCACCCCAAGCGGAGGGGGAACATCTGAAGGTTTAAGTCCCACCATGTTTCCTAAAACTGGGGTTAAAAGTTTGCACAAAGACACACAGACATTAAATCACCAGGACTGTCATGTAGAAAACCAACATATAATCATTAACTGAACAGTTAGTGGATGATGATGTCTTTTTTATGAGCTAACAATCAAAGTGTAGCCCGATGATATGAAACATACTTACATTGTGTGTCTAAAATTTAAAAGCTCCTGTTGATCCTCAGTTGTTTGTTACCAGGCAGGATTTGATTGGCCAGATTATAATCCATTAAAGACCGGCTCCACAGAAAGGAAGGGTGCATCTTTGGCTCTGTATTTATATATCGTCTCGCTGCCTTTTTTTATGACATCCACAGAGAGGCGTTACTGTGTACTCCGGTACGCAAAGGTCTAATCAAAGTCCACTGACTGTCAAAAAGTCAATGTTCAATTTACCCCCAGAGTGCAGACACATTTTAGAAAAACAACTGTTCCCCATTCAGTGCATTTTCAGCAAAAACTGTGGTTTATTTCCAAAGCTGCCTTTAATATATCAATACATTTATGCCTTTAAATATAATCACCTTTATATCCTTGTTGTCATACAAAACAGTAAGTACACTTTGGAAACACCAGCAGATTTTACTTCTACCATTTATTTGTCACTAATTTAATAATAAGTAGTTATTCACCTTATAGACCAAGTGTCTGCATTTAACAGCAGCTATAATAAAACTGTCAGATGGGTTCATTGGAGGCCCGTTTTTGCTCTCAGCCAATGAACACTACAGGTGTGTGAACAACAGTGAAAGTGTGTGCAGGTGATTGGCAGAAGTCAAACCTCACACACGGCTGATATGTTTGCCATAAAACTTATATTGGACAGTCGGCCTACAGATTTCACTTTGTCTGTAGATGTTTAACAGATTATCCATAGAGTTTATGTGATGATGCATTCAAGTAACCCTTAACAGGGGTGGTTTTATTGGATAAAATAATACTTTTTTACATTTGTGTGAGAGAGAACAACTTAAAAAAAATAATAATAATTAAAAAAGCACTGGGGGAGAGTAGTGACGTAAAAAAGTGACTGAAGTTCATTGTGGAGGAGATAAGAACTTTGCATCACACCACATTCGACCTCTCAGCAGTGCGGCGGCAGTGACGCTGACGGTTTCATAATTTTGTGCCCCGGGTCCAACCTATGCCGCCTCTGAAATAGTTTGGGAATTATGGGAATGTGATTTGGGGACAAAGAAAAGGGGAACGCACTGCACAATAAATCCTAAATCCTACATTCATCAAGATTATAATCAGGTTTTATTGCGAATGCTTGGAGAGGTGTTGATTCAACTGTATGTCCATTTGGGGGGCTGTATAGTTTGTTATCTGTTGAGTTGCTGTTGCATTATAGTGAGAGGTTTTTCTAATATTTTGCCCACTCCATTTACTCCATTAGAGGATCCACTAAACATTAGAAACACCTCTCACTATAATGCAATACAGTCCAGCAGAACCACAGTTTCGAGACAAGAAAACATTATAACCTTCACACAGATTTACTGAACTGTTGATACAGACTACGTTAGTTTGAGCTAGGTGTAATGGACAAAAACAGGGTCCAAAACAGAATAAAAGCCTCCCAACCTTCTATTTTTTAATATTATTTTGTTATATTTGATGAAAACTCACAACAGACCTTTTCATTTGAGCTTTAAGATGTTGTTTTTATGACTGAGTGGACCTCAGAAAATAGCTATAACATCTGGCACACAACATAATTTCTGATAGATTAAACATTTACATCTCTGTCATGTGTCTGAGAGGGGAAGCCTCCTTTCAGTGGGCAGAAAGTCTTCATTCAAGTGAGCTCCCTTTGCTGTGATTGGTTAACCTGAGCCACAACCCCAGTGTGTTTGGTCTACAGAGAGAGAGAGAGAGAGAGGCCCTGTAACCAGCTGCTGTAATCTTTCTCTCAAAGGAGTCGAAACACTCATCCGCTCTCATTAAAACTTCTTCTTATATATAAAGAAAAGTTTCAAGCACAGTTGGCAGTTTGTCAAGTGCAGAGAAAAAAAAACAACAAAGAGCCAACGTGGGCTTGAAATGTACTTTTCATTGTAAAGAAGAGTCTTATCAGTCCTATCAGTCCTTTGGAACAAAAATAAAATGTATATTTTACTAAAGTAAAAAATAAGTTAAAGTTACTAAGGTAACTGTCGAAAAATACTCTGTTACGAGTAAAAGTCCGGCATTCAAAAAAGTTAAATTATCCAGAAAATGTACTTCAAGTTTTAAGTACTCATTATGGTCATGTTAGTCAGTGTTTATATCATTGGAGTTATATATTTTTAGATTTTTGTAACTAATACATTGAAATGCAAACAGAATTTTAATGTTTAAAATGTTTAATGTCAATGTGGAGACTATTTTAACTACTTCACTACTTTATTGACTCTTAATCTACTAACAACTAACTTTAACCTCAAATAAATGTAGTGGAGAAACCGAAATTTAAACAAATGGATTGAACTTGTTGTCCTTTCTAGCCTTCAGACCACTCTGGGCGCTTTTACACTTACATATAACACTCACCCATTCATACACACATCACTGGCTACTGTGCAGAGTGCAAACTGCTCACCAGAAGGGGGATAATTCATTCACACACAGATGGAACCAACTGTGAGCAATTTAAGGGTTCAGCCTCTTGCTCATACTGTATCCTCCACTAAGGGGTGGCCACATGTTACTTATAAAGCAACATGAATTTGAGTTACTGTAAAGCACCAGTTATTTCTATATCCAAAGTTGTTATTAATTATAATGGCACTGTGAAAATAAGAAGTGGCACAAAAATGATCTTCCACCAGATGGCACTAACACTCAGTGGTCAGAAATTCTCTGTCTCAGTAAGTCTCAGTAAGTCTCAGTAAGACAATGAAAAAGAGGCATGAGGCGTCGTACTGTGCAGCATTGAATCAATCATACTGTAATTTTTAATTAGATGGAGTGATACATGATGCATCAGAATCCAGAGTAATAACACCTGGACATTTAAAATAATAAAAAAATATTCACATAAAAACAACTTGCAAAGTAAAAATGTACAGAGCAAAAAGGTTAAAATATGTAAAAAACAAACAAACAAACAAACAAAAGGCAATTAGTTTGGTGTGCAGACATCAACAGCTAAGCAAATGGCAAGCAAATACATATTAGTGGATCACATTATGTTGTAAACAAAGTGCAGGCTCTTCATTCAATAGCATTTTGTTAGTGTAATCGTCATGTTGTAGCACACAACACCCTCCTTTGAATCCTTTAACAATCAGTCAAAAAGGAGTTCTCGTATAAACCGTTTGCAGTTAACACTAATAACACAACTGGAGTAATCATTGGGAACATTATTTTGGGCAGTGAATATCCAGGAAGTCATACAGTAGATATGTGTGTGTGAAAAAGAGAGTAGTTCTGTTGCTTTAGCTAAAAGAGAGTTTACACAGTACCACGTGAAAATTCACTTTATCACTGAATTTTCACAGCTTTGTTTTGTATTTTTCCACGTCATCATTCGGTGACAAACTCAAAACGATTCTGCAATTAACAGCAAATGGAGTCGTAAAGTAAAGGAGCAATAGTTTGAGCAGATATTAATGACAGGTGATTGTACGTAGAATATCAATATCCCAGTTTAGAACTGTACTGTATCCGTGGACATTTACATCTACATAGCTTAAGAAGTGCTAGAGATTACAATATTAACACCTATGCATAATGTCTTATAAAGTACAGCTACTACATGTTCACACTGTTTTCATCTGAGTAAACCTTAATATTAATGTCCTGTTCCCTCTCAGCTGGACAGAATCTAGTGATTGTTATAATAAAAGTCTTTCACATCTGGTAAAATTGCCAAGAGCAGTTTTTGGTCACATTCATTCAACTATCATACACAATAACCTTCATTGTCCTCTAAAACTCACTGAGACGTCTTTACACCAATGACTGATAATCATGTTTCCCTTTTAAAACAGTCTCTGTGTGAAATCTCAGCCCGATAGCGAGATCTCATAGTCACTTGTCGACAGCAGGGGGCGCCCAACTTTACGCACGTTCTTGGCGTTAGTTATGCGAGCTGCCACCTCCACTGGCTTCTCAAAGTAATGCACCAGGGCCTGCTCGGTGAGCAGAGAGGCCAGGAACTGCTCAAACGTGATGGCCCAGTCTTTGTCGATGCTGGTGCTGTGAGGCAGCCCCCTGTCGTGGGATCCTCCGCCGCGGGGCAGGTTGCTTCTTTCACCATTGGAGCCGCTGTCGCTGCGTACCAGCACTGTGTCGTCTGCAATGTCCTCGCACTGCAGCTTTTCATCCAGCTCATGGGAGCCCGCGCTGAGCACCGAGTAAGATGACATTGAGGTGTCATCTTTGGTTTCATCATCCGAGATGAGCATGGCGGACGATGTGCCCATGTCTTTGGGAGACGAGTCCTCCAGCTTGATGTCTTGCATAGGTGCCAGCTGCTCGTTCCCTTCATCCCCTTTCCCGTCCTCCTCACAGGGGCTTGGCTTGCTCTCCAAATCTGCAGGGACGAAGCCGTCGTTCTGGTCATGCTGCTGGAACACGGCATCAGACACAGCCTCCTGAGTGGTTTTGGGATCTGTGGCATCTCTCCTGCACATGCTCGGCTCTGGTTTACCCTCCATGTTGTGGTCCTTTCTGCCAGAGGAGGAGAAAAGCTTCCCCACCTCTCCCATTTCCAGCAGCAGACTGGTGACGGTCGCTGTGGCGTGGTAGAGTTCCTGTTCTGCAACATCCTCACTGAACATGCTGTACAGGGTCTTGCAGAGCTCGATAAACTGGCTCTGGAGGAAGACACACAAGAGTCAGTTATACCCAACTCACGAGGTTCTCATACACATACTGTATATGAAATCCGATACAGGGGGCGAAATCTTACCTGATTCAGCTTGGGGAGGTCTTTTGTGTTTTCTCGCTTAGGTTTCGTCTCCTGATTCCACAGTTTGAGATAATGGCGATACTCAGGAGTGTTCAGTTTCTTCACTGTAAAGAATAAATAAAGAACGTGTTAACATTAAGAAACACAAACTGAATATATTCTGGATTCAAACTGTTTCAGACATCACAGAGGAAATACGATGATGATGCCTTTCAGTAAACCTGAGTTACATTTTGTGTAAAGGCAATCGATCTAAAGAGCAATTTTAATTTCACACTTGAGCGATTTGCCATTCAAATCAGATTAAATCAGACTGTATAGTATGCTGTGTTAGATCTATAAATTCAGGCTTTTATATTTCTTTTTGCAACAACTGACTGACAACTGACTGCTCACCTTTTTCGGTCTTAAATGTAACTCTGACGAAGCCATCGTCCCTCTCACTTCTGTACTTCGAGTCTTGACCTGAGGAAAGAGGAAGGTCATCAACATCAAACATCAACATTTTGTCCAATGCCAATAGCTAGACTCAACATTCAGCATCCATATTTTAGCAGCATCCTCTAGGACAAGCATATCATATCAAACATACTGTGTATTTTCTTCCTCTACAAGTTCAGATCAGCAAAGGTGTGTGAGGCAGCTTCTCTCCTTTCTGTATATTCTACACAGAGCACATCTGTACACACGTTTGATTTAACTTTGTGCACAACGTAGGATGCATGCAAGACCTGCGGTTTCAAGGTTAATACAACCGTATAACTGTATAACCGTACTTCCCCCTGCAAATCACATGACAAGCCCATAACCACAAAAACAGATTTCAATAGATTTAAACTTCTTTACAGTGTAAACAGCAAAGTTTCTGCGTGATACATCTTCAGGAATAACAGCATAGCAATGACTCATCATCTGGCAGTGCTCAATGAAAAGTAAAAAGCTGAATGGAGGCCAAAGATTATGAGATTCCCTCAAACATTTCAGCTGTGCGGTGTGAGATCTAATTGTCTTGTGAATATCTGCTGAGGAAAGCAGCTCATTTTAAATGAATTTCCTCAACAGAGGGCTGATTTTTTTTTTTTTTTTTTTTAGACTGTTTCTATTTCATCTTGACGTTATAAGGTTGGGGATGGTGGCATGGAGATTATGAAATGTCACCACTGTGACGAGAGGGTTGGGAAAACTAGAGAATCCTGTGCTGTGACATAGATGTTTATGTTGATATATGGTTATATTATATTGCAACCTGCATAGTGTGTATATGGAAAAGACGTAGTTAAAGCAATACAAATCTCAGGTCCTTACCAATGGACGTCTCTGGAGTGATGTCCTCAAAGAAGTACTGAGTGGCCTCAAAGGCCGAGTCTGGTTCTTCCTGTTCATGAGTGATTTCTGGGAGAAAACATTTAATACAGTTTGTGAAAACATATTGTGAACTGTTCTTTTTTTGTTCTATGTTATACAAATTATGACCATAAAGTTACTTTTCATTGCATTCATTTAGTAGGAAGTAGTTTAAAATGTTTTATGAGCTCAGTGCCTTTTTTCCAGTGAGTGTTCCACTGAACACAATATGTTCTGTATTTTCCTGGAGTCGACTCACACACACACTCACCAGGTATGACGTGCATCTTATAGAGGAGTTTCAGCTTCTCGGTAAGGTCCCCGTGACACAGGACACCTAAAGCACACCAACAAGCTTCAGAGATCAGACACATCTGAGCTGCTTCCAGATGTGATACATCATCTATACCATACAATACTACCTTAAATTAGAATCACCACAGCGTAAAACACTGTGTATGTCACACACCATTACTTCCAAAGAATATTTACAAGCATGCACATGTCTTCACTTACCCAAGCCACTGATGAACTCCCGAAAATTGATGAGGGCATCTCCGTTTTGGTCAAGGAGACGGAAGAAGCGCAAAGCCAGGGGGTCTGAGTGGGCTCCATTGGCCCAGGGGAACAGCAGGTTGAACAGGCCTTTGAACTGCTCCACGTCGATGCGGTACTGCTCCAGGTAGGGTAGGCTCGGGTCATGGCGCTCTGTGGGGTTGCTGCTGCCACCCCAATAACAGCTGGTCAGGTGCTCTGCCTGAAGAGGGAAAAAATTTAAATATAAAAAATGAGGACAGAACTTAAAAAAACATTCTGTCCCGTTTATGAAATACAACACATACTTGTTTGGAAAACAATTTCAGTCTTGAATAATCTGAATCATTATGAACTGTGCCATGAATAAAAGTGGCAAATTAATCTTCACTATGTGTTTATACAGGACTGCAGCACGGTAATAAAGTATGCTATTAAAGGCTCCTCTGCTGTGCACATACCAAGAGACTGATTTCCTGTCTGTACTTCACTCCCAGCAGCGAGCGTAAGCTGTAACTCACCTTGAAGAGCACGTAGAGCTCCTCCAGTTCGTCCATACTAAAAGCAGTCTCTGTTACAATTGTTCTGACCTGAAACATAAATATAACGACATTAAGCAAAAATAGAAGATAGATAAAAGTGTTAAGTGTGAAGAGGAGCAGAGTATCTAATAATGACTAGAATGTAGTCATGTCATTAAGCTTCAAGGCTCAAATCTAATTTGACCTCTAGTACTGAGAGACTTCTGAAGGTGACGCGTCATCTGATTACTGTTCTACTATCTGTGTGACACGGCTGAGCATAAACATTAAAAGTAAATACAGTCGACAAACCTGACTGTATTTTTATAAACAGTTGTCTAACGCTGGTATCTACAAGAGAAAGTCAGCGGATCCTTACCACGTTGCGTTTAGTTGTATCTTCAATGGTTTGGATGACCCTCAGTCTCTGTTTGAAACGCATCTGTTCGATCACATCTGCACGGATTGAACCAAATTTCTAAAGCAAAAGGAGAAACAGAAACATAGATTGTGAGCTTCTCTGTGACGTACATTTAAAGTTAAACAGAAATAAGTTTCAAATTGCATGAGCTGAAAACATACAGCATTTTACTGAAAACACTAACATACACAACATATGTTTAGAAACATACATCATCCTCCAGGTTAAATACCTCGTAGGAGCTGCGAACCAGTTTGAAGATGTCGACCTCTGGATGTGGCTCCCCATTATCTGTCAGTAAGGAGTGCAGATGGGGGATAGGAGGGAGGGTGCTGTCCTTATTGGTCACGCTGTCCAAGTATCTACAATACACAAATGTCAGAAATATCAGACAAATGGTGGAATAGTTTTTGGTGTTAGAGTAATCTTTGTGTCAAGATTTCGGCCCTTGTTCCTCTCCTTACCTGCCCAGCACGGTCATGGCCTCTCCATCATCCTTGCAGCCCAGCAGCTGGTGGATGTTGGCGTGCAGCACGGAGAGCGCCAGCTGAAAGATGACCTTAATGCCATCATAGAAGAAGCAGTCCACGACCACCACAGCGCTCTCGAACGGCATGACAGACAGGAAGAGGGTGAGGAACCAGGACAGCGAGATGGTGGAGATGACGCCAAGGTCCTGCATGCAGTCGTACAGCTGAGGAACGTACTCGCGGGCGAGCTCCTCAAAAACTCCCTGATCAACGAGGGCTCCTGGGGAAGATTGAAGGTGATGAAGTGGATGTTACACAAATAGAAAATTGTCGAAACAAACACCCGAAAATACAGGAGCACATGCGTGTACTGACCTACAACCCTGGTGTTGTAGTAGTCAGGCAGCATCCTCTCGCAGAGCGCCACAAGCAGCCAAAAAGCCTCTTCTTCTTTGGCGTAGAGCAGCAACACAGACGTCACAATATTCATAGCCTGTGGTGTTGAGGGAGAAAATGAAAATTCAAGCGTTGTCAGGCACTGGGAGGTTTCTGCCAGCTCATGTAAAAATCAAAAAACAAGAGCGTGCCGCGTACCTGACAGTATCCAATGTTGGGGTTTCTGAATGCGTACGCTGTGAGGACCCTGCGGAGGGCGGCGATGCCCATCTCGTTCTGAAAGGCTGGGTGCTCAGGGAGAGAGCGGTGCAGGTCCCTCTCTATCTCCTCTGTTGCCAGGTTGTATTTGCCCATCGACTTCTCCACCAGGTCTTCGTAGTATCCGGGGTGGGTGGCCATCTCGTTGATCGCCCCTATGAAAAAAATACAAGATTTAAAGGTTTAGACCAACCTCGAGAGAGAGAGAGGATAACATGCAACGGTGTCAAATATTTAGTGTCACAGCAAAAGTACAGGGTGAAATACAGAATACTACATACATTATGGAAATATACTATATGTAGCATGAAAACTATATTCCAACTACATATCCATCATAGTATCTATCTGTGGATGTGACATTGTAGCTTCTGTATGTTGTGCAAAGGAGCAAAATTTCATTAAAAAGACACTCTGGGCTTCAGTTTCTTCTTTAATTTTTAATTTTGACATTTCATTTAGTTTCTTCTTTATGATGAACTCTTGTTTTACAAGTAAAAAAAACACTTTTCTGTAGCTGCCACCTCCCTCTGTAACTCTCAATCACATTTGTGACTGCACTGACCTACCCACCATCAAATTCCTGACAAAAACACACCTCTTTAATATTGCTTTTAATGATTGACTTAAGTCTTGCGTGTTTTTAGTGTATTGTTCTGATGATTTTACCCTGCAACATGTCTTTGAAGGAAAAATTGTGTTTTTCCAGATTTCTTTCTTGTCCTAACTCCACACCACTGGTGGTTTTTAAAAAGAAATTATTTAAAAACATCAGCCTACACTGCTGGATTTTAATGTCTGTCAAAATAACGTAATATATAAGAATATTTTCTGAGGTGGTATGTGATGTAAAAAGTTTGAGAAATACTGAGATGGGATCTCTGTTTTTACAGTGCGGTAAACTACATAACCGATCATCATAACCACAATTTTATCAGAGTTTCAGTTTCAGAGTTCACTCTCTTATTCTCTTCATATAACTTTGCAGAGGATATTAAATAACAAACTAGATTAAATATTTTCATATCAGTCCATGTTCGAGCTTTGACAGGATTCCAGCTTTTACTCTGCGGTTATCCACATACCTCAGTAAACATGCTCACCAAACTGGTTTTTACACCCTCTGTTCTAAAAACAGACGGCAACAATAAATGTTTAAAATAACCGCGGTAAATATTTTTCTTGCAGGGTGTCAGCGACAGGAAAACTCATTTGAGAAGGTGCAGGTACGTTTGACTGAACACAACGCAGCTATGACAACAGCCGAGGGAGCAGTAAGTGGGTCACTAGGGAGTGAGAGAGGGAGTGTTTGTAACCTCGACCTCAGGTGAGGATGAGTAACAAACTGCTGCCCGGGCACATGACACCAACACATGATGAGTCTGCGTGAAAACAGGAAAGTTTGTCGCATACCTGAATAAACACAGTCACAAGCTACAGGTCTGCCGTGGAGTCTATAGGTAACGGAAATGTTACATTTAGCTAATGTTTGGTGGGTAATTATATATTTACAAAAGAATTTAATTTAACTTCTTAGTGTTTATATCTCACATCATATTAACATGTTTATCTTGTTCCCACATTGTGTATTTGTCAGCAGAGTTTCTGTGGATAAATGACACCTGGGGAAAATATGTATCATGAGGTGTTTTGATCAAGTGTGAACACGTAGTATGCAAGGTGTGGTCTCATTATCATTTGCAGTCCTGTATTAGAGTGTGTTAAGCCTGTGTTTACTTTCAAGCCTGCCTGAATGTTTCCTCACCAGAGAAAAGCAGCCAGAGCTCTCCTCTCATGCTCTCAGGAATCCCCTTGAGGACGAGGTCCTTCGTCTTCTCAGTCCGGTACATACACACCCCCTGTCCAAACTCTGCAAAGTGGTTCTTCCACGCCTGCTCCTTCAGGAACTCCTTTGCCTAAGGAAAGAGGGAAAACAATGTTAGGAGATTCAATAGCTCAGGTGCAATTATTGTAACCCTTTTTTTCTGCCAGAATCCTGCTTCAACTATACAAGGTTGAAGTTAGCAGCAATCCTCCATGCAGCTTAATGATGTAAAAATGTTTATTATAGCAAATCATAATGTACAATGTGATAACTCTGAATCCAAAACTGCAAATAGCCTTAAACAGAAGCAGAATGAATCAATGTTTTAATACAAGGAGTTACAACATGCCCTAAATGCTTATAAATTTAGTTGACAAATGTGCATTTAACTCACCAGCTTGGGGTTGAACTCCTCAGGTGATCGGCTGCGGTACATGGTCATGAGGGCTTGTCTGGCTGTGGGCACGCTGCTGTCGTTCAGGTTGAACGTACGCTCGTTTTCTGAGCCCAGACTGTGCTGTGGGCTGCTGGAGAGCAGAGATCCATGCTGGGAGTAAACCTGCAGGGGACACATATAACATTCAAGCTTCGAAGCTATTAAATGGACGCTGTGACCACCAACAATTTCAGGGTGGGCAAACAAATTCTTCTACCTCGTCGTCTGAGCTGTTCAGGCTGACGGTGAGTTCCCTCTCGAGCTCCCTCTTGGAGGTAGTCTGCTGCAGGAAGTCAGAAATCCTCTGCACCAGGAAGTCTCGGTCCTTCAGGTTAGCAAACAGGAAAGTCATACGATTCTTGGTACTGATGGAGAGCGGGCTGGGCAGCACGTTGGAGCTATCTGCCTTCTCCACGATGGTCACCTGGAAGAACGATGGGGGAACATACACAGTCTCAGTTAACACAGAGCAATAAATGACAAGCACCCACATCCATGGCAACCAAACGTATATTCTCATTTAAGACCAAATGAGTTCAAATGTAACCTACTTACAAAGTACGTCAAGCGTTTACTAACTTTAGTGGAGATTCTCTAAATTCACAATACTACTAGCTCTGAAACACGCGTACGTATGAATATATAAATAAAAAAGTCATATCTGCAATCACATTTCAGTTTATTTGGCCACCTAAAACTTATTTTTGTTCTATGTTACAGACTGTAAATCTGCATAATTGATTGCTTTTACTTGGATAACACTGCAGATATCTCCTAGAAACCTACATCCCAGCATGTTTTAATGGTCCAACGACATTTAGTAAACGACTAAATGGAAACTAGCTGATAGCTACTAAGAAATAAGTAAGAACAAACTGTAATGGATTAACGAATAGCCGGTGAAACACAATCCAGAGCAGTCTGTAAACAAAATGGAAGACTGTGATTCAGCATGACAGCTGCATTTTGTACACAGTGTGTTTGAGTCTTTCTAGAGCAGATGGGCAACACGCTACCAGACAACATTATCAGTCACATCGACACGTCTTAGCGGCTTCCTTCGGCTACCGCTGATGGCTGCTGTAAAACACAACTTCATGTCTTCCACTTATTGTAACCCTTATTTGCAAAATTCACAAGCAGTTCATAACTCACCTCACGTAGCGGGATGATGAGGCTGCACAGGGTCTCTTCCTTGCTGGTGAAGCAGATGTAGTTGGTGGAAACAAACATCTGTCCCAGGATGTGCATCTTGTTAAAGGGGGTCCACAGGGTGCAGTCGGTGTGTCCGTCCAGTTTTTCATCTTTGGGCAGGCGGAAGAGCGCCCGGTAACGTTCACTCTTAGCTCTCGCATCCAAATCCCTAAAGGATGGAAAATGCAGAGTCAGATGAGATGAAATAGTCACCGTCATCGATGTATTAATGCAATCATAGTGCTTATAAAGCAAAAAGATGAATACCAGAGAAATCTTACAATACTTCCTCTTGTACAATAAGTTCTAAAGTTTCCTGATGTTACACAATTGGGATGAATCTATACAGACAATGAAGTATCCATGGAGAAGTATTATGCAAGAGCAACCATCATACAACCCCAGATGAACTGGTATAATAATGCACTGCAGTGAAGAGACCTACTTAAGCACACCACCCCTTCCCTTTGTTTCCTAACTGTGTTGTGCCTTTGCAGATTTAAAAACGTAATCTTGCAACACCCTTTTAGACTTTCATCCACAGTCTTTAAGTGTCTGGATAACCAACTACTCAACCAACCACAACACCTTAATGTTCAATCGACTGCATGCTATAAACATGCTTAAACAGCATTTATTATTGATGAGCACGCACCACCATCAGTTCTTTTCTTACCTCTTGAGTGCCGACACCTTCTTGGGGGATTTCTTCTTGAGTTTGGGCAGCGAGCGGTCCTGTTCGAAGCCTTTGTTATCCAGGAGCTGACGCATTGCGATGTTGGCCAGCTGCTCCGCCAGCTTAAAGGTCTCGTTGATGTTGAGGAAGACGGAGAAGACGTGCTCGTTGATGCGGGTGCTCACCTTAATCATGTCAGGCAGCAGGAGGGTTGCGCTCTTCTCTAGCTGGGTGATGTCTGCCCAACGCACCACCAGTTTGGCTGACAATAAGAAAAGATACAGACATCAGTATGGATAAGACAAACCAGTGGACTCAAGACCACGTGATTAGTAAATGAATCTGCATCCAACCTTCTTTTCCCAGTAAGTAGGAGTAGAAGCAGAGGTGGTTGATGCTGAGGTATAGCCATCCCTGTCGTGGCACTTTGCCCTTCCAGTAGCTGCAGGAGTAATAGTTGACCAGCTTCTCCTCCTCCGGCATCCCAAACAGCTTACGAAACTTGGCGCTGGCCTCCTTGAACTTGTCTGTGTCGTCGTCCTCTTTGACATCATGGTTCTTGTTGTACTCTGCGATGATCCCCTGAGGCGAGGTGGAAAGACAGAATGAGGTAAAGAGCTGGGACAATGGGTGTAATTGTAAAATGAGGATCAGCAGTAGTTAGACCTTGTTGTTGTTTTAAAGTTAAAACCTAAATTTCAAACTTGTCTCTCTTTTGCTATCAGTTAATGGACAAAATATGATGATGAGATTTGTTGGGATAATTTTGTATGGGAGCTTTTTTATACTCTCTTAAATGTAACTGCAGTTGTGGCCTTCTCTTCACTGCAAACTTGACAGCTGATTCTCTTTAAATTGAAAAAGACAGCCCTGCCATTTCATGAATGGAGGCTGCAGGATGTTTCTCTTCTCCTTCTCACATCTTAATCTCAGTTACAGATACACAAACCATAAAGTTTGACAAGATCCGGCAAGCTTCTCTATTACATGTTCAGTACATTGTCACAATGATTTTTTCCCCCTTTTCTCTGTCTCATTTTATATTTTTCTCATTTCTCTGAAAAGAATCCCAAGAAAAACATAAATTCCACATGTTTAAATATGCATTTTTTTCAGTGAATCAAAGACCAAACAATTTCTCATAAATTAAATATATTGTGGAGCGATCAGTGTTGTGTGCACGCTCTGCACTCTGAATGTTGTCGAACAAATAAACGTCACATTAAAAACACCTGATCAAGTCCAAAACTACATTTCTGATGAGTTACCTGGACTTTCCCTTTGACAAAGGTGGTAATGTCATTCTCGTTCTCAAAGATGGACAGAGTCTGCAGCAGGTTATGTTCCAGCCACTCCCAGTGCTCTGTGATCTCTTTACGGGAGGTTCCTGCAGCGAGGAAGGAAAGTTTAGAGCATTCAGCCAACTGGGTTCACAGGAGAAGCATGTTGGTTTAATGTTTCAGTAATAGCTGGCATTGAAATCATGATCGAACGCTGGGCAAGTCATGGAAAAATTCATATGAGAGGTGTTTTGTATTCTTAAACAGAGTTCAGAGAACTTGATGATGCATCAATGCAAGTCTAATGTGATATCATATCATATCATCCATTTAAAATGATCATTTAGTCACAGTGATCAGTGATCACTGAGGTTAAAACTGTTGAAGTATTTTTTTTTTTTTTTCTGGCCGCAGCAGAAACTGAGTGCAGTAATGGCTGCCACTGTGCACCATTATCTCTCAACACTGCTGCAAGCAGCTCTTCAGTGAGTGCATGTTCACTGAATTAGCCTCGTCTGCCAGACT
This sequence comes from Protonibea diacanthus, assembly GCA_028641955.1. Lineage (NCBI taxonomy): Eukaryota > Metazoa > Chordata > Actinopteri > Sciaenidae > Protonibea > Protonibea diacanthus. The sequence continues at coordinate 7,907,602 of CM053977.1, forward strand.
GCTCCACTCTCTGACTATCTCTGGGCTGAGGAATTAAGGACCGGGAGGGGTGGGAGAGGGAGGGGAGGGGAGGTGGGGATCAATTGCCATTTCAAAACCAGGGCAGCCTGGTGTAGGCCTCCATTTCAGAAAAGGGAACATAAACAACAGATTTCATATACAAATTTAGTGGGGAACTTGTGAATTAAACACATGATTGCACATATACTCAAAGTGAAACTGCAGCTACTAACAGCGTGCTGATCATACCATCTTGTGGGTTGCATTATATTGCCCCTGAACTTCCACATATGTGGAAATAAATACTTGAGACCTACGAGGCTGGTCGATTTACCAATTAGTCGATTATCAATTTAAACAATAAACTAAAATGCCAAACAAATGTGAACATTTTTCGTTTAGGACAGAGAAAACAAGCAGTTTGTGTATGTCATCTTGGGTTTGTCACTAGTCTTACATTATGTAGTATGTATGTAGACTAAAAAATTGACAGATTAATAAAAAAAAATCATTGTCATTGCAGCTCTGGCTTTGCTTTGGAAGTGTCAACGCTTTTCCTGACTTATAGCAGATAATTTCATATTTAATGTCATGGAGAAAATCACAAGATGTCAATGTAGAGTGTGTCTGCTAATGTTCCTGATTTACTGCCACAGACTGTCTGGGAAGCACTTTGCATTCACAGAATATGCAGATTAGATTATTGTGAACACCACCAGCCGATGACATGAAATCATAATGAAACCTCTAACAAGTGATCAGCTGAAAAACCCTAACCCTAACTTCCACTCTTATTTGAGTATTGATTCCTGCACATGTTCCTGTAATCCTGCCCTTTAAAACCACCGGGGCATGATGTAATGCTTGGCATTCAGCAGCTAAAAGGCATCATGTGTTATGTGATGGCTGGGGGAGGGATGTGCAGGGGGATTAAAAATACAGAGGGGCCTTTACCTTAACCCATACCTATATAACTAACGTGCAGATAGAGGCATGTGAAGTGCAAATAAACTAACTGTATTCTCAAAATAAACTTGAGGTTAATGACTTCCTTTCCTTCATTTCCTCACAGTGTTTGACCCAAGTGTTAAAAGTGCACATACCATGAGCAATGGTCCAGTAAACTAACGAGTCTGGAGTCTGGTACAGGATCCTATATGGGGCCATACGAGCACTGGAGTCCAGGACGACATCCAGGGTCCCAACGAGCAAACCTGTAAGAGCACAAAATAGTTGATGAGAAACAGATTTAACAAAAGCAAAATAAAGAACATATTGTGTTGGACGAAAAAAACAAAAAACGTCACCCTTAAATTAACTCATGACACAGCTGCACATACAAATAGATTTGTTCTGCTGTGAAACAAAAGCACCACAGACGTTTTAACAACCATAAATGACCATGTGAGAGGCCTAACAAATAACGTGCATTCAAACTTTCAGACGATTTTGTTATGCTTAAGCGAAGGGGAAACCCATGAGGTCTTGCGGTTTTAGATTTGATGCATGAAAAACACCCTCAGGGGTGTTAGACGAGTGATCTTATATATAGTATGACTAATGTCAGACTGTTGTGACTAAGTTGTATCTGTGGGCATGATGGTCAAATGAGATTGTGTTATTTAAAGCTGGGAGATAAATGAAAGCAGATAACCACCGGTGTGGAACTAATTGAAAGGCTGAGGAGGTGATGAAAGATAGAAGTCATCTGAGGGACAAGGATGGATGTGCTTATCTAATGAAACAATGGAGAGGCGTGATGCATCTAAAGCTTTAAGACGCCAGCGTTGCTCCATGTGTAAAATTGCGACTCTTTCTCATGCACACGCACGACACACAGCGTCACAAGAATGCACGCTGACAATGGCTTCCGTTGAACCTATGGATCTGCAGGTGGCAGTAAGAGGCCAATACACACAGAAAACAAAAAGGTAGGAAAGAAGACGCAAGGAAGACATGAGACGTGTCTAAACTACAGTACACGCTAAACACGCTGAGACGGTTTTTAGGGTTTCCACAGTTTCACAGGTTTCTTCACAGGATACCTTTAAGATCTTATCATCAGTTTTACCTGCAGACTTCATTTACTATCATGAGAACCCTTTATTATTAACGACTTAGTAACTTTTATATTTAAAGACTTACTAGATTTTGCTGCTGTCGTATTACAAAATGAGAAACATTTGACTCCATATTTATGAAGTGACCTTGTTAATGTCTCACCAGATAACCTGGAGACCCAAAAAGCTCATCTTTATAATGTCCTGTAACTGATCTAAGAGCATTTACAGCTTAAAAACCTTTTAGAATGAGTCCCTATTGAGAAAGCGGCACCATAGTCCCTTGCAGTTAGCTGTACTGCGTTTTTCACACCATTTTCCAAGCAATCGAGGAGCTGTCGGTGACTGTGAATATTCTCCCTGCTTCAGAGAAGGTATACATTCAACTGCCATGAGAGATGGGTTATTTTTGTTCAGCAGCTCATCAGGGCAAACAAAGTATGAGTCACAGAGAGAGAGAGAGAGGGAGAGAAAGAGAGAGGATGAGGGGGAGGAGGGGAGAAAGAGGAGGGAAGCTGACATGTTTTCTTATTTTGAGAGGAAAACCTGTCTTGAAAGGAAAGACAGATATAATAGAAAATGTAGATCTGTGTGGTACAGACTCACTGACCCTCCATCATTTACAATTCTTCGCTCTAATTACCTGCCTCCTATTCCTCCTCATGTCCTTGACATATCTTCCATTTTCCTCCTTAACATTCCTCCTTTTTAGTCCTAATGAACCTTCAAGAAAAGCAGCAATAAAGTAATTTAGGGCTCTATAAATAGCTGAAAGAGCACGTTGTCTCTTAAAAAGTGGCTACACTGTGATTGCCAAATGTTATTGATTCTTGAGATGTGTGGAGGACTACTAGGCATACATAAACACTCGTATTTGTAACCTCTTAGCCACGGGACTTAAGAGAGAGAGACGTTCTGCTATAGTTGAGTAAAGTCTTAATGAGATAACGCCACATGACACTTTGGGTTAGTCCCTTTGTGAATAATAAACAACCGTAAAGTGTGAATATAACTTCCCCTTTGACAAAAACACAAGGTCAAACACACTCAGAACAGAAAAGTACAACGGTTGCTCACATGCTGACCTCAAAGTTCAAAGTTGTGTTACGCAGTTAGCTCTTCTCTAAAAATGGTTTAATGTCCTACTTGTAAGCAACAAAGCAAACTGACTCTAGATAGCTCTTTCTTGAAGTTCGGTGGTCATAAATTCAGCGAATTTGGACTTTAGTTGCACAGCATGTAATGACTGGTTAAGCCAGACAACTGAGGGGTGACGCACAAGAAAGGAGACTACTGAAGGTGTAAGACCACTTAACATCCACAGCTTTCCTTTGGTAAGGCAGGTTTACAGAAGGTGAAAGGAAAAGTGGTTTGCTTTGTCGTTTATGTACACCCGGAGACCCCAAACATCACACGGCTCTGAACTCATCAAACCAGAGTCAACGTGTCTCACACCTCTGCCTTGACACAGATAATTTCTTTCCACTTACTCAATGGGTACGTGTATAACCTACAAAACAAAGACAATACACAGCTGTAATGCCACTATCCATTTATTATTTCTGGGGTGGAAAACACTCTTGTTTTCAACAAGCTATAAAATCATGTGACGCTTTCTGCCTCAAGAAACACAATCAGAGCTCCCTATTATTAGAGCAAAACAAATCACCTTCTCTGAAACAGTTTTACTCTCAGTGAAAGAATAAGAAAAAAAAACATAACAGAAAAAAAAACAACTACTTGTTTTGTTCTACTTTCAGCCAGAGAAACAAAACAAAAACAGCTCGGAGGGGGATGGTCCATGTCCATACAAGGACCACAATCTCCCTCAGACTTAAAATCAATATTGTCTCAGATAACAGAAACCTGAGATGAGCTCGGATCATCAGCGCCATCATCATGTGATAGTTTCATTGCCACCACATATGCATAAAATGTATCTTACAGCTTCTCCACTGACATTAAACATAAGTTCAAGATAACTGGATGGCCTACTTTGGACAGGGTCAGTCATGACACACTTCCAACCAAACATACAGTAATTACCAGCTGGATTGTGAAATATGGTCTGGTACTGTGATTGTGCAATTTTATGCTTCAAGCACTGTGTCAAGTTGTGTAACAACTGAATCTACAGCATGAGTTCATTTACAGTCTGATTAATATAGTTTTTGTTCTGTCTTATTCTTTTTTATTTTCTCCCTGAAGATACTTACGTACAAACATAAGTACAGACGTACAAACAACAAAAGATTCTCGGATGAGAGACTTTCTTTGTGTCCATTCAGCTGTCCTACAAAACACTGAACATGCAAACTCAATTATAAGATAAGACTGTAAGTGACTGTTAAAAACGGGCAGTTTATCAGGTTTAACATGTGATGCAAATTTAACTGAGCAGCCTATACTGTAGACCTACATGCAGCCTTGTTAGGGTCAAATGTGTGGAGTTTTCTTTGAACAATGTAAGTTACAGGATGTTCACGCATTCAGACTTCAAACTTCTTTTGTGCGTCTAACAAAAGTGTTGAATCTATTTTTTTTTGGTCATACAACGCTTGTGAAGATGTTTTTTTCTTAAAAGCTACCTGCATTGTTTACGCGCATGTTTGTTGGCGTGCAGTCTTTTTCTTTTCTTTTTCTTTTGAGCTGGGGGTTAAAATGTAAATTACATTTACATTTAGTCATTTAGTTGACACCTTTATCCAAAGAGACTTACAAAAAGGGAAACAATCGAGCTACAGCGTGACAAGCACATGTTTTTACCGCAATAAGTACTACTCACATATAATCACCACCAAATGAGAAAAGTTTGGATTGCCCTAAGCGTACAGGTGGTACAGTACAGCCATCCGTTGTTCATTTGCTGAGTGCAACATATGCCTGTATAATGGCATTCAAGTAGGTGGGTGCAGAACCAGAGACTACTTTGTAGGCGAGCATTAGTGATTCGAATTTAATGCGGGCTGCTAGAGCTTGATGAGCAGCGAGGTAACAGGATCCTAGCTCAGAAGCAGAACTATGCAGTGCTGTGGTTGGGGTCAGCAGAAAAAAGTATTTCACCACATAAAAAAAGCTCCATATCAAGAATTAAATAAATATTTAAGATTTAAGTACATGCTTTATTTAGAACCAAAATGTGCCAGATACACAGTATTTTGGATCAGAGTTGCAGCAGCACAGAAAAACACAAACACGCACCATCTTTGAAATTTTAAGAAAGTTTGATTTCAGTCTTATCTTGCAAACAGATTTGCTGCCTCATACATCAAAACATCCGAACTGTCCCTTTAAAAAGGCATTTGGAGACCCAGAACTCTTTGAAGTGTTTGACTCAGGGGTCTTTGCAGGAACTTGGTGAGACACCAAGACTCCAGTTTTGATATGTTTAAAACCCAGAGGCGAGGCACATCAGATCTTTCATCCTCTACAGAGTTAATTATTCCTCAGTTTGCATAAAACTGCTTAAATTCTGTCTGCTCATGTAGCTATCAGTGTCTCACAATGTACAAATATACATTCGCCTTTTTTCCACCAGACCTCGCTCCTGGCTCTCTGCCAGCTCCAACATCGAAGCTCGAGCTCTGTTAGATTGAATATGCAGATTTCTATACGTCTCTGTCAAAACACTCCTTGTCCTGGTGCTGCTGATGGTTTCCCCTGGAAGAAGTGTTTGTGGGCAGTGCCAGGGTCACTGGGTGCCGCGTGCCAGCTGGCACACGGTACAAGTCAGCAAGCTCAGCATTTACATAACAATGACATCATCCCCTAGCACCACTTAGCACACTTTGTGTTGCCACAGTAAGAACTCACGAGGGATGGAGAAAAGGAGGTTGCCTTATTATTATTTGAATTATTAATATAAAAGAGGGTCAAATCACAAATGTTAGATCCTATTTGAAGCCAGTGTGTTACATTTGATTGTATAAAGAAACATTTTGTAGGCTGGGTTGGTAAATATGACAATGCAGATGCAGATTTTGCTATAATTTTTATACCCTGCATGCTGTCCTTTAAATATCTCTGGGTGTATTTGCCAACATTGGTTTAAACAGACATTCCCATTCCATGGTCATCCATCTAGAAGCTTTCTCAGCTTAGTTTGAGATACATTTACAGTATCAGTAACCTCTGATTTAGCACTCAGGGCCTCTACAAGGGGTCAAAAAATCCATCTAAGGGGTTGCAAAATAATTACAGAGATGAGAAATAGTAAAAAATATTTTGTATTAATTAGTTTTGCTGACTTCTCCCTCTAAAAATGCAACCTGTGATTAGGGATCACAACTAGCCCTTGCTTCGTCGTCAAAGGTCACAAAAGGCAAAAAAGGTTGGGAACCACTGTAATATATCATGATATACATCAGTATCATTATAGAAAATCAGCTAGATAGATAAGATAGAAGATTGTTATCCATATTGCACACTCCTGACTTGTCCTCAGTGGCACAGATTTTACTCTTATTGGGCTTAAAGTTCAATAATCACTGATGCTGACTGACAGAGCGAGAAACTCTCAGCAGGGAGGAGAAACTGAGCCAATCAACACTGATCAATCAGTGATAAAAGGCAACACTTTCCCAAGGCAAACATGTCTTGAAATAAACCTAATTTGCTGTAATTTGTGTTATTGGCTGCACACACATCATGTTAAACATTAATGGCTGTACTTAAAACTGGATTACCAACTAAGCAAAGGAAGCAACTAACCTGGGATTACCAGAGGCCCCCAAAACCTCACTGTGCGGCAACTGGTTTGTAATAATTCAACACATTTGTTTAGAAATATGCATCATAAACTGACACGTTAAGGATTTGGAAGTCAGTCAAAATTGAGCATTAGGACCTTAATTATTTAAACTGGTCTTCATCCTATGTGAAACATAATACACAGAGAGATAAATGGTGGGTTTAAAAGGATTCAAGAGCTTGTTTTGAATGCCACCCCTAGACGTTATCCTGCCTCTGACTACTGTAAGTGTCAGAATGAGGAACCATTTCGTATGTTATGGATTTGACGTATCAAAATGTGCATATTTGTTTATTTCCTCAAGGATGTTACGCAGCATCTTAGCTGCTCGACTTGAGGAAGTGCTGCACATTGTAATCGCCTCAGACAGGCTGGATTCAGGTCGAGGAATGAACCTATTTCAAGATTCAGAGCAAACACAGGACAGTACTTAAACTGTCGTTGCTGTAACCTGTCCCTCTTTTTCCTCTTCTTCTTCCTCCTCCTGCTGCTGCTGCTGCTGCTGCTGCTGCTGCTTGACCCATTTTGGATGAAATAAGCAAGAGGGAGGAGTTGGAGTGAGAGAAGGAAGAAGGGGGGGAATGATTCAGCATGAGCAAGCAAACAGACCATGACTCTTGGTGGTCAAATAGGTTCACTGTTGTTGTGCCATTAGCAGCTGCACAAGAACTGCTATTGTTTGCATTGTTGTGATGGCTGAGAGCTCATTTCCCTTGCATACATGAGGAGCCTTGGGCATTTTTCCCATAGAGTACACTGAATATGACCTAATTTATGGAGGAATTATATGATAAGACAGTAGAAGTGATGGACTATGTCTCTGTGAGTGGTTTTGTTTGATGTTTGCATGCTTTGGTCAAAGGTTCTTTAAAACAGGATAAAGAGGAGGATGTCAATAAATCAATTAGTAACTGTATGAGAGGGACATGTACGTGTTAACTGACACATTCAGGTGAAAGGCCACCTGTGGCAGTTGATTGGTCATGTGACCCACCTCACATAATCCGTCCATGTGGTTCCTGATGTCCAACATCAACACAATCACCTGACATGTTTGTAATGTCACCTTTCCATCAGCGAGGATCTCTGAATTTATATTTAATTAATTATTTAAGACTTACCCGCCAGTCCCCCGCCTCCATCCCCGTGGCCTTTTCGTTTCTGGAGGATGAAATATGGATTTGCTCTCTCAGTGATCCATAATGCGCCCGCCAGTAACACATCTTCGGGACTAACCCACATAATTCTCCAGTTTTTTTAAGGGAACATTGAACACAGAGGGCTGCTGATGGCGACCATCAATCTGCTCCAACCTCGACGTCTGCTTGTGTCCAGCAGGAATTATTAAATTATAAAACGCACACAGATGGAGGCCTGATATTCTCCTCCTCGACCCGTCAAATATCGTCTACTATTGGATGTCCGTGCGTAAGTAAGACGCGCATGCAAGTGTTGCTATAATTAAACCCTCGGATGGGCCTGCAAGATGGTGATCCAGCACACAAATCTTTATTCTCCTTCTCCTTCTTGCAGCAGCAGCCTCTTTGTGTGTGTGCAGCGCAGGCTTATAAATAAATCAATTTCTTTAAAGGTCTCGTAGAGGCACCCTGGCTTCGAGTTTGCTGCCGCACAGCGCAGTGCTCTATCGGGCTTTGTTGTGCATTTCTCCGCGGCAGGTGCGATCAGGTCTGTGCCGATGTTCGCCGGAGAAAACCGCGTTACAGTCGATCAAAGCGAGCGATAAATGGTGTGTACGTTCTCCCAGCTGCGATGTATGTCCGCATATATAAGCACAAAGACGACAGTTGAACAGTAAAGCCGTCTCCTCCTGCTCCTCCTCCCCTGCTGCCTCGCGCAAAATAAAGCGAGCGCGTCACGGGCTGGCCACCACGCGACGTCAGCGGGTAGGAGGTGCAGGCACGTGGGGAAATAATGAATGAATTAAAAACTACCAAATTTAGATTACCCACATTTATTATTCCAACATTAACCTTGATTTTGTGTCTCATAATTTGATCTGTTGTTGACAAACATGACTGGATTGTTTGTTTTATTGATGCGCTGTAATCTCACGGCTGCTCACTCTTTCCACTGATACTGTCACTCACGTTATGGAGCCGTGGGTTAAGTATGTAAACATGACGGCCGGAAACTCCTGACATACAGCATAAACATAAACAACATTTGACCAGAATCACTCAAAGTAACTATAGTTTATATGCTGGATTATAATCCTGCCTGACATTTGTTTTATATCAGTTAGTTTGTGCTGTTGAGCAGCCAGATACTGTTCAAACATGATAGATAGATAGATAGATAGATAGATAGATAGATAGATAGATAGATAGATAGATAGATAGATAGATGGGACAAAGAAGGGACAAAACTCTGCATCTGTGGGCGGGTGAGAGCAGCATGAAGAATGAGTTGAGGGGGTGGCTGGGGTCGTACGCTCTGTGTGCTCTGTGTGCTCTGTGTGTAATGGCTTTACTCTTGAGGTCAGAGAGGTTGGGGGGGTGTGATGCTTGTCAATTGGTTCCTAATTTTAATTACAAATGATCTAATTATAATTCTAACTACTAACTGAGTCAGTCCATAGATACTTGGCTTGGGAATCAGAGGGTGGCTGATTCAAATCCAGCATGGACCACAGTATGGAGTGTGGGCTGGTAACTGGAGAGGTGCTAGTTCACCTGCTGGATGCCTGTGACCCATCCAGTCCACTCCATATCTTTATATTTGCATGTCTATAAACCCTTCGTGTGTGTTTGTGTGGTATTTTGGGCCTGTATATGTAAAACTTGAGTGAAAAAAGAGCTTCCCCATCGAGGCATTAATACTTAATCGTACTCTTCTATTTTACTACAAATAATGATCTAATTAACAAAGTTATTGCCACGTAGACAACCTTTGGAGACCCTGGTAAAACAACAATCAATATATAGATCATAATTCTATATGAACATGATAGTGTAAGAGATTTGGGGCAAATAAGTGTGTACAGTATGACTACAAACAGACACCAGCATTATGAGATTCTGACAAAGCTGTGAAGAGAAAGTTTTGTCAGGTTTCCTGCACTTTGTGGAATTGTGGCTTACTGCATGTAGAAAGGTGGCCTATCAAAAACAGGATGCAGAATGAAGGGGAGGCAGCACTTTGCTCACAGGTTGACTCACATTAACTGAAACTTGGTTTTAAGGTGGTTGTTTACAAGCTTTCCTCACCGGTGAACCGCACCGAGTCGACAGGCTGCACACTTGCTGCAGCACTGACTCATCTACAGCAGTCGTTAACCCCCGATGCAGGGTCACAAATGAGTGATGAACCTTTACAGTACCCCCCCAACCCCCGATATGGTTTCCTCTATTGGTTTGTACATGTGCAGATTACACTGTAGGTGAGTGGGAAGGTGATATGACACGAATACAACACGCAACCTTTAGTGGTTGTATTCGGGTCAGCCTGTATTAGTCAACACCTCCACACAAACACTGTAGTTTCTGGGTGAATACATAATGCTCAGGACCTTTAAGACTTTACACAGTGACACTGACATGTCATTCTTCTTATGAGAAATTTGTAAACTGGATTTTCTTCTGGAGTCTGGGATTTACAGCTTTCTATTTCAGTTTATGATAGTGTAATGAAGAACATGTTTGTATATGACAAGGCTGCCACCATTCCCAGCAACATCATGTCTCGGACAAACTGTTCCATTTCTTACTTCCTGAATCACATCCCCATTTTTTACGTGCAGTTTTCAGTTCTTCCTTTAAAATAAGGAAGAAGAAGAACTTTGTGTGTTTGCGTTTTTCCTTTTTTGGACTTACTTGGAAAGAAAAACAAAACAAAAGGCAGCTTCTTTTAAAACCAAGACGTGATGGTTTATTGTTTCAAATGAGCAGCAACGAATGGAAGCTGAGACACAAACAAGATCCATGTAGCCGAACATATAAAAGCTAAGGTTGTTACAGGCTGCTACATGATCTAAAGAGCTGAGAAAACAATCTGCGACAGCAGAATCAGTAAATAATGTAACACATATTTTACATCATTTAGAGCTGAAACAACAAAGTCCAGCAAGCAAACAAACAAACAAAGACAGACTGTCTGGATCTCAGATATAATACTGTAATCATTATGATACATCCTTCAAATAAAACTTTCCACAGGCTACATGTGCTGACACATAACAGAGTGACTCATTTCAATCATCGGATTTAAACTGAAGAAGCTCAGGGAACTTTTTTACATACATATGTAATGTTTATTTAGGTAAAACTACCTCAAATAGAGTAATTCCCCTACTCATTTTTACAAGAAAGTAAACGTGTTCAGTCCCTTTTTCAAAAGGGACTTCTGCACTGCGAGTTTCATCCACAGTTCAGTGGAAACAAACCCTGTGGCATCATGGGAAATCGTTTATACGCCATCAGACGTTTCCCGATCTAAAAAGGGATTCTTTGAGAAGATATTTCTTTTTACCATGCTCGATATGACTGTGTGGCGTTTGTCCTCATGTTGTCTCACCATACTGTACATTATCGTGGTTACTGTGGCGCCATCTTCTGGCCAAGATTCAGACTTTCATTTTTGTTATGAAACAGTAGGGCTCATGTCCGTCCAACAGAGGGCAACGTACTCTTCACTATCACTCTTGACGGTACAAAAGGTATGCGAACACTCAAGCATAACACCCATGTGATTGTTGGACACACCGCTCCAAAAGCGTGTGCATTAATATGCTGCTTCCACTCTTCTGTGGAGGCTTTCCACAACATTTTGGATCCCGTCTGGCTGTAGGGATTTGAACTGAGCTATTCTGAGCAGCCCTGTTTAATTTATTTGATTTCAGTGTCACTCATGGTTTGGGCTGTGCACACTCCCTTGCCTACGACTTCAAAGGCAGCTCCCTTGTAGGTTGCAACACACTGGCCGTCCGTGCGTAGGTCTGGCTGGATCTGCTCCCACACCTTCTTCTTGGAGTTCAACTCTTTGTCCGGTTCACCTGCAGTCAAGATAATCAGCTTGATGCATTAGAAGAACCTCCTTTGTTTTCCACTTCATCGATCACAAATGCAAGATTCACGGGTCCAACACTGACATTGTAAAAGTCCTTCCATAACCGGCTTAGTACAGCAAAACCAAGGGCAGTAATATGCTGCTTCAAATCTCCTGGGAAGACTTTCCACAAGATAATCTTAAAACATACAGGAAGGCTCTCTGTAATGCCAGAGCAGCCTATTACTCTTCATTAATAGAGGAAAATAAGAACAACCCCAGGTTTCTCTTCAGCACTGTAGCCAGGCTAACAGAGAGCCACAGATCTACTGAGGCATCGATTCCTTTAGGTCTAAGTAGCAATGACTTCATGAGCTCCTTTAATGATAAAATCATAACTATTAGAGACAACATCAGGCACTGATCTGCATTCGTACACAGCAAGTTTGGAAACAGCTGTAAAACCTGATATATATTTAGACTGTTTTTCTCCCATTGACCTATATCAAATAACTTCAATAATTTCTTCATCTAAGCCGTCAACCTGTCTCTTAGACCCCATCCCAACCAGGCTGCTCAAGGATGTTTTACCTCTAGTTAGCCCTTCTTTATTGGATATGATTAATCTGTCTTTATTATTGGGATATGTACCACAGTCCTTTAAAGTAGCTGAAAATTAAACCTCTTCTTAAAAAGCCCACTCTAGATCCAGAGGTTTTAGCCAATTAGAGACCGATATCAAACCTTCCATTTCTCTCTAAGATACTTGAAAAAGCTGTAGCCAGTCAGCTGTGTGACTTTCTCCATAAGAACAGTTTATTTGAGGATTTTCAGTCAGGGTTTAGAGTGCATCATAGCACAGAGACCGCACTAGTCAAAGCTACAAACGACCTCCTAATGGCATCAGACAAAGGACTCATCTCTGTACTTGTCCTGGTCGATCTTAGTGCCGCATTTGACACCATTGACCATCGAATTCTTTTACAGAGACTGGAACGTCAAATTGGCATCAAAGGAACTGCCTTAAGCTGGTTTAAGCTGTATTTCTTAGGTCGATCTCAGTTTGTTCACATCAATGATGAATCCTCCATGCACACCACAGTTTGTCTCAGTTCCACAAGGTTCTGTACTAGGTCCGTCTACTACATCCGTCTCTCTCTCTCTAATGCATGTTACTGAACTAGGCTTAACTGAGTGACTCACTTATATCGTTATCATATTAAGTTTCATGCCAATGATATTGATCGATTGATGAATAATCTGTTTTTCATGGCACAGTAATCACATAATACCTGGGAAGCCCTGGAAAGTGACTCTGTCTCCTGGTACTGCTCCGCTTGGAGGATCAAGGATTTCGACCTTGTCTCGTGAGCTGGCACACATGATCACAGCCTGGGACAGCACTCCTCTGATCTTGGCTGGCTTCAGGTTACAAAGCAGGATTACCATGCGGTTCTGCAGCTGCATGAAGGACAGAAGATTACATTGATTTTCACACCCCATCTGTCCTTGACAATAGAAATCTTACATAAACTTACATGAGGAGAACCAGACCCACTGATATTTATATGATTATGCCAATTATAATCCCTTCATTCAAAATGTAGCCTGTAGACCTGTTTTGTCTAAAGTCTGTCCAAGTAAAATCGAGTATTTAAAATCCAAAATACATTCCCTCGAATATTTCATCTTTGTTTGTCTGACAAAATTAGAGAATATCCTTTAAATAAGAGTTCACAAAACAGTCAAATGAAGTTTAGATTTCAGATTTTATGGCTGGAGGTACTGGTGCTGGTGGAACTTAGATTCACGCAATACATCACTTCAGTTTAGACCATCATCAGATCATACACAATACAATAATCTACAGGCAAGCACAAATAACCAGTCCTAATCACTGGCAGTATGACATGTACTTTCCGAGTACTGAATGGAGCACAGTGAGACAGAAATAGACTTCAATAGTAAACAGAGTAAATGGTCTGAGGGGGATCAAGCACCATAGCCAGGCTTTATAAATCAGAGATCCCCAGATATATAAAGACAACAAGATTTACTGGCTCTGTAAATAAGTCATGTTCGCCCGGACCAAACAGGGTTAAACTATTTTTATGGACCTTGCTTTGTGCAGGGCCACATTGTCGTGTTTAAACAGGAAAGGGCCTTACTCAGGCTGGGGAGTTGGAAACACTATATTTTTTTAAAGATTTAGACAGGAAATCTCAGTGTTACAGTTTACAGTGATGGATGTCATTGCATGTTGTAAAAGCTAAGAGGCCTAAATTATGTAAAACTGCCCCGAAAAGTACATAAAAATATGTGAACGAATAAAGAGCAGAGAAGTGTGCTCGGTTACAAAACTGTAACATCAACAGTTTAAAAGACACTAAAGTTGAATATTTGCCTTTGTGCATGTAAAAGTCGCCCTTGTGTATATTTTTCTTAACTTTTACAGCTTTTGGTGAAGTCTGAAAGTGTTTTTCACTCATCTCAGCTGGCATATGTTTTGATTTAAATGACACACTATGTGTCCACATACTTTTGGTTGGGCTGTTTTTTGTGGTTTGCGGTAAGCAATAAAAAGGAATATTACTGCTTCATAATACTATGCTATTTTGCTGCACTTCTAACTCCGAGGCAACAGTTTAGGCCTTGTCCTGCTTCAACATGTTAATTCCCTCTGAACAAAGAGCCCCAACTTCAGTCACATCGGCTTTCTTTTCACTGGTTTGGAATGCTGCCTGTGAGTCGAGTTTTGTCGTCCTAAGTCGGAGCCTGATTTCATGTTTCTGTGGCTGAATGGGAGAAAATCCCTGCAGCCAGAATCTAAAATCCTGTGTTAAGTTTTCCCAAACAGTGGAGGCTGCTTGAACAAAATATTAACAGTTTTGGAGTGAGATGTTTAACTTCACTTCACATACGAGTGAAATGTTCAGGTGTCCACGTATGATTGAGCATAAAAGTCAGATTTAATCCACAAATGCCTTACACAAATTATTGATTATGTAAGAGTAATACTGTACCTGGTCCACAGGTATTTGCTTAGCGAGCTCAGTGACCACTGTCCTGGGAGAAGCCTCTCCGACATCGACCTGCTGCGCATAGACATCGTCTGTGTCTGAAAGTGGCATAACTGTGATTATACGTCCAACACGCAGGTCCAGACGAGACACGTCCACCTGGACTTCATCTGTCTGCTTCGTCTCTGCTTTCTCCCCGCCTGAAAATCAAAGAAAGGGAAGTACTGTTATCTTAATGTTGTAAACAAACTCAAGACAGCATCAAAACCTCGTTTTTATGTTTTTTCAGCACAGGAAGTGAGACAGAAGATATTAAAGTATGAAGGAAAGTTTGGATGAAGAGAGGCAACCAAAGTTGTATGCTTTTGTACACGTGTGCTCATTATTATCCAAAATATTTGTTCAGATGCACTTAAAATAGTTCTGCTAACTGGTAACTTATTTAAATAAGGTCCAGATTTAGTGGAAACAGTACCTGACAGCTGTATGCATCATACGGTACAAAAATACTGAAGATAATCATGTGCGTCCACCTTAATGTCAAGAGTTTGATAAAGGCTCTCTCCTGCTTTTAACAAGACAAAGCACTGAACCGACCAGCTCCATCCAGAAACGTTGTGGAAGAGCTTGACTGAACTGCACAGAGTCCTGACCTCAACACTTTTGGGATGAACTGGAATGCAGACTGTGAGCCAGGTCTTATCGTCAGTGCCTGACCACTCTTAGGCTTGCTTGTGGCTGAATGGGAGCAAATCCCTGCAGCCAAGTTTCTAAAATCCTGTGAAAATACTTGAAGAAGAGCGGAGGCAGCATATTAATGCCTGTGGTTTTGGAGTTTTCTGAAGTACATATGATGGAAAGCAAGGAGTGACAGAAATGTTTGTGTTTCTCTTAGTTTCTCTCTTTTCTCCCACAACAGCATGATATAGATTCAACCACAGGCTGCTGCTGGTGTGAGTACATGGTTGTATTTGATCACATTTCCTGAACTAACGGAGAATTTAACAATGTGCACGAGTAAAAATGGATTGTTGGTACGCTTGGGTTGAAACTGCAGCCATGAGACATGAAACACACCCAGAGATATTTATGTAGAGAATAAAGTGTTAGTAGTGTTGCGCTTTGAGCTCTGTGGCTGGATTTAGGACTCAACAGAAAACATGGAAGCAGACCTTGATGCAACACCAGCTATGATTTAAACAAATACCAAGCAAGGCTGGCAAAGTGGGCGACTGTTCCCTGCATGTCAGTGGGTTTGGGTAATTTAAACAACTGCACATTACATCAGCAAAGTTAGGTGCTGCATTATTTGCTGATTGCGTGTGTCATCTAGTTTTTACATAGAGCTTCAACTCACTAAAAAAAAAAAAAAAAAAAAAAAAAAAAAAAAAAAAAAAACAGACCATTTCTTAGAGCCAAAAGCTTCTTTTGTGGATCATGCCAGATAAGTTTATTATCATAAAAGACAGCAACAAGTTAATTTTAATCAAAATGTTTTGACAGTTTTACTTGGAAAGTTGTGCTTAAATAACCATAACCACCATGGGGCTGGGTGGTAAAGCTCATTAGCATATTTTACTACTAATTATTACTTATTAATTATTGTTTACTTCAAAAATTTTCTCTGGATGTATATTTTGAGTATTGAAGATAAGATATAAGATATATAGGACTGCAAATCTCTGCAGCAGGTCTCATAACATCCTGTGGAAACCCTCCATGAGCAGCAGCTGGGGTGTAAACAGATGTGTAAACAGATGCTCTGCACTCACATTTAAGTGTAATGTTGCCAAAAGTCTGTGGACACTCACCTACAGGTTTGTTGTACGTGGACACTCGGCCACGGAAGCCCATCTCATGGAGCTCCCTGCGGACCGTCCTGGAGCTCACGTTAGCCCCGGAGGCGGTCTGAAACTCGGCGGTGAGAGCTTCCACCGAGGGCAGACAGTTTTCCAGCGCTACTTTCTCCAGCACTTGACGGTCCTCCTCTTTGAGCTTGTGCGGCCGGCCGCTCCGGGGCAGAGCCGTCGTTATTCCCCCACGCTTCCACTTTAAGATCACGGCGCTCACGGTGGACCGGGGCAGGTTCAGCAGGGCGGAGATCTCACGGACAGACTTCTTACACATGTGACATCCGACCACGGTGCCCCGCTGGAAGTCACTGAGCTCCTCACGACGACCCATCGTACCGCAAATGTTTGGAGACTGCATCCCGGATTGACTCCCCTCCTCCTCCTCCGACCTCCTGTTTTCTTCTTCTACTGCTTGTGGCGGTTTAAATGCTCCTGAGTCTATTACTGCCACCTACTGCATAAAAGACATGTTAAAGCTGAGAGGTTATGACACCTATTGACACCTGGATAAAGTATTAATAACGCGTGGGCATACTCTGACCTCTGCTACTTATGTATTAAGTTTCAGTGTCAACAGATAGTTGCAAATAACTTAATGAACTTGCCCCTTCATTTAGTGGAAATATCTTATTTATTTTACATAATTACATAGTAATATGATCAATCAATATATTATAATGTAGCCAAATACATGTATTTAGTATCACATGCTGTTTAAATGTATAGAAATTATAATAAAATGACTTGACCAAATATGGTTACATTATAATATATTGATTCATATTACTGTGTAACACATATTTATTATATTGTATTTTATTTATTATTATATTATCTATCCACTGTAGTCTACAGTCAGTCTGTCCACAAAATATTAAAACTTTGAATGTGTCCTCATGTGCAGGCACAAAAACATTAAATGAAACTGGCTCTGTCCCAGGAAATCAAGACCAACAGTTACCTCTGCTGCAGAGGATACGTTCATTACAGGTACTGACCTTTGAAGCCGGTTAACGACACCTCAGATTAGAGACATATAAATGCATTACATCTCAACGTCACCTGTTCAGAAGAGACTGTGTGAATCAGGCGTCCATGGTCAGATCTTCTGCAAAGAAACCACAACTGAGGGAGAATAATAAGAGAGAGAGACTACTTGGGCCAAGAAATGCAAGAAATGGACATTAGACCAGTGGAAATCTGGACTGTGAAGCATGGCGGAGGAGGTGTGATGCTTTATGTAACATGGCTACCATAGCATTCTGCACTAAGCATCTGGTTTGTGCTTTGTGAGCCTGTCATTTGTTTTTCAACATGACAGTGACCCCAAACACACCTCCAGGCTATGTTAGAGCTATTTCACCAAGGAGAGTGATACATCACCTGGCTTCCACAATCACCTGACCTAAACTTAATTAAGATGCCATCAAACAGGACACAAACAGACTGGAACGGACAGTCAGGACTGTAGAGATTCATTCAGGACTTAAACATCACTGCAGATCTATCACACCCCCCCAGACATAACCTGTTCAAACTTCTTGCCTCTGGGAAGAGCTACAGAAAACTGTACATCAAAACAAGCAGACACAAGAACAGTTTCTTCCCACAGGCCATCAGTGTGATGAACAGTTAACACCAAACGCACTGTGTCAGCAACACTCCCAGAACAAGCTTATTCTCTCTGTTTGCAATCAGTCTTTTCATGCTGTTCACACTGTATATACTGTCAGCCTCTCTGTGTAATGCAACACAATTCAACCGCACCACAAATGATCCTCCAAATTGATCCTCCAAATGATCATAGAGTGGAATCAACATAAACTGAATATTACAACCTTTGTGTAGGACTGTTGTTGTAATGGCTACAAACCACATGAAAGGTCCATGCTGCCACCTACTGTTACAACATGACTTTCATGACTTGTATTAAACCAGTTATCCTCCAGTTTTAAAACTCCACTCCCATCCGATTTAATACAATCACTGAACCAATTACTTGTAATCAGTGTATCCTTTGAGGAAGGATTTAACGGATTTATTGGACCCATCTGATATCTTTGTAAACTTCGGGAACACGTGGATTTACCCTGTGGTTTGGTTCAGGGTGGATGGCGCTACCTCATGGCAGCTCACTGACATTGACGACACTGACATCTGTTTCTGATCTTTAACTTCAGTTCTGCTTTCCAAATTCCATTACCTGATCATAAAACCTTCCACTAAAAGCATCATTTATCCATTTTAATCAACAGACCCTCTCTCCACATGTTCTCATTTAAGTTTTCAATACAACTATTGCCATAACTGCCTTCGTACTGTAGTGAGTTTGTGTGATTTTATTACTTACATAAACTAAACATCTGCAGTGGACCTCTAAGACCTCGTCTTCATGGTTTGTCCTCGTCACAGTCTGGAAACACTTCACATTCTTTCCACTCAATGCCTGTGGGCACCTTAAAATAAACCTTGATGTATATTCACAGCGAGTTGAACGCATAGATCATACCAATTTGTTGTGACATGACAAAATGTCCTCATAGAGGGACACACAATCTCAAGCTGAACCAACAGGCGTCATAAGAAGATCTTACTGTGTTGACTGAAATATAGAAAATTGGAGTAGTATTTGGTGGTTCATGCTAAGTGGGGAAAATGTTTTTCTTCTTCCAGACTATAATAGATGGCTTTATTCTGGTTCCCTCAGTCACACTCATACATCACAAGCTTTGTGTTCATTACCAGCGTTCCTCATGTAGTAAAACATAATTTTTATTGAGCTTAAAACAAACAAGTTTATCAAAGTTGAAAAAACCTGATTCAAATTTATTGTAACTCACAATCATAGACATACACGTGCATCATGGTACAAGAAAAGGACAGAGACACTTCTAATCATACAATTCCTTTTATATTACAAAATAGCAATGCTGTTATTTCTGCTGGGTATAGTGTACAATATATCGATAACCCCCCACATATACACAATAGTACAGATAAAAGATCACAACATTATACAATAAGCAACAACTGAGTCATGTGCCATGTTCAATACTGTAGCCCTCTTTCTCAAAAGCTGTACATAAAAAAAGACTTTCTCAAGTTTAGCCGCTCCACGTTCACTGGAGGGATAAAGTGCAGTATAGGAAAGTTTACACAATCAGAAGAAAGCATGACGAGAGGACAAAATAAAAATACATGACAGCCTACCTGTAATAAAACTATGACGGGTCACACTTTATTTTACAGGTCCCTAATTTCTGAATAAAATTCAAACACTATATATGAATTTCCTTGAAAGAACAATGCGGTTTGCTACTCATTTGATGTGCCACTTTTCCTCAAATTACATAGTTCTTTCCAGGAAACTTGTTGGAAATTAAAGACACATAAGACAAAGTGTAAAGCAGTGTTGCAGGTACAGTTAGGTTTAAAATCTTGTGTTTTTTTGGTACATTGAATGCCATTACATGTAGTACACCAAGGTCTTTTGTGTTTTAAAATTCATTTGAATTCTACTTATTCCTACCAAAGAGTTGTGATTGAAACACTGTAAACAGACAAAACTAAGAAACGTCCTTGTAGCTTAGTCACACAATTCTTAAGTTGGTCTGTAAAAAAGAAGTTAATCCACTTTTAGACAAACTCCCTCTCTTCGGCAGTAGTCAGCCAGAATCGAGGGCTCTGGCACTGAAAACGGTGCTTTGCTTCATCTTGTTGCTATGCCGACCAAACAAATGGTCAAGATGGAGACTGTTTGCGCAAACGTGAGAAGGAGGAGGAGGACAGAAGGCTCGAGGAAGCGAGGAGTGGCGGTAACAAGCAAGAAAGACAAGCAGAGCAACAGATATTCATGTTGTTGTTTTTGGGTGCTTATGTTATTGTGCTGTCTCATCATCCATGTGAGCTGATGTAGCATAAACAGGGTAAACCCTGTGGGGTCCAAGCAACTGAAAGGGCCACTGATGGGACCCCAGAGGGTTAAAAAGGTCCAGATCAGGCTGGCTGATAATCATGTGTATCTATAATGTGCTGGCAGAAATCACAATCATCCTCCACCTTCAAATTCACAATGCAAAACATGTATAGCTAGAGGTAAACCAGGCTGGCTATTACCACCATTTTGTCTAATGGATAGTATATGTAAATTGTACATTCATGAATTCTTCCACAAGTCATGTTGAAGTTGTAGGTTCGATGCAGAACCTGTCAGTATGTGCTAATAGTTTAATCTAAAGTGAGGTAATGTGAAAACTTTTTTTTCCCCCCCAACTGCAGGCAGTATTTCACTATTAAACACTGCTGTCAAAATATTCAAAATTCTTTTACTTTAGCGACTAGTATTGTCATATATGGGTATCAAGCTGCCACAGCCAAGAACATACAGTCACACAGAACCCTTAAAGAGTGCCCCTCCTGAAAACAACGCTCACGAAACACTGAAATGTTTGTCCCTACATTC
Organism: Protonibea diacanthus; assembly: GCA_028641955.1. Classification (NCBI taxonomy): domain Eukaryota; kingdom Metazoa; phylum Chordata; class Actinopteri; family Sciaenidae; genus Protonibea; species Protonibea diacanthus. Next base: position 7,928,751 of record CM053977.1, read on the forward strand.
AATGATCCTTCAATGATTGACCCAAACAGGGGAGTGTGCACATGTGCGCGTTATATAACTGAGTCTCAGGTGGCTGCAGGACATAATGGAAACAATGACTGGAAGTGAAAAAAACCCAGTTAAATTCCATGGACTCAGTCAGCGGGTCTGTATTTCATCAGTGTGCAAGTCTACAGGAATGTGAGAGGAAACAGATCCAGTCATGTGTTAGAGCCTGCTGATCTGGTTCGATGTGACATTACAGAAAAGGCAATTAGGAGGTGATTGACAGGAGCACAAAAGGAAGAGAAGAGCAGGAGGATGAATTCTGCTATTTACTGTAAGAGATGATGATGTGTGTTAACAGTCAACATCACTGTGGAAGTCTGAGAGCACATCCGCACCACGCCGGCTAAGTTTAAAAATGCAAACTTCTTTGTTTTGGCCCTCCATCCACACTAAACTGGTGATTTTCTCACCTCGAAAACTGAGCTGTTAATGCAAGTTCTTCAAATGCTTTTTGTTTCTTGAGTTACTGACTGTTTTATGCTCTTGGTGGCGATAAAAATTTGAACTCAAACTCCAAATAAAATGCTTATTCAAATGAGATGCTTCTCTATATGAATCAAAATTATTATAATGTCTACATTCAATTCATAGAAATGGCTCTAACGGGTGCTTTTAACTGATAGTCCAGACCATTTATTAGCATATGTTGGTTGTGATGTGTTTACTTTGTTTGCTGACTGAGGATGAAGAATAAAGAATATTTTCCGATTGTTCAGTGTTTTTGTGTGGAGATCTTGACCCAGAAAACACTTGGCTGCCTGCATGTCGTCGTCTAAAATTAGCCGGGTTAGTGTGGACGTAGCCCAAACAAAACTTCTAAAGCTGTAAACATTTTCATGCTGTGAGCTTTTCATGCCATAAAAAAAAACATCCCATGCTTGAAGCATCAAATTCCTCAAATGAAAAAACCCCTGACCGTTTCAAACGCATCTTATTTGTCAGGTAATGCATAGCTGCGTCCTTTGCCACCACAGCAAACAAACATCCCTCTGATGTAAGCTGTCCAGTTCTGTGTTATTTCTTCAGTTTCATATCATGAACAGATTCACTGCAGTCTGTTTCACAGCCAAGGGAATCAATGTGCAGGAAAACATGTTTAAAATACCACTCATAATCTTTGCACAAAGACTTGTTGACATAATAATATTGGCTGGCTTGACAAGTGTAGGAAGTTTGTCTACTGTATGTGCACACTGCCAAGATTTGGTAGTGACAACTGTAATGCGCCAGCTGTATTTAGCATTTCCCTCCTGACAGACAGCGTGGAGTGATCACTAACATCGTGTGTTGTGGTAGATCAGCAGCAGTTTCAGCAGGGCAGTGGGTGACATCACTTCAAACTGCTTGTGGCGAGCTATGATTGTCAAATGTGAGGACGTAAAAGATCTTCCATGTGTTTGGTTATTTCCTCTCAACAACAGGAATATTCAGTCGGTAAAATAGAAGTTAGAAATGAAGGTCTCACAAAATAGTAACAGGAACAGTTACATTTAGAAATTACAGCATAAACGTGTGCATACATATTCCAACTCCTCACATGTCATCGGATGAACTTAAAGAACTACGCTTCAAGTTTCCAAAGGATAATAACATGTGCCCATGTCTGAAGTTGAAAAATTGCTGGTGGGAGTTCACACCAGCTGTTAGGGACTGCTATGAATCCATCATATCACTTCTGGAATATGTTGGCAGTGGTCTCATACCAAGAAATCAAACAATCTGCACGTAGTTAGATAATAATTAAAGCTGCAAACTGGCGTTAAGGAGGCCCTGCTGCTCCTGTGCTTATATTGTGTCCAGCAGCAGGTTTTAGGTTTGCCAGAGTGAGGAGAAACTAATTCAGCCTTTTCAGTACTGTGAAGGGCTACAGCATTGTATGTGTACTTCAGACGCTAGATTTAAGGATGTGAAAAGATTACGTGGACAAAAACCGGGCCACCACAATGTGAGAGCTGTGATGGGTTGTCTAGTCACCACGGCAGTCAAACCAACAAAATGTTGAGGTGTGACTGCTGGAAAACGAGCAAGCAACATGTCCACAGATGCAGGAAAGACAGAGTGTTTTTGTGCTGCTATGTTGTATTGCTCATTTGCCCAAGTTCTGAGAAGTCACGTCCTCCAGAGGGCTGAAGACGTGGTAAGTCTCTCCGGGTCCCCCTGGTCACTCTCATCCTCCTTTTCCTGGTGATTCATGCTTTTTTTTCTCAGCTTTGATTGGCTCAGGATTTGGGCACCTCACATCCCCGCTCTGTGGACAGGTCTACCTCTGACATGCCGCCCTCCATGGCCATGATAGAAGTGTCCGAATCACTGCTGAGTGGAGGCTGGTGCTCACCTGAGGGAGGAGAGAAGAAGGTAATTAATTACTTGATAAGCCACTGTGGGAAGCAGTTATGCCAGTGAAATTAGTCCTTAGGAGAAGGTTGAATTCTTTGTGTTAATGCCATTGTCACTTAAACCTCCAATAATTGATATTTTTGGCCACTTGGGGGCAGCGGAAACAAGCTGTGAACACAACACTGACATATCATCACCTTTTAAGTTAATGTGGTGAACTTGTCAGTAAACAGTTGCTTATTTACACACCAACAGTTACATAACAGCATTACTGTCGCGCTTCAGGCCACCTGGTGAGTGTGAATCCAATATTCACTCTCTTGGGCTCTACAGATGTCTGATTCTTTAGCCACTTTATCAGCTAAGTGCTCCATTATTATTATGTTCACCAGCTAGTCGCTACCTTTGTCGGTCTGCTGTTTAAGCAGGTTATTTAAGACGCTATGAGCTAAGTGAGGGTGAACTAAAACAAGTTTCTGGCTGAACAGATAAACAATGAGCTGAAACTTTCTGAAAAGTTATAAAGCTGTAGATTTGGGTAATAATTCTCTGTAGGTTCATCAGTAAGGGTAACCCCTTTCTCAAATGCTGGTTGCTGTAATCATTCACATACACTTTAAGTAACGTAATCCAGAGTGCAGTCCTAAAGTTAATCTAAAGAAAATTGAAGGCTTCAGTAGTCAAAAAAGTAGATATGTTTTTAAAGCTTTTAGTAGCTTTGTATTGCATTCATTTCAGCTTAAACAACTAATCTGGGACAACAAAAGTAACTACAGAAAACACCCACTTGTTTCAGCTAACTTGAGGTGTCAGTATGCTTCAGCTGAAGTGTTTGTTAACTGGTTTGACAGCATCTGTGTCAGCTGTGTGTCAGTGAGAAAAGAAGGCAGAGAAGGCTCTCTTGCTTCATTTTTCATACAACCAAGCGCAACACCATGAATAACTCTGAGGGAAGATTGTCTCAAGGTGTGCACCTTTATCCCCATTTGAACAATTATTCCGCCTCACCTCTCTCAGTAAGTGTGTTTCCATCCACCTCTTTTCATGCATATTTTCAATTTCAAGTGCAATGGAAAGAGACTCAGCGCATGAATCAAGGCGTACACGAAAGATGTGACTTAGACAAACTATTAAATGAAACAAACATAAATGCCATATATCTATCACGTCTTCTATTGATTTTGTTTGTTTGAGGTCTGAGCGGCAGCTTGTTAATGACATGCCCTCGTTGCACCCTGTTCTTCAATGTTCAATGATTTACCAGCTGTTTGTCCTCATGTACTGAATTCCTAATATTCAAAACACAGCAGGGAATAGAAACATAGATTCATTTGCATTTTCTTTTACAGATTTCAGTTTAAAGCTTGGATGGAGGGCGGCTTTCATCCTGCTTTGAGTCTGGCTGCTCATTATAACTGTGAACACGACTGCCTTCAGACGCGGTCACACAACGCCTCATTTGAACGCCCCACTTTGTTTTGATCATACTGACACCTTCAGACTGCTGAAGTATTTTATTGGCTTCAACTGAACTTTTCTAAACTTCTATTACTAAGAAGGGAACTTTTCCCAAATGAGGACTCCTTCAGTGACCATGTGAGCAGACAGACAGCAACAAGCAGTACCTTACAGTGTCAGATCTTTTTTTCTGGGACCTTGATTGCAGCACACACCCAGCAAACGGCTGAGTCTGGAAAGAATGATTGCTGCAATATCATTAACGACAGCGCTCATTATTCAGCCTAAGAAAGCAACACAGCTTGCCCTCCATCACTGCCAAACCACAGCAGCAGAAATCCTGACAGATCGGCTTGTTCATCTCATGCTGCCTGTCGGTGACATCGTCGCAGCTCAATAGTGCCGTGACACACGACAAATTGCATCTAATTTACACACTAATTAGTCTCAAGGAGAATACCTGCTTGCGGCGAGCTGATCCACGGCTTGTCAAGCAGCCAAAGTAAACACAACTCTGTGCTAACAGCTTCTTCTAAGTGCCTTTAAGGCAAAGTGGAAAGTAGTACATCACCATGATGTATCTGCTAATGTAAAGTATACAGCAGAACAAATACTAGACTTATATTTTTGCCTCCAAGTAGTGCCATCACATAAAAATTAATTCCTGTGCAAGCACAGTATTCACAAGGTTGTAGCTAAAACTAAATACAACTACACAATTAAATGAACTGTTTAGTCTTTAAAATGTTAAAAAAATGTATATTTCCCAGAACGCAAACATCCATTTTCCATTCAACATCTTATCCTTATCAGGGTTGTGGGAACTGGAGACGATCCCAGCAGTCATTAGTACACAAGATGAGTTGCCAGTTCATCACAGGGCTGACTCAATGAGACAAACAACCATTCACGCTCACATTTAGACCTATGGGCAATTTTAGAGTGGTTAAACTATTACCCTGCAACCTCCAACGTCTTTGGACAGTGGAGAGAACCCCATGAGACGATGTAAACTCCACAAAGAAAGACCTGGTTCAAGATGCTTGTTTTCGCTCATTAACATTCACAAAAGATATTCACTTTACTATCATCTAAGACAAAGAAAAATTTATTTTTTTTAGTATTAATCAGTCATTTGAATCATAAAACAATACTACAATCATCATATCAAAAGTGATTTTATAAAATATACAGCTTCATCAATGGCCAAACAGGATGAATCTGCAAATCTACCAAAAAGCAAATTTGATCTTTCAGAACGCAATTTCCTCCATCTCTTAACCCTTATGAATAACACATTCTAATAGAATAATAAGGATATCATTTGCATTTTGCATTTTGAAGTGACATTAAAAGGGATTAACTGCGTCAGTCCATCTCTATTGGTTGTCAGGACTGAGTCTGTGTGGATATGATTTGTGCCTGGCAACAGAAAGCACTGAAGCCAGTCCGCCGAGCAGCAGCACTTTGGCACAGTTTGCTCACACGCCTTGTTCCTCCAGGTCTTCAAATACGGTATAAAAGTTTCATTATAAATCCTACGCTGACCGAAACCAGATTTCTGAGTGGTCAAAAAACAAACAAACAGGAGGGACAACAATAAAACCAACGGTAAGTGTTAAATACATCAAGCTGGATAGACCAGAAACAATTTGTAAAAATTCCCACAACAGACATTAAAGCCCGTGTACGATCCATAACTGGCCTGCTGGGTTTGTTATATATAAGAAATAAAACCTAAAAAACTCTTTTTATTCCTCTATTCACCCACAGTATAGGTGTTATAAACACATGTGACTTAAAACACTGGCTACATCACTGTTCTGGGGAACTGTTTTGGCTTCACACGCTAAATGGCTGAAATCACGTGTACGAGCATGTGCATGTAATCACGCTAGCGCTGATAGCTAACAGATGTTTAACAGCTTCCAGGCATTTGCATAAGCTGCTGAAATGTACAACAAACTTTAACATAACGAGTGTTTGCGTGTATGTGGGTTAGGTTGGCTTTCGGGAGAGGGAACACTATTCTTACCCTCCTGTATTACCCAGGAGGATCTGAATTGGAAGAACATTGACCAGGTGGCTGCTGACCTGATTTAGACCTCAGAATAAACTATTTAACCCTCAAATGACAAGATTGACTAAAAGGGTTATGAAACCAGAACCAGCACTCTGTTAGAAAGCTAGTTTCCTCTGAGGGGACAATGTTTTGTTTCATTTGTTTCCTTCTGAACAATTTTATAATGTCCCAAACTATTTTCACGCACAGGTCACATACTGGCGGTGATAACTTGAAAATAATGACTTCCCGGCTCAGCTATGTGTCAAAAAGACAGTTCATTAACTGTACTGTGAATGTGCGACATCTCTACTCACTGCTGGCGATGATGCGGCTCTCCTCTCCTTCCTGAGGTACTGTCTCTGCATTAGGATGATGATGCTGCTGCAGACCTATTGCTCTCCCGGCTGAATCCAGAACCACCGAGCTCTCATTAACTGTGATTTCACTTGCCCCGCTGATGGGGTTGGTGGGTGGACCCCCGACAGTTGTCTCATAGTCCGGAGGAACATCATCTGAACAGTCTGCGTTGAGCTGGAACAGGCCAAAGATGTTTTTCAGACACTCTTGTGAGCTCTATGTTCATTACTTTTATGTTTTGCATTTAAACATTGGTCTTTATGTGACTGATATTTATATATTTTAAATATGCATGCATGTAAAGAAACTTACAAGGATTCCCAAAGCTTTGAGGATGTTCATTTTGCACATGGGGCACGTTCGGTGGTCTTGTAGCCAGGGGTCTACACAGTGCTTATGGAAGACATGCCTGAACAAACAAGAAGGAAGTGCACTTGAACTGACAGCTGAAATGCAGTGCGCAGAAATGTGTAGACATCTATAGCTATGTGCTAACACATGTTGACTTTATGCCTTCATGTAAAAAACTAATAGACACCTAGTTTCTAAGTTACAGTACATCAAGCACACAAGCCTTACCTGCATGGTAATATCCTTACTACATCATTAGGCTTATAACTTTCAATGCAAACTGCACAGTTGTCAAAGTCTGATTCAGTCTCCTAAAACACAGAACACAGGCAGACACAGAAAAGATTCAAAATGACAGACGAATTAATTCTCAAAAACATCTATACACCAACTTAAACAACTGTAATATTATTCAGATAAGGATGAATACATTTTTGTACTGCATGTATACATAAAACTTACTGCTTAGCTAAACATTTGAAGTTTATGTGAAATGTGCATCATTTACCTCGTCTCCTTTCTTAATGGTGCGTACTTGCAGCTTACTGAGGGCCTTTTTGGCAGCATCTCCCAACCGTCTCTGAAGACATAAAAAAAACAAAAAAAAAAAACTTTATTACTGACACCAGCAGGTTTTTAATAGTGGCCAAAAAAAAGTCAGTGACTCAGCAGTATGTAGGTTTCTTGTTGGTTTGTTCATATACAGAAAATTCTGCTCATTGAAATAAAATTCTGCTTTGCAAGTTCAAATCACAAGCCTGCGTGTTGATGCACCGAGCATCATTCTTTGCAGGCTTGGGATTTTTCGATTTAGCTTCTTAACAAGAGCCTACAGTACTCATAGTGTGTATTAAAAAAAAAAAACAGAACTGACTGAACCGCAGTTAGAAAACCAGTGAACCAACCAGGAATGGACAAACTGTGCACCAGCTCCTCATACAACTGAATTTAAAAATAAGAAATCAGGTCATGAGATGACGTATCCAACTAATAGTCTTGGTGGTTTTGAAATTCTGCCAGTGTGGGAGACGTGTGAAGGGAGCTGGTTGCCGTGGTAGTGTATGCAACAATACAGCCAAATGAGAGTTATTGATTTTCTGGAAACTAACCACCTGTCTCTTTAACACAGTGTCCTTTAAGTCGTTTACACAGGCAGCAATAAATTGGACAAATTTATTACTTTATTTCAGGGGAAATTTCTGAACGTGGTTTCAGGTCTATTTTTGGACTGTGGTGTGATTAAAGAAAGGTTTTTTTTCCCATTTCCTCAGCATAAAAGAAAATTATGGTGATTAAATTACAACAACAACAACAAAAAAAAACATCAGAATTATCGGAAGAACAGGCGGCGACAGATTCACAGAATTGACAGACAAGTGCAAACACACCGTCATCCTTTAACTGTTGTTTCTTGGGAATCGATCAAGAGCAGATTTGTTCAATATGGCTGAATACTTTGTACAACCTAAATCAACATAATTCAAAGTGAAAATGCAAACAATGGTTGTCACGGCACCGGCTCATATTATAACAGACATGATGATAAACTGTTATTGCAGGCGTCACGAGAACGTCAGGCGGTCATTCATAATAAAGAAAATACAATAACAAGTATTTGCACTGTTGGCTCAAACGTCCAGAAATCTGTGTTTGCTGATGGTTCACTGGTTTGCCACAACTCTGTTCAGCCAGCTGTCAGACTAATTCTGGCCTAACAGAGCCGACAACAGATGGAAAAACGCATGGGCCAATGTCAAGACTGAGACCGTGTTACCACAGCACTGTCAGTATCCCTTTCAGGCAGATAAACAACAGTAATACTTAAACACAGTGCACAGAGTCATACCTGGTTGCGGTCTCGTGCATTAGCGTAGCGGAATCTCTGGATATAGTAGAAGACGAGCCAGGCGAGGGAGATGATCATGAGAACGATGAAGGAGATGGAGACAAACACTACCGACGTTCTGCTCACGTACTTCTGCAGGTTGCGGGTTCCTATGGTGATCTGCAACATGATCACGACGTGCTGCTCCAGCAAGGCCACGATCTCACGACCTCTAGGCTCTGGGATCATGATGGCCACCACATCGCCTGTACCTGAATAAAGGACAGAGCCAGCAATGAAGACAATGAAGTCACTGAAGTCACTCACTTTTAACCTCCTGAGTAGTTTCAGCTCTATTACACACAAATTACACCGGATAGATCATGGAAACCGAGAAAACCTAGACTGTTTTTAGACATAAAACATTCACTTAAATTAACATATAATAAAAGGAATATAGTATTTCTTCCCCCAGAAGTATTTATTGTGTGGAGAAAGCTTTAAAATAGAACTCAGTGATATATAATTTACAGTATAACTGACTAGGAACTCTTAAAAACAGACATTTTTAATTGTTTTCTGACATTTTATAGTCTGCAAATGTTTGAATGAATAAAAACTGAAGCAAGAAAAGTTTTATTTTTTGGCAAAACAACAGAGAAGCAATAAATCCCAATAACTAAATAAGCCGTAGACTTTGGCTACGGCTTATTTCTCCAACCCTTCTTACAATACAAATCTAACTGGCATTACTAGTGACAAAAACTTTAGATATCCTTGCTACACTAATAGCAAAATGCGATTACTGCATAAGCCTTTGGTTCCTTAATGATTACAGGAATATGCAAATGCACAGAAATCTAATCTACTTTACGCAGTAAGGAGCCAACCTCCATCACCAGGATATAAAGAATTGTGCTTTAAAGCGGAGCATGTGTGAAAACTCAGGTCCTGGGAGCTTACAGAACAACTAAAGCCTCGCTCTCTATATAAGAGGCTTCCTGCAAGCAACCTTCTGTTACTTTGCATGCTGTGCACGATGAAAGCTTTTGCTTTGCAGAGTCACTAAGCATCTTTCAACTCCTGCACCTGAAAGACATCCGGAAAGAACGCCGCGTTTACAGAATAGGATTTCTGTGGGTGTGCATAAAAAAAAAAACAACAAAACACTCCCATCGGGGGCTCTTAGCATTAGCATTAGCCAAGACACTACTTCTTCTTAGCCTCTCAGCTAAAGCTTCTCAACACTTACAACACTTACTGCTAAGGTGACAGATAAGCTTTACCTTCTGTCTCTGGAGTTAAGAGACACAGAGCTCTTTATAGAAATGTTATTACATATGCTATATATATGTACTTATTTAATTATTGACAAATCTGTGATTTTTGTCTATGTTACCACCTAAAAAGCAATAAAGACCTTTCACAACTTCATAGAACCTTCAAATATGTTGTTTAAATGTCTAAAAACTCAAAGATAAAATAGACAATAGACAATTTTCAGTCAATCAATCAATTAATCAGCTAATTATTTCAGCTCTAATGTTAACAAACAATAAAAAAGACAGTATAGATGCCTTGCCAATATAACAGTTTGGGTAATGCAGTTATTATTAACCTCATATTCGCTTATCACAGAAGTACATGTAACTGTGAATAAGACTGGGGTTAGAAAATCGAGATATGTTGAGGTAATTTGGATAAAGTCAAACATTTAGCATTGCTCAGGTTGTATTCTGTACAGTTTATTTAAAATTGTCAGTAATAGGTTCATCTAGAACAAGGTGGTACACAAACTGCATTACTCAAAAACAAAACTAAACCTCATCTTCCCATCAGTGTCTCCTCAGTGCGACAAGCGTTGCTCTGCTGAAGGATCACTGGTTGCTGGACTGCAGTTTTTGAGTGGCTCTCGAAAGCCTATTCCAAAAACATTCAGCCCAACCATGACCTGGCCATCTTTGGATGTTCTGCACTTACGACATGCAGATTGCTTTGCAACCAGGAATGGCGGTTGCTAGGAGACTTATTCGTCTGACCTGGAAGTCTACCACTCCGCCCTGCTTTGCACACTGGCTCAACGAAATGTTGACCATTATACAGATGGAAAAACTGCGTCTGCACAAACCCAATACACAGAATAGATTTGAAAGAACATGGGGACGTTTGTTTGCACAGTGTCACATCAACACACAACTCATAGGCACTCTGACTTGCCTGGTTACATGCCTGAGTTTGCTCCTGATTGATCTATTTATGCGATTCTATCTCTCTCCAGACAGTTTTGTTTTAAAAGACTATTTTTGTGACTTTGTGAACTGTCTGGCAGCCTTTGCATTTCTTTTAAATTTACATTGTTATGTAGACTGTAAATAAAGTATTTAAGTATTATTAAAAAGACCTTGCTCATAGCTATTCTACTTCTACTGCACATGAAATGTAGTTTAAAATAGAAAAATACAGCACCATAATTCATATTGTCTCAGCTATGACTTTCTTGTTATTACAGGACTGTAAAACTGTTGGCTTTACAATGTGAAGTCAGCTCAGCTGTCACATTTTTTGGCATCTTTATGTATGAAAGTATTTTATGGGTCTATAACCTACATTTCATTCAGACCTGTCATTTCACGCAGCCTACAGTCACATGCAGATCTACCGCAGGCTGTACAATATGGTAATTGTGCATATTATCAATATTATTATTATTATTATTATTATGACAGGCTTGAGGCTCTGTGCAGTCGTACACTTTGCACAGCCCATATGCTGTCTCTGCACATGGTACGTAATGTTTAAACAACTCAGACACAATGAGGAAATAACCGGGCTGAACTCTCTCAGTTGTTCAGCAGCAGGTTGATGATTCCAGGAAGAGCCTGTGGAACAACAGACAAACTGTTACATCATATTCCTTCTGCTGCCCGTTTATGGCTACTTTGGATCCCAGTAGCTCTCTAGTAGTGCTTCACTCCTACGATCAGTCGCCAGTAGCTTTATTCATCAACAGCACCTCCAGCGCAGCCTGCCAGATCCACAGATATCTGCACAGAGCTATTTTAACATTGATTTCTGGGGCTGGACTACGACTGACAGAAAATATGGTGATTTTTCTGAGAGGTTAAAGGCTTTGAATACAACAGATATGCTACATTTTCATGATGAAGATACAAAGCATTATTGCTGTCATTCTCACAAATCCCTTTATGTAACATATCACATGCATGCACATCTGCTACATTTTATATGACCAGAGTTAAGAAGTCAGACCAAAATCATGTCTTTTGGATTGTTTCATTTCATTTATATACAATAATTAACCTGGGTATCTATGAGTTTCTTGGCTGATAATGTTAAATCAATAAATACATTAACAACTGAACAAATCAATTAATTTGTTATGGTTATGGGAGCGCTTTATCTGTACCATCCTCTGCAAAAACAGATCCCATCTGGCAGTATCTCCACTGTTAACACAATGGTTTATCTTTGTATTATAGTGGCTGCTCCCTCAAAATGAGTTTATGTATGTCAGAGCTTCTAAAGCAAACACTGCTACAAACAATGACAGAGAAAACAAAAGCTTATGTTTGGACAGAAAACAGACGGTAATACGCTTCTCAACAACACCGTCTATTCAGAGTCTCAGGCCACGAGCGGCCACACCTTAACTTCATTGAAGCGTTTTTCTCACTGGCGTTTAAATTTAAATAAGGTAAGAATGTGGTTGGAGGGCATTTGCCAAGTTTCTGACGACTGTAAATTAATAAATATACTAACTGTGTCTTTCTATTGTGTGTAACCTCAGATAAACACACTCCTGTTCTGGTTTTATTAACCACGTCCATGTGGTGTGGAGGGGAAAATCAGTGTGTGCCATTGTAAACACAAGATAAACCGCATTATTTCATGTCAAAAGGCAAATTATTTCCAGACCGTGCAGAAGAAAAAAAGACAGCGTATGACCAGCTTCAGCTTCATAGCCAACAGAAACAAGGAAACAAGGCATGTGAGATTTCCTTAAGCCTTGACTCTTATCTCCTTCTTCTGTTCGCAGTGACGCAGTCAGAGAGTACAGAAATAGCCGCTACTAAAACAGGAAGGCAATGCCTGAGACTGAAGCTGAACTTGAAAAGAAGAATAAATACATAATGAGTTAATTTAGTGGACACAAGCCAATTCATTTTATTGGCAGGCGTTTGGTCTGCTGCAGAGTGGATAACGCTGAAGGACAGATTACCACAGAATTAACTGGTAAACTCTTTATTAACAACCGTGTGCTAACCTGAAGCTGACAGCCAAATACACAGTAGACTACACTCTTAATCATACTGTAAAGAAATGCCTCAGAGTCATCTGTACGGTAGCTGATGCTAAGTGTTGGCTAGGTTAGCTTAGCTTAGCATAAAGACTGGCAACAAAGGGAAACAGCTAGCCCTGCTCTGTAGCTTAAATGTTGTCTTAATCGTTGATTCATCCATTCATACAAAAACTGTAGTGTAGTTTGTTGTGTGGTTTTTATGGGGCGTTATGTCCCACGCTAATGCATGATGTTGAGGGTTGCCAGGCAACTAGCAGAGACTCCAGGAAGTTACAGCTCAAAGACAAAGATATAGTCTGGACCATGGCCCCCCATAAAACAGCAAAATGTTTTTTGTTTTTTTTAACACCTCAGTTTTTGTACAGATTAAATAAATGAACAAAAGGTGCATTTTGGTGCTAGCTGTTTTCGCCTTGTTTCCAGTTTTTATGCTAAGCTAAGTTAATCTGCTGCTGGCATCAGCTCCATATTTACCACATAGATATGAACGGTATCAGTGGTGTCAAATCTTCTCGCCTAATTCTCAACAAGAAAGAAAATAAACATGTTTCCTGTTTGTCTATACAACTCATCTGGGAGATGAAGCGATAAGGTTCAGTGGAGCTTTCACAGGAGACGATTGTTAAACCCACAGTATCTGACCTGGCTTTATGGTCCAAGGTCAAACATGACTCTGACACCGCTCAGCCTTAAATAATAAAGCCAGGCCATGAGAGGTTTCTGGCTCTGGTAACTGTGGATTTTACAACCTAGCGGCGTTGGCTCTGGACAGGAGAGTGCACTGTTCTTTCTTTGGCAGCGTCACATTCAGTCAAACACATTAAGACCCATTCCTTTGTCACTATACTCTGTTACCTTCCTCTTCCTTCACTATGAGCTTTGTCAGCACACCTGTGCCTGGCTGCCGTTTCTGTCTCTTGAAGTTTATATTTATGTCATGGCTCAAAGCAGGACAAGTCTTTAAAATAGCCTGGTGCCTCGTATGTTTGCTGCAGGTGATATGATGTGGAGCCTTTGTTTGCTACTCCAAGAACAGAGGATGTTTAATCATCACGTACTGAGCAGACATGCTGGCACAGACTTTACTTGAGGAAAAACATTAGGTTAAAAATTACAAAATAAAGACCTCCAAAACATCTTGCTTAAGTAAAGGGTTAGGTGTTTAAGTGCAGCGAACCTGTACTTAAACATACAATACTTAAGTCAAACATGTCTGCAAACAGCTGCATATTTACACAGCTAGTAAACATGGAGAAACATTAGCATTCATGTGATGTTCTGTTGTGTATCTGCTCGCCTGGTGAATTTACTCTACTCTAAAAGCTTTGCTTTGGTCTCCGCCAACTTGCGGAGTGTTTACCTTTCCAATCACCTTTTAAACTGTACTTTTACTCTTTACTCTGGTATATTTTTCAGCCAGTAATCTACTTTTTACATCACTATATTTGTAATTTCTACCTTCTTTACAGCTAGTCTGCTCTAAATGGAGGGACTGAGCGAGAATAGGACCTAAGTAGCACTTCTGCTGCAAAGGCCAAGTTGCCAGCTGCCTCGAAAATAAATAAGCACCACCTGTCTTTTTATGTGATGACGACTGAGTAAAACTCAGAACAAGAGGCAGCTTCCAGCGACAATCCCTGGCCACATCTGGCCACACTTTATATACCAAAATCTAAAAAAAGATAACAGTTACGTGATGAAGGACTTGCTGTGCCTCCTGAAAAAACACTCTGCTTTTAAAAACTCCTCTTCTAACCTCTGCAAGCACATTTAAGGAAGTTGCACATGCTGTAGGTGCAAATGTAGTTAGCTAATGTTAGCCAGTTTAACTTTTTATATGTTAATTTCTATTATGGTTTGTTAGACTTTTAAATTGCTATAGAAAACAGCTAACGCAATACCAAAGTTGCATTACTTTTTATAACTGCAGTAGTTGTCACAAGCTAAAACAATAATAAAATAGTCAATAAATAAAGTAACTTTGAGAAATGTATTGAGCAGATACTTGTTTTTAAACTTTTACTTGATAAAGTTTTCACCTTTTTAATGGGACTAATTGTACAGGTCAGGTGTTTGGAACATATAGCTGAAAACTTATGTCTGCTGTAGGTGGAAAAGAGATTTATCAGAGTGGTGAGGGTGGACCAAAACAATAAATTGCTATTCATAGAACAAAAACAATGAACTGAAGGACAGTGCAGCGGCTGCTGGAGGTAATCGTGGCCGTTTTAATCATTGTTTCAAACCCCACCAGTATGAACAGAGTAAACTTGTCCAGGTGATGCTACCAGACAAATGATTTGAGTAAAAGCTTTAAGGGCTTTGCATAGAATTTAAATCATCTCCTTTTCATGACAAGTCCCTGTGATACTTCTGTACAAAATGGCCTTTTGGTTAAAAAACATCTCACCATCAGTTGACCATGATGTCACTGGGTTTATTTTTTTGTTTGAACATCTGTTTTTGTACAGATCCTTTTGTCAAACAGCCTTCATGCATTGTGCTGTTGTCTGGTACAGGTGGAGTGGTCTGGACAGCCACACCTTTATGAAAAATAGCACCAAGCTGAGACATTTCCAATGGAAATACGAGTCAGGTAGGAAACAAGGTTCTGCTCACAGCTATAGTGGAAACCCCCAAATGTCAACCTTTATCCTCACAAATAATACATTCGATGTGCTAAAGGTTTATTCCAACTCTAGGACAGCTGTAGATCTGTTACTAAACTAGAAGAAATGATGAAGGTACTTTATTTGGAGGAAGAACAGGGGAGAGAGTGGCAATATGAGAAAAGAGACCACTTTACAAAGCAGAACCGGCATCTGCGTCGCCGTGTCAGCAGGTATATGAACAAAAAACTGATTATCTAGGGCTTCCAGGATCACTGAACCAAAAGAACCTGAAGGCATCACATTATTTATAAAAACTACAGCAGTTTGTAGAAACTGGTTATTTTTGTATATATATCTGCATTGTTTCATTTATACATACCTCATACTATGATTGATAATGTTGTTTTTATATCTTCATTAGACAAAGCTCTGCTGCTTACTTTCTTATAACTGATGTCCAAGTCTCTCTTATGTGAGAATATAAACTGTAAATAAAAATCTTAACCTACACTGAAGTTGGCATTACCTGTTCTTGAGCCCTGAGTAGTGCGTGCAGGTATTTCTGTCAGGCTGCAAACAGACGAGACAGCCTTTACCAATAAGCTAGGTAATCTGTGTTTAGACTGATGATGAAATAACTGAAGATCACAGTTGTAACTGAAGGAGACCTCCTGAGTGACGCTAACATTGTCTTTGTCTAGGATAAATGATACATTTCTCGATTTAGCACATAAAAACGAGCTCCCGGTTTTTGTTTGCGACCTGCATATCTTATTTACTAGTCAAACCAACAAAACGTTGTCACGAACAGGTAACAAACAAATTATTCATCTTGGAGCTATTTAAACAGTGAGTTCAAGTGTTTGTCCAATTATCTATGCATGAGCCTTCACTGCCTCTGGCAAACAAGGAAAAGAAATGTGACTCCTTGGAAGAACCTGATAGCTGGATCTGAGGTCTGTGTTTTCAGGACATTTTGCAAAAGTCAAAAATGTGTGTTGAGTGTGTTGTTTATTCAACATTTATTTACACATTTCAGCTCCTAAATGTGTGCTTTGGCACTGTATTGTAACAATAATAGTAATAATAGTAAGGACGCTCATAAAAAGGTTCATAGCACACTAGATCAAAACAGACAATATATACAAAATATAATATAAAAAACAGTATGCACATGTGCATATTAAAAAAAAGACAGAAATCAAAACCTACATACAAACTCAAGTGCCAGTGGCTCCACAGTCTGGATGAAAACCTGACTGAGCTCAACACCACAATAATGTCATTTTGTGAAGCTTGTGCGTACATAAGGTTTCATATTATAGCAGATCAGGTCAGCACACTGGCTTTTACACACAGTTGTTTGGCACTACACCATCGTGGACGTTTAAGAATGGCATCATTATCGGCCATGTTGAGCCTCTGCATGCTGTTTTTACTGTCAGGGCACCTCAGGTGGGCTGAATATAACTCTAAATAAAGCTACCGTCACAGTTTCTGAACACATGCTGAATTTACAAGCAAACATAATGCGTGCAGCTTGCAGGACTGTCTGTGAATATCTTTCTTCCTTCCGATAAATCAATATAATAGCGGACGTATTTTAATGTCATTACACATTAACCACAGCACCAGATAACAATCGTAATATGTACTCTACTTTGCATTGTCGGTCCTTAAAATCAAAGGATGATCTTCTTCAGCTTTTTGCCTGTCTGCAAAATGTTAAATGATATGTTTACATGTTGATTGTTGTTTTAAAGGGGAGACTCTCAGCTTCACACAGCTCAACAAATGAGTGAAGTTAGGCTGTAGCTGCCATATGTGAGCTCCTTGGCACATTTCATGACAAACATTTCCCTTTTTGTTTCGAACAACACAATCGTTTTTGACGGTTTAGTGCTTAGTAATAAATCAGGAGCACTGATGGAACAATGTTTCTAGGCATCTGCACAGTTACAGCATAGCAGACAAACTAGACATATGGTACTTACTTACTCAGTTACAGGTTGAACTGACCTTGTGCTCCGTGCTTTGTTTAGCACTGTGTTAAAAATCTTTGTGCTTCAAGTATGTAGTTTTTCTTCAACTCCACAAGAAGTTGATCACTCTTTCTGTTTCATTTCTGAAGTTTGATTCACAAGACATGGAAAATAAACTCAGTACAAGAGATTGCAATGGAATTAGGAAGTGTGTATTCAGTGATTTTAAGTGATTATTTTAGGCTACATCCTGCGCCTGTGGTATATGGGGCCAAGTATTGACTCTCAGTTCTGTTTTGGCACAGGCACTGACAGATCAGCTGTCTGTAGCATTGAATATCCATATAATATATATCAGATTTGTAGTCCTGTCATCAGAATTTTAGACTGTCTCGCTGTTTGTGTTTAAACAACCTCAGTAAGGTGTCGAAAAACTGAATCGTTTAGATATGGACTCGGGTATCAAAGTGGCGTTAATATCAAAACAACTTAAATAATCCAGGTGTTGACATATGCTGATGTAGTCTTCAAAGTTTCACCCCCAGATGAGGAAAAACCTCAGCAGTCAGTGACAGTGAGTGGTTCAGCCCATCTGCTTGAAAAGCCAGTGCACTTTTCTACTTTACCAAGAAACTAATTGATTATTTAGCTGATTACAGGGATGTAGAAGAGCCCTGGGACTTCAGCAGGACAAATGAAACTCAATGATATTGGCGAGAGGTGCCCGACTACTCCTGTTCTCTCAGACCTCCATGACATCACATGAATCCTGATGGGAAGGACTACAAGAGGGTTTACAGGTTGTCTCTTACCTTGATGGGGCATTGTTATGGTGTCGTTGGCACCCACGGAGCCCACGTTGTATATGACAACTGCAGAGGCGTTGTAGTTTGCAACATTACGGATCTTCTCTCGGTATGAACAATTCCCCGCAGCCACCAACGCCACCCAGGCGTTGTTGTGATACAGCGGGGGGAACCTGATGTTGGGGTCGCACGCCTGCCTGTCCTGCGGGAGGATCGGCACCAGGACCAGACCTCTGGCTTCTTTCTTGGGTGAGTGCTCGCCATACCGACCGCACTCGGTCTTCTCCGTCTTTAGCTCCGAGGTGACGGGGTCCAGATAGGTGATGTTGACAAAAGCCGTGTACCACTCCTCTTTCTCTGCAACCGTGAAGTCCAGGCAGAGCAAGTGGACGAAACAAAACGACAGCAGCCACGTCGAGAGAGCCAGACTGCGGCAAGCTCGGATGAGGGACGGTGCCATTGTGGCTGCGCGGCTGGGTTTTTGGGGTGGATGACAAGCTTCGAGGTCTCCTCCTCACTGGAAAGCTCGCACCACGACCCTCTGTGTTTTTACAGGAGGTGGAGGTTCAAACATTTACCTTGCATAATTAGCCAGAGGCAGACAGCCGCCCTCACAGCACAGAGGAGGTATCCTAAGAGTTTGTTAGCTACGTGCAGGAGTCCACTACACACCACCACCTGCAGGAAAAGACGACGCTGAGTGTTGTTGTTCACCGTCAGCTGTTTCCCCTCGTCGCTCCGGATTGGCTGACCGCTCATGAGCACGTGACCTGGGCCTTTGACGCCCCCGTGGCATGTGGAGAAACTAAAACAGTCATAAATCATGTAAAGCACAGCAAAGAAAAAACAAACAAAAAAACCCCCACAACACTCAAGTGAACCTCACAGTTTCCGCAGTGAACAACATTACTGCTGCATTTAGTCATTCACAAATGATGAAACATGTCACCAAACAGTTTATTTGTTACTTTATGGAGCCACCAGAATAATTTACGTTTAATTATAGAAAATCTATTAATTGATACATCAAAGCAAAGCACTATAATTAAAGGGCAATTAAGCTACCACATTTTACTGTGTTATTGTGATTTTAAATTGTAATTTTAGCAAAATTAAAAATAAATGCAAATTGTATTTTGTGATATTCCATTTAATGCACCCATCATATTCCATCTCACAATTAATGTCTGATGTGTGTTTTGTCTTCTATATAAAAAATAATAAACAAAAAACAACAGTAAATATATAATATAATGATAAAGATAATATATAATAATTATAAAGTAAATATATAGACTATAATTAGAAATAGTTTTAACAGGTTAAATCTCAGCAATGCCCTGCGATAGGCTGTCGACTTGTCCGGGGTGTACCCCGTCTCTCGCCTCAAAGTCAGCTGGGATAGGCTCCAGCCCCACCGGTGACCCTGACGAGGATAAGCGGTCACAGATAACGGATAGATGGATCTCAGCAGGTGAGGCATCACTTTACTAGATATAGTTTCCTTAAAGTTGGTACATTTTCAATATTGATTTATTTAGTCAACAAATAATTTTGTTGCTGGTGTTGTTCTTTTAGCTGATGTTTATATCATGGCTTGTATGCCGAAATTCAATCATACACATGCAAAAGGGCTCATAGACATGCACATGTGGAGAGAGATGGTGGAGTGATGGGAAATGCTAGAGCTTTCTGTAATAAATTATTAAATTAACAGTAAATAATTATTATCCGTTCAAAGTTTACTGTGTCTGTGGTTGAAACGACAATAAAACCCACTTGACTGTATTTAGGGAACAGAAGTAGGAACAAAAAACTCGCCAGTGTGTTTCAACCGAACAGATTTTCAGACCGGACCTAGTGGAAGTCGGAGTGCTGATCGTTTCGGTAATTTTTTTTTTTTTGCAAATCACTGTCTTGTATTTTAAATGACACTTAGATGTAACATTCATTACCGTTAGTGTAACTGCCGTGGAGCTGCATGTCATATATGAAGGGTCATAACTGAAGTTAATTTAATTTGCTCACCATGTGACGTACGTGTCAGCTCTATAACTCTCCAGCTAGCCAACGTCAATAAAAACGTTATAAACTGACTGTTTATTGGCTCTCATGTGTCAGACATTCAGCATAACCTCACCAGTTAGATTACATTGTATATTTGCTGGTAACAGAAGTCAAATAAAACACTTAAAGTAACTTAAAGTTGATTAACGTTAAGCCTAACTGCCGACAGATAAACGAGCTAACCGGTGATTCGGTTTAACGGGCGACCGTGTTAACTGCCGACCATCCGCCAGAATGCGTCTGTGGTTGCCGTAGTTACGACAGCCGTTGAAACACGACGCGGTCAAATAAAACCCTAAAGATGAATCAGGTGTTTTTTTTGTAACATTGTAACGTTAATGAGGAAAACACATAAGGTATTCATGAGCATTCAGCTACTTGTCTTCCTGTTTCAACACCTGTCACTCGGCTAACGGTCACCAGTTAACACGGTCACTCGTTAAACCGAAACACCCGTTAACACCCTAACATGTCTCATGTGTTTGCAGGTAACCGGACGTTAAACCAGCCGTTTTTAGCCCCGTGAATACCGGCCCGTTGAAGCAGACATGCCCAAAAAGAAAACCGGTGCCCGGAAAAAGGCTGAGAACCGAAAGGAAAGAGAGAAACAGAGTCGAGCTAACCGGGAGCATGTGGAAGTGGCCAAACACCCCTGCAACTTTAACATGGTATGTAACTAAAATCAAGGCAATGCTTCAAGTATCATACCTTTTTAAAGTTAAGTACAGTTTCTTACATTGCTACTTTGTTGTCTTCTGTTTTATAGGATTGTGACAAATGTCAGAGGTAAGTAACCGTACTGAATTATATATTATTTATTCAGGTAGTCAAGTACATTTACTCATACACTGACCAGCCACTTCATTTGGTGCACTCGTACAACAACGCTGTCATAAATTGTTGAGAGGTGTCTCTAATATTTTGGCCGCTCCATTTACATACATGAGAGGGCCAGAATATGCACCTTTCAGTATAATACACTCCTGTACAATAACAGCACCCACCTCATGTTTAATACCTCAATAGTAAACATTCAATTAATTCATTAATTAAAAATTAGTTAAATTAATACCTCTCTGACAGTGTCAACAAAAATATTGTAAACCTTTGTAAAAGTATAATTCACTGTAGAGTTGTTGTATTGGATCACACTGGATTGTATGAGTTTACCTATTTAATTGGACCATGGTGGTACTTGAGTATTTCTATTTTATGCAAATATATACTTGTACTCATTTATACATTTATACATTATTTATACAAACTATAAATCAACTAATGAATTATGACATATTATTATATATTGATCTACCCTAACTTTTACCAGCTGCAACATTATTGGTAACACAATAATGCATCACTAATGCATTATCTGGATAATTAGTACTTTCACTTTTGGTACTTTAAGTACTTTTTTAAGCTAATGCTTTACTTAAGTAAGTCTTAAGGAGTATTTTTTATTTAAACTATTGTAATGCTACATTGACTTAAAGGTCCAGTGTGTAGGATTTTGTGGCACCTAGCAGTGAAGTCGCAGATTGCAAACAAGTGAATACTCTCCCTCACCTCACCCTCTACTTCCAAAGCATGTAGGAAAAACTCTGGCTGCAAAAAACAGAACAAAAGGCCATATCTAGTGGCAGTATTTGGTTTGTCTGTTCTGGGCTTATGTTGAAACATGGCAGACTCCATTGAAGAGGACCCTCTCTCTCTCTCTAGATAGAAAAGGCTCATTTTAGGGCATTTTCAGGTGATTATACACTAATGAAGACATACTAATGAATATTATATTTCATTCCTGCCAATTGATCCTCCTATACTTAATAGATACTCTTACATACTGGACCTGTTTAAGTAAATCTCTAAGTACTTCTTATAGACTGGTCAAACAATCAACATATTTTTCTCCTTGTAATGTCACCTGGTAGGAAACAGAAGAACAGAGCTTTCTGCTACTTCTGTAACGCAGTGCAGAAGCTGCCTGTCTGCGCTCAGTGTGGTGAGTAAACTGCAGTGTTATGTTTGTATGTTTGTTCATTAGAATTGTTTTAAATCATCTGACAAACCCTCCAAGTTCATCCCTCTAATCCAGAGCCGAGCCTGTTTTTGACTTTCGTTCACAAGCTTGTTCATTCCTACCAAAGACATACATTTTTAAGAAGATATTTAATTTCCTAAAACAGATCATCACTGTAGTTTTTACCAATCATTATTCAAACAAGAAAAGCTGTGCATTTATTGGGCTGTTTTCAGTCACAGATTCGGTGCCCTAGTGAGTATTTAGAGCAGCAGGATGTATGGTATGTGGAGTAAACTCATGTTATACTGAAGTAACGTGTCATTGATATCTTTTTGAACAGCAGTGGAGAGATATGAAAAAAAGATTAGTAACTAGGAACAATACTTGTGGATCCTTCACCTCTCATAATGCGTTGTGACGTAGTCTTTTGTTAAATGGCAATATTTTTCAATCGCTACATCTCTAGTTTGTCATTTCTGTTATAAATTTGAAACCCAAGCTAAGATAACCCTCATGACTTTATCACTTAATTAGGCTCCTCCACAGCCACTGGACACATCAACTGTTTTGCCAAAACCTGACATTGAGATGATGGTATAAAATTCAGTGGAGCACGCCTTTGAAACCACCGTCTGTAAAAGTTTATAGTAAATATTCTACTTTTGTGCCTCCAAGTGGTGGTATCATCATAAACATGTTGGCAGACAGCTGTGCGTGTCAAACATTTACCATCACAATAATCTGAGCCATGCTATAATCATATCAGTATTCTACACACTGTGGCATTAAAATAGGTCATGACACCTTATTGTATTAATGTTTGTGTTAGGCAAAACCAAGTGCATGAAGTCCTCAGACTGTGTGATCAAACATCCTGGGATCCACACCACTGGAATGGCCATGGTGGTAAGTTAGCAACATCTCTGAACTGTTGGTTGTTGTGGCACTATACTGTATAGTTAATATAATATAAAATAATTATTTTAGTTCAGTTCAGTGTTCAGGTCTGCTTTCATTCATAAGTATGTTATGTTATATGTTATTGTGTCTTTAATCCAAAACAAATTTCCCTATCTGGGAATCAATAAAAGTGACCTTGAGTCAGCAAACTACATGCCCTGCAGTATTATACAAATTTGATAGATTTGGTGTGCAGCGACAAAAGATACAATGAGCAAACATCAAAAGAATGAGATTGTGTGAGTAATATGCCCAAACAATGACTATCGAAATTGAGAAATGTGTGCAAACAATGCAGTATTGTGCGCTAATATCCATGATAACATAGATAAAGTTGTTCATCTCTAGATGTAGCTACAAAAAGGCCTAAGAGGATAAGTCGGCTCTTTATTGCGACACGTTTACCCGTTCACCCTCCAAATAAGGTGAAGGCACACAACCGCACCCCTTCTGCCAGTAACTAGAAAGTCGGAAAGTCATATACACATGTGGCCCATTATCTCTTTGTCACGTCTCAATTGTGCACTTTGTTCAAGTGTTGCAATACTCTGCAATCAGGATCTAATAATATCATAATGACCTTCAGTGAAGTGGAGGGTACTCGTTGTAATATCAGTGCTATAATAGTTTATTATAATGTACCAGAATAATGATGTATGAAGTACAGAGTGTAAATGATGAATGACAGCCCAGTGCTCAGTGATCACGGAGTACTACTTACTAAATGACAAAGCAGGGTGACCTATGATGTGTTACATTTTTAAAATTTATTTTCTGCACAGTAGCTTCAGAAAATAAATCGTGGCAAAATCTTTGATTTTTGCAATTTTCTTCTTGACCACAAGGGGGCTGTATGTGACTTCTGTGAAGCTTGGGTGTGCCACGGCAGGAAATGTCTGAGCACACATGCCTGTGTGTGCCCTCTGACTGATGCAGACTGCATTGAGTGTGAACGCAGTGTGTGGGATCATGGTAAGACCACCCAGATCTGATCACATCAGTGTCACACGTTATATAAACACTGATGGTTTTAACTTCCTGAATAGGAGGGCGAATCTTCCGCTGTTCCTTTTGTCAAAACTTCTTGTGTGAGGATGATCAATTTGAACACCAGGCAAGCTGCCAAGTCCTTCAGGCAGAAACATTCAAATGTGAGTCACTCTTATTTCCTTTCACAGTGTCATTTTTGTGGTTGATGGCAAAAAAGAAAAGTATCAGCTCTGTTCCAGAGATTAATGTCTAGAGGGTATGTGTGCAGAAGTGTGATCATGATTTCTGTTTTGCCTTTTCTCACGTCCCATTTTAGGTGTTTCCTGTAACAGACTTGGGCAACACTCCTGCCTGCGCTGTAAGGTGAGGCGAAAACACAGTGGAAGGAGCCTATTGTGTCTAAAATTTTACATTTATTTGCACCCCAGACTGTACCAAGCATGTTAATATAAAACTGCACCCATCTTACGCGCTCACATCACTGACAAATGAACAAATTAAATTGTTTACCAGCAGGAAGCATTCCTGACATACAGGAAATGTGTTATTCAAAGAAAGATAAAAATAGAAAGTCTTCCACTAAATAGCAGCAAGACAGCACTTCAGTACAGACTGCCCAAATTAGGCCAAAGCAGCTGGAAGATCATTTTTCGTTTTTTGTGTGAAAACCATGTCAAACTATTTGTCAACAGCAGACTACTTGAGCTCTGTTTTAAGTTTAAAAAAGACGTTGTTTCCACTGGTGCTTTTCCAAAGTTCAGCTGAAGAAATGAAGGAAAAAGGGTCTTTGTTGCTGTTTCAAGTTGTTTTTTTCTGGAGCACAATTTCTACAAACAATATTGACGAGGAAACAGAATCTGGGGAAACCCTGAGGGAATTTTCTACTGAAGACAAGCAACTTTGCATGGAAGGAGGACTGTGGATTTTGTGCTTTGTCTTTTACTGTGGACTGTTTTTTTTGTTCAGAAGGGATATTTTTACAACCAGGATGGGGCAAGTCTTGTTTTTAAGGTCCAGTGTGTAAGATTTAGAGAGATTTATTGGCAGAAATTTTGTTTTGTTACCCCAGAATGAGCCTTTATCCACAGAGTTCTTCGTGTTTCTTGAGTAGCACAGAACATACAAACTAAACACTGGCTCTAGATGGGGCCTTTTCTTTTTTTGTTTCTGGAGGAGAAAAGAGAGCTGGTTAATTCTTAACAGGGCAGGTGAGAAGCTCTATACTCGAGGCAATAGAAAGGGAAGACGCAATGATGAATGACACTTACTTGTCTAAACAAGCCTGAGCAGTCATTGTTTTTCATTCTCCGATTTCAAAAAGAGATGACTATATAACAAATTAACCTGTGTATTGTTAACATCTCTATGTGATGATCTTAACGTTACTTCAATTGTGTCATCTCAGGCCTGTTACTGTGATGACCATGCCAAAAGTAAGGTCTTCAAACAGGAGAAAGGAAAAGCTCCTCCCTGCCCTAAGTGCGGCCACGAGACACAGGAGACCAAAGACCTCAGCATGTCCAGTAAGTGTCACAGAAAAGCATTAAAGCTACTGAAAGGTGCTGTTCCCAGTTCTGGAGGAAGTAGCAACAGCCTTGACTTCCTTGACTCGCTGAATCATGGTTTTAAGAACGAAAGAGAAAGATGGGCCAATTTTCGAGAAATGAACTTTTGTTTCCTGTAAAAGAAACACAAAATTTCCTTAGAGGGTAAATTGTCCATCAGTATTTCTCTTTCGTAGATTTGGCTCCTGTTTTTCTTTTCACCTCTTATTCAACTCTACCACTCTCATATCATAGCTGTTATCTCTTTGGAATTGTTTGCTTTGGAATGAGACACGAGCTCTGTTCTTCGTTGGATCTACTCATAAATGTGATTGTACTTACTCAAGCTTTACAACATAGAATATATTATTCACATTAAATGTAGTTAAATTCCTTCCCAAAGAAAGAAACAAAGTTAGACGTACACTTTAAATAAGCGCGAAATGGTTATTCAAATGCCTCCTACAGTGAGCTGTGTTCCAGCATTGATTTACAGAGCTAAGCTTTCACCAGGAAGCATCTGTTTTCCTAGAAGTAAAATGTGAATGAGACTCAACAATGAACTTTCTCTCCTCTTTTAAACCAAACAAAGGTGGTAGCCAGAAATAACGTGTATATGACCCGACTCTAAAGCCATGACAAAGACAGAGGGAGATGCGGGTTGAAGGCCAAAATAAAGTAATTTATTGTAAAGAACTCAAAAACACAAAGAACTTAGACCAAAATCAAGCCAGTGAGTCAGTGGTGGAGTCAGTGCATGTTTGCATGAGTGAAAATGTGTGAGAACAGAAAAATGAAACTGTATTTAGTGCTTTACTCGGTCACAAAGTAAACACGGGATTGTACGTTGTCAAACTTTAAGCCACATGAAGCAGCGATGGCAAACTCTGGTATTCACAAGTCAAGATGGTGTTCTACCTCTCTCATGTCTGTGTGCTTGTACACACGTTTTTTTTTTAATGTTTTCTATGATTAAAATAAACATTACTTACTCATGTCATACCTGTGTGTTCTCCTCAGCTCGCACGTTGAAATTCGGCCGCCAGGCTGGTGCTGATGATGACGACGATTATTACGACGGAGCGTCAGGGTACGATTCCTACTGGAAGAATTTGGCATCTGGAGGCCAACGCGACGAGTACGGAGAGGAGGATGAGGATGAGGAGGAGGATGACTATGAGGATGATGACGAAGAGGACGAGGAGGAAGATGACGAAGAGGAGGAGGAAGAAGAAGGCGAAGAGGAAAAGGTTGCTGACTCAGTCGCTCGTCTTAAACTAGACGGGACTGCCTAAGCCAAGACAGAGACTGGAGAAGCCTGTAGAGGCGGAGCGCAAAGTCACATAGATCCAAATGATCCTCAGCGGCTGTTCAGTTGTTACAAGTCAGGGACACACGAAGAAGAATTCAAGAAAAGAACTAGAACTGGATATCTGTACAAGATACCCAGTCCTAGAGACGACTTGTTTTCTGCTTTTGTTGTTGCGTTCAGGGCTGGATTGATTCACCAGGAGGCCTCCGGGACCAGAATTAACTGATCAACCACCAGGAACTTTTTAAATTTTATTTAGGAAGAGGTTGCAAATATTTTTTTCCTCAGTGTAAATTTGCACTTCAAAGTTGTCATTGAATAATTTTCTGATTGTTCCTCAACACAGAAACATAAAAAAATGTAACAGCACTCAATAGGTTTATGTCATGATCATATTGTGGGTTGTTCTAAATACTGCAGTAGTCATGGGTCTCTGCTTGGGCCAGTCGAAGAGCTTCAGCTTGCAGAACAAAAATAGTGTAGTGTAGCCAAATTTATCCAAACTGTTTCAAGGACTTCAGCAATTAGGTGATTCATCCAGAAATGCACCTTGGGATTCACAGTTAATGTTTACAGGTTTGGTCCTGTGATATTTCCTCATGTAGTTAGTCATCTTTTGTGCCGGTGGTGCAACAAGAAGCATTTCAGTCATGTCAGTTATCTAACGCTGTTTATGCAGAAGATGAACGGGACTTTCACCTCTGGCTGCCTGAAATAACCCCTCATGAGCTGAATTCTGATTGTACTTCAGTAGTTTATATTCCCAAATAAATAATGAGGTTAATGACCACAAAGCAACAGACCTGTAATGAATGTGGGGCCTCCTGTAGCTCCTGAATCAGTTACTCAGGCTGTGTGGTGGTCCGTAATCCAGCTCTGATTACATCCTGAAGTTATAGTCATGATGTGTTTATGGCGTTAATTAGTGTTGCAGCTTGTTGTGGTAATTCATTGGGATGTTTGACAAAGGTTGCCTTGACACATTGGCCCTGATCCTGGTAATCAGCTGCATTTGTTGAGACGTGTTCTGTTAATTGCCAATAAATAATAAAATTCAATTTGACATAACAGCTTTGGAGTGAATGGACACTTTTGTTTTCGACGTAAACTATAAATGACTGAGGGTAATTAAAAAAAAAAAAAAAAAAAAAAAAGCTCCCTGAAACTGCCCGGACACGTACTGCAGTGTAACAAAGTGACGAATGAGAGGAGGAGTGAACTTCAAGTCAATACGACAAAAGAAGGGCGTGTGTTTGTGCTAGTCGGTCTTAGGAGCGACATCTGGACCGCGCGCACGCTCGCGATAAGCATTAAGTATACTGGACTCGGATCAATGAGACCAAAGAGCTTTATGATAGCAAGTGAAATGCAAAAATGTGATCTCGGCCTGTTGCTCCGCTGGGAAGGAGAGCGACAGTTGCCGCTGCGCAGATGACAGACTACATGAAGGCGCTCCCGGTGATCATCGTCCAGCCCACATGTCTCAGAGACTACCGAGCGGTGAGCCTGACTTTTTCTGTGTGTGTGTGGGGGTCGAGGTGTAACCAACCTGGAGCTTAACTACACCTCACGTTTTGACTTGTAGTAGCAGTAGTACATGTAGGAGTTTTCCATTAGGTAGGTCAGAAAGGTGAAAGTTCAACCCGGCAGCTTATAAATGCGTAATGATCGGAGGTGTGTCAATCCGGTGAGCCACGTGCGTCCACGGGGAACATTTCAGCTGCTGTGGATGAACCGTGATTCATTACGGTTAGCGTATTCGGATAAAACTAAACACAGCACCAGGACTGTCACTGGGTTACTTTCACTTTCGGTTAGTACAGGACAACGAGGTGGTTCAGTAAGCTCCTCCTCATGGTGACTAATGCCTGTAAACAAGTCTGCGGATCAGCAAACCAAAACATCCACCAGCAGCTGACCCAGACTTCCAAGCGCGCTTTCCTTGGCTTTTGTTAAAGCATAAGCTGTGGTGAGTGTCGGTGTATGAGAGTTTATTACTACATATGTGAACTGTATGTTTAATATTCAAATCTTTAACTGAAGTAAAAGTAGAAGCACTCCTTTGCATTTCAAAAGTTACTTTAATGTGACCAGTAAAGTATACTGTGAAGTATTACAAGCAAATGTACTCACTATGCAGGAACACTCAGAGTTTAATATTATTATTAATACACTGTGTTATTGGAATTTATCAGTATGCAATTTCATGTATTTTACGCACAACTGGTTAGGGTAATAATGAAGCACTGCGCTGCAAAACGAATGTAGTGGAGTAGAAATATAAAGTAGCCTAAATTAAGAATACTCAAGTAAAGAACCTCATAAATGTACGTCGTTACTCTACGTGTTACACACACCGTCTAATAACCCTTTATTTAACATGTTTTGGATTACTGCGTCATAAAAACTTCTTTTATATTCTGCATACCATGAATTTTTGCGCATTACCTGGTGATTACTTTGCACATTCCTGCACAAAACTGCTGTACAGCTCTTTAGAAGAAAAAACATATTTATGATATTGATGATATTTTTATATTATAGGACTTGGTTTTTATATTTATATGTATTTTTTGTTGCTATGCACCAAAACACCAAGACCTTGTATATGAAAATCTACTCTTCTTCTTCTTCCTTTTCTTCTTCTCATTATTAGTATTATTATATTATTAGTATTGATGATGCATTAGCTTCAAAGCATTTTAAAGATTCAATCCAGGCGTGTTCAACAACATGCCAGAACTAGAAGAATGTCATAGTGAACATGCAACACATAAAGAAAAAATAAAGAAAATCACATCTTCTCCCTTGTTGAAAAATCCCAAATATATATTCATGTGAACATATGGACACTGGACATAACACATCTTTGTTTCTCAGTGCATGTTCACTTCAAGTTCAACTTCAGCATTACAAAACAATTAAGTTGCATATTGAACAAGTTGTAATATCCCAAATCATGCTTGTACACAAAGATCTTGAACTTCAAGGTGAAAACAGTCCTCTTATATCAAACACTGTACATTCTCTAGATTATAAGTCAGATTTGCTTTTGTCTTTCCAACTTGCTAGCAGCCTGAGGTCCTTTAGACAAGATCCTGCTGGAAAAAATGTCTTTGAACATGTTTCTGATTGTTTCTCAAGATAGAAACATAAAAAATGTAACTTTGGTTTATATTATGATCGTCAGTTTTATTTATTTCAACTCTTACAACAGCTTGGCTCTCTATACAGTTTTAAGGTCAGAGATTGGATGATTCATCCAGAAATGCCCCACTTTGAGTCACACTCAACTTCTCTTCTGGTATTTTTCATGTTTACAGGCGTGTTCCTGTGACTTTTCTTAGTAGATGGTCATCTTTTGTGCCGATGATGCATCCAGGAGATTTTCATGCCAGTCACCTGATGTTGTTTTTACAGAAAATGAATGGGACTTTTACTTCTGGCTGCCTGAGGTAACCCGTCCCTCATCATAACCCAAAAACACATCATAATTTATACTTTACTTTAGCGGTTTATATTCCCAAACTAATGTTGTTGTGAAATAGTTCTTCCTTATTCTTAATAAGAATTTTCATGATACGTACAGTAAACGAGCAATCTGTAGCAATGGCCAAATGTACTCAGTACTCCAGTACGAATAAAAGTAGAAATAATTACAATTATAAAGAAAAAGAAGACGAGGAAATTAGAGTTATGGTGTTGGCTGTATTGATGGTGATCATCTTTCAGTAACCTGTCTATTTTCAACTATGATTTTCTCCATGATAGACACTTTTTACTTTTCTGTTAAGCTGGGAGCTGCAGCTTAACCAGGCACCAGGAAGCTGTTTGTTATCTCTACTATTATAAACAAGAAAGCAGCACACTCTATGTTGTTTCCTTCTATTGTTCACCTGATATTCTAATAATTGCTTCCAATTTCGGGATGACATGGTGGTGCAGTGTTTAGCACAGCCGCCTCACAGCAAGACGGTCTCTGGTTCGAACCTTGGCTGGGAGTTTGCATGTTCAGATCTGTACAGGGAGTGACACCCTCTGTCCTTAGACCCTCGGTTCGAGTGAGGAAAAACTTGCCCACAAAAAACCCTTTTAACAGGGAAAAAATGTGGAAGAAACCAATGTAGAATTTCAATGAATGATAAAATGACAATGAATTACAGTGAATGATGGAGATATGGTAGCAATAATGACAGTAATAATATATGTAGTGGACGTCATGAAGGACCACAGCAGCAGCCACGATCCATGAGAACCTGCCGGACGAGAGAGCACAGAAACTCGGGGAAGAAGTTTAGTTAGTAACATGCATTAACATGCATTAATGGCACATGTATGTTTACAGATGGTGGTGGTAATGATGATGGAGAGAGAGAGAGAGAAAGGGAGATGTGACTGCATCTTCAACCAATACCGCGCCTGACTAGGCACAACCATGAAAGAGAGAGACAGAGACAGACAGAGAGAGGAGTTACAGTAGTCCAGCCTAGAAGTAACAAATGCGTGGACTAGTTTTTCTGCATCTGCTTGAGACATGATGCGTCTGATTTTGGTGATGTTACATGGAAGAAGTGGAAGAATGCAGCATTCTTACTGTTTCTATCCTCCCCATCAAGGTCAGAGGTAAAATCTCTCCATCCAGTCCTTCTTTATATCAATTATCATTGATCCCTGAAGGGAAATTCCCGTGTTGCAGCAGCAGTTACAAGTATCAAAGTCACAACATGATATATACACAAGGCATGAGGTAGATGAAATTAAAGTGACTAAGTATAATAGAATAAACACTAAATAGGAAGAACGTATACAAAAGAAAAATACACACAAACTCTGTGCAGTAACTTGTGCAGAAATGTCCATTGTGCATTGATCAGGGGGCAGGTTGTGTTATAGTGTCCATCATTCAAGATCAAATATTACAGATTGAGTCTCCTCTCCCTGCACAGAGGGGAGTCATTATAAAGTGTTATGGCTGTGGGCAGGAATGACTTCCTGTGGTTCTTTTTACAGTGGAGCTGCAAGAGTCTCCGACTGAATCTGCTCTGTTGTCTGACTAGGAGGTCATGAGGTTGATGTCCATGGTGCTGAGCAGTTTGTGGAGCATCCTTTTTTGATGGCTGCAAAGAAGATGGCACTTTCAACAATAGACTGATAAAACATCTACAACATCTTGCTGCACCCATTAAAGCTCCCTCAGGGAGTGGAGTTGGCTCAGTGTTGCATCTCCATTCCAAATACACACCCAAGTATTTATAGTCCTCAACCTTCCTGGATGGAAACTCACTTCAGATCAGTCCATGACCATCTCTTTTGTTTTGGTGACATCCGGGACAAGGTGGTTGCTCCCATACCACACCACTAAGCGATCAAACAGATCTCTGTACTCATTCTCCTCTCCATCACTGATACACCCCACCGCTGCAGAGTCATTGGAGAACATCTGCAGAAGTGTGAAGAGGAGAGGTGAGAGTACAGCCCCCTATGGTGTTCCTGTGTTGCTAACCGCCCAATCAGACACACAACCCTTCAGCCTTACAAACTGTGGCCTGTCTGTCAGGTAGTCAGAAACCCAGGAGATTGGGGAGGTATTTACCTACATCACCTGGAGCATCTCTCTCAGCAGTGTAGGCAAAATAATAAAAAAAAAAGATCCTCACAGTGCTGCCAGCTCTATCCAGGTGAGAGAGAGCCTGCTGAAGCAGGTAGATGATCACATCCTCAACACCAACCGTGGGGCGGTAGGCAAAACGTAGCAGGTCTAGGGAAGGCCCCTGAGGTCTGAGAGGCGCAAAACCAGTCTCCCAAGACTTTTATAACGTGGGACGTCAAGGCAAGGTGTCCCTGCCTTGTTCCCTAACATCGTAGTAGTTTCTTGCTACTGTTGAGTTGCCAGCACTTTCTCAGACATGTTTCATTCATAAAATAGTGACAGGAACTGCAGGAAAAACAAGCTAGCTAGCTGACCTGATGAAACTGATTGAGAGCGCAGGTCACAGGTCAGAGGTTGACCGGTCCCAGAGTTAAGTTTTTTTTTTAGGTTGTTTTTTTTTTTTTTAAAGAGGGAGGACACATAATGTGCTTATTAAATAGTTTTATATACAGATAAAATTATCCATTAAGTGTGTTAATTAACATGATGGGCAAAACTAATTTTGACAAAGCCTTGTGATTTTTGCTGGACCCCAGAAGAGGGCCCTGACCCCAGGTTGGGAATCACTGTTGGACAATGTGATGTTTATTCAGACAACAACAATCTCAAAGTGAGATTGTTTGTTTAATCTCAAGTGTCTGCTCAGTGTGTGTATGAGTATATGTGTGTGTGATGTGGATTGTTTTGTTTTATTTTCTGTTTAGCTTATCATAACTAAATGACTGCAGACTTACGATTTGATACACTGTGTGGAAAAACAAAGTTTCTGCTGTCTTGAGTGATGATTTTTTTTTTGTTATTGTATTTATTTCACTCTGAAAAGGGATACAATTATCAGTTGATTCATTGATTATTGTTCAATAGAAAATTAATCTTTTTTTTTCCTTTGTTTTGATGATTGCATCTGTCTTTTTAGTTATTAACATAATTACAAAGTTGTGCAGCCCAGTAGTAAAAAATGCAGAAATACATACAAAAATACTTTATGAATATAAATAACTACATAATGAGTACTTTTACTCTTAATATATTTATATGGAGTATTTCTACTTTTGTACTAAGTAGTAAGTACATTTAGCTGATAAAAACTTAAGCACACTTAATGTAATGGAGTATACAGGATTAGAGACAAAAAACATCCGAGTAAAACCACTGATGATGATCGGCGGTGCAGATACTGTAAAATATTTGTGTTAAACATGGTGCATCACTTCATTCACATTCAGCTAGTGCTGAAAATACGGAGTCAGTTATCATGAACATCTTTAACTATTCTAAAAATTTAACGATCACTGGATTCATTGAGGAAAACGAAACAACAACATATTAATCAATATTTTAGATTAGCTTTTAATCTCAGCTCTATGTTATAAAACTATGTCAGAAGGTATTCTGTATTGCGCAAGGTATTACCTAATCAAACAGGAGGGAAACACCTTGTCCTTTTTAGGTGTGATATGCGTACCATTTGTGTTCAGTGTGACGAAGTAGAATTTAATTTAGATTCATCCAAAGTGAGACACACAACACAATGCTGCCAATAATTTACAGGTCATGAATCTTGAACACACCTTTACCACAATTATAAAATAAAAGCCCATGATCTGTACAGAACACACCTCAGTTAAATTAAATTAGTCTTAGTCAAAAGTCTTTTTCACACCCTCTAAACATTCACAGTGTGTCACAAACACTAAAGTCAGTCAGGATTACCAGAAAAATCTTGCCAGAGTCAGAGTCTGTTAGTATTGTAAAATGAGCCCAAAGACGCACAATAAATACAACAAAGAGATGCAAAACTACCACAGAGAGACCAAAATGTGTCTCAGAGAAACACAAAATAACCACAGAGACACACAACTACCTCGAAGAGATACACAACTACCACAAAGAGACCAAAAGTACCACAAATACACACAAATAGTACCACAAAGAGACAAAAATGACCTCAAAGAGACACGCAACTGCCTCTAAGGTTTGATTTTAAGTCTACATTTTACTACAGCCCAGCTGATGTTAATATTACTGAGACTTAGCCAAGTCTGAAAGCCGTGCAAAGCCCATGTTGTTCATCATACAGTGTTAGCTGTAGCTCTTCTCTTATTTATATGAGCACACCTGGAAGTTTGCGCTGAAGTATCCCAGCATCTTTGCTTCCCTTCATCCTCTTCTGACGACCATTGGCGTTCATCTTTGCATCGCAAAGTTCAGTACAATTTAAGACCGATAATGACTGTTAACAAAATATATTTAGAAGACCTGTAAAGCGGAGTGATACATGTAATTAAGTTGCAGTGACGTTGTGCTCTATATCCGCACTCGTGAAACGACTCCTGTCAAATCAGATCACATGGTCAGAACTAATTTTTGTATAACTGTTCAACTGTTGAACTTGCCAGTAGGTGGTAGAGTAAGCTGTCTACGGCACTGAGCAACAAGCAACATAGAAGAAGAGCCTGTTGTTGGTGGAAGCTCAGTGTGTGTGTGTGTGTGTACGGCAACATAATGATTAATAATGTTGCAGCAGTTCAGGGGATGAAAATGTTCATTGCAGTTTTCATGTAGGACAGAGAGCTTGCTGGAGAACGATGCTGTTCAAGAGAATCTGTTACCTTGATGGGAAAAAGGCAAGTGAAATGAGGTGGAGACTAATGACAGCAGACAGAAGAACAAGCACGATGTTGAGTGTAAGGTTTGTTAAAGAGGAAAATCTTCAGCATCAGGACCAATATTTAAAATCATAAACACAACAAGATAAAAGCTGTTTGTGTGGTTGTGATGAAATTTGTCATGCTCGTAGGTCGCCATGTTGGTTGCTTCTTCAGCCTCCAGGCTTACCTCAAGTGGTCATTTTAGGAACTGCAATTTTTGGCACTTCCTCATTGGCCTCACTTTGCAGCCAAATTGGTTGCTGCTTGGTTACAGCGGATGGTGAATTTAAAATGAGCTGAAAATATAGCTGATGTGAAAAAGATGTATGTGCACGTGGTTTGGTTTTTAAGATATTGATAACTATATTATCCATTTAGTATGCCCTTAAATAAACTAGTACATACATACATAGATCATCTGTAACTGCTTATCCTCACTAGGGTTAAATAAACTAGTATAAAGATGAAATTGACCTTTGCACTCTTTGTGTCAACAGTCCTCATTAAAGTTTTTGACGTTTGACATTTTTCTTGTATTCTTTCCAGAAAGGAGTCCAGTTCCAGTTGACCTGTAACCTGTGCAGAGAGAGCCACAAAACTCAGGTCTGGCTTTGTTTCTTAGTTCTGAGGTAGGCATACAGTGTGTGACTTGTTTTTCTAAAAGTTAAATATTGGTTATAATACTTACAAATGAGAGTAAATGTTTAACAATAATTAATAATTCTTAATAATGACAGTTTACCCATCTATACAAGCATGAATCACTTACATATCACTCATATTACTCTGAAGGGCTGTGTTTTATGAAACTAATGAAACACCACACCAACATTCCTACACACTTCTCCTGAATCCTTTATGTATTGTAATCATTATCTCTCCATTCTCTTAAAGCTTCTTGAGCATACATACATGTGCTGCTGTTGTGCCAGATACAACTGAAGTACATGTTTGCTTGAACGAGGTGAAACAAGAAATTAAGGTGAGAGAAGGTATCAAATCATCTTTCATCACTTAAGTTGAAAAAATTTTGTGTTATACTTTAGAAACCATCATATTTACTGATACGTTCCTGTAATGTATCCTGCAGTAATATTTTGGAAACATCTTCCAAACCCTAATTTGTCTGATTTTATTATTTTTCCCTCTCAGAAATCTGACGCGATGCTGTATGCTCCGTCTGCTGATGATGTTGAAGTAAGTACGTTTCAGTTTTTGTTTTCAGTTGGGATAAAGATGAAAAGAAGTCAATTAAGTTACAATGAAATTTGGAAACTAAACTTAATATTAATTATAAAATAATAAAAATATCAATATATGTATAAAGTATTTCATTATTAAGTATTGCCTCGTCGTGGGCCTCTATTGTTGTCCAAAACTATTAAAAACACATCAGTGGGGGCAACGGTCAGCTCAGTAGGTAGAGCGTCCACCCCATGTAAAAAGGGCTCAGTCTTTTCCCCCTCTCTTACTCCCCTTTCCTGTCTTCAGCTGTATCTGTCAAAAATAAAGTTTGAAAAAGCCAAAATAATAATATATATATATATTTTTTTTAAAAACACCTCAATGAGTCGCACAGTTCCACAGGGTGACATGCTCTAAACACAAAAAACACAGGGTCTGCAGTTAAGAGTCATACATCGTTCTACTGCCAGTGATAATCAATAGAGCACTAAATGTGTAGTAGTTTCCAACTGCTGAGCCCAGTTCCACTGGTTCCCTGTCAGCATTGCCCCAAATCTGCCCAGTCTGGGCTGACACTAGCTAACGGCAGTTACAGTTTGCAGCAGTGTATGTGACTGTCCATCTGGAAACTGGGATTCACAGATAGTTGAGGCACAGCGGCCAGAGGACATTTGGACAACAAGCAGAAATCACGTTCTCCATAAAATATGATGCAGTTTGACCAAAAGCAGACAAACAGTTCATGGTCTGTGACCTAGTGCCATGAAGCATTGCATACACAAAGTTACATAGTGCAGAAACAAGTGCAGGGCGCGTTGTGGGAATGAAAGAATGACACGATAATTTTTAACCACAAGTCAGTGTAGTATTAAGTTGATTTAAAATCTGTCATTGTGTGGTAAGATAGTTACAAAATGTTGCTGTAAGATAGAATTTGTGAGCTACCTTGAAGCTGTTCATGATGTACGCCAAGACACAACTACAAAAACTTGTCTGTCTGAACTTGTCAGTCTGTATGTGTCCATACTGAGGCATTTTTCTCCCTCCTAGGCTAAATGTAAAGAGGTGTCGCTCAGATGTTACATGTTGGAGTTGATAATGGTCCTCAATGAAGAAAGTATTGTGGATAAAAACGCAAATTGCATCCTTGATTTCTATGAAAAACTTTCTCATAACACTGTAAGTCCTGTTTACAAAATCCTCCTCTAAGTGTCTTGTTTTATTTTTCACTGCTCATCGTACATCATTATGATGAAAAATCTCTGCTGTTACATTCATTTATTTACCAGCAGTGTGGCATAATACAGCACACAAAGCTTCAGTATCATAGTGGCTTAAATGTTTGTATTTTCTTTCATTTTAATCATGTTTAAAATGTCTCATTGTGTCTCTTTTGAATCTTAGGTTGGCTGTCCACCGTGTGAAGCATACGCACTAAAAAATATTACAGTATTCCTGGAAAGACTAAATAACCTTTTCCAAGAAATAAATACGCTGTCTAACACGTAAATGTTGTAAATACAATAAGCTATGAATGTGTATTTGTATGTATATCTGTAAATAATTGTGGCTTATATGGTTTTTATTTTTTAAATATAACTTTTTAACTAACAACCTGTGATAAACCATGCCATCCTGTATTGTATAATATAGACAGACATGTAAAGTTGAAATGTTTAAGATGCATCTCTCATCTGTCTTTAACTGTACATATTATGTCGTCAAGTCACTGTGTCAAAATTTGCTTTTCACCTGTACAGTTCTGAAAAACTTATCAAGCGGGAAGTAGCGCACAGTAGCAGCATGTGTTCTACTGTATGTACAAAATGTATATTATTTAGCTCATTACTGAATGTAATACTTATTATACTGAATGTGCCTGACAAACTCTAGTATCTTAAGAGTAAATAATGTCCCAACTGCATTTCTTTTTATTTCTTTTGTGTCTCAAGTGTTTATTTATTTATTTTTTTTACAGTTCTGTTTAAATTCAGTGTTGGTGAATGAAAGCAGCCCTGCGAGTTGCTTAAAATATCAGTGAGTAAGACCCTGTACATATGCATTCTGTATGGGCCCCAGCCTGCATCCACAGCTGTGGTTGAGGGCTCTTCAAGTCCCCCTTTTCCCCCCCTCAGTCCAGAAGGGCCAGTGTGAGTAACAGATCTGTGAGTTTGAAGGACTATTAGATATAACCCAAGACCAAAACACACAGGATTTACTGGCCAAAAGTAGCACCATTTAAATTATGCATTGGCTACATCCAACTGTCCAGAATACCTTGAAATCGTCCTCATGCATGATACAAACGTTGACCCCACTCTTGAAAACATTGCTTCTAGAGGTCAAAAACTCCCCTTCCACTGGTGGACAGTTTCCACTGGCGCCATACTCAAACATGGACTTTGGCACAAGTGGAATTAAATAACTTAATTAAAGGTCGATGGGGATCATCTGACTTTTCAGAAAATGAAAGCAGTCTGCCGTTACTGAATGCACCTGGGAGTTGGTTTTGGACTTCTTTACTGAAGATTATATCTGACCAGCATGGGTGAAAAGTTAGTAGTTTGTCCCAAGTGCTTGTATGGAAGTTTTGCAAGTCTCAAATCTAGTCTCTTGTCTAATCTCTTGTTGAATATCTAATCTAGTTTCTAGTCTAATCTCTAGTCTCTCTGTAGTCTCTTTAGTCCCCCCACTGTCTGAGGAGTGCAGTTGTTCAGGGATTAACGTCCCACACCTTGACGTCAACATTAAACCACTCTTGCTTATTAACCTTATAATCACACTAGCGTCACTCTTAAAAGAATAACCAGAAAACACAGAAAGAAAGGAGTGAGTAGTGAGTAGTAGTGAGTTGTCAGCAATTTATTGATATTTTACAAGCAGAAAAACAAGACTTAAAATGAGCCACACAACCAGTAAGTGAGAGCTAACGAGCAGCAGGGCAATGGGGTAAAAGTGTCGTGACGCCGGTTTGTTCTCTGTCACAGCGCCAGCCTCAGGGTCTTCCCACTGCCCAATGTCTCCCTGGGTCAGCCGACTGCAGTGCGCCCAGAGTGAAGAAAAATGAACAGAGATAGATAAAAACTGTGGTGTTAGTACAGTCTAGTTGGCATTTTAGGTGAGACTTCTGGCACAGACTGATCACTTTACAGGCTGAGCACCAGAAGGCTCACTTAGATACAAAGCCATTAGTACAGACTCCGCCTTAAAAAAGCCACAGACAAACACGGAGTAGAAATGTGAGAAGCACGCTCATGAAAAGCTGAGATGGTAGAGGATGGAGAAAGGAGGCATGCAGTGTGATGCAAAACGCTTTTGTGCAGAAAGCGTATTACATCTGATCCAGCTGATATGCCTTCACTAAACTCCAGAGCAGAAGACATTAGAGGTTTAACCATGCCCAATGTGATTGCTGTGAATTGAAGCTGATGCTGAACAGATGCGACGAACGACAGGCTGGAAGTAGGGGGCTTTACCTGCAGGTTGTTTTAACTCTACGATAATGTTTCAATGCAACAAACTGACTCATTTAACTGTAGTTTACTTGTTGATTAAACGCAGAACAGTATTACACACACACACCATTATACAATCCACATGAAACAATTCTTTTATTTATTTCAAATATCCAATTGTAAGTGTGCAATTTATAACACAACAAATACAAACATGCATTGACATCCGAGGTATCAACCCTCAGAATATAAAATCATTTGAGAATATAAAAATAAATAATGGAATTTGTTATATAGCATTCAAAATCATCATCCTATCCTAACTTCCACCTGTAATTCATGTGGTTTCACTGTCGTGGTACCTTAAGAGAGAAAAATATGGAAAAAGCTCAGATGTAACCACTAAGAATGGGATGAGTTACAGACAGGATTTAACATCTGTTTTGAAATATCAGGACAATTTGCAACAGACACAAACAATACAGTGAAAAGATTGGACCTGAAATTTGTTATGATATGGTACATCCAAACATGGAATGAGGTTTTTAACAGTTCACTGTAGGGAGAAGTACTTTTACCACTAAAGTTACTGCAGTATAGCAGCTCATTTTTAACCTTTGGGAAAAAAAATAGTGTCAACTTAACTCAGCTATAGTACCATTCAAAAGTTTGGACACACGTTCTCATTCAATGTTTTTTTCTTCATTTTTATTTACTTCCTACATACAAACATTACATTACATTTAGCTGACGCTTTTTATCCAAATCGACTTACAGGGAGCAATTTGGGGTCCAGCATCTTGCAAAAGGACACTTTGACATGCAGACTGGAAGAGCTGGGGACCTGAACCTGAACCTGGCGACCTGCTCTACCTCCTGAGCCACACAAACAATTATGTAAGCTATGTAGACTTGTAAACTTTTGGTTTTCCTTTCCTGGGGAGCCGTCATGAGAGCCAGACTCATCATAGAGTTTTGTGGTTTTACGTAAAGGCACATTTAAAGTTCTTGAATTTTGCTGGACTGACTGACCTTCACGTCTTGAAATGATGAACTGTTGTTTCTCTTTACTTAGTTGAGCAGTTCATGCCTACTATTACATAAGTACTCAAACAGAGCTATTTACTGCATGCCAACAATACCTCTGATGGTCTCAAACACATTACGAAGGTAATAAATTAGATTAATTAACTTTTGAGAAGGCACACTTGGTGATTAAAAGCTTTCCAGGTTTTATTATCTATCTAATGAAGTGACTGAGTGTCATCTACTTTGAAAAATCTAAAATCTAAAACATATTCCTACACTTTTTTTTGTTTACTACATGATTTGATACGTGTTCCTTCATACTTTTTATGTCTTTAATATTAATCTACAATATAGGAAGTAAAACAATTAAAGGAAATCCACTGAATGAGAAGGTGTGTCCAAACTTCTGACTGGTACTGTACATCTGTACAATCAGCAAACGGAGCTGAAGTCAGCACCTCTGAGAAAGGTCAGAAAAAATGAGTAAGTGGACCTTTGAGTTAAGTTAAATGTAATTTTTCTTCATGCAAACAGACTGAACTGCTTGATGTCTTAAAAAAAGATCATTAACATACTGTACAGTCACACACACATTATGTACAGACCATGGTTTGCCCACACAGTTGTACTGTTCATCACTGCTTAGGTCATTAAAAAATAAACAAGTGGAAAGTGCATTAACTTTACAAATAACATAATAATGTTTGGAAAAATCCAGCTTTGGATTCAATGCACAACGCCAAACAAACGCTATTAGTTACAAACAATAACAATAAAACATTTTGGACTACTACTTAAAAGCTTTCATATTTACTGAATGGGTAACACACACAATGACTGGTTTTACAGTACATGGCTTACATCCTCAAGAGTCAACTTTGCCGTATGTCCCCTCTGGTGGTCGGTAGCATTTGGGAAAGGCCATCAGCTGCAACATGTTGAAGGCATATTTCCTGCATCTAATATTCTTTTGAACGTTCTCAATCCGACATCCTTCTCTGGTGATCAAATAAAGAAGGTGAAGAGGAATGAAGAGGAAAAAAGAAAAAAAGAAAAGAGTAAACATGAATGAGTTTTGAAATGATGTAATGACAGACACAAGCCTTTAAAAGTTCAGGCACTAAACAAAGTGACTTCACAATATATTGATTTGTGGTCTCATGGAATGAAGTGATGTGTAAAAATAAATATATGCATATGTGAAACACTTGAAAGTTAAGGTTGATAACACATAGAACTTTAATTTTTACTTAATTTTAAAGTGAAATGAACAAAATATACTAAAATATGCAGGATATTCCCTTTCAAAATAAAATGTTACATTATTATTATATTATTAGAATCATTGATGCATTGATGTGTACCTCTGTGTCACAGCTTATCACTTAAATCTTGCTGCTGGTATTTTAATTGCTTTATATAATATCTATAAACTAGTCTTATCTTCCATTTCTTCCCATCCATTTTCCCGTAAACACCCAGCTGGCATTAGACGAGAGGCTGGGTACACCCTAAACAAGTTGCCAGTTCATCACGTGACTGACACGTAAGTGTCAAACAACCATTTCATTTTCTGGCAATTTACTGTCAACAGCTGCATGTCTTTGGTCTGTGGGAGGAAGCTGGAGTACCTGGAGAGAACCCGCGCAGACACGGAGAGATCATGCAAACTCCACACAGAAAGGACCAGAAACTTGCCTGACTGAGGTTGACTTAATTTTGTATTACTAATGTGAAACTACAAAGCAACCAGTAACTAAAGTTATCAAATGAATGTAGTGGAGTAAAATGTACAATATTTGTCTCTGAGTTGTGGTGGAGGGGAAGTATAGAGTAGCAGAAGTAGAAGTAAAGTACAAGTACCTCACTGTACTGTTGAGTTCAGTAGCTAACTAGCTAAATGTGCAGTTACTTTACTGCGTTTACAATTCACGATGGATGACCAGTATCCATTACAACATACAAACATCTAATGAAAAGGACAAATATAATTTGTGATTA
The DNA here is from genome assembly GCA_028641955.1 of Protonibea diacanthus. Classification (NCBI taxonomy): domain Eukaryota; kingdom Metazoa; phylum Chordata; class Actinopteri; family Sciaenidae; genus Protonibea; species Protonibea diacanthus. The sequence goes on from CM053977.1 coordinate 7,971,777, forward strand.
TATAAATACAACTAATTATGCTTTTCTGTTTTAAACATTAAGTATACTGTAGCTAGTGTTAGTGACATCAATGCAGAAAATCTCAACTTCTTATTCTCAAAATTTTTGCACCATTATTTAATCAAAATTAAAAAACAAAACAATTGTGCTCTTTTGAATGATATAACTATCTACGCAAACAGCCTTACACATTTTGTGCTATGAGCCTCACAGTGACAGGAGGGCCATCTCCCCATTTGACCCCAGTGTTAACTGAGACCAGCCCCCCTCCCCTCTGTCTGCCCCTCTGTATCTTTAACCTTTAACTTGACCGGTCGTGGTGGATGACTGCCTACCAATGAGCCTGGGCCTGCCTGAAGTTTTTCCTTTTCCTGCCACTGTCGCCAAGCGCTTGCTCATGGTGGAACTGTTGGGTCACTGTAAATAATATTATAAAGAGTACGGTCTAGACGGTCTAGATGAAAAGTGTCATGTGATAACTTTTATTATAATATGGTGCTTTATAAATGAAATGAACATTTTTTTTTAACAACAACACACTCAGCAGAGGCCACTCTCTGTCAAGATGTAAAATACACTCCGAGTAATAAGACAAAGTTTGAGTGGTGCCTCACAGCTTAATCTCTCTTAAATTAACTGTATGACCCTGGAGTCACTTGGAAGTTACCATCGCCATGGAAACGACTAATTACTGATTGAGATGAGCTAATTAGACTCTTTCACACTTTTCCAACTCTTCATGTTCCTTCAGCTGCTTCTTTATTCAGTGATTAGTCAGCAGTGCAGTTTAGCTTTTCAAGTCTCAAGTCTAATGGTCAGTCTAGTCTCTGTTATGGAAAAAAGGGCCGCGCATTGGGCCTTGGGGGTCATAGACAGAGACAGCACTAAATCATATCAGAGAAGACTTTCTCTCTTTGGTATGTGAGGGCACTGTTTGGATTGCTGGAGGAATGCAGGTGCCAGCCTATCTCAAAGTTGCCTGGTAACCAGGGTTGAAGAAACTGAATGTTGGCTTCCTAGATGTAATAAATAGCTAACTGTTGACTGTTGTTGTGTAACCGTTGTTCCTGAACATTTTCCTCCCTCCTGACGTGATGCCATTGATTTTCAGCGATTTCTCCACAACAGTCTCTATAGTCTAATCTCTAGTTGAATCTCTAATCTAGTGTCTGCTCTCTAGTCTTGTCTCTATAGTCTAGTCTCTTTTAGCTAGTCTCTAATCTTCAACCTAATCTCTATAGTCTACTCTGTAGTTTAATCTCTAGTCTGCTCATATGGTTTATGAATGTTTTGTTTTGTGTAGTGATAACATTCATGTTGAATTTGAATATGTTCAATAGTGTTCATCAACTGAAAACACCACCACCAGTTATAGTGTGCAGAGTCCCGCAAATACCTCAAACATGAATCAGCTCACGTGACTCACTGACCGTCAAAGATGTTGTTTTTGTTAGACTAGATTTTACTTCATTTATCCTGCAATGGGGAAAATGACTTCACTGTGGGTCAGTACTTTTTTTTTTTTTTTTTTTTTTTTAAATTGGATTACATCACTGTGTTAAAACAACCTGCAAAACAAAATCACCATGTAAAGTGGCGGAAAGACGGACCATTACAGGATAACACTTAAGTTTGCTGGACTGACTTTAGGTATCTTGTGTGCTTCAAAGAGTTCTTTAAGGTGGCTTCATTCATTATATCATTAACAATGTGACATCATGTGGCGTCCAGGAAGTTTCCACTATTCTTTCTACTCTTATTGTTTTAGGCTTTGTAGAGCCAAAAAAGCAAATAATATGTCGGTTGGGCTGACCCCTGAAACCACAAATCAAAACTCTTTGCAACGCTCTGTTATATTGTTTTATATTGCAACAGGCGAAACAATGTCTTTGTCTTGGCAAAATTTCTGTAACAACAAATCACAGGAAAAGACCAAAACAATGAAGTGAGCCTACTAACATGTATTACTGTAGCAATGAACATTGGCACTATGGTCATTCCGTTGCTGTGCCGCTCACCAACGCACCAAATTAAACATTAGGGAGACCTTCAAGTATACGTTTGTGATTTGCGACATTTCAATATTTTAAAATATTTACATTTTTAATATGAATTAATGAGGTTGATAGTTGGGGAGTGTTATTTTCTGTCACATAAAACATTATGAACATTGAAATAAATGATGCCTAATGTAAAATATCAGATAGAAGCACACGATATTCATTACTTGGAAGCATATTATGCATACACCACTCGGGAGGGGAGGGCAGAGACAGGCTGCAACCCCACTGTCCGAGGAGCGCAGTTGTTCAGGGATTAGCGTCCCACACCTTGACGTCAACATTAAACCACTCATGCTAATTAACCTTATAATCACACTAGCGCCACTCATAAAAGAATAACCAGAAAACACAGGAAGAAAGGAGTGAGTAGAGATGGCATTGTCAGCAATTTATTGATATTTTGCAAGCAGAAAAACAAGACTTAAAATGAGCCACACAACCAGTAAGTGAGAGCTAACGAGCAGCAGGGCAATGGGGTAAAAGTGTCGTGACGCCGGTTTGTTCTCTGTCACAGCGCCAGCCTCAGGGTCTTCCCACTGCCCAATGTCTCCCTGGGTCAGCCGACTGCAGTGCGCCCAGAGTGAAGAAAAATGAACAGAGATAGATAAAAACTGTGGTGTTAGTACAGTCTAGTTGGTGTCTTAGGTGAGACTTCTGGCACAGACTGATCACTTTACAGGCTGAGCACCAGAAGGCTCACTTAGATACAAAGCCATTAGTACAGACTCCGCCTTAAAAAAGCCACAGACAAACACGGAGCAGAAATGTGAGAAGCACGCTCATGAAAAGCTGAGATGGTAGAGGATGGAGAAAGGAGGCATGCAGTGTGATGCAAAAAGCTTTTGTGCAGAAAGCGTATTACATCTGATCCAGCTGATATGCCTTCACTAAACTCCAGAGCGGAAGCCTCGTGTTTACATTAGTGGTTTAACAGGTTTTTTGTGAAATGTGGCTCTTGCCTTTAAGTTTGCTATACCATATTGATTTCCTATTGGAGAGCTTTACACTTCATTCACACTTCTGTTTTTGACAGATCTGATGCATGGTCTGCAATACTGAAAACATTGTTATGAAAGAGCGAAGCTGCTTCCTTTTCACTGTTCAGTGAGATCAGAGGTCAATGCAAAGGCTGACTTTACATGATTGATAGTTTGTAGGATCTTGTAGGAGTCTGTATGGAAAAGACAAAGAAGCACATGCCTGGAAGTTTCATACGTAAAATACCTGATGGCTGATCTGACAAGAACAATAGACTATAACCAGCTATAACTAAATTGTACTCGAACTAGAAGGTTATGTAAAAGACAAACTTCATGGTGTTGTTGGTTACAGTTGGATGAACAAATGTAGCTCTAGTATAACACATGAGTCAACCGGTTTATCATCAATCATGATACATGCCATTCTTTTCAGCCACACTCGACACACACAGATGTTTCCAGTAAAAGCTATGACACACAAACAAAAATTTCTCAGCCATGTTGGCGCTACAAAGAAACAGGGCGGACTATAATGTTCATTTTTCTCACTTAAGAAGTGTGTCACTCCGAGCACTTATTAGCTTCCTCTAATTATCCCCTCCCACCACATCTCAGTTCAACACTAAATTAATGTTACAAGACTAATTGATCTCCTAAGTATAGAGGTTTAATTGGACCTTCAGCCTCAGTTAATTTAGAACCAAACAGACGTAAACAGACGTAAGAATTGAGTCTGATTTTAAAATGACTAGAGTGCACTTTCACAGCTAAAATGCAGCTTCCTTTTATCCTTTTACTACAGATCTTCTTCACGGATCTTACACCATCATGCATTTATACACACAGATTTTTTTTACTACATCTGAATGCTAAATGAACAAGAGGAGTCAAGCTGAAGCATGCATTCAAGAGCGAATATCAAGCTTCTGAAGCAAATAAAGTTATCTAACAGTATAACTTGTTCAAGCAGAGCTTTGGATGCAGCACCTGCTTTAAATTTCTGTCATACTTTTGATTCAACGCCCTAGGGGAGCTACATGGCATATGTTCAAAAATGTTCAGATATCTGGAAGTGATAATAATAGTTTGCCACATATTTAGTCAGAGTAACATTATGAGTAATGATATACTCGTTAAATTCTACCTCGTGTTTACACATATGCCCAGGGCTCAGTTACACACTTGCCAGCTGTCACTGTGTTAGCAGCTTGTTTTGTCTGTGACAGTCATGGATGCAGAAAACATCAAATCTGTTTAGAACACTTCTTTCAGACACAAAAACTGTTTGGAGATGATAAATGCATATGAAGTATTTTCATTACTAGAAGATCTGATGAACCTGTTGCAAGATTTGGTAACTGATACTTCAAAATATCAAACGTTATTATAAATATTGCCATAAAACACCGATTTTAGTGTTTTTTTTTAAACCACCCTTGACCAAAGCATAATGGCGGGATGAAGATTTATTTATTGAGTGTATTGAGTTGCAGCTTTACTAGCCCGTTAACCCAATGACACCCACCAACCCAGAAACTTGAGGTATAAGACTTTAAGACGTTAAGGTTGGAGTTGCTTACTGTGCTGTTCAACACTGGAGTGAATGTTGAACATTTGCAGGTCTGTGTCGAGTCATGAGGTGTTTACTTGTATCAGTATTATTGCATGTATTAACTGTATTAACTTGTTGCCTTGCTTTATATTATAGTGGTTATTATGTAACCTTAGTTACATAAGTTTATTAAAGTACTTAGTTTATTAAAGTACTTAACTTGTAATAAGAGTAATATTTGACTGATTAGTCATAGAACATGTTGAGTGACTGAATGGTGGCTATTTATCCAGTACAGCTGCCCTCAGCTGGCCTCATCACCACAGGCATCTCAGATGCGCACAGACTTAAAACAGTTCTTAAATTAGAACTTATCAGATTTAGACAGATGTAGATGCACTTCATACTTCATCCTTCTCACACATGATGAGATGATTAGCCTGCTGGCAAACACAAACACCAGCAGTGGCCCTGTAGCACTGATAGGAACATGCATGGCTTCCTCTGAATGTATAAGATGGAGAATGGTGGCGATGGTGGAGGGATGATGGATGGTGTTTATACTTGCACATTTAACAGCTTTTGTTCACATGACGTGGTGTTGCGGGTGCAGGTTATTTCCTTCAACCAGACATGTTTAATAGCATGTCTGTTTGACGATTAAAGAATGCAACTGAGCCATGCTGATAGTTTTTGAGCTGAGATTGAGATTTTTTTTTGTGTGTGTGTTGTGTTTGTTGGTTACTCTACATAATCCATAGATCTCATTGTCACTCGCTTTCATTGAATTTAAAATGGTAAGTAAAATGGTTCAGGCTGAGGTCTGTGGACAATCCAGAGTAGAACTAGGACAAGTTTCTGCTGATGTTTTTCATTGTTTTGAGTGCTCATTGCATGAGATGGTGACATAAATCTCAGAGATAGTCCCTTAATCTGAGCAAATAAAAAAAACAATCTGCACAGCTACACATACTACAAAATCAAAGTAGAAAACTACTATATGTCTTTAAATTAGTTGGATGACTTTCGGAACAATAACTTGCACCCATAACAGTTTTATACAGTCTCTTATTGCTGTCTTACCTCCGCATACAGTCCAGTGCACGGATGAAGAAATCCTTGCTGAGCTGGTGTTCATCGCGTAGGAGGGAACACTGCTCTAATGTGACAGACATGGACGTCCGGTCTTTGGCACTTTTACAGCTGGTAAACCTGATGCCATTTAACCTTCGGCAGATCTGAAGCGGAGAAAAGGAACACACATTATGTTTACACGCTGAAGTTTAATAACTTTGGTGATCCACTGCCTTCATCATGTCAAAATACTTTGGTTTATGACAAAAAACATTCCCATCAACCTCAGCAGACAGCACCAGCTAGAATAGCTTGTTTTAACAAATTGTTGCAGTGATTTCTGTACAGCACAAACACTGTAACAACATGTAAAACAGCTGATTGATGGATGCTAATTAGCAGGTAGTCAGTGTAGGTCAGCTGATTACATCTACGTACATGTTTACTGATTGTGACTGTGACAATAACAACACTGCTTACCGTTCCAGCAATCCATAGTATTTCCACATTCTTCCTCTTCTTTGTAACTACATTCTGGCCCAGGGATTCAAGTAATTCCTTTATGTCAGTCTGTGTGTGAAAACACGGTAGACCTGTTCATTAAAAAAACAAAACACATTGCAAGTCAGTGGTTCTGTTTCCTGGAAGCAATGTGTGTTAGCAGACAAAACAATTCACTTCATACTCCTCACACTTGATGAGATGATTAAATTCCATGACTCACTTTCTAACCAATAAAGCAGGAATAAATTACATATATAAATTGTCTTGATGTGGTAAACTCCATAAGATACTCACAATACGTATTAAAACAAGTAAATAGTTATATGCACACATCTTTGTAACTGCCTCAACACTTTCTTCGCTGCAGTAGTATTTGTCTAGAATAAATGAATAAAGATGTCGTGCACTTACATTCTAGTGGCACCTTTTCACTTAATGATTTGTAATAGGCTTCTAACATCTCAAAGTTCTTCTGGTTTATTCTTTCTTGTAGTGAGATATCTCCAAACCTGAGAGGACGACAGAGCGAATAAAGGCAGTTAATGGCTCGCTGAAACATTTTTTTTTTTTACATTCTTTTGCAGTAAATGCACCAGCAGAAATTGTATTTTTTTTTTTTTAACTGCCTTTAAAGAAAAAAACATTTTCAACCAATTAACATATAAGCATGTGCAATTTAGTTACATGTATGTGAAACAATTCTTTGCCTACGAGAAAGAGTGAAAAAGTTTTAAATACTTTCTGAACAGAAGGATTATTTTAATTTAACTTCTGGATAGAGATGTACTTGAATAAAGGATAAACAATCCATCACTCCTGTTCAAGTGGCCGCACTGGCCTTTGTTAACATGTTCCCACAAAGAGTGCTTGTCCTAAAGTGCAACAGATTGAAAAGTGTCTGCAGTACCTCTCAGCTATAGTTTGCTGTTCATTGATGCCCACGTTAAACAGCACCGGGAATACTCGTAGAGGCTTGCCCACTTTGATTTCCTCTGGCAAGGTCTGGAAAACCAGTGGTGGTAATGGCACTTCTACAGTGAAGTGGTCTCTGAATGCAAGAAGAGAACAAAAACAGAGAGTAACAGAGATGATGAAACAGAAATTCAGTACATTTGGCAATCCTGTAGAATTTGATACGTTTGGAAAGTTGTACAATATGACACGTAAGACAGGCCTGAGCAAGCTGTAAAGACAGAGACTGATGGTGTGTATGCATGAGAGAAAGATAGTGTTAGTGAGTGATTGCTTTACAGATTGACACAGGAGAGGGGCGAGGAGTGTATCATCTTATCACGCTTGGCATAATATGCACAGTAACCAACTCAAATAAACTGGCTTGACCTTGTCTTGTGGAAATGTATTACATGTGAACTATTGCTTAACTGCTGGGAAGTGGAGACCATGACTGTACTCCGCCCTGGCATTCCAACTTCAAGTGGTAAGATCATTTCAATTACATTTAGACTAAAGTTCACCAAGATTCAGTAGGCAGAGCTTCTTCCTCATAACGCAGCTGCATAGTGCGGCTATGTTGCCAGGCTCTGGCAAGCTCTTTGACATTCAATCGGTAGGGCAGACTCGTAGTGATTTAGTTTTCATTCATGGAGTTTGAAATGTTAATTTATGATGCTGTATCTGCTTGACATATCTTGGCATGCTATGACACAGTATTTTTCCATTTTGCACGTCTCTTGGGAGTTTGTTTGGACAGCACATACTGTACCACAATACACAGCACCATGTGTTGCTATTTTTTAAGCACAAGCAAATATAAAGAGTCTATAATAGGACATATAATTATTATGATAAGAGTGGATAATAAATAAATAAATAACTCAAGAAAACAAGACATTCTGTGAATCCATGCCATGTCATATGTAGATTGATTCACAGGCTGCATGTGGATAAAAGCACAAACAGAGGTCTGCTCTCTGCTCACTAAAACCACTTTTGATCCCAGTGGATCTCCACCACTTCCAGTGTTTTTATAGTAAACTGAAACTATTTAATATTCTGTTATCACTATTATTCTAATACTAGTTTTTCAGTTCACTGAATCATTACATATTGTACTTGGAAGACAAAAATAATAGAATTCAAAATATAGTGTTGTTATATTTGATCTGGAACCTCTTTTTTGAAAACACAGCTCTAGAAATAAAAGATGGGGTAGCTTTATTTTACAGGTCCTGCCATTTCTTAATAGTTTCGCAGGATGTTTTAGATTTTTTTGTTAACCAGAAAGATTTATTGTCATGTCTTGTCTCTGAGGAAAATGTTTTCACAGCAAGAGAGAACCATTAATTTACACAGTTGTCGTAGTAATACAGTAGCTGGGTAGTGTTGACAAATTGAATTTATATGTCAGGCCCTTTTAAGAAATAGAACACATAAGATTAAATGTTACTCTCAAATGAAAAGGAAAATTTAGTGAACTGCTTGTAATTTTAATGCTCATCATGAGAATTGTGTTGGCAACAAGCGGAGAAGTGTAATGTACATATCGATGCTACAGCATGTTGTAGTACTTAGCAGCTTTGTCTTTAGGATATGCCATTATCATACGGACTGAATTGAACATGAACAAAAAAAAGAGAAGCAGAGATTGTCTCACCGTCGGCCACACACTAAAGGCTGGAGGTCACTGAGGTCATCTGTCTTGGCCTCTGTGATCTGGAACACGACTCTCTGCAGGTCTGAGATTCCAACCTCCATGTCCTCCAGCATCCCAATTTCCTCACCTTACACAGTTCGATAAAACAAGATTAGCAGTGATTTGATTCTTGCTTGTTACACATCGCTTTAGTTAAATTTGAACATATCAGAGGTTTTTTCTGGACATGGAAAACTTAAATCTTATAGCCTGACACTGGCAGACTAATTTGAAAACAACTTCAGCTTGCAGATTTGTCTGGTTCCCACACTATGTGATAATAATATCATCTTATAATTAGCTGTGTTTCAGCTATTTATTTTACTGACTGGTCTGATTTTTGAGAGCTGCATAATGAGTTTTAGCAAATCAGCATGAATGAGAGCATTGATCGTGGTGGTGCAAGAAACTAGAATGTCTTAGAAGGATCTTAATTGAGTATCTGGTCAACCTACACCCGGAGCAGTTGTATAAAATCTAAACAGATAAAAGCGTATGTAATAAATGCCTGTTATGAATGCCAAAAAGAAAACACTACACTGAATCATCAACCTGCTACATGTTGCGATTTGTTACAGCCGTGCAATCACTCACCAGGCTAGCCAGACTGACATAACCAAATCGCCAAATTAGATTTTCTTTCCATAAAGCACATAAAAGTGAGCAGCTGTGTTTGGTAAGGGTTTTTGAGGTTGCCAGTTCTGATTTTACTCTTATAGATTTACTCACTGTAGGTGCTGAGAAGGCTCTCAAACTGGGCCACCAGGCCAACCGAGTGGAGCTGCCTCAGGAAGCTTTTGTCCTGCATTCCTGCATACAGCCTCATGACAAAGCCACAGGCTAAGGCTGCCAGCTGTTAAAAACAGAAGTACAAACACACATTTGAGCCAGTAAGTTTCTCACTGTTCACAAACAGTGAAGCAGCCATAAACATAAACATAGATGCAAAAATGTATGTATGTAAAAAAAAAAACCAGGAAGTCCAGATTATAGATGATCTGAAATAATTCAGCTGCAAAATAAGGGTGAGTAGGTCGAACAGGTCATAAATTGCAGCTGCATTCACACATTCATTCAAAATGCTTAACTACCACTCCTTAACTGTTGGTATAAAACCTCTGTATTTTCTGGCTCATGTGCATTAAATGAATTTTATTTCAAAAATATAACGCTTCAAGTTTTAGTCTATGTGAACATTTAATAAAAAAAAAAAAAAAAAAAAGGTTTGTAAAAGCCAGGCACAAGTTTGCAGCAGTGAGTGGATTGCACCTTGGACCACAGGGTGACAGACAATTAGATAATAAACTGTTTTACAGTTGTGGTGTATTTTCTTACAAGCATGTCAGAGTATTTCATTGGTCTCTCCTAATGGCACAGTTGTGTGTGAAGTGTATGTGTATGTGAAGTGCAATGACGACCTTCACTCTCTGAGTGTAATGTTCCGTGTCTGTAAGATATGTATGGCAAGTCCGCTATGGAAGATAAAGAGCAGAAGTTGGTCCCATAAAATGACATTCTCACAATGTATATTTGTTTTTTCTTGAACATTTACGTTCACAAATTGAAATCTGCAATCAGCTTTGTGATCTGTGTGTCTTAAAACAAGAGCAAATGAGAACAAACAAAGTTGTTACACAAATACTGAGGACTTCAGGAGTTTATTATCTCAGTGTGGCCACCTACTGCCTGACTGAAGACCACGTCTCGCCTCTGTTGGAGAAAGAGGCCCTGTGGAATACTGCAGGCTGCCTCCTGCAGAAGCACAAAGGTCATGGCTCTCTTCGCCTTCTCAACCACCTCCATCACACACTCCTTTAACCTGGTCACTGGAGGACGCAGCTGCTCCTTCCAGTCGCCTGTGGAGAAAGAAGTCAAATTCAGTTTAGTTGTATTATTATGGTGCCAAAACAAAACAGAGTTATCTCTGGACCCTTTTCATAAAAACAGGTCTAGAATGTAAGCTGTGTAGCATTTGTAGCAAAGAGGGTTGGAGCTGCAGACAGAGATGGAATGATAGCTGTTGTGATACGCGAGGATTAAAGTCTTCACACTTGTGTTCTCTGCCAGAAACAACACGCTGTTTATCTGTGAAAAGGGTGTGAAACCGGTTCAGCCATTCATGTTTCTGTGACAATGGGGAGGAATTATGGGAAAAGAAAGCCCAGCCACAACTTTCACACTGATTAAAGGAGAGCATGGGTCATCTGTTAACTTAGGAAACCCACCCATAAAGATATAAAAAAATACCACTTATATATTTGATTCAGTCAACATATTTAATTTTATATTAAAGTTTTTAAGTATTGTTGTGTTTCCTTAGGATAACACCTTGGGCCACATTTACATATATATTATGGGTCATGTGGGTGAGTGCAAAAAGCCGTATGAAGTAGAAATTCTGATTGCAGGGTGTGGTGATAATAGTAAATAAGATAATTACACTCTCTCAACCAATCATATCACCTGTCTCATAGCTCTGAAACAGCTGTGCCAATCAGTGAAGCATGGCAACAATAACTCTACGCTCTTTCAGGAAGTCACATTATTGTATACTGGATAGTGACGCGATGGCACGGAGGCAGATGGTGTGGGTTTTTTAACTGTTAATTAGTATGATGATAAAATAATTCAAAATTAAAAAAAAGTTTGTTGAAGCTACAGTTTATATGGCATCAATCCTGTGCTATTTCAGTCGTAATTCAACACTACATTGCGTCCTAAATGGTCACATCATATCGTAATTGATCGCACCATAATGAATTTCAAGAATAAAACATCAAATGTCGTGTTTGTTAAAGAAAGTTGGAAACGAAGTGATGAGAAACAGAATTAATGAGCTTCTGGAATCTGACGTTCTTTCTTTAACCGCATCAAACATTATCACTGACGTAAAACACCGTTTTTACATTTTCAGCACTATTCTGTTATTGCTGTGAATTTACCCCAAATGTTTAGTTTTCTCCTCTCGACAAAGTCACCACACTGGCAGACGTGCTTCTTTAAAAGCCAAGGCACTGGGCATCAAAATACCACACAGACGGACAAAGTGAATTTCAAGGTCAGGAAATTGCCAAACTGAGAGCACCACAGAAATAGAGACCTTAACATGAAGTGGCCATAGTTCCCTGCTGTTGTGCAATTCATGTTGAAACAGGATATTAGAGAGGAACATAATGCAGAGAGAGATTACTCGAAAGTGAAAGACAGTGGTTGTACTTTATTTGACAGTGTGCCAGTTGTTAGACTGTGGCAAGAGTGGAGAAAGTGTTATCCATCTATATTGAATTCCCTCATCACTTGCTAACTAGTTTTTCAAGACTCAACTGCAGCATGTGGTGTTGACATGTCAATACTCCTCAGGCTGATGGACAGCTTATTGCCTTTGGATCAGTATCACACCAATTCGTAATCCTATTTGTTTGTTCTTCCGCTTAACACTTAGTGAATGAATATATGGTGACACTTTCTATGACTATGCTTGGGCTTTCTCACCTTTGTTTGATAGTGCAGCTGTAGATGGACAGGAACGTGGGGAGAGAGAGGAGGGATGACATGCAGCAAAGGGTCACAGGTTGGAAGTGTACTGAACTGGTGAAGACTTAGCTTTGGTACATGGGGAGCGTGCTCGAGGAATATTTCTCATAAATAAATCACGACTGGTTGAGTTAGCTGGCTTTCCATGTACACCCTGACACGTGCACAGGTAGCTCTATGCTGCTATCACAGGTATACACTATATCCTATATACTCATTGTCATAATGGTAAAATAAGCTGCTATATTTCCTTTGTGTATTTCAGTGTTTCTAAAACTTTTTACATACCATCACAGGAAATATTAGGCTTTCCAAGTACCACCAATACGACAAATATTAAATGCAGTAGCATACACCTTGTTTAGCTACAGCAACAAAGGCAGACTTATTCCTAATAAGAATTTATTGTTGACTGTTGTTGAATCCTGAATGGATCCAGTTCAATGTGAAGCTAATTTGGTGTAACAGCCCTGTGCTGTTAGAGTTTTTGAACCAGACATTTTACCTGCGCTTCCAATCCTGCAATCACATTTTAGCTCGTAACTAATCATGGGTGCATTTATGTGCTACCTTCATGAAGGTGACTACGTAGGAGGCCGATATTAAAACAAAATATTACAAGAAATGCTAAACTTATTGTAAGCTAACATTCCTGCGATCTCATCGTTTATTTTATTTTGAAATTGTGTGGCATTTTGATAGTATCATGTGTTTTTAAATTAATTAATTTCATTTTTTTTTATTATTATTTTAGAGATTCCTCCATGTACCACTGGAGGGAAGTCATGTACTGTATCCTTGTTTGAGAACCAGTGATGTATTCCATTGTAAAACAATATTTTATATAGACTCAAAAAATGAAACACAATCAGTCAGCATACTGACTGTATACCTTGTTTTGTCACACTACATACTCAAGAGTTGCCATGCAAGGGTTTGGAACACAGCTCTAGTGTGATTTCACGGTGTCTTGTATGCATTTCCTCCATCCAAAGCAAGCTTCTGACAGTCTCCCCGTTAGCCAACAGGGGGCAGTGTTGGTTAAGTAATGTTCAAGCTAAGACTTCCTCACCCTGTATTCTGTTCAGCTTCAATGCTGAAAAGTTCTTGTGGGGGGAGTGTGGATCGGTGTGGACACACAAATACACACACACACTCACACACACAGCACAGTTGGATACAACCAAGAATGTATAGCACATCAGCCTTGCCCTTGCCTTGTCAGAGAAATCATGTCTTATCTCGTTCTGCAAATACCGCCTCTGCACAGAGAAGGAGGAAACAGAACTCCAGCTGTCATCTCTTCACCAGCCCACCTGTCCAAACATCCAAACCCCCACAACGCCTTGTCATCAAAAGCCGGGGCTTCACTAGTCTCCGCTAGGAGATAAAGCCTCTCTCATTATTCCGTCCATGTTTGTATTTAGACAAGCAGATGACCACTTGCTCTGAGCCTGTTCAGTGTCTTAATAAAGGTGCTCGGGGGGCTGAGCTTATCTTTCAGACTGAACATCGGGCGGGTGGCCTTGTTCTTACCTGTCATCTCACTTGGACTGACAGACACACACAGACACAAAATGATACAAATGCATCAACACTTACACAGATGCCTGATTGTGCTTTTGCTTTTGACACACACACACACACACACACACACACACACACACACACACACACACAGACACACACACACAAACACACACACACACACAGAGCTTATCCTTGTCGTCTGGTCAGACTAATGCCGCTGCTCTGTGTGCCAGTTGGCAGATGTAGCAGGCTGGGCACTTGTCTGGACGCAAGCTTGAGGCAGGATTTCATTGGACGTAAGGGAGGACTGGGCAGCTTGCGGTCAACAGTGAGTGGCTCTGCATATCAAACATTGCTTTCATCTACTTCTCTGGCAACAAGTGAAGTTTCTTTTTTGCTAATTCTTAAACAACGGGGAGCCTCTATGTTGGACCAGAGTCTTGTTTCACTCGTTTCAGCTGAGGCTGTAGATACACCAAAAAACACTGAATGTTCAGTGTTATTTCCTTGGCAGTAAACATTTTATTTGATTTCAATTATTCATAGAATTTTTTAGCCAAAAAGCTTAAGCTTCCTCAGCTTCTTCAGCTAATATTAGCTGCTGTTTTGTGGAAGAGGAGGGAGGAATATAAGTCACAATACTATCACCATATGCTGCCAATAATAATGTTGGAGAAGTTAAAGCCAACCCTGCATAGTACTACACATGAAGTCACTTATAACTCATCACAATATCTGACTTTTATAAATAAATCAGATGAAACTGTTGATATCTAAATCATCTCTGAGTCTGACCCATTTTCCACACAGCAGGTTGTCGACAGATAAAGAGTTTATTTAAATCATTTAACTGATTCAATTGCATATGAAGACATTTAACATCAATTTTAGGACCAATCATGCACAAAGCTACAAAAAGCATCTTTTTGTGCCATCTGTTGGTGCAGTTGTAGGTAGCAGTAATTTAGTAGTAGTAGTAGTAATTTCATCCTGAATATATTAGACGTGAGCTACGTGAGGGAACAAGGTTTATCTAGAATAGATCTTGATAGAAATTAACTGTGTTTGAGTCATCATAAGCATCATCATAAGTTGGCTTTGGGTTTGGAGTCTGATGCTGAAGAAATTAATCAAAACCAATTAACCAACCAACAAAAGAAACCTGAACCAGAAAATGATGTTTATACAGAAATTAAGCACCTTAAATCTTACACACTGCATTTAAGGAGATGACTTGTGGATCTGAAAGTGGAGGCATGGATGGATGCTGATTATAGTAAAATACAACCTTCATGTTGTTGGGCTACAATCAAGACAGGTCACTAATGTTTTAGCCCAGCAGCAGGAGAGGATCGCAAATTTTGACCAGCCAACATCAAAAAGCTAGACTAATAATATAAAAGGTTTCACAGTGATGTTACAGTTACCTGCCGATGTGGCAACGTGCAAAATCACATCCATTTACGGCAATAAACATACCCACATTAAACAGAGATGATTAGATGAGTGTGCTTCACAAAAGCAGCAATTTACCGGGGTTGTGTGAGGTGATGACATCAGCTAGCTGATGCTCAGGGGCAGGCTCCGGCTTGCTGTTGTCTTCCTCCTGGAGTTTATCCACCATGGCGATTACACAGTTGAGACATTTGGCCACGTTGGCCCACACCCTGTCCTGAAAGGGCCGAATACACAATCAGCAGTCAGATCAGCCTCACTGATTAGACCTATCTCTCTGTTTGAAACAGTGAAATACAGGCACACTAACAAGTGTCACAAAAACTGAAAGAGGAACTGCAGAAACTCTCTCTCTCTCTCTCTCTCTCTCTTTTTATATATATATATATATATATATATATATATATATATAAAATCCCTTATGTCATAAAAAACAAAGCAAAGAGGTGTTTTCCTTTTACAGTCCGAACTGGCCTTGTGTCCAAAAGGTCAAAAGGAAATTACAGTCTGGTTATTGTGAGATTACTCTCGAAAAGTTTGTATTGTTTCCAGTTTTCCCTTTTTGTCTTTTCCTGAGCTTCAATTGTTAGTGGACGAACAGACGCTTTCACTTCTGTGTGTGTGCACAAATATGTATTGTGTATGTGTTTATTGTAAGTGGTGCTATGTATTTTGGTCTCTGCTGCTTCAAAAGTATGATTTGAATATGTTATAGCGGTGAGGAATATTTTGAGAGATAATTAGGCAGTGGTGCGCAGAAATCATGATAAACTCCTGCTGTCAGTGTGGCAGACACAAACAAACCAACAGTCATACACACTTCAATGAAAAGAAGCAGCGTGGCTTAGATTCAGTGGCAAGGATACCAAAAAAAATGTTCTTCTGCAGTCAGTTTGTCATGATGAAATATTTAAACTCCTTAGAGAGAACCTCTCATTAAAAAGGAAAAAAGAAAGAGTAATGTTTGGTATGCAATCTAATTTTGCAAGTAATTGGAATTATTAGCCATAAAAATGGTTTATCTGCAATACAGTAATAGTTTATCTGTGTGTGTGTGTGCGCTCTACCGTGAGGACCAGCAGTAAAAATAACAGTTTGTCACATTGTACTTGTAAAACCTTAACAAGCTACAGATTTGAAAGATTTCTTTATGACTTAGACAGTAGTCTCACTCACCCACTCCTCCTCATCGTACTCTTTATGGTGTGGTATGGAGTCTTGGTGCTTTGTCCCACCTTCTCCTTTAGTCGTGGTTTGTGATCCTTCCACATTATTACACATTGCTGGGCTCTCAGTGACCGATGTAGTTGGGCTGTGGCCTGGAAGTCCCTGGACTGGGCTCTGATTCTGGTCACTGCCTTGATGGATGTGGCCTTGATTTTGGCCTCCCTGCACCGGGGTTTGCCTCTGGTTCTTGGAAACATACCCGGGCCGTGCTGCGTGCAGTGCTAGTAGTGCACTCTTGACCAATTCATCCTTAAGCGTGTGAACAAATTGTTCTGTCTGTAGCAAAGAGAAAGATGGGGAAAAAAAGGAGATATACTGAAAGTTATTGTGGGACAGCAAAACAAATGAAAATGTAAGCGCTGTAAAAGCAAAAGAGACAGAGTAAGTGAGAGAGATAGAGAGAGATTGTCACATTGGCAGGGTGAGTGGGAGGAAGAAAATACTGGTGGAAGTGAGCTTGGAAGCGGGAAACTACTTACAGAGGAAGTGAAAAGAAACAAGGAAAATGAACACTCTCCTTCACCATAAAGTAGCTGCTCTCCATTACCGCAGCACAGCCGGTGAGCAACAAAAACAGCAACAAACAACAAACAATTCAATTACTCCTCCTCCAGCCTGCTTCTCCGAGGAGTACACCTCCTTTGATCTCAAATTCACCAGCTACTGTAAGTTGATGATGATCCCGGTACCGAGGAGCCTCGCGCTCGCTACTGCCACTGTGTAAAAAATGATAAGGGCTCTCAGGAGTAATTGAGTTAGCACTGCAATAAGCAATTTTATTACCACGGCAAAATGCAGCCTAACAAAACACGAGCCAAGCCCTCTGTGGAAAGAAACCTGCGAGGTCATTGTATATATATACTGTATATTTGTCACGCAAACACTCTTTTCCTGCTCCTACCTCCCTGATGTGGACTGAATAGTGGGCTTGTTGAGACTACCAGACGTTGCGAAGACATCAGCGGATAAGTAGATAACTGTGCAAAAGAACCTCAGGCCAGTCCTGTCCTGGTACTAGAGGCTCTTTGTGTGGACGTCATAAGGAAGTGGTTCTGAACTTTTCTGGCTTGTGACCCCTTAAAATGAAGTACCTTTGACTTGTGATCTTTTTTAATAAGGTGCATGCATAAGTGACCTGTCAGCACTTTAACAAAGGAGTAATTTTCGCTTCTCTGATTGTGTCATTTACAGTAAATATCCATTACTCATCCCACTATCCAGTATATCCTTAAACCTAATTTTGTGTAGCAGAATTTTTCTTCTCTCATATCTTGACACCTCAAGTCTATCTCGCAGCCCTGTGCTGTGTAGCAACCCCCGTGATGAGAGTCGCTATGAAAAGGTTTTGTGCTGGAGGTGTGGAACACGCTCTGCTGAAGTGACGCTTTGAAATTTCAGCAAGTTAAGAACTTTTCTCTCACGTTTTGCATTTCTTCCTCCACGCCTCAAGTTCTGCTGTTTCATCCTGCTCTAATCTTCCCCCGTCTCTCATATGGTGATTTCAGACTTATAAGTCTGAAATCACCATATTTGACCATCATCTTCCTGCGTTCTGTGTAACCAAGGTTACATTTGAGAGAGAAGGGAAGAGAAGGAATCTATTTCCCCTGAAGCGTTTTGCATGTCTTACCCTGAAGGATGAGCGGAACTGAAATCATATAGAAGTGGAAATTATGATTCATTTTGCTGATCAAACAGTTTTGCTCAGTTCAGTTCAAAGATTCATGATCACTCACTAATCAGCCCATTTTTTAAGCTATGCGATCACATCATACATACATACATCAGTAAATGAGTGAGTGCACCAATCTGTTAACCAGAAAAACTAAACTACATAAGCACTTTTTACAGTCCTCAGTAGACAATTATTTTCTTCTTTTAAGTGTCTTTATTAATTTATTATAATATATAAACTTAACACATTGTGCAATTTGGATAGAGATCATAGTCTGAGCTGGTGATTCCTGAACCATGATGCTATAGGCCTAGACTGTCATGGGACTTCCCATCATGCACTGAGCTCTTTTCTTCTTCTCTCTCTCTCCAGCTGTACACATTCCTGTCCCATTAACACATTTTACTAACTTTCCTGGAGTGTTTATGCTTTCTCGTCTTGCAGGTTTTCACGGATCGTGGCTACTCTGAAATCACTGATTGGTCCAGCCTGGTGCTGTGGTCCCTGCAGCAGATGGCTACCCACCCTGATGCTAGTTCTGCTTGAGGTTTCTGTCTGTTAAAAGACAGTTTTTCCTTACCACTGTCGCCAAGTGCTTGCACATAGAAAGTGTCATGAGATAACGACTGTTATGATTTTGGCTCCTAATAAATAAAACATGTCAATTGTCAAAGATTTACTGAAAGATACTGAAAACACCATTGGATTAAATTCATGTCCATTTTAATTGCCTTGTATGGATTCAAATGAGTTCCATCACTAAGTCAATAATGTGAGAGCTGAAATCTATGAATAGGACTACATGTGTAATTGCCTGAGAACAAGCATTTCTGCTATTATGCGACGCACATAACTGTATACAAAGTAAATGTTATCTTAAAAAAGATAAAACTAAAAAAAGAACCATGCTTGAATCAAAACACTTTACAGGAACAGGGAATTCAAAATGTAAATTTATATTCAAATTGAACTCTGCTTATCTGACCTCAATGTTAATTTGCAATCTATGAGAACATGTATTATTCATTATCTTTCCTGAGATGAGTGAACAAAGACACACACTGTATTTATAACAATCTGAATCATATTTGCACTTCTTAACCACAGGGTCACAAAACTCATGTATTTAACTATGCCAGTGTTCATACCGTAACTTTTTATGCAAATTCAAGCATATCAATCAACAAAATAAAATTATTCAATCACATTCCTACATATTCAGCCAGAGCCAGCACTTGTACTGTACATATAAGATCAGGACCTACAGTTAAGTGCAGAAAACATTTTAATGATCGCTGTGCTGCAGGCTTCATAAAGATTTTGTTAAAAGTGAAATATCAGAGGTACACTTTAGGCAAAGAAGAAAAACACTGCACCTTCAGTTTTTTTTTCACCACGGCTAAACCAAAGCAACTTTGCTCCTCCACGTGTGCAAAAACTACTCCTTAGTGCAGCTCATCCCCACCTACCTGTTTTAGAGATCTGAAATGCACAAAATCCCTCGAGAGACATTTTGTTGCTAGTCTTTCTTCAATATATCTGCTGATATGATCTTGACTGAGCACAAGTGCAAGTCAGAAAATGCCTCTGTGGACTCTGACTGCAAAAAAAAAAAAAAAAGAAGTTACGTTTGATCTAAAAAAGAAGAAAACTGCAGGAATCTATTCACCCCGAATGGTTTTACCCTGAAGAAAGAGCGGATTTTGGCTGAGTTAAAAAAAGAGCTTTTTCACTTACTTCACTTGAGAGGTGAAAGGAGGCTGAATGGATAGAGCTGGTCAGATTCCAACAGCACTTGGCTGTGAGGACACTCACTCACTATTGCGTATATGACCTCTATACACCACGTAATTTAACATAATCATGCAGAGATGATCAAACCCACAGCTCCTCTCAGGTAACCGTTACAGCAGAGACATATCACTTGTCCTAGGACACAGCTGGAGGGAGGGGAGATGCGTTGCTACTGCCTTTTCACTGTGATTATCATCAGAGTGGAATTATTATTATCATCAACAGAATCAGCACCTTATATAGAGAAGCTACAGTGCATCTGCTGTGTCCAGCGCTAATCAGAGTGTGCCCGGGAAATGTATTCAGGAGTGAAATACTGCACAAGGCCTCCAGTCAGGTGGCCTGAACTAAGAAGGAGAAAGTCAGAGGCAGCGAGTACGTAATGAAAAAGGTTCTTACATCCGTCCTTCGGTGTCTCATCTTTCCCAGATTCTCTGAAGCCGTGACTCGCTGTCTTTATTTTAAAAAACTTCGCACACAAAGCAGAGATGCACTCTCAAATGCATCCACCTTTATTTATATGTCTGTAAGGAGAATATCGAATATCCGTCTGACATTAAATGCATGTAAGTATGGAGTGTTATTTCTGGTGTGTGTGCATCTTTTTTCCCCTTTCAGTGTTTTTTTTTTCGTCTCACCATTCTAACAATTATTTTCATTATCGCTGAATCATTTCCTTTGTCGATTCATAGGTGACAGGTTATGTTACTATTATAAATGAACATGAAATTTAACACATTTCAGGAGCTGAAATGAGGGAAATATTTGGCTTTTTTTGTTTGAAAAATGATTCGAACATTTAACTGATTCTCAAAATTCCTGCAGATTAATTTTTTGAACCAGCACACGAAGGGTTCACTAATCAACACACACTTCTTTGTTCACCTATTGCCACCTTGCAACTGCTCCTTGCAGAGGAACAGTCCGTCACATAAAATCCCCTTAAATAGAAAATTGTCATTTCTACACTTCTACACTCTGCAGATCAAACAGACAAGATATAACATGTTAATTAGTGAGCTTTAAGGGCAGATTTTGTTACTTCTAGACAGAGACAGGCTAGCAGTTTCCACTTGTTTCCAATCTTTGTGTTTAGCTAAGCTAACTGTCTGCTGGCTGTAGGCTTATATTTAATGCTATGCGCATAGTATTGATCTTCTCATCTAACTCTCAGCAAGAAAGTGAATAAGTGCATTTCCTAAATTGTTGAACTGTTTTGGGATATATAGATATGTTTTAGACACCTGCAGCGTGTATTTGTGCTTCTGTAAAAAAAAATTTAAAAATATGCAGACTGCTGTGATAGATGACCAGATGTGGTGGAGGAAATATTGATATAAAATGTGTTACGTTGTTCATGATCAGAGGCTTTGGGCCTTGAAGAGAGTGATGTCACTTGAACATCAGCTTTCACATGTGAACACAGTTTCACACTTCCACTACACTCATCCACACACACACACGCACACACAAACACAGCTTGAGATTTTAATCAGAGTGCAGCCCTGCTTGTGCTGACCAGGCCAGGGGTTTACTTGGCCAATGTGTGCGTGTCTAATCAAGGATGAGAGGAAGTGGTGACAGAGCGAATGTACCAATTAAGCAGGCTGATTGGGCTCTATTCCACTGTGGCAAAAACAATCTCTCCCACAACAGATTGCAATCTGACAGCACCAGATGTAATTCATTAATTATACTGATAAAACGCCTCAACTCCATAAACCTCCATGCTGCTATTCACTTTTGTTAGTTTGGCGTTTTTATGATGAGTTATGGATTTTTCCTGAGGTTGTCTGTTTAGTGTGTGCATGCGTGTGTGCAACTGTGTCGAAACAACTGCTGGATTTTAAAGTTTTAAAGTTATTTTGAGAATTCATAAATTTGCAATGAAACTAGCAGAGTAATGTTACCAGGGCTGGAGGTAAGTCACTCTTAGAGGATAACTCCTGAGAGGGTAAACACTGAGACTGTAGCAGTCCATTTAGGCCACTACATCCACCTGAATTGCAAGTCTAACAGGAAAACTATTGGTTAAAGGCTTAGAAGCAAAACCCCTGAGCAAATGATTGGGTTGTTTCAAGGGGTGTTTGTGTTCAAATGAACTTATCACCACAGTTAAAGATAAATCAAAAGGGTTTTCAGGCTGAAGTATTGCCTAACAATGTTTTGTGATATATCCAAGAATAAAAGAGGTGGTCTGAGTATTACAGCAGCTTGAGTCCAGGAGGGATAAACGGATTGTTTGGATGGGTGAAGGGTTTGGGGGCTGTCTCACCTTGTCAGAAAGGTTCTTGAGTGCATCCCTCACTCCAGGGGAAGAGTGCTCCTGGGCAGCCTGGAGGAGCTGGTCTGCTAAGCTTGTGATGAGGGGCTGGAGGAGACTCATGGTGCTGAGTACCTCCTGAGCTTTGGCTGTGTGCTCTGGAGAGTAGTAGATACACTGGTAGGCAGTGCTGAAGCTGTGGTGGAGGAAAAAAAAAACACATCAAATCAGATTTGACACTTCTCACTACAGCTGCATAGCCAAGGACTGAAAACACTTTTAAGATTATATATAAAAATCTGATTTAAACTCGGCCACACTTGCTTGTAATGACATTGAAGCTATACTGGACTGAGGATCGCCCTGTGTTTGTGTAGTGCTGCTGGTTTTCTTGGTGTCTACTTGGCACTGGCGTTTGTCAAAACTAGCAGGGCAGAAGGAGCCTGTATTTCACATCAAACGAGCTCCAAGCCACACGGCAGCATACCCTGGTTGATCTGCTCCATCTGGCACCAAAATCAATGCTGACACAAAAAAATCCAAACAGACGCAACTAATCAAGAACAGGTTTTAACTTTTTCCTGCAAGGTGTGATTTAAGTAAATGTTAATGCTTTTCTACACTTGTGTGGGTATGATTTCTGGTTGGATGACCATGGAAAGCATCTCCAACAAAGACTGTGATTGTAAAACAGCATTAACAGCTCCAGCCGCCACCTAAAACACTTAAAGGTGGGGTAGGAGATGTTTTCTGGAGCATTTTTTACCGTATTGCTTGAAAACCTCTTCACGACCCCATTGTAGCCAGTAAAATAGTAGGTTTGTCAAAAAAAAATTAAATGTTTTAGTCCAGTCTAGAGGGCAAAATCATGGGAAAACACCGTCCAATCACGTTGATGGGTCTGTTCATTACAATTGGATCCTGACACGTCCATCAAACTTCAGTCTGCTTCTCCCTCCCTCTCTGTGCGTTCACCCATTCGTGAACAAATAGAGACCCTTCCATTACTTTGAAGGCGTGGTTGCGAGGAGAGGTCTGAAGAAAAGGCATGGGTGTGTATTTTCAAAATATAGCTTGCTGGAACCGTTTTCCCAACATCTCCTACCCCACCTTTAAATGATGCCTGAATGCCTCGATGTGAATAACAAGCGCTACATTTCCTAACAGCTAGAAAATGCACCTAATTGTATTTACCGTGCGTCACAGGTGTAAATCAGTCCCCGACAACACAGTATGGCTTGAGAACTTGATGACAAAGACAGGCAGTTTGAAATGCTTCACGACTGATGAAAAATATTTCGTAGAGTGACTGATCATCATTTTACAATGTACAATCGCCAGTCCTTGAGTGTTGAGGTCAAGTAATGACAAACAGAGAAATAATGGGCTTTCATAGACTATAACCTTTACATTACAGTGCACTCATTTTATGTGCTAATTTCTTCATGTGTTGCTAATTTTGCTGCCTTAAAAATATACAGCAGCTACGCTTTCCAGGTACTCAGCCTGAACTGTCAAATTGGACTTGCAGTCCAATGTCAACCCATTTTTGCTTTATGAATAATTAATCCCTTCCTCATTTCTAGGGAGCTATTTAATCTCAGACAAAAACACCTTTTGTCAGTTCCTAGATTCAGGGCAAATCACTACAATCAAACATTCTCCTCGGGTAAAGTTCCAGTGACTTTCAATGAGTTTCCGCTGACTTCCTGCCATCAGACGTAGTGTGGAGCGAGGCAGTCATTTGCAACCCTCGCAGCTAGTTTAGAGTCAGCTCGGCAAGCCTCTATGTAGGCCAGACCCCAGAGCCAGATCCTAAGGCATAATTGACATAAGAGAGAGAGAGGAGAAGGATGAGGGGAGGGGTACATACAAAGGGCTGGCATAATACAGTATTCTCTGCAGCGCTCCTAATATTTTGCAGCGAGTGAAAGCCAGCGATTCTTTAGAAGTCACCCTGTGTGGGACACACACCACCTGATGTATCAATAAGTGTGAAAACCTGAAGATCTTAAGAAATTAGGTGTTCTGTAGTAGGTACTAGCCACTAACTATGTGTTTGACTGGCTAACTTTAAAATCTTGGCCTTGTCATTACAGCTAATGAGCCCCCTGGAGAACTACCACCCACAAGCTCAAAGCTAATCAAAGGAATCACTAAGTGAGAGAGAGACACAGGGCAGACAGCGGGGAAATCCTCAACCGCACAGAAAACCACCATTTCTTACTTGCAAACCTCTGTTATCCCCGCTTCCATAACCATACCTTCAAATGTTCTAAGATTTCCACCACAGAGAAGACCATAATTGAATAATCTACTGCAACAAAGTGGTCTTAAAAACCCTTTCATCCCGTGAGCTTACAATCGTCTTATTACATTATGCAGAACTAAAGAGAAAAATCCTGCAGGACTGCAACAATACCACAGATACTCCAGAAAAGAGGCAAAGGAGAAAGTTGTTGGAGGAGGACAATTGCTTCAGCGACTGAGATTCAATAACAGCACTGTTGACTCATAAGTACAAATCCAATCCCATTAGGGAGCCTATGCAGGCAATAATGAATGTTGGGACCTGCCACCTGATGCTAGAGGACAGAATTGATCCTCTGTAAGGCTGGCTATGGCAAGGAACTTTAATTGCCTCATCAGCATTGCTGTCAGTCCAGACGGGTCTACCAAGACAGCAAAACATGCAAAGGTAAAACAGCATAAATCTGTGAATGCAAACTTGATGAAATGCCAAAGGAGATGTTGCACACGAGAATCCGATTGTCATTTTAAGCCTCGGGTATGTCTTCCAATCCTGGTGTAATTTGTGCACATGTTCTGTGAACGTGCCAATAAAACAACTATCCTGCAAAATGTAGAACCTTTGTGGAGCTCAGAATATGTCTTTTGTTGAATATGTATCAGAGAGGAAGTGATTGAACCCTTGAGTAGAGTCTGAAGCCATAGTCTGTGGTGTCATCGGAGGGCAAGATATATTAATAAATAAACACGAGTAGAAAATCCACCCACCTGTCTAGGTCTGATGTTGGCAGGACTTAGCCTCAAGCTGACTCACAGCACACCTGAACTCATAAAGGCCTCATTCTTCCCCAAACCTTTACTTTTGATTAAAGGAGCTCCCAGAGAAGAACTTGTTATTTACTGTTTGACTGAAGCTGGACCCGTTTCATGGCTGAATTTCCTTTAAGTTAAACATTTTGTTCTTATTCAGTTGCCTTTTGATAAGAACATTTTAAGTGTGTAATATCAAACGTATTCTTTTGCCTTGTGGTGCTGTATTATCTGCGATGATCCCAAAGAAAGAGGAAAATCCTTTGAATAGAAAAGGTTCACTGGCTCTTTGTACTTGTATAAGCGGAGTCCTTATAAGAGCAGCAGAAGCTGTGCAGGGAAATTTTACACCAGGCATTGCTTTGATTGTGTACAATTGCTGTATACAGTATGTAAATGTTCATTAATATTCATAATCTGAATCATTTGTCCAGCAACTATGTAAACATTTAAGTCAGCATGCTATTTATGAATATTTATGTGTATGTCTACAGACCTTATAGACTCATTAGATTATACTTCCATACTATAGTGGTATTTAAGTGAAGAGGTGTCTTTTAGCTGTTCTAACCATAGTGATGCACAAGTTCAATTTAATTGTACCACAGTATGATATATAATGGGAAACCCTACATGTATGCAGAAATACAGCGTTATGAGTAGAACTTTCTAATTGTATTTTACTTAAATTTTCTTAAATTAGACTTATAAGAGACAAAATTGCCTATGCAGAAGTGCCAAAAATTTCAGTTCCTCAAATGTCCGCTTGAGGTTGGCTGCAGAAGCCCCTATATTAAAATATCCAATTTCACAGCAGAAATAAACATGTTTACAACAATACAAAAACAGTTTTGTTCTCTGTAGCATGGCAACTGTGCTGAGTCTCTTGAAATCTTTAATGGAAGAGGCAGGCACCACATTTTGAGCTTCCCAACAGCTCTTTAGAAACCTGTCGGTGCCATCATGGATTCAATGTCCATTCTCAATACTGTGAGTGTGGTACGCACATGTTTTTTGATTTGTTGACCTTATAATTCTCTCTAAAATCACACAAACCTCTTTTGTTTTCTGTAATTAAAAAAATCCTACCTGTAGACATATTGTATCTAATCGCACAGAAAAAATAATTATACTCTAATCGTGGTACTAATCCCAGGCTGCAGAGTTTAATATTGAGCTGATTAACATACAAAGCCATCTGAAAGTGTCAGGCTTGTTTTTATCTGAAATCCTAAATTTGTGTGACACACTTTGTCAAACATTTCATGTGCCAGATGTACAGTGCTTTCCAATGCAGGGCAGTGCACAGTGGAGATCGTGCTGTCCTCGAGCAGTTACATGATTGGTGCATGTAAGCTAATCGAATACAACCATTTTCGACTCCAAATGAATTTGTGCATTGTAACAGAAAACAATGAAACGGCTGGATATTCCATATGTTCTGAAACAACGATTCAATTAATTTAGCCTTGGAGGCAAATTTGGGCTGGACTACAATTGCACTTGCGATTCTACTCCTCCTGTGTGGGAATATTAGTTTCCTCTTAGGTGAAGCTCCTTCAGACTCCATTACATGACGTCAGTACATCATTGTGGGGAGAGCAATGCTTTTAGAAGGAATTGCTGTCAGACCCCAACACACTCACTGATAATGTATGATAATGGATTCTTCTTAATCCCACCTCATTTCCATGTTCACCCTGGGTATGCCATGCGCCTCTGGCCATGAAAATACCGAAGGTGTTCGGCAACTCCCTATGCCCAATATGCACAGTGCCCTTTGACTCATCAAATTATCACCCTTCATCTTCTTAGAGTTCAAGTTTCACACAAACAAAAAGCACTTGATCTCCAGGAAAAGGACCCATCGACATGTTTACACATCAGTGGAGCAAGACTTTGTCATGAAAACTCCAGTCAGCTAACAGATTACTAAATCCCGCAGACTTATCCAGGATGAGCCTCCTCTTTGGTTTTCCTAAATGATCAACAGGAATTGGTTATAACAGTAATGAGAAGGAGAAAACCACTGGGCCCAGCGGCCTAATTAAGCCAGCATCTCCAGCGCATGGCTAATTAATAGTGGGGAGGAAATTAATGAAGAGCTTGTGGCCTGCTGCTGACAGCCAGCAGGAGTAAAATGCAGCTACGTCAGCAGAGAGCCCTGCAGCACTCCAGGTGACTGCCAAAGCCTCCTTCGTCATTTAGACAGTACGTTCTAATCACAGTTTTTACACCAGGCCACTGCCACACGGCCACAGTCAAAATAAAGTCTGCTATGGATACATGCTGGAGGATCTGATCTCAAACCGGGTTCTTTTAACTGCCAAACTCCATCTGCTGTTGAACAGTGTTGACTGGGGACTGATCTCATATCAGTTCTCAGAATAACTGCCAAAGTTTTCCTCAGTGATTCAGACACAAACGAGAAATCCTGATCTGAGACCAGATACGCCTCAAGGCCAGTGCCAGCGTCCCTCTCCATCACAAACAGAACCTGGAGCAGGCTGACTCCAGAGCAGGCGGAAAAACTAACAAGCTGCTGTCCATCAGCATGGAGTCCCAGCCGCTGCCAATGTCCTGTCTCTGAACACACACAGTAATCCTTGGAGGAAGTTATTTTGTTGGACAACATGCTGCTAGTCGCATTAAATCTGAACATCGGCCCCAAGAGACTCTATTAAGTGTGTGCGATGTAGTTTCAGCCTCTCTCTGTGTCCCAGAAATGTGTCATTCGCCAGTTCTGCTTGACCAGGAGACCTGGCGAAATGATAGTGCTTCCTTCCTCTCTGTTACGGGAGACACGCGAAGAGAGGAGCTGCACTGCACAGCTTCTGCACGACAAAGTAGAGCTGACCTTACAAACAGGGCCCTGTCTAACACTGTGTACCGTACACAAGACCAAACCACAGACTATCGTATATCTCCTACTGGCGTACAATAAAAATGCACAGACACATACACATAGAGTCAGTCCAGGTAGGAAAAAAATGGCAATGCTTGGATTCAATAAAACCTGTGACCAAAAAAGTGGGTTGCATCATTATGCAGATTAGCTGAATAATTCAAAAGAGGCTGTTAATGAAAGATTAGACCACCTCAGCAAATCCACAGCTCTGTCTACAGGGTTCAATTAAAAACGGATAAAAATCCAGTGACTTTTAAAACAGCCATTTAAGTGGGACTGCATGCATTAATGAAAGATAAATGCTCTTGCCCTGTGTGTACATGTGCAGGGTTTCTGGTGGAATACTAAGTGTAGCTATTGATTATACTCTTTCCTGGCCCATCCTGAGAGACAAACTACATTGCAAACTCTGGTCATTGCCAAGTTTGGCCAATGCAGGTTTTTAATGGATCTGGAAAGAACCCCCCTCCCTCTCTTCTAGTGTCCGAGGAACAAAGACGAATAGCTCTTTTATTGCCCTCCTGGTAACACCTCTGTGCTCAGGTTTTCCTTTTTTCCCCTTCCTCAATCCTTTTCCATCTTGTCTTTGATGAATTAATATCACAATGAATAGCCAAGTCTCACATCTCGCCGATTGTTCCCTTTTTAATCAAATGTGATTACAAAAGGCTGCTTCTGAAAGGCGAGAAGACATACTGGGAGAAGTATAACGAGCGAGTGTGTGTGTGCGCACACATATCTTTGCTCTGCTCAAATGGGCTGGCTTTCTGTGCAATTAAGTGGCTCTCAACTGGACAGGCACACACAACAATGGTACTTCACATTCACACGCAACAAAAAACCCCTCCTCATTGGGTCCTTCTAGGCTAAATATTTGTTCAGACATTTAGTGCATGCATAACACAAGAAAATTAAATCATGAAATAATGAATGTTCCCCATTTAAAGTAAACACCCACCTTCATTAAAATTGCTACTGTGAACAAAATCACAGAGAAACGGACTTCATTCCTATTTCTGACGATGACTGACAAATGACTGCATTCCAGGTCAAACATGGATAAGGCTCAGCACAGGCCGTAGTCAGTTAGCCAGGCGTAAAATTGGAAAATTTAAGCTACAGTGAGTCATTAGCTAAGTCAAATATGAAACAAAAAGCTCTGTCTCCCCGGAGAATTCTTTCTGAAGTCTAATCTCTCATTCAGAAGAAATGATTTCACTTGAGTGGATTCTCAAAAATATGCTAACCTTATCATAGCTCATGCTAGCAGATAAAACTGACCATCTTCAGCAAAGTCACTTGTTCACTTTTGCGTAAAGAAGTTCTTTATTTTTTATTATCAGCATCCCTCCTCCCACCTCCCAGCTATTTTCCCATCAACTTATCCATTTCATACTCACACCTCATACCTCTCCATCTTGCCTCTCTTCCTTTCTTTCTTGAGCTGCAAACTCTGTAACTAATTGGATCTGGCATGGTCTGTAATGACTTTGCACTCTATGGGGAGCTTTGGGAAAAATCACCCTTCATTTCTTCTGGCATCACTCAAGTGACCACATACTGAACTCCAGTGACATATACCTCCACCCTGCCACTAAAGGGCAAAAACAGCAAAATTTACAGGATACTGCTGATCTCAGGCTTGAGGAAATCATATGATTATGCTGCACCAATGCACTTTGAGTCGGCGTATGTGTATATACATTTATCTTTATATCTCTGTGTGTAAAATACAATCATCGTAGTGTGGTCTCATTTCAATCAGTCAACCCGGGGTGTTTGTGCGGCTAGCGGTTTCGGTCAGTTAAGGAAACACAAAAGACATATTTTTCCTATCAAGCAATCAAGCAGAGAGTTGGTTCACAAACACAGACTGAACTCAATCTAACATAAAACTCAATCTGAGAGGCACCCTGTGTGTGTCAGTGAGAACAGCTCACAAAATATCTCTACTTTGAGTACTGGTCTGAGCAAAGCCAGTATATTACTCAGACTTATTGGTAGAAGAATTCACAGTTTTTCAGCAGGGACTCACTCCTTGTGAAATATTTAGCAGTAATAATGACTGATTATTGCAGTGCTTATCGTAGCCTCATCTAGCAGGCACTGATTGCTGTACATCTCAAACTTTTTGTAGTAATATTGATGAGAAATTTCCTCAAAAACTCCATCTAACCACTTGGTTTTGAATTCAAGTGCATTTTAAGAGCGAGCTCCAGCTGGCAGCTGGGAAGTTGGAGTAAAACGTGCATCTCTTAAGTGACAAGTTAACACAGAAACTTCAGGAGGGAGAAAAATGCTTCCCAAGGAAAAGAGCCAGTCCAGAGCAACTTCTGACTCAACAAACCTTTTCCATCATGCCTGTTGCCTCCAGTCAAATTGAGCTGTCAGGTGCAGTGGAGCTCCAGTCTCAATTCAGCATTGGTCGGCTTTAAGTAACTGTATGGGGGCTTGGAAAATCAAGTCCACAGGCCAGGGACAAATTTGTTTGTCACTATCAATTATGCCGAAGTTAAATTCTTTTGTCAATGCAAGTCTGTTTCCACCTCAGCATGAGTCCTGTATTAAATCCCCCAGGCTGCCTTCAAACACC
Organism: Protonibea diacanthus; assembly: GCA_028641955.1. Lineage (NCBI taxonomy): Eukaryota > Metazoa > Chordata > Actinopteri > Sciaenidae > Protonibea > Protonibea diacanthus. The sequence continues at coordinate 8,002,642 of CM053977.1, forward strand.
ATTGTGTATACATTTGCAAGTTGTTTTTTTTTCCATACCTCTTTTTCTCTGCTTCATATCTGCTAAGGAGACGCTGCAGACCACCGCACTTGAAGCCCTGGAAGTGGGCTGCAGGGGCACCAACTGTGACAATGTCATAGAATGCATCTGTACAGAGAGAAAATAGATTTGAAAGGATTTAAAACAGTGAGTTGTATAATACAGCACCTTGGAAACATTGGCACTAACAGGACCTTGAGGTGAGAAAAATAAGATTCAAGAGGATAAATTATTCGTGACAAAGTGTGTTTTTCAATTTTAAATGTAGTTCAACTTAATTTTGAGTTAGAATTTTGTAAAATATCCTCTACAGGGATAGTTTTTATTTAGTTATATCAGCTACCTGAGTGAATCAGCATTTATGAATTTGCCATGCGGTGCTTTTAGGGCTTTGGTTCACATTAAAATGTTTCAGTATATGGTTGGATTCCTGTAAGGTGTTACCTTTTGTAACCCACATAGTATTTTTAAGCCCACACTACATTTATGCACAGGCGTGACATTTTTCTGCAATCTGACAGTAAATTCGCTTTTAGGTGTAGATATTTCAGGTTGATTTATAATGTCTCTATATCACCATTACTGGCCATCTCTCTCCAGCCATCTTTCCGTCTTAATGTAGTGTTGGTCCCGCGTTGAACCAGAAGGACAGCCAATGTCACAGCGCTTCGTTCCAATTTGCACACCGTCGTCAAAAGTAAATAAACACTTCACAGACGGCTAGGCGGACACAGAGGTGCTTACAACAGGCCTTGTTTTGAATGAGTAATGGATGAGGCTGACAATTAAATCCGAAAAAAAAAACAGAAAGGAGGCAGAGGGGGTGGACAGGGGGTTTATGGGGGTGAATATTTTGGTGTGGTTGAGTGCCAGGTCAGTTAATGAACACCCCCGGGAAAGCAACAGTGCACAGCTCTAACCACAGGAAAACGCTGCTTGAAAAATTTTTTGAAAATAGAAATTAATGACACAACACAGCTCCAAGTGGTACCACAGAGATGTGAATGACAGTGTGACCAACCATCGCCTAACAACACCACAGTAGACCAGCAGTGATTTGTTGCAGGGGCTTCATGACTCCCCACTTCTTCTTCCATTAATTATCCCTATGCCTGGCCATGAGGCTCCCTGTCCGCCACACGTTTGGCCCCTAAAGTTTTCAGATGTCCAAATTCCCTTAATTGGTTTTCCAGCAGCTGAAGAACGCTGAAATACAATGGCGCGTTTCAGAACATCAAACACAATAACCAATTTGTGCTTGATTTGCGTGCTCTTCCTCTAACAACATCCCTTTTCAACTAATCAACAACAGAACAAGCTGTTTAAGCACTGAGAGGACAGTTACTTTGTACAACAGGAAGTTAGCTGCAGCAGTCAGGATGAGTGGTTATAATTCACACTTAATCCATTCCACAATCCTGTTTAGCAATGACAAAACATCCCTTTACTTGACCCAAATGAGCGCTGAACAATGCTTTCAGTTGAGCTTTGCCAAGCTGAGCTTTTTAGGCTGGAAATATTTTGCAGTTGTCATTTTGGAGACAGAAGACAGCCATTCCCAGCAAAACAAATGAGTACAGTTTTGAGCTCAAAGTGTTTTTTTCCCCCCAATTTCCTCTTCTTGCTGGATGATAAATAGACAAAATGAAAATGAATGGTTTAGCGTTGTTGAGTGGATTGCATAGTCAAGCTCAATGAAATGCATCACTTCAGAAAATCAAATGGAGCAATTGACTACAGTTGGAATCTGAGACTCAGCTCCATTAAGGACTAGGTTCCAGCGTGACTGATTGCAATCATTTATTCAATGTGTTTTCCTTTTGAAATAGAACAAAATGTGTAATGCAATAGTAATTCACTATCAGACAAGGTTTGTTACTACAGTAAATTATAGAAGAAGCTAACCTGATATTCAGGCTGAATGGCCGTTTTATTACAACCTTCTTCTTAGCTGATTTCCGTGTTAGTTGGTTTTAACTTTTGCTGCACCATTCACATCAGACGACCAGTGGTGTCGTGTTAAGCTGCACAATCCAGATTTTACACAAAGTCAGCAAATTTACAGTAATGTTTGATATTGAAAATATACTCCCTGCACCAGTTTATTAGATGCACTGGAATAAAACTAATGCAACCTAATAATAATAATAATAACAGTCCTGCAATAAGTCTGTCCTTCATGAAGGTTATAATGTTCAGTTTTTGTTGTTTCAGAGAGGTATTGATTTCACTATACGTGTCATTTTGGAGGCTGTAGTTTGTGGTGCTGTTGATCTGTATTGCATCATACAGAAATGTGTTTGTTATTAAGCCTTTCATCAATGATAGAAGTGTGTTTTCTCAAAAGAAGCTCAGAACTCAATAAGCAGTGTTTGCAAGTAAGAGATCAGTGAGGGATTTATGTCCTTTTTACTGCAATCGAGACTCTTGCTTGTTGGTCATGGTGTCTGCACAGAGGGGATAGGATCACCACAGAACTTCTGCTCATGTAGTGACAGAGCTGCATATCAAAAACATGTGGATGCATAAACTTCAGGTTGAACTCACAAGAATCTAAGTGCATTTCATTTGCGTGTTTTTAAGCCTTTATTGGATAAATGATGGTTTAGATACAGACAGGAAACATAGGCAGAGCTTATGGTGTGTTCACAGACTAATATGGCATAATTTGAAAAATATCAGTAAGATATTTAAAAATTCTGCTTAATGTCTTTCTGCCACAGCGCTGCCTTTAAACACCATGCACCATTAATTTAAATTACCCAGATTTCTTAATTAACATCATGAAGCCGATGGGAAGTCTACTGTGGTATAGGTAGTGGAGTGTACACACACATCAGCTAAAGCTCCACTGTCTGGAACCGAGTCAAGGTGTGAATGGGGCGCACAGAGGATAATTATCACAGTGTCTATCAATCAATTGACAAACTCCCCTTAGGCCCATTTTATCTTGATTTTCACCCTTTTCTGCCTCCGTACAAGGCATTTGTGGGGTTGTATGATGACTTGATTTCACATCCCTGATGTCTTCACTGAAAGTACCACAGTTTATGTCAAGGTTTGTCTCTCTTCAACTTCCCATCAATCACAGAGTGTATAGTTGAAATGGAGCCCACTCACAGATAGCGAGGCTGCAGTTAGTCGCCTTAATACACTGAGACAGTTCCAGGGCAATAACAGGCTCTGCCAGCTAGAGAGCAGCGGTGGAGGAGACAGCCTAGTCTTTCTCTCTGAAGAAGCGCAAAGGGCTTAATTAGTGTTTTGTCTATCTTTCTCAGGCCAAGTTAATTTTCACCTTTCAGCCTGGGTGATGACCTAGAACCACCCTGTCTGAGCCCTCTGAGTATCTCTGACAGATGGAGAAGTCAGGCATAGAGAGACAACAGTAGGTGACAACCAGAGCAGCTTATGGAAATGTGTGTCATAAAATCAGCTTTCCACAATGCCAGCTTTTTCTGTTCTTTTCAGGTCAAACATCTTTTTTAACCAAGTTACTTTTGAGCAGATTTGTAGAACCTTGGTTTTAAGTGATTTTTTTTATAATAACAATGTAAAAAATGACAATGGGAAACAATGTGACAGTGTGTTTTATAGTGAGTGTCAGCTTATTGTTAAGTTGTCCAGTCCACAGCTTGTTTTGGTTCACTCTCACCGCTCCCATAGCATTGTTTTTGGCAGCTGTTTTCAGTGAAAAAGCTAAAAAGCTAAAAAAAAAAAAACACTCTACACCACCTAACAGACAAACACAGTTATCAAATAGCTGGTGAACATAGTGGAACATTTAGCAGTAAAAGAGTAAGATATTTCCATCGATATTCACCGGGTGGCCAAAAACACAAATAAATTAAAATGTTTCTAAAAACTGCTGGAAACAACCGTTTCACCATCTTTCCACCAAGTATTAGGAGCAATAATAGGTCTAACACAAGTCTAACGAAGTCGTGTCATACCTGTTTTTCTGGGGCACGTCACCCTCATCCTCTGGGTGTGCAAGTTTATTGGGATGAACTCCAGAGATTTCTGGGCTTTGCAGCAGCTTGGCTTAAATGAACGACCTGAAAAAAAAAAAAAACAGAAACAAGTATATGTCATATTGTCATGAAACATAATTGAGTTTGTGGAGTTTTCAAACACATCCTTATGAAAGCCTTTTGTGTTATGGAAAAGCCTTGCCGTCTGCTTTACAGTATGACTGCTTTATAGAGTTTGCTCTTTGTTACTTTATGTGCTTATGATGAGGGGTACATGGAAACAGATTAGAAAACATTAAACAATAAATTGGATTGATGTTCAAATGTTCTCTTTGACTTTCCAATGAAAAGAAAAAAAAAGCCTCGTGCAATTGAATGACTCAAGATCTTTTTAATGAACCATTGAGAACGACAAAAGGGAATATATAGTACCAAATTAAAATCAATTTAAATTAGAGGTTGCAGAAGTAGCTGCTGCACAGATTCAATTATACATTGTAAGCTTGTGGAGGTTTTCACAATTTAATTACCAGAATATTCAAAGTAAAAAGGTGGTGAAGAATATAGAAAATCTAATGACGCCTTACACAACCAAAGTTTCAAATGAATAAAAACCTATTTTCCCAAAGAAAGCACCATTGTAATGTAAAACGTCTGATGGCAAAAACACAATTTAAACCAATAAGACTCAAATTATACTTTGTTTGGCATTTGGTTATGATTAAAATTCTAACCTCCAAACCTTTTAAATACCCATGCAAGACCATTTAACACACATCTACGTATATCAGATAGAGAATGTATCAATTAGAGACCAACAAGCATCTCATTTCTTTTTCAATCAACTGCTTATGACATCCTCTAATGTGCAGTGTAATCCTTTAAGCGCAGGATTTGATGCCCTTTGCAGCCGCTACTTTGCTCAAAACGTCCAATTAAAAATTTCTGCCAAAAGATACTCTTTGTTTGTGGCTTACAGTTAAGCTCAAAATCACAATCTGACATTACATGATGACTGCACAAATCTCAAATATGTAAATAGGGTTGATGAGCCTCTTTGAGATGAGGCTAAGCTTTCAAGAACAATCATGCAACAGAGGCAATTTAGAAGTGTTGTGATGTTTGCCGGCAGAGGTAAGTCACTAAAAAAATGAAGCTATTCAGAACAGGTACAGAAGACCAAACAGGAACAGAAATTCTCATATCACAAAGCTTCAGAATCTAGTTTGGCATCAAAACTTTTAATTAAATCCTCCTTTGAGACATATGACTTTGAATTACACATCTAACAAATTAAGCTTGAGTTAGTTAAAAACTGCTCTAGTACAAACTACGTTTCTCAGCTTGCATGCTACAGCTTATATCGTCACATAGAACATTGACCATGTGTTTACTGATGATGCATGTCTGTATATTGAACATATTTGACGTATTTCATGAATCACAATTGCGCTGTAACAACCAAAAATATAAATTAATGTTGTATCTGTTCATTTTAATTTGAAGTGAGCTACTTAATAACTATTAGACATGTTTTACTCGCTAATAAAGACGTTTGCATTTTGTGGCGCTTTAATAATGATTTATTTCAATATAACACTGTGCTGTGCTGTGATCATAGAGCTCATCCGACACACACACACACACAATTGTTACCACTGGTGTGACGTCTTTTCCTTGAATTGTCTGCTGATAAAGTTAAAATCTTTTGTTGGCAATGGTCTTCTGTCGTCTGGCTTATCATAATATCCACCCAGCTTTTCTCTTTTTATTGCTTATGTGCTTTTGCTGATGTGGGAAACACATAATAACATTCCTTTCAAGCAGAGGAAGTGATCTTTCCCCCCAGGAAAGCCCTACCGAGAAAGAATAAAAACCTTCATGGGAGAGAAGAATTATATCAATTATATCAAGCATTTGAGCAGAAAAGCAATATATTCTTTATTACTAGTACTACTACCATTATCCATTAATATCAACGAATATGAAGAGATATTTATTATTTATGCATGACTGTAATTGTGCAGATAACCTTTTGGTTCATTATATTATATTATATTACATTATATTATATTATATTACATACTCAAGTTTCTCAAAGAGACACAATAATTCTTTTGTTATTTATAGCAACTGTAATTCTTCTATTTCCAAATATTTGACTGGCAATATTGGAATAAATTGTTAATATGTCACTGATTGAGTTACTTAACATATTTAATGTGGTAAAGTATGATAACAGCAGAGTGTGTTTCTTGTACTGACGCTCATAATATATGTTCATTTCAGGATAACGACAAATAAGACAAAGTAAACATCTCCATTTTCCAGAGTTTCTATTTCACAAATGCCAAATGCTTCATGTTGAGGAGAACTAAAGTGAACAATACACGCTCTTCTCCGTTCTCTTCATTAATTCCTGTTGAGGGAACAGACCAGTGTGCACCCATCAAAGCCTGAGCGGTAACAAAGGTTTATTTTCACGTAGAACCTAGTTGAGAAACCCTGTTATCTGTCAAAGATTTTTAACACCATTTGGCAGGTTGGCCAAACATGAAAACAAATCAAACAAATATGCGGCTGAAACTGCTGACCCACTCACGCTTAAATGCGTTACCTCAGAAATGCATAACACTTTTGACAGTGATGTGGCTTATTATTTTCAAGCGCTGAAAATCAATCACGTCTTCTTCTTCATAACAGATTTGCTGCTACTTATCAAAGTGCAAATGTAAACAGATGCCATTTCTAACCACTGAATATACAATCTGTGCATCTGAAGGTTCAGTACCAGGTGCAGTCCACGTACTGACTGCCTAATGAGCTGCTGCCTTAGTAAACCAGACGAATATACACAGATTGTGTCTGCAAACTAAAAACTGCTGCGCGCGTTTACGAACCTCTTTTTTGGGGGGTAAATCTGTCCCTAAATGCACTTAGGAAGCAGAGAAACTTTAATATATTCAATAATTCATTAAGTACTAAGTATACTTTGGTGCTATGAGCACTTCTGATGGCCACTAGTCAAAACATGCACACTGTGAGTGGTCCCTTAAGACATGGTGATCATTTGCTAAACAAAACTAACAGTCCACAGCAGTGATGCTCAACATAAGGCCCATGACCTGTTAGGGTGCCAAATGGCCCAACGACCATTTTCTAATCATAATCACACTAAAAATAAACTGAATCACAATGGGATTTTTTTTGTTTATTCATGCCAATTAGTAAATATTCAATAAAAGTCCTTTGGCTTGCCAAGTGTCCATTTCACTTACACCTGACCAGGCTGGTGTGAATTGATTTGCCTTTTGGCGAAGCTGAGTGACCATGAAAACCAATCCTGAAGCAAATGACAACTGCTTGGCATTTTTGTCAATATCAGCCACCATCACAAGTCAAAACATGCTAGCTTCAGTGCAGTGTTTCCACCTCTGGCCTCCTGTCATTTTCCAAAAGTGGCCCTCAGGCAAAGCATGCACAGTATCCTTGGTCTACAGGCATGCTACTGGCCATTTTTTCAACATGCTAACTGGCTTGCAGTGGCAGTGCTGATGTTTAGTAGGTAATATTTACCAGGCTCACCATCTTACTGTAGTTGAGCATGTTAATGTGTTAACATTTGCTGCAGTGATTGCCCCTAAACACAAAGTACAGCTGAGACTTTGCTCATGTCTCACCATGAGCTAAAACAATCGATTTTGCACAAATTGAACCAAATTTATTAGCAATTGTCCTCTAGGCACCTCTAGGCACTAAATATGTGTAGCCAATTTTACAGCAGTCCATTAAATAATCAAAATGTCAATTTCATGGTGGAGCTAAGAGTAAAAGTCATACACCTTCATTGTTTGGGGACCATGAATGTCTTGACAAAATTATAAAATCCATCCAACATTGGCCTCCATAACGCAGCATTGCTAATGTGGATGATAAAAACGTCTGAACTTTATACTGTTTGTGCAAATTTCTTCACCCAGATAGAATCAAACTCTTTGTACATCAACACATTTCTGTGCTAGGAGGAGCCATTTCCAAAGGCTAACACTGAAGTCACTGGCTCGGCTGTCATGCCTGCTCAGCAGGCTCAGTGTTGGCTGTGGAGCTCTGGGGACCAGGCTAATCGAGATAGTGACCGTTGTAGGTTAGATGAATTAGTCATATCACCAACCCATCTGTTTGCCCAGGTGGGCTGGCTATGTGACAGAAGGGCTGGATGCCAGCAATACTGACCAACATCTGCCCACTATCTCTTCTTTTAATTTTCCCTGTCATTTCCTTGCTCTTAGACACTTTTCTGTAGTCTACTTTGAACCCTTCAGAAGATGAGCAACCAATATCCTATGTTTTTAGAAAATTCTGCCGGGGTGCCCGAGGATAAGCTGAGAAGGAAAAAACAAGAAACAAGATCACAAACTTCAGCAAGCACCACCGGAAAAAAACAATGGTTTGTAAATGAGGTCTGTCAGATCAGTGTAGGTCTGTTCAAACATGTTAAGGGTTTCAACTTCATGGTCCTGTGGTGCTCAGAGCACAGCAGGCTTTTTTAATCAATCAACAGTTAGATATGTCGTAGACAGAGGATGATTGGACACAGGCTGTGAGAGCTGCATGTTAGACGAGTGAGTCATGTCTGACAGTCTTATCCAGTAGTATTATCCAATTTACTTCTTTAATTTACACAATTATTTTTAAGAGTTTTTCTTTTCTATTACTATGTTCAATGTTAACTGCAGTAACCTGCAAAATATCTGTGCATGCCACAGCTGAACATCTAGACCTAGAGGCGACGGACTGCAGAGACTTCTGTTCTCATTCAGACATTAAAGACAGAAAGTAAGATATGAGTCTTAATCTACAATACATAGCTATGAGCCTTAAGCTGTACTCTATCTCTTATAGCTCTATCTATATCTCTTATATGTAGTGTAAGAGTGACTGACAGTTTTGGGTGACGGAAGCCCTGGCAGTATTGGAGGTCCAACAAACGGCAAACTACAAAAGACTACGCCTGTGCCTTTAATTCGCTGGGTGGTAAACAATGAAAGTAGGGATGATTAATTCATGAATGGAATACAGTTATTAGAACATTTGTTGTGTTTGCTGAGGTCAGCTCATCATTAAAAATGGATAAAATGGAATCAGTGACGTTCCTGAACCCGAACATGGGGACTCTGCCTAAATCTCCCAGTGGACTTCTTCTCTTCTTCCTCTTCCTGTTCAACTACCTGCAGTTTCTGCTTCTGATTTTTATATTTTTCTTAGTAAACAGAAAAATAAGAAAAACTTACGTCTGACCCATGCAATGTGCACAGATCACTGATTCTTCTTTTGTGCATGAAAATCCCTCTGACTCAGGCTTGACCTTAAATTATACGCACATTAGAGTCAGCTTCTGATTAGTATAAATGCATAAATAATCCTATTTCAGGACAACAATCCTCAGAGCCACATAAATCCTACAAAGCCAGTTATTTGAAAATAAAACTACAAATGGAGAAAATACTAACTCCGAACTATAGGAGTATTTTATATTTAGCATCCTACCATCTATTCTAAAATAAAAGATGTACTGACTATATTTAGTTTTTACATGATAACTAACGCATATTGATACACACCATAGAAGTATTCGTTTGTGAGAACACGTGAGTTACGACACTCAAAGCTTTTATTTGTCACTGTATGTTTCATTTGACTAATTATCTTCTCCTCGTCTCTCCTGTCTTTGCTCACCTACTGGCCTTCACACTCAAACCACCTCCACACTTGCATGCTTTTTTGTCTCTCCTCTCCACCTTTTCTTTAATGATATTACTTCATCAATAATTAATCTGCAGCAGCTTGCCCACCCAACTTGTTTAGCAATGTCTATCACCCTGTTAAGTTAATGCAGGGCTGGATTAGAGAGGTGAGTTGGGCAGGGGCTCCTCCATGTATTGCAGCATCTGAGCCACACAAAGAACTTGTCAGGAACCATAATGACCAAGACTACATTATTCATTCACCTCACTCTTAACTCTCTTACTTTAGGGCTCAGGCACTGCAGAGGCTTAGCCACCATCAACTCTTATCAGCTGGACAAAAGCAAAACTCAGCAGAGACAAATATCTCATTATATGGATGGGAGTAAATCTGAGTAAAAACTAATCAGTAGCCATAATGTTTGTATGTTTGCAGCAATTTAAAATATGCATATGAAGAGATTATGGAATGGGAAAGAAACAAGTCAGGGCGATCAGTCTGTTTTGTTGTTCCTGTTAAGATTTTCATTAATGATAATTTAATGATTTAAGTTGAGGGCAATGGAAAATTAATCATGCTACAATACTACAAACACCTTATGCATGACTTTGTGAAGCACTTTAGTGCAAAAACCTGTCTGAATTTAAAATGCTATATAAATTACATAAACTTATACCAACATCTGTTGTTTTGTACAATAAAATTAGTTTTTCAGGGCTTGTGCATGTATAAGGGCAACGCCTACTGTATATAAAGAACAGTATACCGCATACTGTTTGTACACTGTCAAACACATCCTGCTTTTGAGCAATAAAACTAAACAACAAACAAATTGTGCCTACACAATTCTATACATTTTAAGCACTCCATCATCAGTGGCATTTCCTTAATCACATGATTCCTTGTTTAAAGTAAGAGGCAAACGAGAAACAGACTAATTACTTTCTGTGTTCACATTAGAGCTGAGTGGATTCATGTTATTATGTAAAACATTTGTGCGCAATTACAAGTGTGCAAAAAAAAAACCATTTGCATAGGAAGTAGAACACTGAATATTTGCAAATGAGATGCAAATATTCAGTGTTCAATGCAAGACTCGTGTTTTTATTTGCACATTTGTATCAGTTTTTATGAACACTACAAACGTTTACTTTAACACAACACATATGAGCACATGGGCACACACACACTTCAATTGCCTCTGATGAAACCTGTGTTGCTATGGAAACACTTTGACAGCGAGTAGATAAATGACACAATCTCTCACTAAGCTTCCTATTGACACAAATCACCCAGAATCCATCCTATAAAGCAAAGTTGTCTTTTTGTAAAAGTCTTTTTGGACGCAGTGTTTTGAGCTATGATCAGGTGATAACAGAATCAACGCAGAAACAGGTAGAGACGGGTTACAGGCTTTATACATCGAAAGCCATATATATTTAAGGACCACACATTATAGTCTACTGCCAACAACACTTAATTTTAGAAAAAGAGAAAGAGTTGGTTGATTGATCAGGTATGCAGTGCCATCTGCAGGCACTCTCACTTCTACTTTTTCACAGTACAATACGCATGATGTTGACTTTCAATCCTTTGGAGAGATTAACAAAAGGTTTTTCTGAACACCCAAGGACAAACCATGATCAGTGGAGAAAAAAGGGATTTTCATACACTGGACCACAAAACACTGACAATCATATTTGAACAAAAACTATGAAATCAAGGACACTCCAAACATTGATCTATTTCATAACCAAGTGTGTGTTATCCTGAGTGGCATGGTCGTACCTGTAATCTTGTCCAGTTCAGCCAAAGTCTCCTGGTAGGTGCTGATGAGTGCTCCATATCGGTTCATCACCTCTTTTCTCAAGTTGTCCCAGTGAGGAGACAGATCGCCCAGGTCCCTCAGGTCCTGCACCCTACAGATAAACACAGATCCATGAGGACCTTTTGTAGTTTTAATGGCTATTAAACAGATCATCAATGAAGTCCACAAATCCTTTGCCTGCCTGTGGTTTCTGTTTAGTGTCAGACTATGTTTAAGAAATAGACATCAGCCATAAAACAACCTAACTTAAGGGAGAACTATTGAATATTACAGTTATGCTGCATCTACTGTTGACCTTCCCAAACTCATTTCTAACTATGTCTAAACAATTTTCTAGTTAGTGTTTAAAAAATTATTAACAGTGGTAGTAAAACACAAACACAAGCCTGCACATGAACCAGACACACATTTATACACAGTAACAACCCAAAGCACCTCGTGCGCAGCCAGATAAACACATTTCTGAACCTCAGGCTAGTAGCTGGTGCCCACTTATCCACTCTGCTCTATCAAATTCCCCCCTCTGCTCCTACCATTCTTCTACCATTACTTATAAAACAGTTTTTACTGGTGCCACTGGGGCGATCGGTTGCCTCTCTTTTATCTGGTTATGCCTGCAGCCTAAGGCCAAAATCATCTGTGCTCTTTCTTTAGGAAATAATAGTGGTCGTGCACGAGTGTGTGTTTGTGTTTATGTCTGTGGGGGTTGAATTCCAACTAGGAAGCACGGCCTCATCATCGGGCCGTCATTTGCATGTGAAAGGCGACATCAGATGGACAGATATCATTCAGAAACCAGCTTTCCAGCACCCATTGAAAAGTAAATTGCAGTGATCTTCTAGAAATTAGAGGTTGAAGGAGGTTCACAATGACAAATACATGGTCATATGCATTGCTTTCATGATAACTAGCCCCAATTTTCAGTGATTACACCTCATACATTTTGTATAGGCCTACTACTAGGGTACTGTATGTCTCCAAATGAAAGCCGGCATGTAAAAATCCTTGTTAGTTCAATTATTGTTGAGACAATGCATAATTGCTTGAATGTATAATGTAACGGTTATTTATTTATTTTTTAAATTGTAGTTCAACTGCTACAACAACAAAGCATGAAATCCTGATGAAATCCTCTCCAGACCACTTCCTAGTTTCCTCCAAGTAAGCACATTATTTTTAGATTACTTTGAATGCCTTTTTTTTATTATTATTATTATTATTTTTATTGTCTCTATATGCATGTACAATGAGATTAAAATTAGACGCACAGAATGTGTGAAGGTCATACGAATGATCAAATTAATTTAAAAGGGTGGGTTCAGCCAAATTCTGCAAAAAAAACAAACAAATAACCAAAAACAAACATATCTTCTAGCAGTATGTAACCATGTTGTCCATTATTTCTTTATGACAAAGTAGTTACAATAACTCTTTACACCAGAGTCTGTGAATTATCCAGAGTGCCAGGGAGATTGTTTCTGGATGTTGCTGTGAAATATATTTAATGTATTTTTTAACACTGGAAACACAATGGCACATTGCTAGACTGATGCATTGGCCAATATAAGCTTAATGAAGCGAAGCCTGCAAGTCGGTACAGACAGCTCAACTCCAGCCCACCGTCGCACTCACATGGCATCGTCTTCTCAGTCGATTATATATCAAACACAGTGTGTAGTTCAGCCGTCAGTGTTCTGCTCACTTTTTTTGCTGCATGCCACCTACCGTGCTACCGTACTCTTCGCCTAAGAAGTGTGCTGTTACTTTTGCTGCTACTGCTGTCACCACCAGTGTAGCATTCCAAACGTCCAACCTCCACCCCAGCATCCACCTATAGCTTCTTTGTCCATCTTCTTCTAAAGGGAGAAGTTATTATTGCCCTTTCTGACTCCCTGCTGTGTTGAGCTTGATGCTTTATTGTTGGCAGAGACAGGATCAAAGCAAGCATCCGAGCCAGTCTAACTGCCAAACACTGATGTGATACATAAAGTTATATAACAACCTATTTCACATGAGTTGGCTGATTGAATTGATATACAGTATGTATATCAGATTTGGGTAATACTGACAACCACAAAGAAATATATGTAAATGTATTGCAGAGGAGGCGCAGAATCTTTGGGAGACTTAGCAATGGAAATCTGGGCAAATTAAACAAAAATCTGCCTGTTCTGATACGACTAGCGCAAACTGAGAAAACATGATTCTGTTTATTATAATTTGGTTGAACTGACTCCCCTCAGTGTACTATGCCATCAGCTCATTACATATACATACAGCCAACATTTGCAAATGACAAGAGAAGATTTAGTTCTTCTAGCAGGCTAAAAACAACTAGACTGGCTGCAAACAAATGGTAGATCACATATGTGACATTTGTCTCATCTCATGCCTCTTTCAAGTTCTGAACAAAATTGCAGCTGAAAACGACCACAAGGCAAAAGCACCACATGCAGGGCAACACTGCCAACACGCTCTGCAGGTGGTTGTAAGTAAGTTATGCTTATGGCATAAGAAGATAGACAGGTTTCCTCACCATGAAACCAGGGAAACTTACAGGACTGTGGGCAGCAGCACAGGCATGCGTGTCATTTTAGTTTATTTGAAGGAAGTGTTATTTTTACTTTTGGCCAATAAATCGCTCTTGAAACTATTCCTCATTATGAAGGGATTTTAACAGAGACCAATAATAAATATACACGTTTCAAAAAACGTGTGCAATAGTGCCAGAGATGAGACGATCATCTCTATGTAAATGAGAAGCTAAAAACTAATTTTTCTTAAAACAAAACAAAGAAAAATCTAACATCAGTTCTTCAAAGTAAAAAAAAAAACAAAAAAAAAAACAACATAAAAATAATCACTGGTCTTTCATTGATGCATGCTAATGGGAGCCTAAGGCTGAACAAAATAATGATATTGGGACAACAGCATGAGGTAGATTTCTCTGCTAGTGCGGTCTGAGTAGGGCCACCTCATGTTTTCCTCTGGTTCCAATCAAAAATATTGTTTCCAGCATAACCACTTCAGTTGAAGTGGCCCCTAATATCATAAATGGGCCATTGTAACCAATCAAGGGGCGGTGTTCTCTAATTCTTCTGGTATATATATAGCAAATACATACATGGTGCTAGATTGTTACATTGAATGCTCTTTAAAAGATTGCAACCATTCACAATAATCTATATCCTCTGAGTATACCTTTCAGCCACGGCTATTTGTGCATCTCGGTGTCAAAATGCACCATTGTCTCCTGAGACATCTGTTATTTTGTGTCGGGAAGTCTGGAGTGGAGGTCAGGATGAATGATACCGGCGTAAATAATAGATAATGGATAAAATGATCGAGAAAACATATCTGCTTGCTAAATGAGGGTGATAAGGCAGTGGGAGGGTGGTATAGAGAGACATCGTATCACCTCCTTAATCAAAGTGCTATTGTCTGAAAAGAGTAAAGGTGTGATAAGAATCAGGGTAGGTTAATTAACTACATGCATGTATAAAAGGGTCAATCTGGTCTTTTAGTGTCAGATCTAATGGCAGACATGAAATGTTTAAAGTTTATGCATAAAAAAGTAGAGTTTAGAAAAGTTTCCCCTGTCCTCTGTTTTTCATGCATGGTTATTTCTATGGTATGTATGATTATATGGTTATTATGTCGATGATTATATTATGTATAGTATGTTACTGATGCAATAAACCTGTATTTGGTATGTTGTGTTGTCCTTTTCTGTTGTGATGATTGTATATACATATCAATTAAGAGGAATGGGAGGAATGCATGACATAGCTAAGTGTCGACAATGTGCGAGCTGATTCTTGTTACATATTCTTGGGGCTAAAAAGATGTTCTCAGAAAAGTAACTAAATAACTGTGGGTATTTGAAATAACGCAGGAGATTATGTTGCCAATTACACTTTTCAAGCAAGACAGGAAAGTAGACATAAAGCAGTATCCTGTGAGAGAAGGAAGAAGAGAAGAGCGAAAGGGAGACAGGGATATAATTGCGAGAAAAAAGCTGTAGCATAATAATATTTGATATAATGACATACATATTAGAAAATGAACCAATGGACAAAAACTGTGTTAAAATGGACTTGGACATATGGCTGGGATAACAGAATATATTTCCTAAAGAGCGAAGACCTGTGAGGTGGGCGCCTTTATTTCATGGCGTGTTATAGTGCTTGTTCATTTTAATCACAGAGAGCTTTGTGTGTGGGGTCAATAAAAACAGCGTGAGGACTGAAAAGCAAACCCTTCTTTCAAAGCACATACATCTCCTTCTGCACAAACAAACAAAGAAGAAGAAAACGGCTCCTTTCAATAAGCACAGTCATTAATTGTGATCTTTATTGTACAGGACAATTTGAAACGGTGAAGCCAGATGTCAAAATGTCAGCTATATGATCTTGATACACAATCACAGTACTGGTTTATTAAGAGGAAAAGAAGAGGGGCATGTTTTTTTTTTCCTCCATTAATGAGAAACCAGACAGCTCTTAATGAATGGGGTTTAATCAACACCCACACATTGACACTTTACTACACATGCATAAATTATCTTTAGAAATGCGCACACACACACACACACACACACACACACACACACACACACACACACACACAAAGAGTCGAAGCATCGTCACTGGAGGAACGAAGAAAAATCAGCCACCTCTGTGTTCGCAGAGTCAGATTAGAACATGACTGTAGACATCAAAGAGAACAAACAGAAGGAAGAAACATCCAAGATTATCAGAGTGGTGAAGCAAACTAAGCCACCCACCATCCGCTGCTGCACTCACAACTTTGCAGCACTAACTGAATCATTAAAAACATTGAGCTAGCACCAGTGTGAGGCTGGCTGACAGAAATGGAGAGGCACCGTGGAGAAAGACAACATTTAAAGAGGATTATAGGAGAGGTGCTTAAGCGACCAAGCTGCAGATACAGCACACATGCTTGTTAATAAACAAACATTATATATGGTAGTCATGCTTTGGAGCCTGCTGTGCACTCATGAGCTGTATTGTACAGATAAGGTATTTATTAAATATTACATTATTGTGTTCTAAATTTAGTTGTGATTTGAATTATCAGTTTGTAAAGTGGATCATCTTCTATGTAAACAGAAAGTTGGGTTAGAGATACTGAGAGAGGACATGCAGGAACCACAGCCTGGGAATGTGAATGGATACCAGAGCCTCTGTTTGACAGGTAAACTGATAAAGCTTGTCTAGTCAATTGGTCAATAATGGCTGTGTGATTGTTTCTATGTGTATGTATGTGTGTGGCGGAGAGTCTGATTGCTGTTGTGTGTATGTCATTTCATGTGAATGTGCCCTTGAAGCTACAGGTACACACAGTGATTACAAATCAAACTCTCCACCACCAAGTTTATCAAAATCACTGATTGCATCTTTTTGTACCCATTCAGTGTACTGAAGTGAGCATAAAGAAATCCTAAGCTGTGTGTGTGTGAGTGTGTGCATGTATGGACGCTTTGTGTGTTATGTATGAGAAGGGGTTGCCAGGGACAACAGGCTAGTTGAATAATGATCTGCCTTGACAAACACTGGTCTAGCCTGAGGGAAGGGACTCTTTGATCTAATTATGGGTGCACACTGAAAGACTAGTGAAACATCACCTCCTTCTGACCTTGTTTTAACCCGTCCTCATTCTCACACAGTATTAACTGAACTGGACTTTAATTGCAGTTACAGTTTTTGCTTTCCATAATGTTCAGATGCAGTTTTCTATGTGTTCACAACTAAAATTTATAATCCATGACAGGAAAACGATCATTTTAAACATTGGAGGGAGTAATGGCACAAAAAGGAGTACAGTAAGCTGCAAGAGTTGCAGGCCCCTCAGCATGGTAAGCAACTTTACTGTGACCGGACGTGTGCTGTGTGTGTGCAGCATTTATGTCAGACTATAGCTGCTAATGGGTAGGTGGAAAAAAGCCAAGTATTCACTGACTTCTTGATTAAAACATGAGTTTGTTTGATGCATACATCAGTTGCTCTCTTGTTGTATTTCAAGCTGCAAAATAGCTGCTTAAGAAAAGTGTTTGAATTCAGGAACCTGCAGCATTAACCTCATCTTGCTGTTACTACAAGTGAACACAGGTGTTGGCAAACCTACCAAGACTAAGTATTGAAGAACTTTAAGATTTTTGTGTCTGATTCAGCACTAGTGGCACGGTGCTTCGGGTGCCGTTTTACAATGCTTCGTGAGAGGACAGGGAGAAGGTGTGCATGAGAGTGTGTTTGAAAGAGACAGTGTTTTTCTGGATACATAGGCATAGGGGCATCCTTTGAAGTGTTAAACAGATCTGAATAATTCACTCCTCTCCAAATATAGGCGGAACTTTAAAATAATCATTTACATCGGTGAACTGGGTCGGGGAAAGACGTCTAAGAAACTACACGTGCTTACTGTACGCATAATGAGGTAACATCAAGGTTTACTTTGAACTTTTGATTGTTCTCCATTGTCTGGTTAGTTGATGAGCTAAAATGAGGCAGCACCTGAAACCCTGTGGGACCATAATGTTGATCAAGTCCACCCTGTGTGTGCTAGGCAAGCATTACTGCAGTGTACAGTTCTTTTTTAGACATTATGCAAATGACTGTCACAAATTTAGCCAGACATCAGTGATACTTGCAAACAGTTGCCCGTTAACCATACTTACATGTTTTGGTCATGTCTATTAACAGACGGTTGGGTGTCAAATATGTAACACACTTGCAACAGATTTGTTGTCATCTGTGGCACCCAATTTCTCATTGATAAAATGTCCTGGCCTTTACAACTCTATTTATTCAACCCTGCTCCGACATCCCAGATTCCCTGATTATTGCCAGTGAGAAAAATTGGGAATGTGGGTAGAAGGCAGTGACCGTTTAAAAATCTCTCTGTCAGGGAAGGACCATTTACTTGACCTCCAGTACTTGCAGATTTCTTAATATCATTTGCTTGCAGATGAGCCCCTGCAGTTCCAGACCCCCCATTTCAGACTTACGCATGCAACACCAGGTTTTCTTTGCTTTATGTAAACGTTATGACTTTGGTTTATTGAGATGTTCCCAAAACATGAGCCACAAGTAAATGATAACAATCATTATTATTATTTCTGCTTCTTTGTTAGACTTTTAATTGACCGAATGAAGGCTCAAACGAGTCAAAAGACTCACTGCACACACAAAAAGGAAAATGTACAATAGTTTCTGCACTAAAAAGGTTAAAATACTTAATAAATAATGAAATTGGAATGGGACCATTCCAAACCAACTCTGAATATTCTCATAACCTTTGTGGATGAAAACAAGCATCGATTTGCATTTTTTGCCAAACTACTGGATTAAAATTGGCACTACATTTGAACGGAAACATTGTTGATGTTACTTGTCCACAATACTGAGGTAAAAATCAATAAAACGATTGGAGACGGAGGGGATGAGCTATCTGATGCAAGGAAAAAGCTGGCAGTGACATTCACAGGATCAACTGTGTGATTTCAAAGTGACTTACCTGCTCATGTCCTCCTGAATATACAGCGAGAGCAGCTGTTTGGGGATGCCAAAGGACAAGGTGCACTCCTCCATTTGCTCCCGCACCAGCATCCACTTGCTGTCCACTGTTTGAAATCTGTACACCTTGCATACTGGGTTCTTGAACACTGAGAGAGAGATAAAGCAAGGGAAAGGAAAGTGTATTGATATCTAATGCGTCAGAAAATACATCAAGTTCTCATCAAAGATTATTCAAACTTTTTAAATGTTACAAAGAGAACACAGTGGATCTAAACCAGCTTTGACAGCTGGCAACGTCAAGGGCGCTACAGACAGAAACTCTTCAAAAGTCACATGAGGTATGAAGCACAAATTAAATTCTATAATCAATAACTGTGTCTGCCATAGATAAGGCGTTTCTCATCTTCCAAGGCCTTCCTTCTCTCTTTCTACTTCAGTGGCAACACAGCAGACTGAAATACAGAGACCCTGTCCTGTTAATCTTTGCCTTATTATTTCCTCCACTTCCATTTTAATTGCTTGTTTATTGTACAACAGTCGGTGGGAATTACTCTGAAACTTTGCTTGCTAACCCCACCAACAAATTCTCCCATTAAATCCTATTCAGATGCAGCCCCATCTCCTTCATTTTTGCAGAGAGTGGCTAATAGCAGGAATCGAAGGCTGGAAACGAAAAACAGCTCTAATGCTCTTATCTGCATGCTGGCAGCAGAGGGCAAGAAAGCTGTGTGCCTTGAACAGTGTTTACTACTCCTTTTCGTTTCCAGAGCTGCAGTCATAAAGGAAGTCGCTCAATAAGTCAGAGCTGAAGCACCCGGGGTGAAACGTTGACAATCTTGCTCTAGGCAGTCAAACATGCGTGGCTCCAGTAAAACATTTTTTGCTTGAATTCAAAAGTGTGAGCCTCACTTCTACTCCTTCTGACAGTACAGAGAACGCTCCCACCAACAAACCCTTCATACTGTACTGTACCCTGATCTGACCCCAGATTGTCCTTTTTTCAAAGTCATCTTTCTAAGTGCCCGAGTCATTAATCCTGGTGGTGCTACGTCATTAGTCCTCAAGTGTTTGAGTTCAGTGATGCCCTTCAATGCAGATGTGTTCAAGAAGGTGCACTACTCTGGGAGTTCTTATGTAGCGAGAGGATAATAATATAAAATGCAATGTCATGAGGTATGCTGGCTGCTTGGTTTCACCTTTGTTTCAGAAAGAGAATTTTGGGCATATTATTAAATAATAATAATAAAAATAAGGAAATAATAAAAAAATGTGAAAAACATCTTTCACCAATCTACAAATGTATTTCTTTAGCTTTCATACGTTTAATGCATGCTTCCTGTTCATATTTGTATTTTTCTTTGAACTAAATTTAATTGGAAAAACTAAAACAAACTCTCAGATCTCAGATGTTACTTGTTATTACAGTATGTTATTCATCTGTGCCATTATTTTTGTTCACAATAAGATAAAAACATAGTGTAATGCCAGACTTTTCTTTTTCATGTAGGATTAGTAAGATTAAAACGGACCAACTAATGAACAGAAATGAAGCACCATCTGTTATGACATTTCAGAGAGGCAGAGTGGCAATATTGTTGAACATCTTAAGACACTTGTGAGCCTCTGCACAGAAGACATTTCTTTCACTGTTCAGTACGTCATTATATCTACTAGCAGATACATCTTCAGCATCAAAACGGCAAGTATGAATCAGTTTTTCCAAATTTGTAACATTATATTTTGCAGAACCAGTGTGAGGATGCACTACACTCTCTATAGATCCTCTGAAGGACAATCACTGTAAGCCAAACAGGCTATAGAGAGGCTAATTATTATTTTTCTATGTTGTTAAAGTTGATGTTGAAATTAATGATGATTTAGGTTAAGCCTGGCCCTGGAATGACCCCAGAAAGGATTCTTAATTGCAGCTAAATGAAATGGGATATCCAGACATTGTTGGTGTGGGGATTAAAGAAAGTGAAATGGATGACAAAAATAAATGGGGAGCAAGGGACACATGGAGAGAAGGGAGTAAAGGCACAACCTTAATCGGAAGAGCGGCTGTTGCTGACTTCCACCTCCGTCAGAGAAGCAGATTAACCCCTGAACCCCCCCCCTGCCACCACACTAATCTGACCACCAGTCAGAAGCTTCTGTTTCCCTTTCCGACACCTCTTAAGAAAATGACTTCCTGAGACGTGCTGTGCGTGGGCTCCCCTATCTCTCTGCTCTCTGCATGCTCATTTTGAAAGGTAATAAAAGTGGAAGACTAAATTGCATTACTCAATCTGGTGGGGTCTGCAGGGAGGGTATTGTTTTGACGGGCTGCAGATGTGCACCTGCAAACGTGGCTGCAGTTCACAAGCTAATCACAGCAGAAACAGTAAGTGACAATGACACCATGACGACAGGCGCGAGGCTGCTGGGGAGCTTAAGGAGGTGGTGGGAATCTGGATAAAAGAGAAAACGGATCTGTGGAACAAATGAACGCATGGGATGAAGAAAGGAATCTAGTTTCCCCAAGTCTCCTCTGAACAAGCGCTGTGAAGTTTCAACACAGCAGGAGTCGTGACCTTTTCAAGTCGATCCCTTTTCTGTCTACGTCTTTCATTATCCCTCTACAATTCTCTTTCTTTCTTTACCAGTGAGAGAGATAGCTTTAAGAGCTAAATTAGCTCACTCAGCTAGCATTGCATCTTTGCATCTTCAGTTAGTCTACAAAGAGCTGAGAGGGTTAACCTCATTGTGAGAGACCTCCCACTATTCCTTCTTGCTGCCTGAAAACACAGAGACTCCTATTTAATGAAAGCAGGAAACATATTAGTTTTTTAATCAAATACGATACCCCGGAGACGCATCAAATCTTGCTAATGGAAAGGATATTCGAGGGCAGTTCAAGGTCAAGTAGATACACATCGGGACTTTTGAATAAAGGAAGATGATACAGGATGTTAACTAGCACAATTCTGCACTAAAAAATAGAGTCCTGATGAAATAGTGCAAGCTTTCCGTTGAGGCCATTTCAGGTGAATTTTTGTCATTTTTACGTGGACAAAGAAACAGACTATAAAGAAGAAAGGGAAAATAGAAAATGCATTTTCTTTCCTTTTTTTAAATGCCATGTTATTAAGTAAAGAATGAAAAAAATTACAGTCATTTAAGGTCTAAAACATACCTGGCCCTGTCAGTGGGTTATTTTCTCTGTCGATGCAGGCGTGGGACGCAGACTCACAAACCACGGGACACTGGAAAGGAAATGACGAAAGAAACGGAGAGAAAATATTACTTGACTTCAAAAGGTTCTTTTTGAGACAACAACAGTTATGATGAAGCATTGTTCTGAGGAGCAGACAGGCTTTGATCATGAGATATATTGGAGACGACCACACCCACAAGCAAGCGAAGCCTGCGACTAATATTTCATCTCACAGCAGTGGCAGTTTAAGCATGAAAATCTAACGGTAGATAACATGGTAACTTTGTCAGTGGACTTGGAACCATCTATGCATACTTACAGTAGTCAGTAGTAGTAGTAGTAGTAGTAGTAGTAGTTACTATACTACTATGTATTATAATTAAATAACAGCTACAGATATAATGTATGAATGATTTATTGACTTTTAGTTTACATTTGGTTTCTAGTTTTGGTCGGGGAAGAAAAATGTCCTTTACAAAAACTAGACAAGCTAAATGACTAACTCATGATGACAAAATCTATTGACATTTCATCAACAAATAAAAAAACGAGAAATAACTTGGAGAGAAAGTTATTTTATCAGCTAACCTGAACTGGTGTGTTTTCACTAAACTGGAAATACAAGCTAAAGGGTGTCGTGTACTGATAAAAGAAGTGAATTATCTAGACCTGCTATTGTGAATTTCTTTATAATTATTTTGTTTGGGTTTGGAAACTCTAGAGAAGCACTTACATAATGCATTGCAGTTTAATTAAACATGTTTGAGTCAACTAAATGTAGCCTACATATACTGTAGATTTGGCTGACTAAAACAAATCAGATAACTAAAATATGACAAAAACTAAATCTTAGTGTCTTAAAATTAAACTTAGCAGAAAGACTGACTAACACTGCTGTCAAATTAACACAGTTTCTAATAATGATGTTATTTTTTCATTATTATTATTATTATTACAAACAGTGTGCTGTTGTGACAGACAGAAATGGCAGATACTGTATGTACTGCATGCAAATTACAAATACTACATTTAAAGATTACACCCATATGGAAGCACAAAAAGCAAACAGCTGCTGCTGTGCTGCTCTCTTTTTGGTTTAAGTGTTCACACATGTTTCTCTTCTGCCTCCACTGCAATCAGTGATGTCACAGCAGGTGACAGCTGAAGGAAAACACCTGCTGTGATTTCACTGGCTGGCCTGGTAATTTATTACCTCTGCCATTGCCATCTAAGTTTTTATTTGCTACATTGTGGTTTTCTCCACGTATCCAATTACTGTGCATGATATTCAGCAGAGAAACAATATGTAGACAACAATCAACAACAACAACAAACAATATCTGGCTGTGTCAGTTGCTTTACATGTGTGCTGCTGATTTACTTCACTTTAGCTGAACACAACAAACCCATTACTGTATATTTAATGTGGTCACTTTATTTCAGTGACCCAGAGCTGGAGAACACTGTGATAAAGAAGACAATCCACCGTCAAACTACATACACTTATGTTCAATTAAATTTGAGGATATTTTCCAAAATGACAATTTTCCAAACCCATTTTGTTTTTTGTTTTTTTGTGAAAGTTTACTCATGGATTAATTAAACACAATATATAACTCACAAACTCTAATTAAGTTGCTGTTGCTATGCCTCTCCCACATGGTGTATATGCAGCTTACAATGATAGATAAGTAGATAAAAGCAGCTTCTCATTTCTGTCCAGCGATTGTCTGTCTCGCCAGTTAAAATAACAACTGTCACTGGCAGATTGTATCAGCTGTTGCTGGCTTGCTAATTAAGCTAAAGTTTGAAAACATTGTCTCTGGTTGATGTGTTAATACTTTCGGTTGACTTATTCTAAAAGGAGAATCTTGTCTTAAACATGCACAAGATGGCTGCAGGCATGATATTGTGCAAAGAGACTGAGGTTGAAGCTGTACATCCAGGTTAATAATCTATGTATACAGAGATTGAATGCACTTATAAGCTGCTTGGTATAAAGGCATCAGCTGAATGAATGTAATGTAGCCGAAGATGCTAACGATTGCAGCTTATGTAAAAGAAGAAAAATACACAGTTTAATCCATTCAATATACTTTCAAAGAATTTTTCTAGACCTGCACTGTATGAAAAGTGTTGTGGGCTAACTTCCACAAATCCTTGTATATAGCATATTGTTGGTACTATTATGTATAAAACTGTTATGTCAATTTAAAACTACTCCCCTATCTGTACACTCTGCACTCATAAAACCCAAATAAGTCCACGTTAATGCCTCTGCAAGGCCTGTAGTGCTGAACACCTTCAATGCATTAAGTCTGGGGCTCCTCATCAAAGCAATACTGACAACTAACAATCTTTTTTGCTTGCTGTATGTCAGCTCTGCCCTGTCTGATGAACCATTTAACACAGCGAGACAGCCAAACCTGTCCCGAGAAAAGGACTTTAATGACTGCTAGGAACAATCCATCACCTCTCCTAGCTTACAAACTGATCCTGAATAAAATAGACACCAAACGAACCGCCTCGCTCACGCACACAAACTCCAAAATAAAATGTGTCAGATCAACAAAACAAGCAGCATCTGGAAATTTCAGCAAGCATACAAGTAAGGTCTGTGATAATGAAAAGTATTAACAATGAGCTAAGGGCCACAGCTGTGAAAGGACTCCCATTGTAATTGTACGCAGCGGACAGCATGTGTTCGATGGCTCTTTGATGACTAAAATATGTAAAGAGACCAGATCAAAGGTGACTGGAGTCTCTTTCTTGTTTCAGCTGACTGTGTTTTCAGGGTCAGTGGGATATTCATAAGCAGCAGCCACCCAAGCAATGACAGAGAATGATCAAATAAGTGCCCAGACCCTCCTACAGACACACAAACACAAACCAAATACATACAGTATATTCAGACGACTAAGGTATTAAAGAACTTCCCCACAAGTGAGTCTTGAATTTCAAGTGAGCCCTCCCTAATGTTTGTCATGTCTCCCTCTTTCCTCCCCTCATCTTGTACAACAGAAACAACACACACACACACACAAGGGGAAATGTGCTGTAACAACACACACACACACACGAATAAGGCAACACATTCATCAAGGCGACATGGGCAGATTGTCAGTGACACTCTGGAGCCTAGCAGGGAACCTCCCTGCACCAGCAACAGGGGTGGGTAAAAGCAAAAGCCAGTCAGCCATGTAGAAGCCCTTGGTCAATTATATAAGACAGTGATTCATACACACATACACACACACAAACAAACACAAGTACACAGCAAATCAAAAGCAGTCAAGGACTACAAGACCTGCGCTGTGGTGATAGAAAATCAGAATGTTCCTCCTTTACAGATGAGAAACATCATTAAAGCTCCTTCTTTACTCTTTAATGCCCGACTCTGCGTCTAAAGCACACATTCACTCGACAAATCTGGCTCCATTAGAAATGTACAGAAAATTAAGTGAAATCAGAGTACATACAACTTCATTTCTGGTGTGGTGGCACCCCATTTGGATGACACAATCTTCGGTTTACTGTCAAACTCTGAAGGAGAATACTCTTTCTTCCTCTTTCTCCCCCCTAATTACGTGAGTCACTTCAGAGCCGAGTTAAGCGGTATGTATTGTGCGAGATTAGAGAGAAGAAGGGGGGTGGTGGTAGCGGCAGAAAAGCTACATTCAACAAATATCTTCCGCTTGGTTGGATGAAAGAAAGCTGCAGAAATGGCTACACATTTCCACACACACAGAGTGTATGCACGTAGGAATGCCAGTTTGGTCAGTGTCTGTTTAATCTTTTCGATATATGACAGAGAGACAACACAAATGTACTCTCACAGACACACACACACACACACACATTACCCGCACACACACCCTCTAAATCCCCATTAGGGTTTACAAAGTTTATTTAATCTCATTGAAGGACTTGAGCACTGCCAGTCTAATCCTAGCATTAGTGCAAGGCATCTGGAGCATGGAGACTCCTGCTCTGTCTCTTCACCCTGCTGTTTTACCTTATGTGATGATATGTCGGTGGTGATGTGGTCTACGTCAACTTCCTCCATCTCCCCCATCTTCAGACGACTCACCACCACTGTTCCTGCTGCGCACGCACCATCAGACGACCTATGGAGAGACAGGAAGGGAGTTACATAGTGTTAGCCTCATGATCTTATCTGTTGAGTGAAAACTCTGTTCTGTTAAATACTCTATTCCTCTGACTACCACCCTTCCATAGACCTAAAATATTCATCTCCATGTTGGGCCCTCTTCAAATCAAATAAGCTTATTTCCAGCCTTGAACAGGTTGTAAAATTATAAAACCGTCTGACTAAAAAGTGGAATCAGGACATAGATGCTTGGACCGTGGCGATTTCTTTTACTGACAGATTTTGCAGCAGAGTGTGCTTGCAGAATAAAGCCGAGCCTGCTCCAGTGGGAAGCTGGTGGGGGTGAAGGAAGGAACATTTCGTATAACTGTTCAAATGGCTGTCTAATAAACCAGGCTTTGTGCCCTGACAGACACAAAATTGATACTAGAGTTTTCATATCAGGGAGCCTGACCAATCACTTTCCCAATCATGGAGCCATGATTAAGGAGCTGATAGAAAATCCATAGTATTGGCAGCAAGACAGACGCCCTCAAATGAAGAAAAATGGTCCCTGGGCATCGTGCAAGCAAGATGATCACCTTAACAGACCCATCCCTAATGTGCTCAGTTCCACTCCAGCTGGAGAAAATATTGGATGTTGTGTGCCAGCCAATGGTCTGTGGAGACAGGGGGGGGGGGGGGAAGGATGACACACCCCTGACTGAGGAGGAGAAAACGCAAGGATGGTGATGGAAACAGAAAGGATGCTTTCAAGGCCAATTCATCTTGGTCGGACACGAAAGAGAAAATCTAATCGCGCCCAGGGGAAAAGAAGAAATGGAAGAAGAGATGCTGAGGAGAGGTAGGGATGGATGTCAGGGACTATGGGAGTGGAGGATTGGGATACCAGGGAGGGAGATGGAAGGAAAAGTGTCTCTGCGGTGGGACACTGGGAGCGTCAGTTAGTGCTTAATGTCTTGCAGCAGTCCCCACGCAGAGAAAATAACATTGGTTGGTTTATAAATCTAATCATCGTCCCTTGCCAGACACCTGTCTCAGTGTTTACTCCTCTGCTCATCTTTCTGTTTCCCCCTATTCCTCATCATCTCTCTGCGCAACAGAGGACTGAAGCACGGTAAAAGAAAGTCACCCTGACTTTGAACAAACTGTATGTACCGACAGTGGCCCTCACATAATCGAGGAAATGGAGATTAACATGCATTGCATTCAGTGATAGTCCTCGCTAGGCAAACCTTGGGGGTTACAGTCGCCCTCTACTCTTTAGATTGCTCTGCCTCAATCCACTAATGAAACTCTCCATTTAAACAGACAGAGGAGACTTTGTTAGAATTGCTTTAAGATAATTGGTTTATGCCTTTGAGAGATATATTGTGATTTTCTTTGATTTGCGGCCAAATGTACCGTAAACTCAGCACCTGTTCAAATACAGTCTTAATACATTGTTGTCTGCGAGGAAAAGAACTTTTCAGCAGCTCATTCTAGTGATTTGATTTTCTTCCATCACCACATTGCTGGTTTACTGTACAAATTTAGCTGAAATCAAGCAAAAAAAGGGAAGAGTCATCTTCCTGACAGTATGTCTGATCTGCTGTGACATAAACTTTTATTTTATTTTACCATGCACACAGAACTGACCTCAAATTAACTTTGAAGGTTCTGCGGAGCTGTGGATGAAAAAGAAGCCCGTCTCCCTCCCACATGCCCTCCTCCTACACCACCCCTCTCTTTCCGTCTGTTAGAGCTGGCATGGAAACAAATCTGCAGATTGTTCTTTGCCTGCAAGCCCATCGTTTTTGGAATCTAATTGGCCCAGGATCTCTTTTATGACAACACTTAATCAGACGGCTTTGTTAAAGTGACAAAAATAATGTGCTTAAAATGTCTGCTATGAATTTGGCACGATTCAAAAAATAATTAGTTATCAGGGAAGCGCCTTACATTTAACAGTTATTTTCTTTTGAAAGCTTCTCATGCAATTACAAACAGTTTCCAACATAGGAAGATGAAGCATGTATGAACTCTTATATAGGTTAAGTATGTGCTGTATATACAGTACTATATAATGCTCAAATGATTCATGAAATTAAAAAAATCTGCTGAAAATCAAACCTTACTTTAACTTCTTCTGAATAGTATCTACAGTCTCTATAGACAAATGTATACAAAAGTCAGACAGTATATCATCTGCTAAAGATCCTCAAGATAATGTTTAACTTGATTTAATAATGATTAGGCTGGAACTTTTCCTTTTTTCTAGGGCTGAATGAATTGGCAGTCTTCGCTGCAGAGGCTGCTGTATTATGCTTACTTCGTTGTAAACTTACTTTATGTGTAACCGATTTTATTGTTGGGATGAACATACACGAGCTAGAAAACTTAATTTTGCCCAGTAAAAATTGACAGCACTGTCTATTCAACATATGACAGCAGACAAATTAAGCGACGTGACAGGCAGCACCTTGTGATAGTTTGTCTCTACAACAATGACAGTCTTCTGTCAAAACTGTCAAATTAGGGTTTGTGGTCCGAAGAAATATGACAACTCTTGCAATGTGGATGATAAGTGTATTTAGTTACAAGAGAAACAGATATCCACCCAGGCAAGACCCAGAGGAAAGCGTCTGCTAACTTTGGCTTGAGCCAGTCAAGATTATAGTGAATTTTAAATCTTTGAGACAAACAAGTCTTACCTAAAACCACCACACCTCGCCATCAAGACAGAAAATTATTGAGTGGTTTGAGTAAACATATCCAGCCCAGTGGTTAAACTGGATACACGTACGAGTGTGTTGCTATGTAGCTGAAACCTGAGCACTATTGTTTGTTGGTGGTTTTCCAGCATTGCAATTACCATCATTAGTATTTTCCCTTATTACTGTAAACACCATCATTACTAGTGATATTATATGCTTGTTTGGTGGTTAGACGGCAGATACGGATGGTGATGGTTATCATTTGTGATGTTTTGTTTAGTGAAATGAGCAGTCATACTGTGGTAATAGACTTACACGGCAACATGGTGGCCTGTGCATAACTTGAAGATACAGTATACTTGTTTGTGCTTGACATGTTTTTTGCTCTTAACACAGCGGAAGTGGTAAAGGATGTAAAGGTCTGTACATAATGATGATGATTCTGTACAGACCTTAGGAAGTTAAAGACAAATGGACAAAGATGGACAGCTATAAAAATGAAAGTGGCCGAGGAAATGTCCTCTTTCTGCTGCCTTGTGAACCAAGAGAGAGAAAGATTTACAGTGACACCAAGGGAAGGACAATTGTACTCAGTTTTCAAAGGTCTGAATTTAACAGCCATGGGTGGGGAAAGTTCATCAAAAACATCAAAGAGGAAATACTTTTGTGGCCGTCAGGCGCTTCTCTCTGTGGGAAGCGTCACAGAGAAAAACACCTGACAGCCACAGAAATGAAGCACCAACACTGTTGGATATTCCCCTTACAAGGGCTTTTGCTTCAACTGTAGGACACTAAAAATACACAGCAGGACGTGGAAAAACTATTTTGCTTTTTGCTCTGGATTTCGCTCACAGGAGATTTGCTATAGGAGTCCTTCAGGACACCTTAAAACTGTACATGGCCTGTGGAATGGGAGTGGTGAGAGAAAACTAATTGCCAGGATCCTACAGAGGCAACAGGAATGCTACAGAAGCCTTGAAGTGTAACAGTGGAAGTGTAGATGGGATTCTTGACCTATATAAAGCTGGACGGGCGAGCTAAATATAGCGCTGGCTAGTTTTCACTGAGGACAGATGTTAGGACACGCGACTGTAATAATGGGGAATTTCAGCTTAAGATGTGATACTGACAGTCTTGATTTTCATCGGGGAATGAATGACAGTATCATGTGACTCAGCAGTAATTGCACATGACTAGAAGACTGACTCAATCAATAAGACTACACTGCAGGCATTGTTCATAGAGATGGCCGGAATCACCATGGGACACTAAACTGAGCACACACTCTCCAGCTAGTCTGGACCGCTTGAAGTATATACCCAAAGAAAAAACTGCCCTGGTTTCCTCTTGATGAAAGAGACTTCCGCGAAAAATATATATTCAGTCTGAATCTAAAATTAATGCAAAACAAGCTGCATCGTGTATTAAAGTTTTGTATGAATCTATTTGCGACTGAAATGAAGCAGGTTTTAATGGCGGTAGGCACGTTCAGGACTTTTTATGCTTGAAAGGTTGAGCAAGCCTCCACTTTTCAATCAAAACAAGCTGATTTATCCAGAACACACCAGTGAGACCAATCTCTACAACATGCAAATTTATGCAATGTAAAAAAAATCACTTTGTTTGCTGCACTACATCAATAAGCTGAATAGGAATTATGTCATGCAAGAAGCATACTTGCACAACATTTGTAAGTTTTAATGCATCCCATTTGTTCCAGTTCCATCACACACACCACTGTATTCTTGCATAACGAGAACTGTCTTCACACTATATTTACTTTTATGTTAGTGCTTAGCCAGTGACAGAAACAGTCTGGGATAAGCTGTTTTCACAGAAGAAGAAAGGTGGAGAAAAAAAAAGTATCCAGAGAGGATGCCAGCGTCAGTCCACATCAATCTGCGCTGCCTTACGATTGTTTTGTGCCTGTCTGTACATTTCTTTAAAGAAAGTCAGATATAGGTAATGATGAGACAGCTGTTGATGTAGCAGACAAACACCAGCACCTCAATGACAAAATCCCTTGGGCCTTATTAGCAAACAGGCTACTATGGCAGACAAAAGAACTAAATATTGGATATAATGTTTCTGGAGAGAAAAAAATAAATGTTTGATTATTGTACCGTAAACACAAAGAGCATACTGTATGTTTCCAATACAATAACAGTTTATAGTGTAAATGGTATGTCTCCAGTACATTACAGCTGTGAGCAGACACTACTTCATGTCAAGCTGTGAATAACAGTGGTGATTCAATGCAGTGGCATGAGGACCTAATGAGGCACCTAAAGACAATCTGTCAGATCGTATGTTCAAAAAACAATAAAACATATCAACGATATCTTGCCCAGCACATTACTGCTACCGTCTATAGGGAAAAAGGTGAAGTAAGATGACAATGTCAATAGAGTTCAGCACAGCAGGTCACGTGTGTAGGATGTGGTTTAGACAAGAATAGGTTAAAAAAAAAAACGTGTTACTTCCACTGCTTATTGTGTCTAGCACAGGCCTATAGACTGTGCGAGAATACAAGCTGCATTTCATGCTGAGGAGTATGGCTACACAATGTCACGGCAGGTCATGGTGTTGATAGGTTGGCTCAAGAGACCAGTGGCGGTAATGTGCAATACCGATGCTAATGAGACTGAAAAGTTGACCTAAACATTGAGCTGCACTGGTTGTCCCTTTAGCAGCCAACTTAGCTGATATCATGAATCTCATTTGAGTTCAACAAAATCTTATCTGTAAAATTTCATGTTTGCCACTGGGATCCATATTCCTGTAATCACCCTGATGCAACACAGATATGATAGGGTTTATTAGTGAGTGACTTGTGACTCATCTCATTTATAACTATACACTACTACTACTGTATACACTAGCATATTTTAAAAATATTCCTATGACACTCATCTGTCATCAGTATTTATAAATGTGATTTTATCCACATTTGTCTTCATTTATCGGGTATTTTTTTCCAGGAGGATAAAAGTAACTCACAAAATAAATCTAAAACACTCTAATGAGACACATTTAGCACCAGAAATTAAAATGTATGTTTACACAGTCATCAATGAACCATTTATTATTTATGTGAACGTTTTTTAATAAACAGTTCTAACGACGTCCAGGTGGTTCCCAGCCTCGGCTCTCCGGTTTATGTCCACCTTATTTGGTAAACTATCAATAGCAAGGCTGCCCTACATGTTTCCACAGTGCACATTTGCCTAATCAAAGCTATTTTACTATATTAGACTGAAATCAGCATAATCCAGGTTAATAGTTATCTGACACTGACATGCGTTCTGACTTGGTTCAGAGAGATCACAGCTTGTCATCCTTTGCTCCAAACTCAAATGTTATTCATCCAGAGCTATTCTCCTTCTATCTATCCTACATAAATGATGTAACAAAAAAAGGCCTTTGACTAGTCAATAAGATCCTAAATGCTGACCGTAGACATAAAGAATGTGCACATTTCATATAGAAGAAAAGTCAAAATCATCAAAAGTCATCGGACAGTGACATTATGTTCTGTTGCAACTCGCCAGTAATAACTGACTGATATTTTTATATTTCTTTTATAGCACCAAAGTTATCAGCATAAGTTTATAGGGACTGTCCATCAGTTCTGTCCCAGGTGCTACTGCACTTGTCAAGATATCCACACACACACACACACACACAGTGACGCACACCAAGCCAGATCACACTGAATGTGTCAGCAGAAAATAGAGGACACACACTGCTGTGGCATTACTGACCGCTATGAAGAGGCCTTTAAATTGATGTACATGACAGGTGTTATGTGCCCGATGATTAAAGATGGATTAAGACCACATACATACACAGCATCATTTATCTGCTTCCAATACTCTGAGCTACATATACGACAGTTCTCATTGTTAGTGTAGCACATTTCAGTGTAAAGCTACAGATTACTTTTTGGCCTTTTCAAGCTTTATTTTGATAGAGACAGCTGAAGAGTGACAGGAATGTGGGGAGGGAGAGATGGGGAATGAGAAGCGGTGGGAAAGAGCCACAGGTCGGATTCGAACCCTGGGCTTCCGCAGCAAGGACTGAGCCTTCGCACATGGAGTGGCTGCTCTACCAGCTGAGCTAAACACCGCCCCTGTGGTGTGTATACATTTCTGATGACGAATACGAGTGCCATACATTCAGGGTGAAGCCGATGAAAAGTTAAGTGCACATCAATGACAACAGAATAAGTGCAGGTGGGGGCAACAATTGAGTGGAGAAGGGCAGGTGGTGCAGCAACAAAGAGTGTAGTGTGTGACCTCCTTCATCACCCACTCAACGAATACTACATTTTCAGCATTCAAGTGGTGGTGGTGGTGGTGGTGACAGGGGGGGCAAATGAAAATAGCAAGTTGCATTGCAAACCATGAAAACCCCCTAAAACCTGTTCACGGTCATGCATCAGATTCTAAAAACTGAGGAGAAAATCACATAGTCTGTTTCAAGTGTAATGACTCAGAAACTGAGAGAGAGTAGATGCCCCCACAGAGAGCCACTAAGGCTTTATAATTATTTTTCAACAAACTGTAAAAGAGCTGACAAAACACAGTGTCTCCTTTCATCTCTGTCAAACAGATGGTTTTTGTCCTGTAATTGCTCTTGAAAAAGAAGCCAACCAACAGTATCTAGACTGCCACTGTTTCTGACAAGGATGCACTTACTGGAGGATGGGAGGTAAGACTTTGTGTTGGTATGAACTGTGTTGCTCAGGTTTGTTTTGTTTTTCTCAGTTAATGGCGGTAAACCTTGGTTGACGAGGATTGTTATTTATCTTCTTGCTAAGAGTTTGGTGAGAAGATTACCACTCATATCAGTCAAATATGGAAACAGAGCCAGGAGACAGTTAGCTTAGCATAAAGACCAAACCTGGTTCTGCCCAAAGGCAACGACATTTGCATACCAGCACCTCTAAAGCTCAATAATTAACATGTTATATCTTTTTGTTTAATGTGTACAAAAACTGAAGGACAGGATGTGATTTTACACATAACATAACATCCATCCAACACTCCATAACATCCTGGAGTTAAATGATTGTTATGTAACTATTACCTGACACTGGATTGTGTCAGGATGATCTGTGTCAGGGTCCTGGGAGACCTAACAGAAGCCACGAGGAATAGCAGATTCAATTTGTGATCTCAGGGGGGTTGGCACTAACAAGCCCTTTTTCTGAGCTCTCATACAGCTTTCAATGGGGGATTGAAGGTGATGCGGCATGCAAACAACAGCACGTCCGTGTATCTAGTGTATATGTGTGTTACAGAGGATGAAAGTGTGTGAGAGTGTTAGTGTGTGTGAGAGAGAACTACAGCACATCAGATGCTAGTGGTGGTGACTGCAGTGTAATGGAGCCTCACAGCCGGAGGAGGAGCAGGACTGTTGTATAAAAAGGTTGATGATGATTGTGTCATTGAAATCTTGGCTTCATGAGTTTGGTAAAAGACTTTATGAAAATCTCAGGGCAGAAAATTAGTTCAGATCTTTACCAAGCATCATAAAGTGCACAAATTATCTTTGGCAATTTCCCAAAATTAAAAAGTAATAATACCAAATTATTTCCCAGACAAAACAATCACAACTTACGGTCCACTTACTCTGACTTTTACTGTGATAACCATGTCACACAATTCACTATATCATTCTTCTTATCGTGTTTAAAAGCTCCATAAAGTGCTAGTGAGTGGAGCTGGAATTCTTTTGACAAACTCTCATTTCCAAGGTCAAGAAATGTGCTTTCATGCGTAATGTTTGAGCCAAGGGGGATGAGAAATGCTGTGGATAAAATCATAACGCCAAAGAGTCTGAGCAAACTTTATTGACTAAAGCCTCCATGGTACAGCTGAAAGCTTCTGAAAAACCTATTGAGTGAACCTTAAGCTGGGATTGTTTTGTCAAACTATTGTTTCCCAGGTCAAGAACAAACTTTTAATCTTCATAATATTTTTATTTCTCTCTCTCTTTTAGATCAGATTACATTACTTTTATTTTACAGGCTTTAGGATTCATATTTAATTAAAAGGCCAGACACACTGGGCCAAGATTGTAGATTTTATGACTCAAATTGGGGCAATCAACACCATAGGTGTTAAAGTGATAAAAATGGAAAGCAAACAGTAATGAGAGTATTTCATTCAGGTTTAGTACAAACCAGAAGCTCAGCTGATATCCTGCCTCCATTTAGGTGCAGTTAAAGTTTGCTCTTGATGCTTTTTGTACAAATTAAATGAACAATGTAATTATTATCAATATGTGTCTATTTCTGTTTTTATACAGACACATGTTCGTACTCGTGTGTGATTTGTAGTGTTGCTTAGCGACACAACTCTAATTGTGGTTTAACGCTCGCTCAGTGTAATGTGGACTTTATTAACAGTTAATTTGATATGTGCTCCTTTCAGACTATCAAGATAAAAAAAAAAAACAGTCAAATTAGTCTGTGTGATTTTTTAGCTTTCAATAGTCTCTATGTCTGGTCTCTACTTCACTGACTATCTTACATATAAATGACCTGAGATGTTTCCACAGAAACAGTTTCCTGGTTTAGAAAGGAAAGTGAGAAAGATGATTTTAAAGTGAAATAACTGCAGGACTGTGGGACTTTTTTTTTTTTTTTTTTTTTTACAACACAATCTCACGATGAAGCTTTACTGTAGCCGTCAAAAATAACATATAATCAGGAAGTCTTCAAAGGATGTGCCAAGGAAATGTTAATACCTGCCAGTTCAAAATGAAGGATCAACTGCTTATTAGACTATGTTTGTTTGTGTGTGTGTGCTGAAAAGCTCACAGCTAGATCCTATTTGTAAAGAGCTTTACAGGTGGTAAATACACTTACTCAGAAAATGCAACCATCCCATAACAATTCAAACGCTGGAATCGGATGTTGTGCCGAATACAGTCCATACAACACTGACCAAGCAGATATGAGTTACAATTAAAGACTGGAATTATACCAGATGAATGTAAAGTTAGAATTGTTAGTCAATAGTAATAATCTGTACAGTGGACATTTTAGGGCATTGCGCAGTCAGCTTGTCAGACTAATGCTAACATTACCATGCTAACTGAGAATGTGAGATTAGCCAAAAAGGGAAAATTTTAACCTGTTGGTGGCACTAGATTAAAAGTCAGGACATCACCAGCATAATAATGACATAATAACCCACCATTCCTTGTGACTAAAAACCCATTTTTCCCATGCTACTGTAGATAAAAGATGTTTTTTTTTCTCTTTGGATTTCATTGTACAGAACATTTTCCAGTTTGAAGTGCATGAAAGTAAGCTCCACAAACATGGAGAGAATTCAAACAAAACATGAACAGCAGGCAGATTGAGATTACAACAATCAGGTGAGTACAAGGCTAAGGTTCTCTAAGAGAGTGAAAGTCACTTTAAAAAACACGATAAGAAAGGTCGGCCATAACTCAAAACTAGCCTTTCAAACCGAGTTATGGCAGGCAGCACAAAGCTCTTTTCTCCTTCTCAGTGAATGAAAGGGATTTAATAGCCGTGTTGATGCAGGACATTGGTATAGACAAGGCAGGTAGTTAACATTCTGCACAGGCTCCTTTTCAAGGTGTTAAAAAGACACTGGGATCAGGTTCTGTAAAGTTATGTCTTCCTCAAAGATCACTCTAGACTAACTTAGAGCAGTACAGGAATGTGAGCTTTATGCAAATGGTGGAGCGTATGCATACTGTAATAATAATAGAACTACTGTGCTTTTTCCTTCCCTGGATCTGAAAAGAAAGAAGCCAAAACTCTGGCCAGGAAATATATTTTCCTTAACTGCTGAGTAGTTATCTGTCTCCCTCTTTCTCTACAGTAAAAAAAATATAGCCTAGGTACATAAATAACATATAGTTTCATGGTGCAGTGTACTGTTACTGTGCTAAGGCAACAAGATAAATATTTGACCTTGACCTGAAAAGAAGGTAGTCTCAGTTTGGACTTTGAAAAGACAAAGGCAGCCTTCATTACGAAAACATGGAGGCTATTAAATAGAAGATTTGACCACACATCTATCAGCCCCTGTGGTGTGTGTGTTGTGTGTTTCTGTATGTGTGGGTGTATACTGTATGTTCATGCCAATGTCTGACCAACAAATTTATGCACACAACCCAACTCCTTCTG
The DNA here is from genome assembly GCA_028641955.1 of Protonibea diacanthus. Taxonomy (NCBI): domain Eukaryota; kingdom Metazoa; phylum Chordata; class Actinopteri; family Sciaenidae; genus Protonibea; species Protonibea diacanthus. The sequence goes on from CM053977.1 coordinate 8,039,942, forward strand.
TTCGCACACACTGAGTGACCAGACCTTACTGACCATTTATGTAAATGTGGGTGAACAAAATAATAGAATATGCGCCCAAGCAGCATATTCCTGCAGTGCAGCCTAACTCACAGTTTACTCCAAACAGTGTCAACATTATGAGTCAACATGAGCTTCTTGTTATGCTAATGGAGGGTACATGTCACAGTGGATATGTGGCATGCATGATTAGACAAATACAAGTCCAATATGTGAGTTATTCTTGTTTGTTGAGATGCTTGAAACAGCAATGAGCTGGTGACTCCAGAGATTTCCCAAAGTTGGCGGTGTCAGACACCAAAACAAACACAGCAATAAAGCTTTGGCTGCATCTGTTTTTAAAATTGTGTCATTACTCTACAGTCAACACAACCAACAAGTCCTTCACCCACTCAGGTGATCATGATAATTATAAAACATATATGCTTTAAACATGGCTGTACCCTTATGTTTATATTTAAAACACTCATGCTTTGTTCAACATTTCATATCATTGACTGCAATATCACCACACCCAACCCCAAAAGGAGGAGGAACATAAAAAAATGAAAGGATCTGCGAATCTTAACTTCACAGCAGTGAGATAAAACGAAAGCTACAAGATGAGTGTATCATGCAACATCACTGGAAGAGAGTCTGTCTGCATGTACAAGCGTGCTGTACTCAGTGTTATATGTCAAAGTGTTTTGATATTCTTTAACTGATGCAATATTTGCAATTTGTAATGTTATACTAACACCAAGCTGGAGCATCTAATTATTTTGATTTAGAAGGAAAAAAGGAAGGATGTACTCGTACAATGCACACTCCGAGAAACAATTTGAATATAGCTATTATATGCCTACAAATGGACACTGCATTGCATTATTGAGGATGATATTAAACAGCAAGGCAGACAGGATATTGTATATGACCTCACATTCTATGGTGTACATATTGGAGCTGAGGCAAAAGGAAAGATTACATTGCTCTCTGTTACATTGCCCCAGCAGGGTGCTTGAATGATGGAACACCACAATTTAATCTCAGAGCAAAAAATAGAGAATGGCGTGAAAAAAACCCCCAAACAGAAACCTGTGAGACATGATTTTATACACCTTCTCTCTTTCCTTTCTTCCTCCCTACATTTTGTCCTCATTATCATCCTCTCATCACTTAGTGAGCTGTGCCCCTAGCATGCCTCAGCACCACGTCTGGCCAGATTTATTAAATCTCTTTCCCCCTATCTTTGGCTTCTAACACATCTCACTTCCCAATCTCTTCGACCTATATGTGTTATGTTGCAAAGAGGGGAGCCATAGGAAGAACCTGATGAATGACTGACCCAGACTAACAGATTTTACCATGGCAATATTACCTTATTTAATATGGATGTTCGGCTAACAGCTCTATCTTATGCTTGGTTATCCTTGATGTTGTTTATAGGAATTGGAATTACTCATGGCAGGTAATTAAGGCAGCTTGTCAATGGAATACCCCTCACACACCCTCCCCCATTTCTTTTCTCAGAGTTTCATTTTGATGCTACGGTGCAGTATTGGCCGAGTTAGTTATTTTCATATTCTGCCCATGAGCCTAAAGCCTGGGGGATCTCACAGATTATGCAGAAGAACTGTGCGGAAAAGAAACATTTTTAGTATTGAAGGAGGAAAAATGAGGAGGCCATATGTGCATTTATTTCAGCCTAAGTGAGCACCTTTTCTCCCTCTTTTACATACATATGTAACATGGGGGCTGTGTGTGTTAACATTACCATATACTGTACGCTGTATGTGAAGCAGTCCTGTTTGTGCGTGTGAGTATGTGTGCATGATTATCCTAACTTGTGTGCATGCTAGTTTAGGCTTAGGGGTAGGAGTTGTAAGTGTAAACCCATTCCGCATGCGTTAAACGCATTTTATTCAATGATTTCTTACACACACACACATACATAGAGGAACACACACACACTTGCTTCCAACAGTGAACTCAATGTGCAAACTTCAGATAAAAGAAGTCCCACCAGCCATACACTCAAATGCCATGGCCTTAAGTGTCCTTTAGTATCCATTAACAGCTTTACTACATATGTTCCCTTTATTCACTGCTACACTGATAAAACCCTGTAAATAAAAAAAAACATTTATATATACACAATAATTATCCTCTTTATTTTATTTCATTTCTGTTTTTTTGCACCCTGACTACATATTCCTGTGGTTTAAATTGAACAGCTAATGACTACACAGTGAAAAATGGTAACATATGTGTGAATGTGTGACCGTCACAAGGGAGGGAAGAAGAATCACTGTGCAGAGTAGTGTAATTAGCAAGACTGCTTTAAATTTGGCACACACGCTAACATATACACGCAGAAGTTGTAATTTAAATACTGCGTTTTTGTGTCACGCCGTTTACAACATGGAGATCGCTAATTAAGAATTCGCTTGAGACTCCAAAACCAAATACACACAAAACTTAGGAGGACAGAAGCTCGGCCATAAACGCTACACGCCTAACCACAACCTCGACCAGAAGGGTGAACGGTAAAATGGTGCACCATGTGGGGACTACTGTAGCACTTTGTCTCCATAATGACTGTGTGAAAAGATTAATGTCACCATGACATGATGAATACAAGCACACACAAACCCATATAGAGTATACAGCCACACGCACATACATTTTTTTCTTTTCTTCAGTATAACTGGATCAGATAGTTGATCTTTAGGCTTTTAGTCAGGCTCTGATAAAATCGGTCACAGGGGATACAGTGTGAGGGAGAGTTGGCTGTCTGTGGATAAGTGTGAGAATTGGGACAGGGCGATAGTGCGGGCTCTGGGGTGGTAAAATGGTGTTATCATGATAGCAGGCTAAACTGTTACTGGTGGGACAGTAAAGAGAGGGTTTATCCAATGGGAATGGAAGAATAAGCCATGAAGCCAGGCAGCTGATGCACTGGTCTGAGATAATGTAGCCTCGCCATGGTAAATCTCTGATACACACCCATGTGCACGCAGACACGAACACACAATAACACAAGCATACAAATTCATATCAAAATCAAATCTCAAACCGTGGTGTAGAACTGGGTCATAGAGTGCCTCTCTTACTGAGAGTATAAAGTTTTCTGAGATAACAAGGAGAGCAAAGGGGAACTACAGTGTGAGAGACTGAGAGGGCAAGAGACCACAAAGCTTTCAGCAGGGCTGAAACAGCAAAATGAAAACTGGAGAGCACACTCCTAATTTGGCGAACGCATGCTTAAACTGGATATCCTTTATGTGCACCTGTACACACTTCCATATACGCATGTATTTATACATTTTCACATGATCCTTTGTCCTATTTAGACAACAGTATTTTCTTCTGCGGTGGGGTGGCTCACCTCCCTTTTTGGAGATAATAATCTTTCCTCCCATGTGTATACATAACATGCATTATTGAGAGACCTCTGCAGTGCTGACATCCTTCCAGCTCCTGTAGCACACCGGTTTTGTTGCTCGTCCCGGGTCCCCATTTAAACCATGCTAGAATTAGAATGTGCGTGCCTGCAAAGAAAGCAAACTCTACACCGGAGGGAGAAACATGTACAGGCTCAAGTTAACGTCTACAAGGCTTTTTGAGAGGGAGGATGAAAACTGATATAAATGTAAAGAATTTCTGAGTTGGGTTTGAAAGAGAAGGCAACAAAATGTGGAATTACTTTTTTCTGAATAAACAAAAGGTAAAGAGCAAACTATTTAAATCACTTCTTGTGTTCCTATTAATACAAACCCAAAGAACATAGTCAGATTATGTGCTGTATGCGTCAATGTTTACAACCTGCACACAATTAGGAACCCAGATATGATAGCACTTGCATTGTAAACCAACTTTTCACTTAGCATGGCGATGTGATGCATCACTCAGCCAAGATATGGGAGCATTTCTAAGGTACAGTAGTTCCTTCATCCTGTGTGAGTAATGGCCACAAGGGAATCAGGCAAGGAGTCCAAGTCCATATAACACACAACCAGAGAGAGATTTACTACAAGCTATGTGCAGCTACCAGGATAAAGGCAGCATGGAGGTCACCGTTCACAGCCCTACACTGTGACAGCATATTTAGCGTGGAAGGTTAACTGTGATTGGACATTATATAGAGTATGTATTTCATTATAAAAACAATACAGAACTGTGGTGAAGCTGTGCTAGTTGTTAAATTATGCTGGGGTTAAATGATGGTATGTAATGTGAAAAGGGGTTGCTTGTAGTGGCAACCTCCAGATAATCCTCTCGGCGCTTCAGAGCGCCTTAGCGTCTTTCAGCGCATCGTTTTGTTTTTTCCAACTTAAAGTTTAGTCTCATTTTTCTCTCCAGCAAACGCGGGCAGCTGTTTTTAGCAAAAAGAGTCTCATAAATCCACTAAAAAACTACTTCCCCACCACCAAACAGACAGACAAGGTTAGCAACTATCGGGTGAACAAACTGGAGCACTGAGCAGCTGAAGAGACAGGTATTATCCTTAGGCGTTGGTGGACACAGAAACAAAATAAGAGTATCAGAGAGTTTCATCAGATGAACCATAAATGCTAATGTTCCCCGCAATGTCTTGATGCATAAATAGGCAACTGTACATGGTGATAGATCAATACTGTGTCTCAAAAACAGTTAGTGTACATATTTTACTGATACACATACACATACTGTGTGTTATAAAACATTAGACACGATGCCACTCTAATGTTACAGCAGTTACAGGAAACATGCTGCTCTGAGGCGGTTGTATCTCAGTTGTTGGAGGCATAACCCGAGGCGTAAGATATACTGAGTGCACGCTGCTCTGATGTAAGAGTATCTTCAAAACATGCTTATACATGGAGGTTACACATGGACCCATGAAGGCGTGCATACACACCTGCATACAGATGTTCACATTCTAGATATCATGCCAGCTGTCTAAAACCTGACCTCGGATGACGCAGCAGCCTTTTTTGTTAACTAATTTCCTTCTAGATTACTTCGGTATTCATCTTCTGCTCTGACATTTAATCTCACTCAGTGCACAGATACTTTCACACAAGTCATGACATATTCCTTCTCCTCAGCTTTCAGTTTTGATTAAATTTGTTCCCATCGTTACTAACAAATTCAAAAAGGCTGCTGCCTTTAAATAAGACATTAAGCATGTAGTTTTTGTCAGGAAAACTCAAGCTAACTTTACGTGCTGATCAAACAAATCATCAATAATTCTCTTTAAATCAGATGGCTGCTCTTTGATTAATAAAAAGTCCAGACTTCAAAGAAATAACTCAATTTTACAACTAGGTGTTGTGTCTGTGTTTTATAGCATGTGCACCGCTTCTGTTTGTATGCGGGTGAGTGTAAGAGTGTGCTTTTTCGGTCGTGTGCGAGCTGCAGGAAGGTAAGGTTTTCTCATCATCACTTCAATGGCTTCTGGTCTCTACAAAAAGAGACAGATCTGCACAAGGGCTGACTCTATGTATCCAGCATTCCCACTCATTCAACACGACACTGTCAGGAACCTTCGAAAAAAGTGACCTAAATCAAACCGGTCGTGCCTTACAGGAAACAAAAACAATCCGTGACAAACATCCTAACCAGCCACACATGAAAGAGAGTGTGAGACCTGAGAGAGGAGCTGAAATGCAAAGAGAATTCATGGGAATAAGGGATGAGCTTTGAGGTGGACAACCCTGTAGCAGTGTGAACTTTACTGAAGGGCCAAAGCAAAAGCAAAAGTCACATACACGCTGGTCAAATACCAATTTCCTCTCTACATATGCTCAGCACCAATGTAAATCTAGAGCTTATGAAGAGAAGTCGGCCAAAATCATATTGGTTTTGAGATTCACTGAAGGGAATCAATCCATGCCTCATGGAGATAAAGTAGTCCCACTTTCCCTCCGCCGAGCGAAGTCAACTCAAATTAACTGACTTTCTGCAACAACTAACCGAGTGGGGATTAGAGCATTATATTAAAATGAAGCATCTGTTCCTTAACTGGCAGAATGAATTGCGCTCCTGTCCATGTCTGTGCTGCAGCATGCGAGCTGCTTGGCCAGCAGAACTAATTTGAACTGTGAATCATAGGCTCATCCACAGGTCAAACAGCCCAGAATGAATCATGTACTCTCATGAAAAGATGCTCATCTTTGAAATGTTTTCTCACTGGATGAACCAACAAGCAAACAGCATATCAAATCAAGACAATTTCCTCTGTGTGTCTACGTGTGTTAACATATGGTTCACTGACTGTGCAGTGTAACACATTCAAGCTTCAACACCAACACCGACATCAGCTCTTTGGGTCATTGTAGCTTTGCGTGTGAGGATAAATAAATAAATAAATATGGGACCTGTCATTATCGAGCACAGGTTCCTCCCTGTAATTCTTTAAACTGTCATGCCTGAATAATCTTTAGTCATTAAACAGCATCAGATCATTGTACTACAAAGTAATATTAAGTGTTTTTTTTTCTAGACATCAAAACCTACTGCGTTTATAACACTAAGTGGCTTTCCTAATTTCCTGTAATGATTTTTAATAGAGCAAGCGCTCTCACCCTTTTTGGATTATGACCCTTCAAAACGAAGGAATGCTTACTTGCATCTGCTCGTTTCTGGTTGCCTGAAGAAGTATAATTAAATACAGAGATTACAGCAAAGTCTGAAAAAATCAATATGATTTATGTGGCAGAAATATGTTTTTCTGCTTTCCCACCTTGTTAATCATGTGGCGACCCTTGGGTTTTATCTTCAGACCCCGGAAGAATGTTGCTGAACATGTAGCATTTAATATGTGTAGGTGCAGAGAGAGCTACAGTAGTAGTGATGAGCATAGTAACAGCAACCTCTGAATAGTGAAGCAAACTGTTGACATTTTAGAGAGATTTTTTTCCCCCTGTTATTAAAAGCCTTGTGGCAGCACTCTAAATATCATGGGAGAACTTCATGTTATCCTCGGGTATAAAAACACACTTCCAAACAACAAAAGTAACCAGAAACACAACAGTGCAGTGTGACTGCAGGGGAGGGAGAAGACAGGACCGACACCTGCAGGAAAGTGTGCATGCACACACACAAATGTGCAAACACACACAGAGGAAGAGAAGAGGGGGGGGATGTAATCTCTATTCTCACTGCAGCCCATATAGTCAATTGTGCAAGATACAATTATACCCAGTGACCTGGCACACCTACAGGAAATGAAAAGCATAACAAAAGACAGCAGAAAAAAAGAAGAAAATAAAGAGGATTGCCAAAGGGGCATATTTTCAGAAACAACTATGAGTATGAAGGAAAAGGGAAATTCAGTTTGATAATATAAACAGAAGAGACAGCGACACTTTCATCTTAACCGTTTACAGTTGGAGGAAAAGCATCCTGACCACTGGATCGCACGCAGCACTTTCATAAGGCATTGTGCACACTTTATTTGATTCTGACATGAGTACGAAGTTTGGAACCAAAGTAAGACGAGATGCCCACGTTGGTACACCCCGCAGACTATCATGCTCACATGCAACACTTTGCACTAGCTTTCGCAACATTCACAGCTTACTGTGAAACCTTGTCCCTGGTCACCATGGTAACCCATCTGACCTTAACCTTTCTCTATGTAGGCTCTGCAATACGGTTCCTCATGAACACACGTGTGATTACTCTACCTGGGACAAAACTATTCTTTAGGCTACAAGTAAAAGAAGATCTAGTCTCGATTGTGATCGTGGGTTTGCTTTTTTTTTTTTTATCAGATCACTATAGATACAGATTTAATGGTAAATCCAGCACGGACTCCTGTTCGATGTTTACCCAGGCTGGGGGCGCTACTGTGCAAAAGTAGTATGCTGCTGCGGTCAGTTGGGGAGCCATATAATACCATCTAAAATTAGGAAGTTGAAGCTCTTTCGTAAGGCAGATATAGTAGCTTAAGGCGGAGTCTAGCTTTTCGTCGCTCCAGATAAATTGACCAATTAATTTGTTAAGTTTATCATAGAACCTATTTGATAGTGGCAGTGGGATTGTTTGAAAATAATATAGAAATTTGGGTAAAATAGTAATTTTTATAAGATTTATTCGACCTATCATGGAGAAAAGCGAATTGGACCATCGATTCAGTGCTTCAGTTACATCATCCACTAAGGGGTCATAGTTTGTTGGGATTATTTCATTGAGTTCAGGAGTGATTTAGGTACCTAAAACCTTCAGTAGTATAAATAAATAAGGTATTTATTAATGATTAATGTCTTTCCTTCTTATTTAGAAACATTATTACTGATTTAGTTTTATACCCTGAGATTCCTAGATTAGGAATACTATTTTTTAAATTTGTCAGGAAAACCATTATATCATCCGCAAATGAAGAAATGCAGTGATCCACCCCACCCCCAACTGTTATGCCTGATAAACTTGTATGTGCTCTTACAGCCATGGCTAGTGGTTCAGTTGCTAATGTGAATAATAGCAGAGGACAATGGACAATCCTGCCGTGTGGATCTGTAGATCAGTCGAGACGAGATGATGAAATATGTTAACTTATAATACTGTGTTGTTGAGTAAGACCTTATTGAGAAATGCGTCATGAATCAGCATGAAATGCAATGGTCACAGCTGGATTAGTGGTAGCTTAACCAAAAAAAAAAAAAGAGCAGTGTTTCAGTTCCTTCTTTCGTAGACAGCTTCAGGCCTGTTTCACCTCTGACCACACTCAACATGAATAATGGGTTGGTGGTCAGAAGTGTGATTTGCTGCCCCTGTAACCACATCCAACAGTGTCATGGGGTTCTGGAGTACACCTGTACATCACTGCAGGAAGTTGAAAAGTTAAACCACTGGAGGTCAGCAAAACAAGCTTTTCAGGGCGTTTTAAATTACTTTTTAAACTCAGTGACACATCGGTTAGATTGGAGTGGTTGGTGGTGTGTTTCCAATGCAGCGGCAGCAGCCCACAACCAGGGAAAATATTTAGCAGCATGAGTAGCAATTACTGTAGATGAGTGAAGGGAAAACACGAAGTACTTGTAGTAAATTGGTTAAATTGAATTAAATAAGTCAAATATATGAATGTTCTGCGTAGGTGTGTAGTTGTTTATCACCTGATCTGAATCGCACTAATGACTTGACAAACACGCCTAAACCAACATTATTAGCAAGTCATAGCGAAATACACACAAAGGATGCAGTACTGAAACAATTATGAAAGACTCTAGCACTTCACAACTGGTTGAAACACTTGCATGAACTGCACTTGTCAACCTTTTGACAGTCAATCCTTCCACCAAAAAAACCCCCCAAAAATAACTAAACCTACCAGCAAAATGCAATTTCATGCTCTTCAAGCCTTGGAAGCCATTTATTTATAGACCTGTATTTCTTTGCAATCACGTCAAGCGCCTTATAAGATGGACACACCATTAATCATGTTCAGGAGCTCATCTTATCTGTTGTTTGTCACCAATCCTCCAAACGGCAAACAACCAATCTTGCAAAACTACTGATTATATCCTCATAGTTGTGTTTTTTAGGAAGGTAATGCTCTAAGCCATACATCAAGATACTTATTTTTTGCTGCCTGCATGATTTTATCAACAATCTATCATACTTTAGCTCGAATAACTAAAAGCAGGGCTCATCCATGCTTTTCACTTTATACAGCATTCTTGCAAGCAGACCAAACATTTAAAAATGTGTTTTTGTCTGATTTATTACTCTGTGATGGTCAGTCTTTGGCTCAATGTGTTTTCCAAAATACATTAAAATGTCCTTGAAAAATAAATGTTTCTGGCCCACCTTTCAAACAAACAAAACAAAGGTATTCCTTTTCATTCCATTCATTTTACCACATAAGACACCTATTCCCACCCCCACTTACCAGAAAGAAACAACAGATCACAGTACTGTATTCCCACACGCTAACACAACATCTCTGAAACAAACAACCTTGGCAGCTACTGCAACATTCCTGAAGCTTCTGTTGCAACATCTATGGGAAGGTTTCTTTTCCCAACTCATCTCAGTTTGATGTTTAAGTTGGTCTGTCAGTTCTCATGCGAAGAGGCATAATCTCTGGAAGTCAGATTTTTACTTAGCCTGGAGGAACACAGAGAGCAACGAACAGAGTATGACAGAAACATGCACTTACCTGAGACTCAAGGTCAGGTGTTCATCTTTAGCCCTCAGCAGATCCCCTACTGAAAATGTGGCACTACCCAGGAAGCTGCTCTGTGGAACCAGAAAAAGGAGAAGAAAAGGTTAACACTGGGTAAAGTACACAGTAACTAAACAGTTAAAAATTCTAACAATAAAAAAGGACTTCTGGACAATTCTTGTTTCCTTTTGGTCGTATTGTAGAGGTGTTACAAAAAAGTACGCATCAGACAGTGTGTCAGGTATCACTTTGAGCCCTGTGATCTAAAAAAGCAAAAAAGTCTGATCTTGTTGACACAAGACACGGGGACGTACAATCGACTCTCCTTTAGTGTTTCTCTTTCACCCTCTGTCTCCCCTTTCTCACTGCTACGACAACATGTGTTTGCTGCAGGCATGATGTGAACAGGGGGTGTCAGCACACGAGAACTGGGTCATGGAGAGTGAGGTAGGGGACGAGCCCATCAATAACGAAGAGAGATGATCCACATTCGTACAAAACACACACACACACACGCACTTGCACATTCTCTCACGGGCAGGCTGAGATGCAGGCACATCTACACACGCACACACATACACACATACAGAAAAGTCCTGCACCTGCAAACAACACCGTCAACATGCTAGCTTGTGCTGCAGGAGGGGAAGGCTAAGACCATGCCAAGGACACAGGCTGATCTGAACAAAGCTAAAACACAGTAGGTAATTAACAACAGGTACAAAAGGTGATTCCACATATTTCATCATACTGGGGGAGAAAACATCTTAATTAAAGTATTTGCAGCTTGTTCACACTTCTCTCTGAAATACTGAGATGCTACGGTATCATTTCTAGCTCTTTCATACCAAACATAAGTGGGGTTTTTTTAGCTTTTAAATTAGTGCGAATGTTGGCTTTTCAGACACTGAATTGATGATATGAAACAAGACAATTTGTGACTTGCCCCAGTCTGTTACTTTAGATAGCTGTCAAAGACTGTATCTTGCCTCTAAAGATGAAAAGAGGATTGAGTCAGTTTTTGTAATGAATGCAAATGAGTTTGAGGTTTCTCGAGCAGTTTCCACGTAGTGAATAGAGTTGTACTTTCCGTACAGAGAACAGAGTGCAAACAAAGTCAGCCTGTGAGAGTGTGATACCCCAGATCAGTATCAGGTATCAGTCATGACTACAGCTGTGAGTAAGAATTTCAGACTGTTTCCTGCAGACCATTTTCTCAATTAATCGATCCAAAGTTTTGTCTGAAAATACAAAACTTTGGATGAAAGATAACATCGTGTTTTAAAATTCATAGATAGACCAGCAAATTCAACCCAAAGATATTCAGCTTACTATGAAATACGACAAAAAAAAAAAAAACAGTAAAATATTTAAGGAACTGAAAGCAGAGAATGGTTGGTCGATTTGTATGCCCGAGGTGATTATTTGTTCATCAAAAAAGCTGCCAATTGATTTTCTGTCAATCAACTAATCAATAAAATACTGTAAAAATCATCACAAATGACATGTAACAGTATCATAGAGCTTGGGGGTCATAGGGCAACTGTAGTAAAGAGGGAATGACTGATGAGAAGTAGCACTCTGAAACAGTCATCATGCAGTCAACATGACTCACTGATTTTTAGATTTATGAGTCTAGTTTCTGGCTGAAAATATGACTGCATAGCTACTCAGAGTTAGTCCTGCTAGCATGCTGCTTTTCTTTTCTTTTATTGTTTGGCTATCTGGCTACATTTTTACCTCTAATCTTGCTTCCTCCCTCTTCCTACCACTGCACTGCTCTTTCTCTCCCTTTTCTTTTCCTTTTTTTTTGGTCTCTCTCTGCGGTCTCCTGTATCAGATTAAAAAAAAAGGGCATCCTGTCTACTGACCTTTTCTCTCAATCATTTCCTCCTCCAGCATTTTCCTGCTACCCCATACGAATCCCCAAATGCTTATGGCAAAACACAGCCCAAAACGCATTCTCCTGCCCCGGCCCACTCACAAGCAGGCAAACAGAGACACACACTCATGCGTGTGCACAGAAATGAAAAAGAGGAAGAGACCAAAACACAAGGTCAGGCAACAGTGCCATAAAAAAAAACATAATACATAATATTGAACAACAGTCAAAGCTTTAAGAGGTAGATCAAATTTACCAAAGATCCACAAGCCCAAAGCATCATTTTCACTCACAAGTCTTCTGCAGCACAGTGCCATGTCCTTATGAATTAAGCAGTCAGGACCCCCAGTAGACATCACTCTATATGCACAACGTCATATTCTTCAGCACTGACGTATATCATAGCAAATCCTAGTTTGCCCTGATAACCCAGAGCACAAGACACAGAAGGCCATTACACACCACGGAGGAACATTATATCCCTATGTAGCCATTACTCGCAAGCCGGTACAGAACGTCTGGTAAATGGTCTTAGAAATCCATTCCTTAGCATCTTTTTATGGCCCCTCACGATGAAGGCTTTAAAAGTAATGAAGCTCTGGAGACAGTCTTCTTACGCAAGATCAAAGTGGCTGCACCATAGAAAATGAGAGAAAGATGGGGGCACGAGGAGGAGTGGAGTGAGAAAAGAAGACAAATGATGCTCTTCCAGGATCATGGAGGATTGATTATGATGGTCTCGCTCCGTTCCCTTCTTACATGCTCTCTCTTTTTTTCTATCTATCTTTTCGCCTGCTCTTGCTCGTTCCCTTGACTGGCCCTATTGGCCATGCCGGTTTCGAGCTACAAGAGAAACTTTTGATCTATGATCTCCTTCATGAGTTTTCAGAAAAAAAAGTGACAGTTGCCTTGCCAGCGAGACATTTTACACAAACTCAGAGATAAATACACATTCCTAACCAAACACAAAAGTGCTCTTGAAAACACGCACACACTTGCACACTTGCAAAAGATCAATCATGGACAAAAATGAAAGACACTTGTGTAGCAGCACGCAAAAATGACATAGTGCACATTTGCAGCCAGGCAATCCCAAGCAGTTGTCTGTGGACCTTTGAAGGCCACAGTGTCTGCCCATCACTTGGCAGAGGTAAACGGTCCAACTCAAGCTGTAGATCTATTGATTTTCTCCACGCCCTGAGTGACAGAGCGACACACACACACACACAGACACACTAACTCTCTCTCAATCATTCCCTCTTCTCCCGATCTGTCTCTCACCTCACACAGACACACACACACTCAGACTGCAGAGAATACCTGGAGGAGAAGATGTTCATTCACATTCTACACCAACAAATGGCATTTTATAAAAATGGCAATTGCCACTTGGTGAGTAATACGCATCTGGCAAACGTTTATCAATATGAACATATTTTAAGCCATGGAGGTCAGCAGTGTCTACATGAATACACAGCTCCTTCACTACAAACAGAGCTCTACAAATTGGCCTAATTAAGTCATTACAGATGTCATGACACGCCATTTATGCCAACATGCAAATGTGTGCACTCGAGCACAAAATATGGACACAGCAAGTTAAAAATTGACACATGGAGTGAGATCACACACACACACACACACACACACACACGCACAGCCTGCAACACACTCACACACACACACAGCCTGTAACACACTCAAACACACACACACACACACACACACACACACACACGGAAGTCCACTTACAGTTATGTTGCAAACAGTCCTTGCAGCAGCAAACGAGTGAGCCAAGAAAACAGTGAGAGAAGAGCTATAGAAATGAGAGAGGCCGACAGAAAGAACAGAGAGACTGAAATAAAGAAGAGAGAGAGACAGAGAGAGAGAGAGAGAGACAGAGAGGGGAAAGAGATGTTATGTCTTCTTTCTTCCTCTTAATAAGGGTCCAGGATGGTCTTCCTACATATCTTCCCCCAGTCCTCAGTTAGAGTAACTCCATGTACACGGTATATTCGCGCTTTAGAGAGCAGCAGGCACACTGGCTGATACAAACATTGTAAACATGCAAACACATGAAACACATGCATACATATACAGACACACACACACACTGCAGCCTCCGCTGTGACTGAGAACTGGCTAGAGTGAGCTACTGGCGCTACCGCTGTTGCTGCTGTGGCTGGCTTGACAGTAAGCGAGACCAGCGAGGAGGTGGAGGAGGAGGAGGAGGAGGAGGAGGAGGAGGTGGGGGTAGAGGGGGGAGGAGGGAGCCACAAGAGGGGAGGGAGTCGACAAATACAAGCAGCGGAGGTGGAGAGAGGGAAGAAGGAAGAGGAGGGTGGAACAACACAAAAGAGGAAGAGACAGAAAGGAAGGAAGACAAACAATTAATGTGCTGAGAACCAAGATAGCAACACAGAAAAGAGCGAGAGACATAGAAGAATATGAACAAAGAGAGAGAGAGAGAGAGGCGGAGAGGAAGACAGAAAGAGACAGAGACAGAGTTGTGTGTCACATCTCACTTGCAGCCTGTGACTCAGATGGCCAACAGGAAAAGAAACACTTGTTATGGCTACTTAAATTAACATGAATTCCAACCGCACAGTGCAAGGTGTATGCGTAGAAGTGTGTGTTAGCATACAACACGGGTAAACACTTCAGAACACACACACTTGAGGATCGCACGATAGGCTTGTTGAAACGCTCCTTATACATTTTAACCAACTCAGATATTTACCGACACATGGAGCTGCCACAGTGAGCGAGAGAGGAAAAACACATCAATCCATTTTGAGACTTTCAAACAATGGCCAACAAACCCACACAGCAACTCCAGTGACACCGAGCTTAGGTTTTAACTATCTGGGCTTGAACCTTGGATTAAGCAGGGTTTAATTTACCCATGCTGACACAGGGGGGATGACTAATTCTGGCAGAACAAAGGACACTCTCCACACCGGCCCTTATCACCCCGAGCAGGTACACAAGCAAACACAATGAAACACAAACACAACCACTTAAGCACACATGGACGCGCACACCCACCCAGACGTCTAACATTTGTAAAGCACGCGCAGTCTGTAATGTACAAGCAGCACCGAGCACTGGAGGTCATGGTGATGAGTCGTCAGCCTTTCTTAAGATGAGAGGTGGGGTGTGGAATTAGGGAGCGTGGGTGGCAACGCTAGATCAAAAGTGTTCTTGCTGCCTTCATTACCATGAGGATCGATGACCTGGGTGCCAAGGAAGCCAAGGAGTCAGATAGTGCATGAACTCATACCTGCCAAACATTAGCCAAGATGCTCCTGAGCCTGCTAACAAACTGCTCTCTCTGACTATGCAACAGTATTTATGGGCATCTCTGCTGCCAAATCCATTTGTACGTTTTTTTTTTTTTGGTCGGGGAATATTGATGTGTTCTGTGGCCCTTTTTTGTGTGCACTCCCACTCTTAAAAATCTGTGTACAATAGAATTTTGTTTGAATCTTACAGGAATAGAAATGTATGTCGAACAACAACATGCGTGAAAAAATCCTAAGATCAAAGCTTGTTCAACACTTTTAATGCCCTACTTTGAAGTTCAAAATGTTTGACATATTTTAGAGCATTCAAACTGTGAGTTCCTGAAAAGCATACTGAGACAGGCAGGGATTGGTCTTACATCCAAGGCTACCTACCACAGTGAAAATATTTGAGGCTCCTGGCTGCAAGAGGAAAAGCTTAAGTACTTCTTAATTCCTTCTTTTTAGCATTCTTTAACCAGCACTCACAGCGGGATGAACGCTATCGCCACTGCACATGCACACACACATTATTCATGGACCTTGTGTGCATCTCTAGGCAGTGGATGTGTTAACCCATGTAAAGATCATTGAATAAATGCCACTGGCAGCTGACGGTTTTCATGCAGAAAGCAACAAGGGATCTTAGACGACCAGTCACCTCCAAACTCAGACAAGCACAGAAAAAAAAATAGACGGTTGTGTTTTCCCCGGGTGAGCTGATGTTCTCATTTTTAGCTGCCTACCCTCGACATTGTCCTCTCATTCTTCCCTGACTTTTTTCGTGGCTCTCTACCTTGACCTCATTCCCCTGCTTCTGATCTGTTAAAAAGAAGAAAAAAAAGTCTGCAGACAGACAGAGATGTAGCCAGACCTGAGCTCACCCCCTCTTGCCCTTCGCCATCTATTTCTTTATTGCATTACCAACAGCTTACATGAAAGGGACAACCAAACAGCACTGATGCTGTCTCTTTACAGTGCAAAGAATTCTACCGTATTCACTTATATGAACGACGGTATCTTCTTTTGGGAATTATGTTTTAAAAAGTAGATGTGGAATTATTAAATTGTTGCATTATGTGTTGTTTGTACCCTTAATGTTGCTAGGCTAACATTCAAGTCTATTTATAGTGAGGCTTTCAGAGTTAGTCAGCCCTGCAAGTTCTCAGGACGTCTTTCTTGTTTCAAGAGAAAAGGTTTCAAGAAAGAGAATTACCTTCTCTTTGGACCAATTGTATCTCTGGGAAACTTTCCCAAATTGACGAGAGAGTGTTTCATATCTCTTCCAAACTGGTATTGGAAACAATCAGGGTTGTCTCAAACTCGGGCCAATATGGCAGGTTCTGCTTCTGAGTTTCGATGCAGTGGTCTGTTGGATATAATCAGTTCCTAAGAGACTTTTAATTGTTATAGGCTGACCTGTGTAGTAAACGCATAGCGGGCTCCAGCTGCTGTGCACGTCTTGTTAGGCTGGTCCTAAGGCGATGTGTGTGCACACCAATGAGAAGCAGGCTTATCTGAGTTTGATTTGTCCTTAGATACAAAATACTTTGATGTGCTCTTCTAGTGTTTTTTTGCCATTACATGCCTTATTAATCGTTTGTACTATTTTTGTCTGCTTTATGAATAACTTTTGAAACGTATCAAAGGCAGCAAACGCGTTGACTGTAAAACAAAAGGCATGACTCGTCGTGCAAACATGAAACTGAAACAGGAGAGGAGAATGCCCTCTGGGTCTAGTTTTGATGAAAAAATAAGTATAATAAAAGAAAGCTAAACTTTAATCTTTCTCAACTCCAGTAAGATTACTGAGTGTAAAATCCTGGAAGTGGGCTCTTAATTGGCATAGCTTTCCCTGATTTAACTTCTGTGCTCAGATAATTCAGTGATAATTCTTATCTCACTTGGAGTCAGACAAGTGTGAATTACCATGAGAACACATGGAGGCTTTAAGAAAAATCCATATCTAAACTAAATTGAAGAAGTCGGCTATGATACAAGACATACATTACTGTGCATCATGATGATCAAAACCCGAGTCAATATTTCAATATTTGATTGATGTTCAAATTAAAGCTACAGTGCTACAGTTTTGTCAATACTTAATGCATTTGCTAGTTTAATTAGTCAGCTGCTTGAAGCATACAGCTCGCTGTGCACAAACTCAATCATAATCCCAGCCCATTATACAGTCTTTGATAGTGTTGCACTGAATATAAAGTCTTCATGTTTTTAGGGGGCTGGAGATTTTCCATTGAATGAATTTACCAGTCTCTCTAGTGTGCTATTTTTACTATTGTATATCTGCAGTGTGCCACAGAAAGATGTTTTCTGGGACTGTGAAATTTGCTTTTCAATCAGATAATGTCACAATCCATGTGTGTTACCACAGACAATTCAACAAAAGTGACACATACATCCAAACACAGGAGGAGGTAAAAGAAAGTATAGATGCAGCTTTCTGTCAGTACTGCTAGTGCCTGTCATTGGTAGTTGAATATGTTTGGTATACCGAAAATACATGTCCTGTAATGTGAAATCTCCTGCCTCTCAAAAACATTTAAAGAGACACACTTGCAGTGGCAAGAGGATATTTTTGCACCTGAATTGATGAGCACAAAAAGGAGGCTGGACTTTTTCAGCCTGAAAGGTAAATACTCACTCAAAGCTGACTGCTGAGACACTGGGGAATCTCCTTTTATGATTCCTTCTCCTGCAGTTACTGTAAGTAGAGAGAGATCTATAGAGCCGAGTATGATAAACGTTGAAGAGTTATTATTCCTCTTTCTCACAAAGCAGTTTGAGCTTCCAGAGTATCTGTGATTCTCGGTCGCAGAGGGAAGATACAGGCAAAGTGTTCATACCTGCTCTCAGATACATTCTTCAGCTTGTCAATACTTGCCCCCAAACAAGAAGCCCTTCCCTTCTACTCTATTAGTTCTTCACATCTCCCTCTCTCTATCCCTGCTCTTGCTTACTTAATTACGTTGTGTCCTTTTGGCACCTGGCCAACTATCAGGCAGCCCAGGTTTTCTGACAGAAGCCTCCACCAGGCAGCAGGAATGATAAGGACGTGCATGAGTAACATTAAATAGAAAATCAGATTCCCATGTCCATGTCTATCTATCTCACACACAGAGCTGCAGGTTGGAGAAAAAGGAGCTATGGTTGTGGCACATGTAGCCTGCCCTTGGTACCCCCAATTCTCCCCCGCGCACACACACACACACACACACACACTCTCTCTCTCTCTCTCTCTCTCTCTTCTTTGGTCCATAAACTTTAATGGCTAACCCCACTGCAGACTAGGTGATAAAAATCAAGGCTCCCTCACTCACAGTCTGTAAACATGACTTGGTAGCAGGTCCAAAGCCCCATTCGCATCTCCTCTACTGACTTGAGTACTGCATTTAAATTACAGCACGGCAAACTTGAGGCCGTTTTGATAGAGCTGAATTTTAACAGACCCTTTTCCTCTCTGTCAGCAGATGAAGCCGATCCATATGATCATATACTTTGCAATAGGCAACTGTTTATTATCGGTTATTTACTGCGAGCTGCTATCAGCTCGACCTGACGGGGCTGTGGTTAGCAACTTCCCCTTCTCTGACTCTGTGGTTAAAGCTGAGGCCCACAAATGCAGTGGTGGAAACAAGTTGCTTGCAGAGTGGAGAGAGGATGCTTTATCACTTTATCACCTATAAAGCATGTTGCTGTGTTTAACATCCTGTTTGTCACGTCGTCTGTTTTATCTCAGTTGGCATTAGTATGAAGCCTTTGGTGTCTAGCATCAGAAAAACATTTCTCAGACAAACAATAGCTGTATGAAGCCTGTAATTTTGTGCACAGCAGAGTAACAACATAGGGTTCTGTGCAGTAATTTCCTTACATACCCGTGGATAAATAACAGAGAATGTGCAGGTTGCAATTCCCTGTCCTTATGTAACAGCAAGAAGCTGCTAGCTTGCCCCAAGGCCTACAAGGCTACAGGCTATGCTCTCTCTCTCTCTCTCTCTCTACATAGCTTTCTTTTCTTACTCTTACACACACACAAACACAAGTGCATGCACAGTAATAGTACTATAATATGCTAGCTCATGCCTGAAGTGCTTGATAGCTCTCTTCTTCAGAAAGCAGGGCTATAGGGGCTGTGAAAGTAAACAGCTCGGATCAAACCAACTCTCAGCTCCCTTTGAAGAGTGCGAGACAATTACGGAGATCAATGGTGCAGCCCAGAGGTGGTTAACAGCCTAGACAGGCAGACAGACAGGGATTGATGCCCCGTAATATCAAGAGACTCTACTCCTCAATGACTTCACTGTACATTCAAATCCGAGGCACGCTGCATCCTCGCTCAACATACATGTCGGAACACAATGAGCTCTGCCCTGGGGATGCACACTCTGTACCTGGGAGCATTCAGCGCTCAGTGTATGAGATTCAACCACAAGCGTGTTGTTTCGCAGCTATACATTTCAATATGGTATAGCTGTGAGATGGGGGTCAAAGTTCTGTGCGGGCGGACGGTTCTTCCTGCAATATTTCTCCAACATACTGGTAGCGTTTTAGCGCAAATCGCTATCTTCACTACCGATAGAACTTTTATTAGAAAATAATGAGTCGTATGCACTCTCTGTTAACGTGTGACACTGTGTGTTTTTTTTCCTGTGTGTGTGTGTCAGGTGTTTAAATTTATGTCAAATGTTGTGTTACCTCTAGCCA
This sequence comes from Protonibea diacanthus, assembly GCA_028641955.1. Taxonomy (NCBI): domain Eukaryota; kingdom Metazoa; phylum Chordata; class Actinopteri; family Sciaenidae; genus Protonibea; species Protonibea diacanthus. The sequence continues at coordinate 8,059,980 of CM053977.1, forward strand.
TGTTTGACCTCACTTATGCAGTGATAAAATAAGACCAAAAAATTCCCCAGTATGAGGTGTCAATGTGTGTCACTCATGGTGCAAGAGGTGAGCTGCAAACTGTTGCTTGAAAGCTCAGGCAGCACATGGATTCTTACTGTGTGTGTGTGTTTAAGAATCAGTGTGTGGGAGTTTCAGAGCAAGTTCTCTTACCCCCTTCCTGCATGATAACGTAAAGCTGAATCCATATAGAGGTTGCAATTTCAGGCGGCTCACACCACCTTGACTTAGTAAACAACAAGATGCAGGAAAGAGTGGGAGAAGTGCTACAGCCGCTAGCTATTTTTGTTCCTCCGCACTCCACAGACATATTAGTTGCATAAATGACATATTTGCCAGTTGATGTGGAACAACACCAACAACAGAGCCTTTTGAACCTAAATATGCTGTGTATGTGTATGTAGAATTTGTCCTTGGTGGCTATGAGATAGCAGATGAATAGATTCAGAAACTGCATGCTTTTTTTTTGGTGTACACTCATGAATAGCATATAAAATTCTTCAAAAAAGAGATTAGATCAAAACAAATATATTTGTATTTCCTAGGGAGGGAGAAAAATGGCTTTAAAAAAAAAATGTTTAAAGGCTTCCCACCCTCTTTGGGTTTGCAGACAGAAAACAATGTTGGCTGATTTCTGATTATCATATAATTCCATCTGCACTAACAGAGCGGAATAACAAAGCAGGGAGAAGAACTCCTCTGCCCCATGCTCATTTACTCTTCAGTCCTCCTGAGTGAGGAGAGGAGGAGAAAAGCAATGTGTCATTATCTTCATCAACAAACTTAGAAGGCAGACTGCTGCGCAAGTGTTGATGTACTTTAACGCTGGCACACAGAGATGATAAGACAGACAGGGAAAGTTATGAATTACTGTCATAAAATTCTGTATTACATTTATCTCACTTGACCAACTGTATGGTTTTAATTGCGCCCACCCTGCACACTAAACTGCGCACTGACACCCACACACACACGATTATGAATGCTGCTTGCCCACAGGCTCACACATGCAGACACACAAAAATTCAAACATATTGTACAAGACCCTGGCCTGGCTGGCAAGCTCATCAGTGGCTCAGTTAGCCATGGAAAATAGCTGTCTTTATACACACACACACACACACACACACACACACAAACACACACAGCCAACAAGCATCAGCACTTTCCACCAGTGCCTCTCAAAGGAAACCATTACACTGCAGAAACCCGCGGGAAGCCAGGCAGACAGGGGATTTTCTCAAGCACTTTTTTCTCTTTTCCTCTCTCTCCCCCTCTCTCTCACTCACTAAAAAAAAAGAAAAAAGAAAAACTAACTCACACTAAGCTACTTTTGCTAGAGAAAAAAAGATTACAGTCAGCCAAGCGTCTAATTCACCTGTGACCCAGTAATTCATTTGGCTGATAATCTGCTATTGCAGGTGACACTAACAATCACTGATATGATGGGTAGAGAAGTGAGGGAGGGTGAGGAGAAGCATGGGTTGGGGCTGATTGGTGGAGGAGATATTTGATTAAATTCTCAAATGAATAATACATTATGAAATTGATCCAGACAAATCCCACCTTGAGGAGATTGGAGTAGGATTATACAGGGAAAGGGTTTGGGAGAGGTTACGACAAAGAGGAGGTTTCCTGGAAAGGTGCACTCCAGCATCAAGTGGTTACCTGGTGCTTCATGTGGCAATTTGCCGTGCTCCATTTATATGCATGTCAGGTGCATGGTGATAGAAGGTACAGCGAGTTACATGCACAGTAATAGATTATGTGAGATTTCAGCCGAATAGTACATTGCACGTCTGTAACCTTTTCTATCCAATGGCCTTGAGAAAAGCGAAACGTAAGCAGTTTCTGTTTTCTCCTTCTTCTTTTTTTTTAATAATCAATTGTATCCTGATGAATAGCTGTCTTTAAGGGATGTCTGCTTTATCCTACTGACTGTAAACACCAAGTTCTATGAATATAATCTATAGAAATGTAGTTTGCATGCCCCTTCTTTGAAAGAATAGTTTGACATGTTGGTAAATATGCTTATGTTTATATGGTAAAATGTTTGCAGGCCAGTTAGCGTTGCCGAATTAAGCTTAGTTTGGCTTCAATACAACTACCACTTTTGTACTAATTAAACAAACAACATGCATGTTTATTAGTGAGCTTCAGGTGGATTTTGCCATCTTTGAACAGTCATTTCCCCAGTTTCTAGTCTTGCATGCTTAATATCCATGCTCTATGTAAAGGTTTTTATATGCACTGTCTTTTCTACAGAGTTACAAAACACACCACTGTAAATACTAATGAAAATACACTTAATTTGCTGGAGCTGAACTCACAGTCTTCCTTGTAATACTTGTGTATAAATAGAGTGTTTACTTGTGTATTTCACATGGGTTAACTTGTGGTTTTATCCTGAAAAGAAAGGGCGTTTCCTTATGGCAACAGCACCAGACATCTGCTCAGCAGTTTTTATAAGTAATTAGCTTCTCTGCTTAGATTTAGTTGGTCGCTTTTAATGAGCGAGCACTATTCCAACAACTATTTTCATGAATGACTGCATACACTCTCACAACAAAACCTAGAGTGCACTTAATTTCCAACAATTGTAAATATTCATTGGCACAATGAGTCACTTTATTGAAGTGCATGTCAACACAGTGGGGGGAACAGTGGGAAAACAAAGTAATTATCTGGTGCCTTCCTAAATACAGTAAACAGGGGTTTGAAGTATTGCCACCACATGAAAATGACACTATTACTGTGAGAAGGCACTTCAGAGGTTGGAAGGATCCTGAAATGTTTTCAAACACATCTCTCCAGTGTGACATGTAACACCACTAACAGCCTGTCCGTGGCACTTTTCAGATGACATGTGAGATGTATGTAGTGTTAACCTGACATGGCAGAGTGAGTGCTCACTTGTCAATAATAATCAAAAGTGCTTTAGAGTGTTTAAACTTTCTATTCTCCAGAGTCGGGGACCATTTATTCCCCCCTCAATTGTCATCCGTCTGGCTCCAACACTTTTACAAGTGTGCTAAAGTTAACAGGATTTTCTTTTTAATAAGAAAAGGCAGACAGAGCGGTTCTTTCAAAGCTTTGAGGGCAATTTTACCCTATCTGTATGGAACTTCATGTTGAAGAAGCACTTTAATTCATTACTATGTCAAATGTATCGGTCTTATGAAAGGCAAATCCCTTTCAGGTTTTGGAGGCTTGCCATGAGGTATATATATTCTGAATGCATAATATTAAAAGCTGCCACGGTTTCTATGATGATGAACTTGATTTGCAGGCTGTGTTCACAAACAAGACACACTTTACCCCTCTAATATCAACCTTTTATCCATACATTTCCATGCCTCTACAACAGTACTTTACAGCTGCTTTAATGTAGCTCGAGCACTTTAAAATACTTGCCAAATTGAATGCTTCACTAATTATCATACAAGGCAAAAAAGGCCTGATGTTTATCCTCTCACTTTTGCTTGTCATGCAGCATGAAACGCTGAGGCTATTGGTTACAGTAATAGGAGCTGCGTTAAAAACAAATTCAGAGACTCAGTAATGAAGTGAATAATTAGCAAGGCTGTCAAAGCGAAGAAATTTCAAGTTAACATGAGCCGAAATCAAGGAGAATTTATGAAAGAGGATTTCCGAAGACATTCTGTGATGCCTGATGGCTACGGAGTAAAAAAAAAAAAAAAGAGGCATTTCCTGGATTTGGAGAGGCAACTTGAGGTTCACAGAAGTGTAATTGTGCAATCCATCAAATGCACTCTTTGTTGCCTGCCTGGGTAGAATGTGAAATTAAATGCACATAAATGAGGAAAATTTATGCCCAGTTGGAATGTGTAAAATGTGAGAGTGGCAAAAGCGAGATTTCTGTGTTCAGTATATCATATCATAATCACTGAGACTGCAGCACTTTTCCCTGGTGAAAGTGAGGGTGTTACTAGACATCAAAACTGTGTGCTGAAAACCAAGAATTTCTCACACACACACCCACAAGTGATGCCCTTAGCTGCCCCTCAAGTTTCCACTGTTATGATTTGTTCCCATCCGTGTGGCTCAGTTGCCATTGTTATGATTGACGAATGTCAAACCTGTCACCATCCATGGAGCTCAGTCCTCTCTGCTGTGACTGGCAGTAGTCACATCTCTCCCAACTTTTCACAAATGAATTCAAAGTCTTTGATTGACTTAAAGGTCACACAATTCAACCAACTTGGCAATGAAAGCCAAGGCAGGTTGTTAATTTGAACACACTAACATCTTTACCCTGGAGCTATCTTTGGCTAATTCATAGAACTGTTAGCTTCATGTCTCAGCCTGGCATGCTGTATATTGTTATTTCCTGTATTATCAGTCCAAGGAAGGCAGCTGGTTTAAGCCTTGAAGCCAGCAGGCTAAACCTGCGGGAAAGGTTAAAGGGCAACACTTATCACACTTAACCCTCATTGATACTCCCGGGTAACTCCAACAGCACAAATGGAGTTTCTCAGCCATCAGATCAGACTACCAGACTTATGAAAGCAGCTGTGGCTAAAGAGCCAGAGCAGGTCAGCCATTAATCCGAGGTTTGGTGATTCGATCCCCTTCAGTAAGATGGTCCTCATTATTGTCTGTGAACGGGTGAATGGGAGACAAATTGAAAAGCACTTTGTCTGTTAAGGTAGTAAAACGCTGCTGAAGTGCAGCCCATGACGTGTTCACTCTGGTGCTGGACAGATTACAGGTGTGTAAGCGTCACTCAAAGACAGGACTACTAAGCGAAATATTGTTTAAAACAATTATTATTATAAACAACATTTTGTGCAAGTGTTAATAATTTCACATGTAATATTGTAATAATATATAATAATATAATGTCTTAATATAACATTAATTGGACAAGAAAGTATGCATCCATCAAAGCAGTCGATCTAATACTAATAATACATCCAACTATTTATATTTTCTGCCTGGCAACCCAGACGGCTAACAAGAAAGAGAGAGATCACTACTTTGACTAATTTTAGTATTGCTGACTTGAACAGCAGTACTTTTCAGCACTTGTGACATTGGCTGACATTGCCACAATGATGGTGAGGGAACCAAAGTGGCCATCAGACAAGAGACAGTCCTTATCTGAGGACTGTTACTCTCATAGGTTATCACTGCTCAGCTGTCCACCCAATCACTACCAAGACCTTTCTTGGATATCTCTGAGATTGGTTCTTGTAAAAGTGTGTTTCAGTGTGTGTGTGTGTGTGTGTCCCCTCTAGCCTGCTCTCACTGTCTGCTCTGTTTCCCTGTCTCCTTCCATTTCTCTCCACCCCTCTCTTTCCTTCTGGCAGTAAACTCGTGCACTTACAGAAAATTCCCACCACATTGACACTCATCCAGCTAAAAGCAAGTGGTTGTGCCAAAAATATGTCAAGTCACCGCCTTTTACACATCATGATTATTGACAGGGCAGGATTAACTGAGGCTGGGATTCTCCATACTTCAGCAGTTCATAATTGGAGCGACAATTCACCATGGAACAGTGGCTGCTCAAACTGCCTCCTGAGATGTGGCTAATATCTGCCAGTCAAACAGTTCTCAAATCAGGCAGAAAAAGAAAATCTGTATTGATCACAACAATGCAACATTGTATGTGGCATGGAGTGACTGAAAGCTAACACAATTGGATACTGTGTACTGATGTCAATTCAGCTTCTATCTGTGAAAGAGTTATTTTAACATTTAAATGTATGTGGAATGTATGTGACGTTTTGAAATTTTCAAAGAAAATTCATCCAAAGATGAAGAAATGAGCCGGGCTGCACAGACCAGTGTGTCTCATCTGAGGAGGTGAATACCCGGTGGATTCACTTTATTCTCAACGGAAATGTGACGGAAATGTCCCACAGCGACTAGAAAAGTGGAAAGTGTGTCTATATTTCACTGCGGACGGCTGAGGGTAGCCAGTAAATTAATTAATGGTTTGAGTTGGCAGGCTGGGGCGATGTTGGACTGATGTTGTAATATTGTGGGACAGTCAAGAGAAACTATTTGAATGTTCAGCCTCGTTTGAAGACAACTAATAATGAGAGCAGTAGGTTGGGTGCTGGTAACTGTTTTTTCATGTTACATTTTATGGAGCTTTATACTGCGCTGTGTGCTCAGTTAGCATTAGCTTTGTTGTTGTATGAAAGCCTGTTTTGCTCTGGGATCCTCACCGGTGTGTGTGCGCATTAGGGTTGGGCACATATCAAAATTTTCATGACATTAAACCAAAGACTGGACTGGACTGTATCAGCAATACTGAATTTTAGCCAGTCCTGAGTAGAAAATAATAAAAGCCATGGCGGTTTTCCACAACACATTTCTGCAAATGTTTCACAATAAAAGCCTTGTTAATAAATGAAGGGATCCTGTCCAATGAAATACCAGAGGGCTTGTAATTTGAACTCCTACTATCAACTTCAGAAGAGTGATGCTGAGCAACACCTCTATAAAAGTGTGTAATTTAGCTGCAGATTCTTATAATATATGGCTTATAATATTCTTCTTGCCTGGTGGCTGCTGACCCACTGCCCGTCTATAGTAAAATGTGTGTTGATAATTGCGTTGCTAATCTCCAAAAATGATATTTTAATGTATTTAGTGATTGCTCACTGTGCTGGCAAAGCAGGCGTGGCTTGAGTTGGCATGCTAACAGGCAGCTTTTCTTGGTGTGCCTGTTTATAGTTGATGCATTCCTTGCAATACAGTGGGTGAATGTGACGGTTATTCAGATTAGTACAGGGCTGTAATAACTGTAATAACTTCCCCTTTGGTATCTTGCCGCACATAATTTGGACTTTGTGTATTTGTTCACTGATAGTATTATGCTTCCAGGGTATAAACAACTGAAATGAGGTCATCCTCTTCCTGATTTCTGACTGAAAGTCACTGTAACTAATTATCACAACTGTAACTAGAACAAAAAAAAGATTGTAAGCAGCACGCAGACTACATTAATTATCTTTAAAAATCAGATTTGAACTGATATGAAAAGTTCAAGCAGGGTACCCACTGAAAAAATATCAAACAATACCTCATCGTGCCCATGCTTTGGGACTGCACTCATACGACCTCTATCCAATTTTCTCGGTGTGTGCATGTGCGTGCGTGTGTGTGTGTGTGTGTGTGTGTGTGTGTGTGTGTGTGTGTGTGGCAAACCAGACCAGCAGTTTGAGATGGAACTTTGATCAGCTCTTTCTCTATTGCCCTCTGATATCTTGCTCTATCCCTTCAGTACAGATGCTGTGTGTGTGTGTGTGTGTGTGTGTGTGTGTGTGTTCGTCAGGCTGCTCGTGGCAGCCAAAGGAAAAAATGGCCATTATAGCAACACAGTAAAAACCCCTCTGCTTGTGTTTTATTTGATTGAATACATTTTATGGCGGCTTTATGGAAATGACCGGACATGCGCAATTTTCCTGTTTTACTCAGATGAGGTCTTTTGTTTGTCACAGTACGGTGCACATCATAGCAACCAATCAAAATTCCTCACCATGACCGGTAATAGGAATGCAAACTGAAAACTGCATTACACGTTTATTCCAGATTGCAGAGAGCAAAGGGAGGATAAATGAGGCTGTGATTAGAGAGAAGAGCTCTTCCAGAGGCAGCTGTCCTATCCCTTTATACCACAAGAACACTCAGTAATAGGTTTGCACTGACAACAAACCACAGGTCTGTCATTAGCAGGGTGTCTTCAAGCCTCTTCATGGAGGTAAGTGAGCGCAAACCTGATGCACCCAACACACACAAATAATCTTATTTGCCTCTTTCATGTGCTTTTAACTCAAGGTCTCTATTTACCTCACCTCTCTCAGATGAGCCTTGCTCTGATTTCTGATGAACTTTGAAGATAATGACTGGCTACTGAGATTAAATCCAAGAGCCCTAAATGGTTTGTCTGACCACATCTTCCACATTGATGCAGGTAAAAGCTGTTTTGTACTTAATTCTAGCCTGCATTTTAAATGTAATTTTCATTTTGTGCTTGCTGCCAGTTTTTTTTTTTCTTCATTTCTCATTTTAACAATTTTCAAGAGAGGATGCAGGGAATTAGTTAGACTTTGAATCATCTTTGTTTAAGTCATTACACTCGATTTGTCTGAGCAACGATACAATTGCTTTACATAAAGTGATCTCTCTTTTCAGCAAGAGTGAGTATTTCTTGATTCAGTGATCAGAATGCAAGCTGAAAGGGAATTTATTGCCCATGCGAGCAATTCAATGTGCAGCTGCAGGTAAGACATCAGTGACAAAGTAAGGCTAGCCCGTCATCCTTTGATGACTAGGGCTCGAGGTGGGGGATCACTTACACCTGAGAGATATCTAACCCTGTCGTACTCCTCCTCACACCTCCACTCCCTCACTTATCGCTTTCGCAGCCCTGTGTGTGTTTTCAAATATTCATGACCATGCAGCCAATGTCATCTTACAATATCTAAATGGGGAGCCCAAGGCAGAGGGAAATCATCCTACTATGAAATTCTCAGATCCTCTACGAATGTTAAAGCAGTCATCTATAAACTCCGCTCCATCAGCTCCGTCTTCCCTCACTGATACAATGTCTTCCCTTCTTATTTCCACCCCGAAACTCTGATGGTGATTAGATGACATAGCGAGTCAGACAAAATGGACGTTTTTTTAAATATGCATTAAATGGTTACCATGTGTGCTATCAGATTTTCACTGAAGTATATCAGCTTGTGGCACAACATCTGCTACCGGAGTTGAAAGTGATATGTAAAACTTTTGACAGCTGATTTGTAAAACATACACACACACGCACAAACACAATTTGCCTTCATGCTCACTCTCTTTGAAAAGAAAAAAAAAAAGCAACATTAAATGACTGAGCCTTGGCTGAGTGATTCCCGATCTGCCACTTAAGCGGCTGGGGACTGACGCATTGTGCCAGCTCATGTTCAGGGTCATGCCTGTGTCACTTAAAGACTCTCTAATGAGACCCAGACAAGCATGCTGTGTCCAGCTGAGCAGAGCTGAAAAAATCTAAAAGCCAACCACAGCGTGAGAGCACGGGTGCCTGGTAAAAAAAAAAAAAAAAAGAAAAGAAAAAAAGAGGAAATAAAGATCTTCAAGTATCGCAAGGCCACCACATGAGGTCCACTAAGAGAAAGGGAAGGGAAATAATATCAAATGGCCAAAAAAGATGGTCACAGAAAGTTGTAGTGTAGCTCATCATTCAAAACTTTTTTTCCTCTGAAGGCTGTGAGGGATGTGGAGAAGAGGGCAGGAGGCACAACAGGACCTGTCCTGTAAAGCTGCTGGTTCAGCCTTAAGCTCTAAAAGCCGATGCTGTGTTGTGTATCAGTGATATTCTTGACAGACTGACAAGAGCTACTGTGAAATATTACTCACAGAAAGAGAGTGAGGGAAAGCATGAAAAACATTTTAAACCCCAAGTTCTAGAGCAGTTAATGAAATTAAATATTTTACCCTCTGGCTGTGTATTACAGTACCACTAAAGAGCTCCTACCAAGGAAATTTGTTCTGTAATAGAGACGATCTTATAAACTTAAATGGTAAATAGTGTGTCAGTGAAATATTTTTGTATCCAGGCATTAGCTTGCCTGGCCTCACGTTGAGTTTAATAAAACCTCTGGTGGCAGCAAACAGCACAGCACAAGAAAGTCTCCCAGGAACAAAGCAGCCAGCAAATGGAGAGTTTATACAGTGTGGAGCACACATGGGTGTTGTTCAACATGAATATTCAATACACACCTTAAAATAAACAAGCCAATTTCATCTGGGATTATGTTTCAAGGGCTGAATTCAAAGAGGTAAAACACTATAGAGACACAAGCTAATGTTATTCCACAAAAAACACCAAGTAAATGGTCTGCTACATGATAAAACTCAAATTAAAGTTAAGGTAAACTGCTTAAGGTTAACTGACTACAGATTTTATGTTAAGTGAGAATAAAATGTTGTTTTATGTTGTTTTTGAATGATCAGAGGCAATGCAGTTTGTTCCTTTAAAGAGCTAATGATCTAAACAATTTACTCCTTGTGTAATTTGTTGAAACTGGTCGCAAGAATAACAGTAAACATGGTCAGAAGCAATTTTTGAAAATTTGGCAACCAACAGTATCTTGGCAGAGCGCAGCACAATCTGGAAAAGAAGTTGGAGCAGGATGAATACATTACTAGTTGGAAGAAAATATTATCCTCAGGTGGAGTTTGTATTAGCCTCAAATCAGCTCCCCCTCTTTCCCTTTGTTACCAGGACATCAGAGTCCAGGCCCACTTCTCTATGGAGAATACTGTCTCCAGGAGATGCAGTGTCCCATGGCATAAAAATACATTGTCCCAAATACTAAGCATACGGCACGCCAAATACTGTATGCACGCAAGACCAGATTATATTCCTGCTTCAGTTGAATATATACACCTCAGGAGACGTTCCTGCACACACCAAACAATGCAATGACAGTGCATATATCTATCTATACATATATACCTATCCCATAGGATGATAAAATGTGCAATTGCTATGGTCTATTGTCTAAATCTTATATTGAGTAAGTGAGCGTGTTTACAGCATATTCTGTAAGAAAAGTCAGTTCCCCATAATAATCCAATCAACATGAATGAAATGTTATTTTAATTAGCCAGGAGGAAATGGTGTTTATACTGTAGTTCCTTCAAGAAAAAAAATGTCCTGAGATGTTTGATAGCACTCAATATGCATCCTGAGGAAGTTTCCTGAATGACTTTACACTATAAACAAGGAAACAGTGTGGAGTGGTGAACCAGTCCGGCGTTCAGAAAAACTCAGAAGCCTATTTTACATATTTTAGCAAAGCTTGGTGCGATATTTGAACATTAAAGCAATGAATGAAGATAGTCATGCTCTATAACCGCCACTCCACTCAAATAATGCCCTCTATTCATTATTATAATCACATTCAATTTGCACTTGTATGCGTACTTAAATGTGTGCAATATAAAAGATGAAGAACAACGCACAGTTTCAGGCCAAAACAAGCAACAAATTGCACAGCCCAGCTATCTTTGTGCAAGATTTGTTTCAAAACGGTCATACGATAAAGGACACAAAAATAAATGACTAAGCCAACCACAATGACACTGCAACTATTTATGCTACATCTGTGCCAGTGGAAATTCAGAAGCCCTAATGTAATACACTGGTAAATACTAAGAAAGGTATGCCAAATTATGATTTTGGCACTCAGGGTAGAGTGGGGTGCTTCATTAAGATCATACATCCACCCACATTATAAAGCCTGTTTTATAGCCTGTTTAAAATGTCTGAATCAGAGGGCTCGCCCCATTCAAGATTCTATGTCTGGCTTTCCAATTTCCCCTGATGTGACGGCTGTTCTTCCCAGGGGATCAGCGCTAAAGGACGAACTGCCATGACGTTCATCGAAGTCTGCACACCCTTTTGCTTCAAAACTCAAGGCAGAGGCCTTGGTCTGACGGACGAATGATTACTAAGATACTGCCATGATTATTTCCCGATATAAATCAGCACGCAACTCTTTCCACCTCAGAATCTGTAGGATAAATTTAAACATAATGAGATTCTCCTGCAGATTTCTCACAGCTTTTTATGTTCATCTCTTGTAAGGTTTAAAGCTCAGTGCTGCGCAACCAACATTTGAGAGATGACTGCTTCAAGACTGGCTTTGAACGCATCCTCATCATTATTTCTCACGCACTGGATTTTCAACATGCAAACATACAACAAGCACTCAGAAACACAACTACTGTTTACTCACAGATTCCTGGCTCTTATCCTTTGCATCATACACAGTCAGCTTGACTAGTGTCTCCGGGCTAGCAGGATACTCTGAAGGGAAGGTCACCCCCGTCAGAAACAGCGGGTCTTTGTTCGCCTGTCAGAGAGAGGGACGACATAGAAACAGGGTGAGACTCTCCATGCGTGTTTATGTGTGTGCATGTGACAGTGTGTACCTTTATGCACATTTGTACTGCAATACACATGTTCATAAAAATCAGGAAGCGAAAGGGAGAAAGAGAGGGAGGGAGGCTCGGTGGGTAAATGAGCCAACAGCTGGGCTCACTCTGTCGTCCTCCTCCTCCAGGCGTTTCTCCTCACTCCTCTCACCTCGCCTGCTGCCTCTCCTGGGCACACAAAAGGAGTAGATAGAGCTCTCCCTGGTGGGTCTACCTGGAGCTCTGGCATAAGTACAGTCTCCTAACTTAGACTGCAGGCCAGGAGCAATAAATGTTGACAGGTAGGTTGGCACAGTGGCAGGGTGGCAATGGGATTAAACCAGTGCTCACAGCAGGCAGTGTTGGGTCTTCAAACATATCACGGAACTGCACTGCAGTCACAAATATTCACTCACAACTTTCCCGAAATCACAATACCCAGTCATCACTTTCAACTCAGAAGCCTTTTGAATTGCAGGGTTTGTTTTGCCATGGCCTGCAGAAGCCTTGCTTTCATTACACTGTAAAAAATGTCCAACTTAACAAGAGTGTTATACACATTTACTCTGATTAAAAATCCTCTGTAAGACCTCTGCAGTGTCAGTGGAGTGAGGACTGTGAATATGTAACTTGTTTCACCTGTTAGGAGGAATTTCCTTAAACAGAGAGCATCATAAAATAAAGCAAGTTTCTCTAGTAAAGTAATATACTTTGTTCCAACAATGCTCCAAAGACACAGGAGATACTTGTTGTAACAAATTTGTTTTAAGAAAATTCAAAGTGTTTTATTTGCAAAGGAGTGAAGTGAAACTACATCAATTGGAGATTTGAAAAGATGTGTTAGGATTTTAAATTTGGTTGTGTTGTGGCGTCCTGAGAGATTCGGCAGACTCAAGTTCATACCTTAGCTCAATAGCCTTGAGTCAATCCAGCTCAGGAACCTTTTCAGGTCATCTCCCTCTCAATCATTCATTACTTTAAATTGAAACTGACACTGCACTGGGCAAAACGCCCCCCAGAATAAACTCTTGGAAATAAAGGATTTTTTTTTACAGTGTATTAAATCTGCAATAAACATAAAAGTACATTTTATTGCACCAGAAGCTGAGGGGCTTTTCTGAGAAGATTGTTTTGCCATTTGGGGGTTGACTATTTGAACCGATTCAAAGCGCTTTTTGTTTACACTGGAGACTTCCTCTTCCTCTGCTCTGCGCTGATGGGCGGCTGTAGAACGCAATCCTTTGGGACCTGTGTGGGGACAGGCTGGGGAGTGATAATGAGACTGACACAGACAGACTGGCAGACATGTATGAATACATGGTCACACCCTTGAGTTAAAAAAAAAAAAAAAAAAAAAAAAAAGCAAAGAAGCTAAGACTGGTTAGTATGGTTGAAATCAATAAATATAAATAAATACAATGGTAAACATTTTTGTAATATGATTTGTACGGCAAAATTGTATCGCAGACAAAATATAACTAACCCTAACCACTGCATTTAGTTGAATAAAACACATGTAAAACAACATTTTCAAATGAATTTGGACCACAAACTAATGCTACTGTTTTTGTAAAACGATGTATGATCAAAATGTGACTTCACTCAAAGACGAACAACAACACTGACTTTGCACAGACCTTAAAGCAGTTATTCACACATCAAGGCTACTGCAAAACAGCTAAGATGAAAAGTGACTACCAGCACACTAACTGCAAACCACAAACTTATTTAAATAGGCAATTATTTGAACCAAATCCAATCTTACTTAAATCAAAATGCCTTAAAGTGAAAAACACACCCTCTATTTTCCCACTTAAATGAATTTGTGGTTTAGTTTTGTCATTAATCACACATCTTAAACTAATGTGTTCAGGCCTTCTGATGCAGGCATACTACGTTTATTATTATTCATAGACAAAACAAATGCTAAATGAACAGTAAACCAGCACTGCAGCTCAGGTGAAACTGGCACACCAACAGGCCTCTAGTCTTTGCCTACAATAAGGGGTGTCAGAGGATTGGGAGCCAAAGCATGTAGCATCCTAAAAACAGCAGTGTACTTAACACACACACACACACACACACACACACACACACACACAAAGACAGAATTATGCGTCCGACTGCGTGCACACACTCATGGAGGGAACACACAGACCCACCTCCTCACCACACCACTAACCCCACTGATCCTTCAGAAATCTTCCATGCGCTGACGGAGGGGAAATAAAATGAGTCTATTGCTTCTTGTTTCAGCCTCTGTAGACTAAGTAATACCAGTCTTGATGCCTGGTGCCATTTTGCCGCCCAACCATGAAGCTTTGCGGTTTGTGTACACCAACATCCTAAGCACACAGCCCGATTCAGCACAGATGATACAGACACAAGGGAAACAGTGCACTGCTCTGAGCTCAGTGTAAATCTGGATATGTATCACTACTGTACCCCGACAAAAACACAGACAGAGCCATTGTACTCAAGAATGTGCAGGTACACACACACACACACACACACGCATAACTCCCTACACCTCCCTCACTGGCACACTGAATAGGCCTCATTCAGACTTACCAGCATGCTTGGCAGCCTCAACTGCGGCTGAATCTTCTTAGCGCTACTGATGGGCTGAGATGAGCTAAAGTGGTAAGCCTGTCTCCATTTACACAGAGAAGTAAGCCAGTCTGTCATACAAGTGGTCAACATATGCTATGGGAGACAGCTGCCCCGCTCTTGTCTTTTTGTCCATTTGTGTGGCAAACCTCTGTGGAATGGGCAATTTAGGCTATTAGAGTGTGTGTGTGTGTGTGTGTGTGTGTGTGTGTGTGTGTGTGTGTGTTTGTGTGTGATTGGGTTAGGGGGGGGGAGTACAAGTATTCTGGCTTGAAGCGCCCTACACTGGAGGGTTTTTTCCCTCCCTTGACCACTCATAATTACACAGACACACACAGACTAGACTTTTTGGACTTGCTCCAGGCAGGGGGTTCTTCGCTTGACTAGCAGGACATCAAAGGCTGTTTCATCCCTTGGCTTTGCGTGACGTCAAATCCCCTTGAGTACCCCGACTCCTGGACCCACTGCCTATGTTTAAGGAATGGGATTTTCCTATGAGATACTAGATACCGTTTTTTGTGTTGCCAGCTTCAAATACAACAACTCGTGTTAGATGTTTTTTATTGTATTTGATAGAGATTTAGACGGCTTTAGAGTTACTACTTAAGTTGTCACTGATTCTGTTTTACCAACAGTAGATTAAGATACAGCACCCGCACTGAGACATACACTCACTCGGTGGAGATAAAAAGGGTCGGCCTTTTGTGGAAATATGGCACTGTGTCCTAGTTCCATATCATACAGAGTATAAATACCACTGAGTAGAAAACTATGAACTATGAACTAGAAAACTAGGTTTGATAAATTAGTATTGTACTTTTTTGTACTGATACAGGGCTCAAAGCTAACTTTTACAAGTTATTGACAGACTGGCATCAGCTGGTAGTATCTGAAACTATGGAAATTATTATTATTTAGCTGCCTTATATTAAGAGTAATGATGAAACTTTGCAGTTATGAAACTTTGACATAAAATAATGTTTAACTAGTCTTACGAATGTTGAAGAGGTTGTAATTTCATCAGTAATATCTATTTTATATTGCTGTGATTCATTGCAACGCAATGATACAAGGAGCCAACAAGAGCTCAATAAGACCCAAGTTTCAGGAAAATGTGACCCTGTTTCAACTCAGAGCCAGTTATGATCCTCCTCCTAAGCTGACTTACAGGATTCAGCTCTCTTGTGTTTGTGGTTGGTCTGTATGGCTTCTGTGACAATGCCTCAGTTTAGTCTCTTTATATTTGGTAACAATTGCTGGCATGACTGTGGCAAAGATCGCTACTGCAGGGAACATTTTAGATTCCTCTGTTAGCTCAGGGGGCAGCCAGTGAGTAGGCTACTAACATTAACAGCAATCACTACACAGTTCATTCTGTTTTCTTGTTCTAAGTGATGATAATAATGATAAAATACCTGAAGTTGTCTTTCATGCCTGGAAGCATCCCACGGGAGATGTTGGTCTGATTATTTTGGCGTGCATGTTTTGCTGTGTGTTGCCAATTTCTCAAAATGTTTGCCAAAGGAAGCCTGATTAAGATTACTGATGAGCCCTGTACTAGAAAATAAAACAAGACCGGCACCAACCACTATTGGCAGATTTGACAGATGCCCAATCAGACCCTCAAAGTCACACAATCATCAAAAAAATAGTCACATTTCTTATTTTAATACTTCAAGATTAAACATAAAAAGGCTTTACTTACTGTATGTGAACAGAGTTAAGCATTTTTTATGACAGAGCTGACTGAACAATGATTTGAATAAAAGTTTGAACTTAGATCTAATGACTGATGATGGTTTAGTTTTGTTGTCAGTTAGCATTACATAGAAAGTTACTGAACTCAGTGCTCTGTCAGGAGAAGACGGGATGATTATTTAGATTAACTTTTCCTTCATCTAGAGAGAAAACTACCCAAATGGTACAAGATGTAGGCCAAATTATTATAAGCTGCCAAAAAACAATTTTTACCTGCCCAATTAGGCAACACAGGCACAAGTAGACAGGCTTTTTTGGCTGAGTCTTTTTTACCTTCTTTTCTATTTTTGATAAATGCAAAAAAAAAAAACAAACTGCCAACTTCAGATTTTAAAATTTCTCCACCAAGTGAATATTTTTCTGAGAATCTGTTACTTTATGTTCTTGATTTCCATGTTCAGCAGAGGTTGTCGCAGAGCCATCTTCATTTCTCACAGCAGTAAATAGCTAACTTGTTTCTGCTGTGTGCAATATGGAAAACTGACGCTGTATTAAATCTAAAAATGTTGTTTCATATTTTGGTGCAGCAGCTGTTGGTAATTTATGATATATTCTGAGGCACTCTGTACTTGAAAGACTTGAAAGTTATGTGCTAAGCACTGTTGTTACCTTCATTTGACATATTCTGTAAAACTTTGACCTTTTTAATAAATAACACCCGATTAGATAATGTCTTTAAAGCAAGAAGTAGGGTACAGATCCAACATGATTAAACACTATCCTGTTCTTTTTATCTGACCCTGGTCTTGTGATTCATGAGTAAGACTAGAGGTGGCTACATAGCAGCTGCATGCTCCATCATTTATCTTCTAAATTAAACCCTTATATCATATACCATGGCTTCCTGATAACACGCCTATCACATGAGCAGGACTAATGCCAAAGCTTTCATGCAGCCAAGACTCCAACCGTTGTCCAGCAAAGCCGACGGCAGCTGTTGAGAGCTGGCATCCGAGGAATGTGACAAACAGGAGAAACACAAGTGGCAGTTGGGCTTTCTTCACATTCATGCAACACACACAGTGGGGTTCCCCCAGTACATGCATATACATAAACACACACACACACACACATACACACACACACACACACACAGGTCCTCCTGTGGCCACACAGGTTAATGAACATCTGTTGTCCTGCATGTTGGATGACAATGTATGAGTGGGAAATCCTACTGGTTACCATTGTCCTGACAAGTAACCTCTAGTCCCCTAGACAGCACAGCAACACTTCATTCAAAGAGGATTTCAAAGTCACATTGATTCTTTTTCAATGTTGTTCTACTTCTGAGTGAAAATAACACCAATATCACTGATGTGAATGATTTGATTTCTGTGCTAAAGTGCTAAATATACTGGTGTATGCAATAGCAGGGATCATAACTTTTATTACACTATTCAGACTAATAAAATGAATATATGGCAGAGCAAACTCCTCAGACCATCTTAAACACCTCTTATAAGGCTGCAAACCTCTCTTTTATACCAGACCTGTAAACTCACGCAGAATGTGCACATACCCTGGTTTTGTGAAGTCGAAAGCAGTCCATATCCTCGGCTCCAAATCCTGAACACTACAGCCATGAAATCTAAACTCCAGCGGCACTCCGAGTGTCTGCAGAGCTGGCTGAGCCAGCATACAGTATCCTACCACATCCTGTGTTTCTGCACACACATGCTCAAACACACACACTCACACACACACACACACACAGACACTGCTGTTCCCTTGTCACGACTGAGGGGAAAAGCGGTTCAAATGCAGTCTTTGAAAGAGACGGTTATGCTAATTTAGCTTTACTGGATTAGCAGGAAAATAATGTGCGTCAGGAAACTTTTCCCTCATGTGAGGAGAGAAAAAAAATGTGTGTGTGTGTGTGTGAACATGTGTGTAAGTGGGTGTTCCATAGTGGGACAGGGGGCAGCTGCTGCTGCCCAAAAAAACACTTGTGTGCCTGTTGCCTTGGTAACAGCACTGTCACGCTGGAGGTAATAAAAGAACCATTTAAAGAAGTCAAAGAGCAAAAAAACACTTTCACGCCCACACAATTAAGCCCACAAACACATACTGTACATGCTGAGAAATGACACTAATTTAGAGTCACACACCAACTCCTTCAGATGTCTGGACTGTCACAGGAAATAGAAGGTTAGTTCTCATTGTCTGTTCCAGTTCAGCGAGTCAGATGAGGGGGGGAAAAAATGGTTGAGGAAAAGGAGGGCAGACAGAGATGGAGAGAACACCAAGCAAGACCCAGTGACCCAGAGACACAGCAAAACAACATCATCAAAGGTCGGTGAGAGGCAGAGAGGGAGAGAGAGAGGATGGTGTGCCGTGTGTATATGTGTGTGTGGCCTTACCTCCACTATCTCTGTACAGGTATGAGAGACGAGGTGCTGCTTGTGGGGATCTATGACAGCCACCTGGACCAAAGCATTGGGCTTCCTGTCTCTGCCTGAGGCCACCAGATCATTACAGGCTACAGAGAGGGAGAGAGAGAGAGAGAGAGAGAGAGAGAGAGAGAGAGACGATGGAAGGAGGAGAAGATGGAGAGAGCAGGGAGGAGATGAGAGGGGGAGATAATCTTTAACGATAGACACATAAGTGACACAGATCACATGGCACTGGGTCACGAATGGAGGATGTGACAATAAATGACAGAAACGCTGTGAATAAACATGGGAGAAGAAAACTGCTAAGGTTGAGGATTTATAAATATCTCCTGTCAAATTAGATGACACATGTCAAAGCATTAAAGAGCCACAAAGGAACAAAGTAGTTAAATATACTGTCCTCGGTATCTGAGGCTTCACCTCAAAACACAATAAAAGTTTGAGCAAATAAATGAAATATATATATACACACATTGAGATACAGAATTGTTGCCTCAGCAGTTGATTAAAATGGCAGCAAAGCAAGTAGAATTCCTTCTGGCAGTGAGATATCAGTTTTATTAGGGGCTTTCATTTCGGACAACAAAAGCAGCTTGTCACTCAGCCCGGCTGGCTTCCAAGGACAGGAACAGACTTTGCAACCCACAATTCCTTTATAGGAAACCGATGCTTCCTGGTTACGAATAGAAACTCCCCCGTAACAAGATAACACTCTCTTATCCCATTAAAGCTAAACTGATGCATCTTTCTTTGTTATCTCTTTGGTCAAGCCAGACATACAGTATTAAAGTTGCACTTTGGACTGAATCAAACGGCAACAAGACAGCAGCAGCAGCTTGATTTGTCTTTTTAACCTTTCAAAACGCGCGTGTGTGTAACCCACGTGTAACCTTGTGCAAGAAAAATGCTTATGACTGTGGTTAGTTTGTCAAAACAAGTTTAAGATGCAACTCTTTTGTTTACTGTCTACCTCAGATGGAAGGCCGATAAAAACATCCTGCCTGATACCCAGTAAATTACACCATATGGCTCTGAATTTATGTATTAATGAACATTTGTATACACTTGAGTACAGTAATGACAAATTTGTGTTCAGCAGCCTCCTTGGATCTGGTCCAAGAGCTGCATTTTATCTACCCTGCACAATTCTGGCATGTAAACAGCAATTGATCCACTCGCAATGCCCGGTCAGTTTCACACATTACTCTGCAAAAAAAGTCTGGATAATATCACTCAGTGGGTGAAATTCTATTTAAAAAAAAAAAAAAAAAAAAAGCAAGGGTAGATGATTGCTTCTTTGTGTGCAGCTCCATCTTCCCAGGCATGATTTTAATGTTTAAGCAACTGAACAGCAACTAGAGATGAAAGGGGCTTTTTAAAAAGGGCCGAGAGGCCAGTATTAGTAAGCTGGCAAAAGAAACGGTGGGTTCAGTAGCAGGGCATCGAATGCTCTGACATATATACACCTTCCTTTTCAGGTTTATCTCAATGTGTCTAATGTTTTCAGTGAAGAGCAGAGGAAATGTACATGGCAAGGTGTATAATTGTGCCTTATTGTTGGGTGTTCAGCACGAGGCTTTCTTTGTGTACACATATGCACAAACCCCCAGGGATATTCACCTATTGTAAAATAAAGATGGAACCAAACATTTCCCTGCCGCACTGCAATGCTGATAGTGCTGTCAAGGTGACTGTCTTTTGGCTTTTTGTCTTTTTTTTAAGAAAAGCAAAACAAACAAACCAGGGATTTAATGAGCATTTGTCACCCACTTGCATGCAAGAAAGCATATGAATGAAAAGGTGAAGCTTTCAGCATACAAAATTCAAAGCATTTTTTTTCCTCTAACCTATGATTTTATTAGTCCTTTTCAATCTACCTAACATGAAACTGAATGCACTTCAAATACTGCAGAGAAATGTGTGGTTGAAGGTTGACTGACAGTGTAAAATATGAAATGGTTTGTTTAAAGAGAGGGCTTGTATAAATATACTGACAGCAGTGAAATTCTGTTACGCACAGACTAAGAAAACCAATTTTATTAAACTAAAACTTAATATCTATTTCTGAGAATCACAATATTCTCAACAGTGGTTTGTATTACAAGACAACCATAGCAACAAATCTTATGCTTCACACTACATTAACAGTAAACTAATTGGTAAAGCAAACATAACATGGATTAGGCTGACAACATACAAGCTGGTTGACATTTACCACACACCATTCCTTTTAGCTTTGATATTTGATTAAGGGTTCAGCATGATAACACATAATGAGGTGTCCTGATGTCACACAATACCTCAATCTACCTGCCATTGATTGTTCACTAAGCCCCACAGTCCTGGTTACTGTTGCCATGCCTGTCAAGCTTTCCATTGCAGCTCAGTGTGCATGCGGCCGACAATGACAACAGTGGTAGATTTATCAAAAGTATAAAGCAGCATTGTACTACATGTCACAAAGTTCTTTAACTATGCTGTAAAGCAGACAAAACATTGAGATTTCCCTTATAACCTTGCAAATGAATTTCCAAAACAGAAGCAGGTGTACAGCTATTGTTTGTAGACTATAGATGGAATTTAGTATTGAGATAAGCATATGTAATGAGGAGTTTACCTCAGAAGTATTGACCAGACATGGGTGAGCTTAAGAATCTAAATGTGCTGCTCTGACATCAAGTTAAAGAAGAGGTTCACATTCACACGTCTTAACAATATTGGTTTCTTCCTCTTGTCCGTGCGGGCCTTGAATAAATCCCTTCTTAAATTGATTCCAATGGAAGTGATTAGTCAAAAGTTCCTGCTGTTTCCTTGCTGAGTCACAGCTGAGGGATAGAAACATTAAGCAGAAATTTGGTATCTAAAAGACCACAACTTTAGGAGATAGCCTCCTGATTTGTTTAAGTCCTGCCTGCTGAATACTCATTAGCTTCAGCTGAACTTTAGATTTTTTGCACGGAGCAGGGAGAGTGGACTTTGTCCCCCATCACCTACCAGTCACTTAAAGAACGTATAGACTGCAAATTAATCCTGCAAACAGCGATCCATTTCAGTGTAAATGTGAACATGTCCGTATCTTTTCAAGCACTCATAATTTTCTGTATTTAAATCCTGCCTAAGAAATGTTTGTCATAGACTGCAATCCTTTCTATTCTGTCATATTTGTTTTGTTGGCAAAAAAAAGCATAGATGACAAAAATCCAAAAGGTATTTTGTCTGAGGTCTTTTGAGAAATACATCATGTATCTCTTTCTAAGAGAGACATATCCAATAATAACATCAGTGAGTGGTTAAAAAAGAAAGTGATCGACACAAATATTTCATACAACAAACAAAAGTATAAATAACACACAGATAAAAGGTTTGGGTTTTAGTTCCTAAATTATGATTAAAAAGGATGATTTATGATGAATTGAACCTGAATAAACATCAAACATATATAAACAAGTCAAGAGGTCATCGATGAATATGAGACCAAATAACTATGTTCACTAAACTAGATACAAAATGAAGTCTGAAAGGACTGGCTGATGGACATTGATAAAAAAAAAATTCCCATCTATTACATTCATACCATGACATCAATTCTGAAACAGACTTTTTGACTCCATTAGAGTAAATCCCATTTGCTAATTTCTCCAAATCTCCAGGGTATGCCTCATCATGAGACCCACTTAAGAGTATTCAAAATACAACATCTAATTTTGTACTATTAAACTGTAACTTGCTTTATTCGAGCCAACAACTCCATCTGTACATTCTTGAGCTGACACACTTAGAGTTTTGTCTGAGAATTGAAGAAGAAGAGTCTGTGAGCAGGGGCCACATCACAGCAGGAGAGCACAGAATGAATCACAGAGGGAATAACTTGGTCTAAATGCACTTCAGTGCATGTAGCCATTACAAGGCGAACCTTAAAGTGTGTATTACTGATGCTGTTCTGCTACTGATATAAAAAGAGAGGAACGCTGCTGGAAGAAAACTATTTGTTAACCAGACTAGACTGGTTCAGATATTGTAGCTTTATATATTTTATGGATTTATTGTCTGTATAAGCAATTTTTACAGCAAAAATAAAAATACTGTAAACATTCTGGTCCATTAGATATGACATCTATGGTAGATCAGGGATTTCTAAAACAAGATTGAAAACCCTTGGATAATTTTAATAGTGGCCATCTAATCTATATGAATTTACCTTGGCTCCCCAGGCTATAATGTAGCATGACTGCGCCTTGTAAGATTTAAAACCACTCTGAGTCGTCAGAACTGGGATTAGGGAGCATTGATCTACATCTCCACGTTTTTCCACAAAACCAGCGGAGGTAATGAAAGATAATGCATAAAACGTGAATATGGCTGACGTGATCTGGGTTCTTATTTTTTTGTAAGCATGGATGTATGTGTACATATCTTGTATTTCATGTTTAACAAGCGAGTGATATTAGTAGCAATAAAGCCACTGATAATGGCTGGATTTATATAGATCATCCAAGGATTTCTATGCCTTGTTGGTTTCTGTACACATTTGAGAGTCATATGCACGTCTGAGAAGTAGACAAATGTTTTGTCCTGTTTTACAGCAATGTTCAGTTTTATTTTTACCCAGTAACATTACAACAATCTTACTACAGCTCGTAGTGTGTGTGAGAAAGGAAACCTTGGAAGCGCTCAAACTGCAAGCTGACCAACATTTCCTCAAATGCTAGAAATCTACAGTAGTCAAACTGTCCAAGAGCCAGATAGTTGAACATTCTGGTGATAAATCAAGTATCACAATGCCCCTCAAATTTACCCCAGTTCTAAGATTAATCAGAGGTGATCAACTTGGGGGTTAAAGTCAGGCTTTATGCATAGACTAATAGCTTGGACAACTGACTTGGGGACGTGTTGGAGATTACACAGCTGTCACAGAAGAAGAATGTTTGCTTTTTTAATCCCTCAATAGGGAAAAATTTTCACTCAATCTTTACTCATATAGGCGCAAAATACAACCACACATACAAACAAACGGCTTGCAAATGTTAGAGAGGTTGGAGTGATAGGCAGCTACATAGCGGAGCCTTGGGAGCAATTAGCGGTTCAGAGACTTGCTCAAGGACAGTGCCCAGGAGGTGAACTAGCACCACTCTAGCAACCAGTCCACACTCTATGCTGTTGTCCATGCTGGACTTGAACTGGCCACCCTCTAGATCCTAAGCTAGATCTCTATGGACTGAATTACTGTTACCCTATTATTGGGAAAAGGCTAAACGACCAAGTTGTACAAACAGCTTGAAGTAGAGCTCATGTTCTGATTCCACATTCCCTTTTTCTCTTCAAGATCCTGGTGCTGGGTCTTTTGGACTCACATTAAAGGATGTCTAACATTTGCTTATGCAGGAAGAAGGCTGAAGCAGCAGTTTATGTGCAGGCATAAAAACAAAACAAAGTCATGCAAAAATATGTTCATAAACAGCATCCGTGTGCTGGGATTGGGGGTGTTTAACCGTTTATAGACCTGCATAGATATTCATGCAGACACATACAGTGCCCATACAGTAATCGCCTGAGGCCACAAAGGTTTTTAAAGACCTCAATCTTCTTTCTTTCAGTCTGTTTCATCATATCATCACCTCTCCAATCGCTCTCCATTTGTCTAAATTATACTGGCTCTCTTTTCTTGACATGATTCTAACATTATTTTCTGTTTTGGCTTCCCAGCACTCACATACAGACAAGGCCTAAGATTGGGACACTGCAGATAAGCTGCTGACTGTCCCTATCAGTCTCCTCAGGGGACGTATATTTGACTGGCCTGAGGGATCTTCCCTACGCCGTCGCACAGTTAACCACAGGCAGACTGGTGATTGAAATGGGACTGGGTGCCCAACCATGCATTGCCAGGCTGGCTCTCTTACAGGGATATGACACTTCGACTGACCCTCTAAGGTCAGAGCTATTATGATGCTGGGTGGGGGTGGCAGGAAAGGGAAATAAAGAGGGCAAGAGAGGGAAAGGACACGGGAGTCCCTTAGAGAGACATTTAGAGTTTGAGGAAGGAAGCCTGAGTGAGAAGGGAGATAATGAGGGAGTGACATGGAAGGAGGAAAAAGGAGAATGGCCTATTAAAGTGAAGGAGATTCAAATAATGGATTGAAGAGCAGGTAAAGTGTGAGTGCCCAAATTTAAAGTGCCTTAAAGAACATTATATTTGTAGATTTTGTGGTCATTTATTAGTGAATTACCTGCCTTAGCTTTGGTGAAAATCAATTTAACAATGGCGTGGCTTGCAATTTTAGTCAAGTGACTCAACGACCAAAGTATACTGAGACTGATTCCTAAATTACCATAACAATTGAGCAATTGGAGTAATAATGTTTGCCCATCCTTGGAGGCTTCAATTACTATGCTGTATTTATTTTGTGTGATTGGAATATGCTGAGCTCTTTCAAGATGAATTTGCTGGAAATGAGTTTTAATGCAGTGGGCCTCTGAGACCCCACAATGAATCTAAATTCCATTTAATCGTGAGGGGAGCCCTGGGAGTTGCCACAGGAGACGAGAATATATGCTCATCTCCAGAAGACGCTTCATTCATCATGATAATTATTTCAATGCTTCAATTAATTTGACAACATTATTTGCATGTGCCGCCATTTTGCACACCTGTTTGCCAGCGGGTCTGGGGAAAGCTGAGAGAAAACTGGGGCTGTCGTGTTGTGATAAATGTGTCCTTCACCTGCTGCACAGATTGACAAGCGCATGATGTTAAATCTGACTCTAAAACACTCTAATATGATGCCTGCAATGCGCCGTCTTGCATGTGAAGAGAGCCTCAAGTTTGAAATGAATCATGTATAACTCAGTGCATTTGTAAAGCTGCCATTCAAATTTGCACCTGTTACTTCTGGATATTCATACAAAAAAATACAATTTACAAGAGAAATGAAAATTACTTTTGAATATTGACTATGTATTTTTAAACCTTCTGTCTCGTAACACTCAGCTCAAACACTGCTGAGAGAGTATAATAAATTCACTTTGAAAAACATCTTTTTAAAATCCAACATGAAAACGAACAAAAGACTTCTGTGAAAGTCTTCTTAGAAAAAAAAGTCAGCTTTTGCCTTCACTATGATTAATCACGGCATGGCACTGACCTAAAACTCAACATGTCACTCACATGTCAGTCACACGGACACTCTAATAAAGGAATACAAAATTTAAAGGAAAACTGAAATACAATATGGTGCTAAGTTCATGTCTGTGCAGACATTAGTGTCTGAATGTGAACTCTCTATACAAGGCTGCATCTCATTGTGTTCAGATTGTGAAAGAAGCAGGGACACATCTGTGTTCCCCTGAAAGCAAACTAAGTGCAAGTTGTTGAAGTAAAGCCGTACTTTAGGGTCACAACAAGATAAATAATTAAACATTCATTTATTCATTTATCACTATTTTTCATCTAGTGGCTGATAAAAGATATATAAATGGAATATGTCTCCTGCAGACTGTCTGCACTAAGGCACAGAGGTCTCCAATTTAAATTGGTTGGTATTTTAAGTGACAGAAATGCGCACATCATTTAAATTTCTCCATTGAGCTTGTTTGTTTCTATCTTACATTTTCAGCGATTCTTCACATCAGGTTTTATGACAGTGTCAAAACAGAGGTAAACACCAACGCACACAAATATCCTCATTATTTTTGGTTTGAAAACTAAGTCCAAAGCTGCAGCAGTGAAAAAAAAGGCAAGTGATATAAACAGTCTTAGTAAGAAGAAGAAGAAGGAGAAGTAAGAAGAAAATGTTTCTCATTCTGTGTCAGTTTGCTATTAAATGCTAATATTATAAGCTTTGATCGATGACTTTGAAATTCACCTGGCTAATTTTTTGGTATGATCACAGCAAAGATGTTCTGCAGTATGTATAAGTAAGTATTTGTGATTTTGTTTGTTCAAGGTAGTCCAGTGAATTCCTATTGCACTTACCTACGGCTGAGGCCACACCAAATCCACACAAATCAGAATAATCAAAATCAGAGCTGACTCTTCTTAGTCTGTAGTTTCGCTTCTTTCAAACTCTGCAGCTATCTGTTTAATATTTGAAGCCCAAGCGAGGCTAGGATAACCCTGATGACATCTTCAGGATTATGATGTCAAAACCTTTAAAAGCTTGCTCTTTTGTCACAGAACACATTAAACAGCTGTTTTCATAGTCTGAGCGGTACTCCACAGCAAAATCGATGGTGCCCCTTTAATCATTACCATCTAAGCACATCCTTATTTTCTTAACTACCATGTTTGTCTTCAGTGATATAATTAAATGTTAATTAGCTGCAAAGTTAATTGCAGAAGTTGGACACCACCCTTATAAACAACCACACACAAACACGGGGACATGTCACACAATTAACAATGAACAAATACGCCCTGTACTCAGTATACATTTTTTTTCACCTCTGTGGAGTGTGGGGCAGCGGCAGTTCATTCAGAAAGTTTTAACAGGGACTTAAAAAGGGAAGCACAGCACACCCAAATCTCCTCAAACCACTGCATTGCCCTCCAATACACAAAGGAGTTTTCTTTAAAGTTCTGTTGCTTATCTATGAAGCAGTGAACAGGAGTGCTCCACAATGTGTCTTCAACTTGCTTGAAAGCTACAACTCAGCCAGACCCCTTCAGTCTGCTGGCACCAGACTATTCTGAGGGTCAACTGAAAGTCTGGTGAAGCTGCCTTTGGTGTTCTGCTAGTTGCTGAGATTTACTCCGACTGTCACTTCTCTCAAAAGCAGTCTTGAAACATTTCTTTTATCTGTTTCCTTTCAATCATTATTATTGCATCTTAGCCACTGACTTTGTTTGTGAGGGCTGTCAGATTCCGGTTCAGATTCTTTCCTGTCTGCCTATTGTGACAGAGCCGTTTGTCAATGGTTCTCTTCTTTGTCATTAAGCATTTTCATTTAAAAATCACACTGAGCCTCCCACTGTGCTTGAAATTTGCTGCATGATTTAGGTTTTGTTTGCCTTTTTCAAGATCTACAACTACTGGGAAGTGGCTGGATAGCTGTTGCAGACCCCCCAAAGAGGCTAAGGCTATGGCATTAAGTAGAGGTGGCACTGGATGGAGGTAAAGAATTGCAAGAAGTATTGCAAGGAGTATTTTTTTCCTCTAAACCAGGCCTGGGCAATCTGTTCCACAAAGTTGGTTGGAACAAAAACCTGCAGCCACACCGGCCCTTTGTAGAACAGATTGCCCAGGTCTGCTCTAAACTGACTTTTACTTACCTCATTATGGATTACACTACACTATGAGATCTACTTCACTACTTTTAAAATAATAGTTTGCTACTGAGTAGGCCTTCAGCTGAGTTATATGCAAAGCTTTTGTCTGCATGTCTGTCATACCAAGGACACACGGGAGGCAGAAGGACCCTGAAACTTCACTTACTTCCTGCCAACTGGGCTCTTCAGACAGACACCATGGTGCAAAACACAATGCAGACTAATGAAACCCATGAACAAAAAATGCCGCAGCAGGCACAGGTTTGAGAGGTGAGCCCACTGACCAGAACAGCCCAGAAGTTTGGACTGAATATTTGAAGAAACAAATGGAGACAGATTAGACCTTGCCTTGGGAGAAATTTATAATAAATGCATGAATCCTATGCAGGTAAGCAACATTTGTAGCACGCACTTTAAGAAACAAAATTCATGCTTTATTTGTACATTTGTTTAAAAAAAAACAAACTTCATCAGTTTGATACATTCCTATTGTTAATTTATCAGAGATATGAGCTCTGTTGTCTTCATGATCTCCCCTTTTAACTGTCAGTCATCAACAGTCAAAAAGTAACTAATAATCCAAAATAAATACTATTTTTGAGAAAAATACTTTGTACTTTAAGTATTTTAACACTAATAGTTTCACATTTAATTGAGTAATACTTCAGTAATGTACTAATACAGTACTACTACATTACTCTTTAGACCACTGTTAATGAATTTAGTGCCATTCAATCCATTAAAAAAACAAAAATGATACAACATTTGAGTAACATAGTATTTAAACATCTCACCTTTGCAGACCTTAAAATAAATTAAACTTCTGCATTTCTTTTATGAAAAAACAATAAATATTAGATATAAAATATGCACATATTTTGTAAAAAAAAACAAACATACTGAATACCGCTATTAAGGGTTTGATGAAAAGTTCGACAGGTGTACTGTGCACTGGGCACACACGAGCACACATTCAACCATGGCAATTTAGGGAGAAACACGGTACTGCTCTCTGCCAGCTGTCAGCTCTATTTCCCACCATGACAGATAATTTACATTCAAATAGTCTTTCTACTCAAGTGCAAACCCTAAAGCTACAGTATCATTTGAGTATAAATTCAAATAGAATGAACATTTAGAGACCAAAGCAAGCATTACAAAGGCTTTATTTGATTTTTTCTTTTTTTTTTTTGCGCTGAATATATTGTGATGCTTGAATCTACTGTATGTGCGCATACATACACTTGTGTGAGCACGTGCATGTTTTCAGGATTATGACTCTCCTATTGAGCCCCACACAGTCGCTATACAAATGAACTCTGATCACATGTCGTTATGGCTCACTGTAATTTTGCCCTCTACATAACGGCAATGGAGCTATCGGGAGTGTTAAGAATCATGAGGCATCAACATGCGGCTGTAACACGCTGAAAACCGTTTTAATGGTCATATGCTGAGCTCTGTCCAGGCCAGGAGGTCATTAAGTGACACAAGGGAGGATGTTGTCTAATGATCATCTTTCCTCATAGTATGAGAAACTGTAGCCTAGACTACAGCATCTGTACTCAGTTATTCTTTAGTTTATTGTGAACAGTGGGGAGCCTTTGTTGCAGTTGCCTCAAAAGATAAAAACAAGGGAGCCAAAATGGCAGTCTTTGATGCTGTCAATCTCATCTGTCAAATACCATAGGAATAATATTTCTGTTCGGATTTTCGCTTTAGGAAACTTGACCTGAGACACAATGAATTGTCTAGAAATAGAATTCCAACATCTCGGCAGCATAAAAAATGAATGAGGCCATCTCGACGAAAAGTTCAAAAGGAACCTCTCGCCATTCTGTCTAATGGTTTCTCTGCGCCTTTTTCGTGCCGTCCCTTTTAACCACACTTGCGTTGTGTGCATGTGTCAGAACTGAGCAAAGATTAAGGATGTCTGCTGACATGCCACTAATTCTGACTGAGCTCTGCATTAGTGTAACTGTCAGTGAGTGATTGTCTATTGTGTTTACACCTCTTACATTTGGATCTATTTTAGGCCACAAACCTTTGCTGCGTTTCTGGGCCAGCGAAGAAGGATTTGACATGACTAAAAGTGTGCAGCCATGCAAGCGAGACCATATGTCCTTTATCTAATGTGCTTACAAGAATGCCAGGAAAGTATGAGATGGTACTCAGTGCTTCCCTGTAGTAAAATGACCCTTGAATCACAGAGTAAACACAGGACTTACCGAGGCTGAACTCCACCTGAGGCAGCTTGGGTGTTAGAATAACACCTGAGAGACAGAGAAAGGAAGATAGAGTGAAGTTGAGATAAAAGTAGAGGGGGTGGGAGATAAAGGTAAGGAAGAGGAACACATTAGAACAATGGAGGAAACAGAGAAATAACACAGTGAAAGTGAATCAGACTACTGCAGTTTTACTTCACTGAAGAATAAGATATAGGGCTACAACTGATGATTACTTCAATGCTCAATTAACCTTTTAATTACTTTAATTAATCTGTTAATCATTTAGTCTTAAAAAGTCATAAAACAGCGAAAGAGCCCAAGTTGTCATCTTGGAATAGCCTTTTATTTACAGGGAGAGACAAAGTGGAAAATCCTCACGTCTTGTTAGCAGTAAATTGTGAATATTTAGCATGCTTTCCTCCTAAAATGATTATTTATCAAAACTGTTGCTTATCACAATTAACCATTGGATTAATCAGCGAAATGTTTGAGACCTGAAGAAGTGTTCCTCTATTTTACATTAAAGGGAAAGAGGCCATGAACACGGAATATTAAGCAGAGTAAGGGGTTGAATTCTGATTCATTTTCACCAATGTGGCATCACTGTGGAGAGAAACAATTTTAATAAGCTAAAAAAAAAAAAAAAAGGAAAAAAAAAGATAGTATTTTAACATGCTAGCTGCAAGACAGGCTCCCAAAATGCCAAAAGGTGTAATGGTTCATTTCACATTATGCAAACACACTGCAATCTTTGTGTGCATCATAACAAGAGTTTCTGGGTATCCATTGTCCTTGAGGGCTGATGCCATAATGATGAGTCGAGGACTGACTGGTTGTATCATCTGTCACCAGCGCTGTCTCTCATTCATCACTTTCCCAGTCCGACACACAACCATTCAAATGCCAAACAGATGAAACACCTGCATGATGGTGCAACACGCAGAAGGGGCTCTAAACCACTAAATGCCATTTTCCTCTTTCTGGGGTGCTTGGACACAATTGGCCCCTCCAAGGCTCATCAACTCCACTAATGGGCCATGGATACTCTCTGCTTACTGATGTATGGGAGACACACGACTTTAGGTAATAGTCATTTTATATAATGAGGAGCCTTCACAAAGACTAAAAATGATTTACTTGTGTTTTATAATTACTTCAGTCACCACACTTTGTTGGCTTCTTTTCTATCAGTTTGTTTGTAACGCCTTTCATCAGAAAGCGTTTCTTCGGGCTCTTTGCAGAGAACAAGCATATTTAGATCCAACTAAACAACAATCATACGACAACATGATGCAACACTAAGGTAACAAGATTGCATATTCAAAAGACATAAAATCTATCCTGCCTATCCTGTGCCAACACCATGGAGCAAAACATCATCAAGGCACATACTGAGGAAACCTAGGGATGGGGCAAATAAAGCAGTCAAATCATCTGTATAATTGAGAGCTGTAAAACAGTTGTTTTTCTGAAATGTTCTCCTCACAAAGAAAAGACTATTTGGACTTTTATATCCATAGGAGCGTACCGCAGATATGCTAAGAGATACGACCCAGAAAATATATGCCTATAACTGACAATCCCCATGGGTAACGTCACAGTATCGAGAGTTATTTTAACTAAACTGTCAGTGAAAGTTCAGAGGTGCTCCTTTACAACATCAAAGATCTACTGTTCTGTATGTCTTCATGCTGTTTTCTTCCATCCTTCTATTCTAACGTGTCTAACTGTGAAAGTATAAGTTAACAATATGAAGTGAATTTTCTGACTCACTGACTTTTAGCTTTTTAGCGTATTTATCTCCGGTTATTACTCCCAAACAGTTCATGTCAAACGCGATCATAAGTGTGCTTTGTATATGTTAAATGACTTCCAAAAATGAGCAGCTTAGTCAAACCAACTCTTCAGAAGTTTCAGGTCTCTTTGGAGCGTTCATTTAAATTCATGCAAAACAAACAATGCTACAGGGATTGCTAATGAATAACAAGCATACTAAATTACAGAAATCATTAGCATTACCTGGTCCCCTCTGGAGAGTCACTTTGCCTGCTGAGGCCAAGAAAGCCCAATGCATAGCAATTTGTTTAAAAAAAGACACATGAAACTTGCAGTGCATATCTAAACTCGACAAATACGTTGACAAAAAAAATCTCAATTTGCTAGCGCTTTCTCAACTTTCAGTGAATCAGGCTTCGTCAGCTGCTGTACTTGTCAGGACATTTGAATAAACAGGCTTATGCAAACTTAGCGCAATATCTGTATACAAGTATAGCAAACGTCTAATTAATCAAGCGCAAACACACACACACACACACACACACACACACACACACACACACACACGTGTACGCACACGGTTACACAAATTATGTATGGAAATAAATTTTCTGTGTCGCCATCTAGTTTTCACATTACTCTCATCATCATCCCATTCCTCAGGGGTCATGTCTCATGTTGTCACCACTAAGGCTTCCTTGTGAGTGCTGATGAAACTTTAATAAGCTCGGGTGACATGCCGTGTGGTGGCAACAGAAAGCCCTTTAGCTAGGTGGGCTGAGACAGATCCAGCTGCTGGGTCTTGTCTCTGGTGCCATCATAAGGGACTGTCACTTGAACAGCCCAGTTACTTTGGAGGACTCCATCTGCGATAGACACCAATTTATCTCTAGTGGTAGAAAGCAGTGGGAAATGTCTACCATTGCAGAAATAATTGAATGCAGATAAGAAGTAAAGCTAAGTCTAGGTCTGATAGGGGTTGGGGATACTGATCATGAGACACACACGGATGGGGAAGCGACTAGATCTGCTTGATAGTGAAGCAGGAGATGTACTGCAGTTAAAGATGTCTGAATTTCAGAGCACAGCTTGCGAGTGTGTCAAGTATTTATAGAGGGATCATGCCAGATGCTTTGATTATAAGACAGGCAACACAGGTTATGTTGCATCTTTGAGAATGAATACAGACTACATGACATTTAACAGTGTTGCAGGGTAGCTCTGGAAACTGTTATTTCCATGTTCGCTGTGGCTCAGTATCCACAGTTATTAAAATCACGGACAAATGATGCGTATGCAACCTGAGGACAGAACACCTGTTATGTACACTGTGACATCATTTTTGTCTGCGAGCATTGAACACGCCGCATGTCATTAACCCCTCGGTGAAAATTAGGCTGACCAAAACAAATACACAAAGTCTGATTACAATAATTACCCATTACATGGGGAGAGGTCAACCACCTGTACTGTCCACCTCAATCACATCTCCTTTAGCATGAAGCTCACAGGTGATGCAGCTCCATTGTGTGGATAAATATGTGGAGAAAAGTGGAACAGGTGTGGTATTTAAAATCGATATCCGCTGGCATTATGAATATGGTAATAAGCTCAGCAAGGCGGCAGGCGGCAGGCAGGCAGGCAGGCGGCACATGCAGATGTAACTCCCAGAGGGGCCCAAAGCAAATGAGGTGTGCCCGCCCGCTATACTGCAGTTTCATCTGGCTCTAGAAATAACAGCACAGCCCCACTGTACCTCCAATCCATCACCCCCCTGTCTGCGGGTGGTATCAGTGGGGAAAAAGGCACGCTGAAGGGAGAGGAGAGGGTAATTTATTAGGATGTG
Organism: Protonibea diacanthus; assembly: GCA_028641955.1. Taxonomy (NCBI): domain Eukaryota; kingdom Metazoa; phylum Chordata; class Actinopteri; family Sciaenidae; genus Protonibea; species Protonibea diacanthus. Next base: position 8,093,859 of record CM053977.1, read on the forward strand.
AGCAGACTAGGTGATTTCTCTGGAATGACAAAGTTAATTAATGTACAGGGACTTAAATTGTCCGTCTTGCAGATGATCATTTAACCCTCTTCCCTTCTCATTGCCCTGCTTCCTCACCCACTGCACAGTGTGATAACCACTCACTGGCTTTTAGCAGATACCCTGAAAGGAGGAATGGAAGTGGGAAGTGTGGAGGAGTGCACACGGATTTCACATGGGATTGCTGCTTATTCCTGACTCCACAAAAAATAATTGTGGAAAAGCTCCAAAATACTGCCTGCCGCTGCGCCGGTCCCCGTCATATCCTACCGGCTCAACTAAGAAAATCAGGCAATTTCCAAAAAGAGCTCTGATAAACCCCCTCGCAGTGAGTACAGAACACACTCTTAATCACTCCTTCTTATCCTCTTCATGAATAGATATTACATGTAAGAGCCTGTGCATAAGAACGAATGCTGTATGTATATTTACTTTAGATTTTGACATGTTATTAATAAATTACTTATGTGGCTGGCTCACCGTGGGATTTGATATTTCGTGGAAATCATTGCCCATCTCTCCATACTCCACCAGCTCTACTCACCCTCTCTTCATACACACACTAATTGAAATGTTTCTTTCTTCTACTCCTTTTGTCCAGTCTCACCTTCCTACGTTCCTCTCTATTCTGTAGTCTAAATTGCCTAAAGAAACACCTGCACATCCTTTCTGATGATTCAGCCATCAGGCAGGCTAACATACCTCTAACTCGATTGATGTTTGCACAAACAGGCACCCTATTAGGACAAGTGGTGCTGAATGGGAGAGTGAGTTATCGTCACATTACTGCCCTGGGAGATTGAGAGGGGACAGATGGTTTTGTTGCCAGCATTTAATGAAGTGTTGTGAATCAGTTGGGTGTGCTGAGGAGGTCTTGACTGTCGCGTCGATGGGAGATGGAGTGTGAAGGGTTAACAAGTGCATGGAGTGACATTTTGCTCTACAATAGTTTTGGGGATGTCAAGCATTGCTCAAAGAAAAAGCCATCAATTATGTTGTGGCTTTTATTGAAAACACACACTCCCATATGCAAATTTTAATATAGTTAAATAGTTAAAATAAAATAATTTTATGCCTCGTGGTGGGGAGTTTGTAAAATGCCAATTCAGTCCCGCCGTAATAAGTACTGAGCAGCACCATGTTTGGTCCCACTTTTCTCTCCTGTCAAGGAGGAGGAGATAAACCATTTCACCTTGCGACTGATAATGCGGGGTTGTCAACCTGTCTTTCGTGCCAAACATGGTAATTATGTGCTTTGCTCTTCTCTTTTGTCTTCCAGGATGCTCAGGGAAAAGAAAACAGAGGTACAGTGAGGTGTTTGTCATTACACTCCCACACCTGTCAGATGTCATCTCCAAACTGTGAGTATGTGATTTTATAGTAGCGCATATCTAGGGTTCGCAATCAGGTCATAACTGTTGAGAGTATGTGCATGTGTGCGAGTGTGTGCATGTGTGTATTTATGTAAGGCTGTGCTGCTGTTTACACGTTTTGTTATTTGCTTTTGTGTGTGTGCTTACATGTGTGTAATTGTGCATGTAAGCTGGTTCAGTGTGTATCTGTGTGGTTTGAGGCAAAGGAGACAGAGCATCATGAATTGAGCTTTCATTCCTCTTTATACAGCTCCATTTACTTATCCCCATGGGGAAGATGATGGTGTTGAGCTTGCATGCCAAAGCAAATGCTTAGTGCTGCTGCATGCAGTGTCTGTCCTTTTGGTGAGCAAAGGTATTAAACTTGGAGTGCAGGCTTTTGTAGCAACACTGATATGGTTAATCTCTTTAGCATTCTCCTGTTGTGATGGGCACCGAGACATCTATTTTGCCTTTGCCAGTCCTCATTAGTGACAACACATTCGGGGTGTATGGAATATGACTGCAGTGGAGAAGCGTAGTACACAGATGCACACAGAAACACATAGACAGACATATGGAGGCACACACATGCGCAAACAGACATGTCAACAAACAGTGTTTTCCAAACTTTTCTCTGCAGAGTCACAAAATCAAATTTAATGTTGTAAGGCAGACTCGACCACATCCTGAGACAAAAATGATGTTTTTAATTCAGCCACGCTGCAAAAAACCGAACACTCTAATTGGCGACCTGCAGAAAGGCAGCCGCTAAGTTTTAAAAATCAATGGATGTCTGGAATAATTTGCAGAGACACTTTAAGGTATCAACATGGTATCGCTCCACAAAAATGTACAAAAATTCATTACAACTCCGGCATGAACTGGCTGGAAGGCAGATTGTGCTCATTTTCATTTTCAGGAATCACCTGTAAACACTTTATGTAAATGACATGTATAATTAACTCTCTTTTGTAAATATTGCAGCAATATGACCCTGAGGCGTGAGTTCATCTAGATATCATAATAAAACATAATTAAGTCACTTGATTATTGATCATTTAAAATTGTTCCCCTCTCTCACCGGTACCTCCACCCTTTGCTCACTCTCTCCTCTCTCTCCCGAACATAGGGAGAAAGAACTGATGCAAGCACACATAGAGGGAAAATAAGCAAAAACTAGACATCCTTGGGACACATAGTAGGATACTGTACATCGATTGTGATAGCACACAAGGTGTCACAGAGTTTAACTCTATAAAGGACAGAGGAGAGAACTAGAGGAGACAGACAGACAGCACAGTGCAGTCAGCTCACCAGCAGCGGTCAGTCCTTCAGGGTTGGCACTCAGCTCCTTCATGTCAACCGTGCAGTGTCCCAGGTGTTGGGTGCCGTCCTCCATCTGTCCAGCTTGCCCCTCAGTTCTCCTTCTCGCTCCTCCACCTCCTCTCCCACCTCCTCCACGAAACACCACAGTCCAGTCCAGTTCCCCGGTTCACACGCAGCCTGCCAAGCAGAAAAGCTGTCACAAAGATAGCAATCCGCTCGCCTCGCTTTCTTGCTGCCTCACAGCGCGCTCTCTGGCAGCATTAAAGATGCCTTACAGAGGAGAGGGACAGTCGAGGGACCTGGAGCAGCGGCGGGAGGGAGAGAGAGAGAGAGAGAGAGAGAGGGTGAGCAGGAGAGAGGGGAAGGGAAGGGAGGAGTGATGAGGGAGTGAGACTCAGAATGAAAGAGAAAGCAGGACAGAATTGATGTTATGTGCGATACACAGCTCTATCCATCAATCTTGTGCTGTCAGTGGGGCACCTAGACCAGACTGCACAGTGAAACACAGTCAGAGAGACACAACTCTGCGCCTCTCTTTCTCCCTCTTTCCTTTTCTGCTCTCACTGCGCCGCCAATGCTGCATCCAGACATGGCAGCAGGGGTCCCTCTGATTTCTGACATCCGTCTCCCTCCCCCTCTCCAGCCTCCTCACACTCCACTCCGCCACCCCTTCCCTTTTCCTTTTCTAGAAGCAAAACAATTAACAAGCATCTGACGGCTGAGCTCCATACGGTGGAAGCCAGCATCATGAAGCATGTGATTTTGGAAGTTACATATGGTAGACGGGGAGAGGAGGAGGGGATGAGTGGGAGAAGGAGAGAAAATTCACAGTGCAGATTTTAGTGCAGCGGAATGTAATTGCTGAGTATAACACAACATGGCAACTTTACTACAGGGTTAAATCAACAGGTTAAACAGAAAAAGTGACGGAGATAATAGATGTATCTTGTGTTGTTTAGGAAAAATGCACCTGCATCACAGTGTCTATGTGGGCTGGAGATGTGCAAATGCAAAAAAAAGGATCAGCAATTATTTGTAATGAAGAGTTACACTGGCAGAATAATGCAGCTCTCTTCCTCTCTTTTCCTCTGTGTCTTTATTTGTTCCCTTCACTGCCTCTACACCCGCTCATACTGTGAAGGTTATTGTTAGTTATTTGGCCACCAAGGCTATAATGCTACAGTAAGACCATATCTAAAATCAATGTTAATTTATACCCTGCTGAATGCAGAGGGTGTTGTGGTCTGAGGTAAAGCTCAATAAAGACACAAAAGGCAGCAGCCTCAAACTCCTAGAGGACGCAAACAACTACAAAATGTATTATGAAATACTATGACATGAAGAATTACCCTGAAATGTAAAAACTAAAATAACAAAAGGCAATAATAGCAGCTTTTAATCAGATGTAGTATGTATATGAGCTACAAATACATTAAAATATCACCATGAGCCATGTGAAATACAAACAATGACAACTTAGGTGTTATTTCTGTTGTCTTTTGATGCTAAGGTGACTCAAGTGGTGCAGCTTTGTCCAACTGAGACATTAAACCGAGATGAGGTCACACCTTTCTTCCACAGATCTAGCAAAGGTCATCCAAGATTTTATCTCCTCCAGACTTGACTATTGCAATGCACTTCGTTCCGATAACAGCAAGAGAAACAACCAGAGAATGCAACTGATATAAAAGGCTCAGAGAAGAGAAGCAGCTGCATCCCATTCTCGCTGCCCTTCAGTGAATACCTCTGAGTTTTACAGTTGATTTTAAGATTTTACTACTTGTTTTGAAAGCCTTGAATGGTCACAGTGACTGAGCCATTTCTGTCTAAATTTCATGCCTAGGGCTCTCAGACAGAGAGGGAAAGTGAGTTTCAGTGTCCTCTTCTAAAGACCATTGACACTATAAAGGATGTCATATCTGTGCATCACCCATAGGTAAAAGGTGTTTTGAAGCTCAGAATGCAGCGGCTCTGGCTTCTGCCATGTTGGCTGTCCTGCCTCTTCCGACTCCTGGCTAATCTAAAAAAATCAACAAAAACGTGGATCATCGGTGGAGCTGAAGCTCACTGAATGATGGCGTGGTGCTCAATAAGGTGTCCTACAGCACCCACCTGTAAATCAAAGCGACCAAGCCAACTCATTTTAAGCCTTAATATAACATGAACAGGTGAGTTAAATAGAAATTCAGACTCGGTACAGTTGTCATAAACGAGTAAATTATCTATAGAGAACAAAAGTTTTTTGTAGCAGGCTGTAAACATGTTTATTTCTGCTGTGAGGGTGGACATTTCAACATGGGGGCTTATGGAGACTGACTTGTTCTGTCGCCAGCCTCAAGTGGACGTTGGAGGTACTGCAGTTTTTGGCACTTCCACATAGACTTAATTTCACAGCCACGGAGGTTGCTATTCGCTTAAAATTCACTTTTGTCTTTTGGCTTTTTTTCTTAACTGGTAGTATTTATTGTAATTATTTAAATTGTCGGATTTGTTATTATTGCAAAGCAGGTGCAATTTTGTTTTAAAGGGTGCATTACGAATAAAGTTATTATCAATAGATAAGGAAGAAGGGATCTTTGGTAAAATATTTTGTAATAAATACCATGTTTACACCATTACTTCTTAAATGTTTAGCTCACTGACAATAAAACGGTTACATTTTTTAGATTCATTATCGACTTTTCAGGCTGCCACTGATATCAGTATATTAAAGTATGCATTAAACATTGCAGTGAGATAGATAACTGTAAAGCGAAAAAAGTTAACGACAATAAATCAATGTTGCTGATTGCATTAATGAAAAGTTCACAGAAAAAAATTGGAACTATCTATGAAGAAAGATACTGCCAGTATTATATTTCAATATTTTTTATACAGGTTGAAGGAGACCGCGTCTCCCATGATTAATGAATTAATTTAAAATAACCCCTAAATCATTTTTCCCCCCTCATATGTTTACAATTTTGAGGGCAGCACTTTGTCTTTCTTGATTTTTTTATATCATTTGTTGAATTTACAGATATCTGTTAGACTGTCAAACAATATAATCAGCCTTCATATATATATATATATATATATATATAAATATATAAAAAACAGTGCTGGTCAAACCCTTGATGCAAGCCACATGGGATCATGTGCTCTCTTGAAGCGGCTGGTCCAGATTGGGGTTGGTGCCAGAAACCTAAATGAAGATAAATTGGTCCCTACAGGAGCAATAAGACAGAAGATGAATCCACTCTGCACAAGGAGGTTTCTTCCTCACTTTTTACTACTCTCTCCATCCTCATCCCTTCATCCCTCTATTGCCACATTCTCCTTGTTTTCCACCCCCTTACTCCTTAAAACCATCAAGATGAATGTTGTCTTCTTCTGTTTTAATGAAAATGTGGGGGTATACACACAAAAACACAACTGTGTCTTCAGACAAACACACACACAAACACACACACACACACACACACACACACACACACACAAACAGGTCTGTGGAGTGAACCATTAACATTCTAATACGTTTCTTTTAAAGGCGACACGTGTTGTCTTATTAAAGCCTGACTGATAGAGGGGGCTGCAAAAAAAAAATCAATAGACAATGCACTAGAGATGGAGAATACTACAAGTACACTGAGGAAAATAAACATACCCTTTTTAGCTATCCGGGCCCAAAGCCTGGAGAATAGATCCTCACATTTACCCATTCCAATAGCACTTGAGGCCCATTAGAATTTGTGATACACTCCTTCACAGTATTAACTGAGGAAAGCCAATAGCTTGATTCATGGTTGACTCTGGGGTGCATGTTGCATCCGCCTGGGTTACACAGCTGTAGTGCAGAAAAAGCCTCAGCGAGACCACATCCCAGTCTTGTGGTGTAAAAAAGGAGCAGGGCAGACAGCCGCTCTGGGCACTCTCTAGCCCCACTTAAAACAATCTCTTATATCCCTGTACATGAAATTACATTTCTATTGATTTACATGAGAAACTACCAGATATACTTGCACCTTTTAACATTTATTGTGCATCAATGTTTTATTTGTTGTTACAGACATCAACATGGTGAGTGTTGCAACCATAAGAACAATAACAGCAAGATCCAAGTATTCACCTACAAGACAGCTACCCCTGCTGGGTGACCTTTCTTTGATTTTAACATGTGTGTGCCATACATTTCTGAAATGGCAGAGAAACCCACAAGCAAGGAACAAGCAAAAACAATGAGAATTTACTGAGCGTGCAGGCTGGAAGATTGAAAACATTATTATGTTCAGTAAAGATTTGGTTTTAATGTGGAAGGCTGTATTTAATATAAATCAATGAGTAAAACTAGCAGTGTTAACAGTCTAATACAAGGCTATGCATAGTGCTAAGAGTTATTTCTACTGGTAAATGCTTGCTAAATAATGAATCTTACACAATGAATTGCTTATTGAAAATATAATCTGTTCGGTGACCACTTTACTCATTGAACACATCGGGTTCAATCAAAGTGGACGTGATTTGAAATGAATCAAATAAAAGAAGGTTAGCTTCACATTTTTTCATCTCAAAACAATACCGACATATCCGTTTTTAGATGCCGTAATTGTTCCTGCTCAAACTGGCCGCAAATAAAGTTATTCTAAAAGTGATTTCAATGTAAATGAGGGGTGAAGAAATCTAATAAAAAGCTTGCTTAGCGACTTAGTGTTGTATTATTGGGAAATTCCCTCTTTGTGCTGCCTCCATGGATAGTGCTTTATTGCAAACCTGCAAGGGCAAGATAGTAACACAAAGTGGGACTTTGGTGCTGAAACGGTTTTAGCTTTGGGCAACAACTGCTGAAGCCTCATGTTAAGTTTAGTTTAACTTTCAAATTCACTGATGCACAAAACGAAACCTATCCACTCACACTGAAATTGCTTTGCGAATTGATCTCTTGGAGCGCAGAGCGTCGATTACAGCAAATACCACATGACCGCAACGGTCACCTTTGTAGCGTGTCATACCCCTTTTCTTGCTGTTTCTTATCCGTCTTTTCCCGTCACTATCAAACAAAGGTAAAAAGCCCCAAAAATAATCTTGAAAAAGAAAAAAAAATGTATCTTTGCAGGAGGAACGATTAAAGTGACCAATATCCCTTTAAGTCCTGTAGTCCTGTAAAGATCTGTAGTGTATCTGTAGTGTATATACCGTATCCGTAAAGAGTAAGCCATGGCGTATATAAAATACAGTATATATAATGCAGTATTTTTGTCCAGAGATGATCTGTATTCAACTATGTCGTCTAATCTAATGGGACCAACAATCAGCATCTGTCAAGGTCCACATGAATCCTCTTCACATTAAAAATGAACTGAATGCCCCTCCTCCCTTTTTTTTCCTTTCACTCCTTTTTACTTTCATAGAATGTGGAGAGATGAGGCTATTGATTTCTCATCATGTGTTGTCATGTCAGGTTACAACATCCTCTTTTACTGTACCACTACTGACATTCCCAGATGTTGACTCCCAGTGTCTTGTAAAAGAGGATTCTTTTTTATCTGAAGGAGGTGAATCTAACAAGGTTTGAAATCTAGCATCCTTCACCTTCCCTTCAACCCACTTACCAAACCCAACACCGATATTTGAAGAAGATATTTGAAGATGCTGAAAAATAATACAAAAAAACAAAACAAAACACTCTTAGAGCAGAGATGTGGATTTAGAGAGGGATTTGTACTTTCATAGGTTACGGTATACATTGACATTTATTTATTCACTCTCCTATCTTCTTTCTCCTATCCATACTACACATAAAGGGTTCTTGCACTGCTAGTTTTGGGAGACAAAATCTACATTCCTTGTTGCACTCCTGGGAAAAAATGCGGACTAAAATTCAGCTGAAACTAACATGAGGTTTAAGCAGCCTGAGCGAACATTTTTCTGCGAAAAAAATAGTCTTGAGTATGAAATTTCTTCTTTGTGTTTCTTTGCTGAGTGGCAGCAAAAAGCAGCTTTTCTTACAGAGAAGACTTGAACTTTCGAAGATACCTCCTGTACTTGATTTGATTGACACGCTGTTCCGGCCCACATATTATCATCAGAAAAACGTGAGAACAAATCTTTGCACAGAACAAAGACTGCTGATCTTGTCACCAATCTCGTAAATTGAAGTTGCATTATCAAAAGATCACTTTATCATATCAGTATCAAGTAGGGGATTGGCAATTCCACAGTACTACAGTATAAATATACCATGTGAATCACATCTCATGTTATAAATGTCTGCAGTCAGGTGCTATTAAGCCACTGCAGAAGAAGAGAGCACAACAAGATAATTAAAAGAGCACCAGTCAAAACTCGAATGATGGAAAACAATATAAAAAACGTGATGTTGTTTCATTTGTTATATTGAGGAATGTTACTCATCTGTCCACATGGATCTGCTATGATCATCTGTCATGATTTATTCAAGAAGTCTGTTCCTATTGTACCTTGTTGCATTTGGCATTAATCAATACACCATTAATTCCTCCTCAGCCAAGTGTAAAAATGTTTAGGCAATATTTAAAATAATGTTTTTTGACTTTTCCACCAAGCTGGAAAAGTGAAGCCAATGAGGAAGTGCCAAAAACTGCAGTTCCTCAAACGGCCACTTGAGGCTGGCTATAAGACAAGTCTCCATAAGCTCCTATATTAAAATGTCCAACTTTGTAGCAGAAATAAAAATGTTTACAGCCTGGTACAAAAAAATGGTTTTGGTTTCTATAGCTAATTATCTGAAGGCTTAAAATTATGCATAATTCAAAGCGTGGCTGCTTTGATTGACAGATAGGTGCCATCACAGATGGCTTGCTTGTGCACCCAGGCATTTTTTAGCCTGCCTCAAGTCAGCCAATGATCCATGTATTTGCTGATTTTTACATTAGCTGGGAGACAGATTTTGAACTTTCAGAAAACTATGAGTGATGTCACGCATATGCTGCCCATTCTTTATACTGGCAATGATTTCCACCCAAATGTTTTCTGTCTGTTATGATTTGGCTCTATGTAAATAAAACTGAACTGAATAAATCAGATGGAAGAAAATGCACTTAGTGCCTCATCAGTGGTAATGCATATATGCAACTTGTATAAGTCTGTGTCTGGGAGAAAATAAAGTGGGAAAATGTATTCAATGCCCTCACAGAAACAATTTAATGCTCTATTCACTGTTACCCATTAAGGTCTGTGATGTGTATACCAAACTCTCACACTTTGGAGTCCAGACTACCACTGTGGAACTTGCTCAATCACTTGGCCTGGGCTAGGCTAATTGCTTATCACCAGTTGTGCTTTGATTACAAATTTACTCCGTTAAATGAGCTTTTATGGCATAAGTGCTGCAGGAAAAGCTGTGCGTTGATACTTTTTCTTTTCTTTACTTACAATAGTCTCTCTGACAAAGAAGACAAAGAAGGACTCCAGCTATGCTAGCAGTGGTTCTGACACAGTGAAAACGAAATGGCTTTGGGCATTCAATCTCCCCGAGAGGACTAGCAATGGTGAAAGTACAGGATAGATATGGATTAGCTGTTTCTACTATGTTTCTGAATTACTCAGCTGCCAGAGACACGCACACCACTGTGCCAACATCCATGTATCATTCTTACTGAAGCAGCAGGAGGATTTTCATTACCCAAGGCTGATTCTCTGGATATTTCTTTATTAGGATTGTTCCTCTAACATAAGTAACATTATGACCGTCAGGAAAGGTCAATACCTATCTAAAGCACAACTGCTGGACAACTTTCTGTACAACCACGCTTGAATTGTCTTTATTCCATCTTCTACTTGACTTGTAAGTCGGAAAAAACATCAACACGGGAACAAACAAACAATTGAGGTGTGTTCCCTGGTTCTCTAGCAAAATAATACAGCTCTAAATCACTTGCCGTGTGGCCAACCCTCTTAACGACAACACTGATGGGCTGAGATATAAACTTTAAGGAAATATTCGATATTAATTTTAAATGTAATGATTTAAGTTCTGGGACACAAGCCACACCCGGCCTAAACGCAAAGCACATGGCGTATATCAGTGTTTTTAAATGGCTCGACCTCACAGATCAATCTAAGGTGGTGATGAGCACTGAGGACAGTTGGCAGGCTGTTTACCCTTTGTTCTTCTAGCATTAGGCACAAGAAATGAGTGTTTTCAGGCTCTGCTTATTGTCAATAGGACAGGTTGAAAAATATCAGCACTATTACCGGCACTGCTATCCAACTTTGTCGTCTTGTAGCTGGGCATCTTAAAGGAGAATTGTGTAGGATTTAGTGCCATTTAGGGGCATAGCTGTGGGTGGCAGCAATCTCACTTCACCCTCTACCTTCCTGGCGTAAAAGACAAACAATGGTGGTTGATCAAGCCAAAAGAAACCAATCAGTTAGCTAAACTTCAAGGATGCCTGAAGGATATGAAAACTTGGATGACCTGATATAAAACTATTAAACTGATTTTCTTGTAATTGGACCCAAACACCTCAAACTCTTTATCTAAAGATATAGTTACTCTAGATGGCATCACCCTGGCCTTCAGCTCCACCGTAAGAAATCTTATCTTTGATCAGGATATGTCCTTTAACTCCCACATAAAACAAACTTCAAGGACTTTTTTCACTTACGTAACATCCCAAAAAAATCAGACACATCTTCTTTCCAACATTTGTCACTTTCAGGACAGGTTATTGCAACTCCTTATTATCAGGCTGTCCCATTAAGACCCTGCAGTTGATGCAGAATGCCGTGGCATGTGTATTGACAAAAACTAGGAAAACAGATCATATTTCTCCCATTTTAGCTTCTCTGCACCGGCTCCCTTTAAAATCCAGAATAGCATTCACAATCCTACAAAGCTCTTCATGGTCAGGCACCATCATATCTTAAAGAGCTCATAGTACCCTATTACCCTTTAAAGCACTGTGCTCTTTTGTCATTTCTATTGTCTTCAAAAGTAGAATTGAAGCCAGACCCTTCAGCTATCAAGATCCTCTCCTGTGGAACAAGCTCCCAGTTTGGGTTCAGGAGGCAGACACCCTCTCCACATTTAAAAGTAGGCTTAAGACGTTCCTTTTTGATAGAGATTATAGTTATGGCTGGTTCAGGTGAGCCATCCCTTAGTTTTGCTGCTATAGGCCTAGATTGCCGGGGGACATCCCATGATGCACTGAGCTCTTCTCCTCTTCTCTCCTTCTCAATTTGTACACATTCATGAGCCATTAATGCATGTTACTCCCCAGAGTTTTACGCTTTCTCGTCTCGCAGGTTCTCCTGGATTATGGTTATGCCTAGATTGTGAACTGTGGTCGTGCCTGCTGCTGCAGCAGTTCTGCCTGAGGCTCACTGAAAATACTATTCATATTATTATTATCATTATTATTACTGCAATTAGTGATATTTTCTTATAATTATAGGTGTATTTATCACTATTATTATTGCTACTGTGCATCCTTGGCTCTCTTTCTCTCTCTGTCCTCCCTTCACCCTCCCTCTTCCTCTCTAAACTCAACCGGTTGCAGCTGATGGCCATGACTCTGCTCGCGAGTTTTTGGGTAATATAAAGCTTAATTAAATTTAATAGGACCCACATCTGTGATAAACAACTCATTCTAAAGTAACAGAAACATAACTATTCTTACACTTCAAATCTTTGACACAATTCATCATTCTGCCATTTGATTTGCTACGAATGCTTCCTTCAGAACATACCACTGCCTTCTGTATTCGGACCTTCGCTGCAGACTCGTAGAAGATACACTGGTTTACACTTGCAAACCTTTTCTTGGATACTTACCTTTCCCCTCTAAGTTAGTTATTAAAATGAGTTACTGCAGTCAATACTGGTGGCCAAGTATAATACGTAGTCGTCTTCTCACATCAGAGTAAAGGCCCCGTTTATCCAATATATCATCTGGTCTGTTGTCACTCCAGTCTGCTGCTGCTAATGATTATAATTTATTTTAAAAAAAACAAACAAAAAACACTAAAATTGGACACATTTATTGAAATCACTGCTTTTAAAGGTGCACTTATTTTTAATGATAGTTCTGTTTGAACTGATTATATAGTCACTTTTTTTGTTTGTTTGTTTTGTTTTATGTTTGTGCTTGTGTGTGTTACCAAAAAAGACTGCATTATCCCAATAGTGGAGATATTTCACTCTGGATTGTGACTGTGACAGACTGATGGACAAACTGACTGGCACTGCTGTCCTTACAATGAAAGGCACCATGTGCAAAGTGAGAAACCTTTACATAATTGTCTTTCCACGCTTACAACACTAATAAATCTACATCTTGACTTCAGGTAACCAGGGAAAGAATTCAGGATTAATAATCAAGAGGTTTAAATCACAACAGTAATACCATCATCAAATCCCCCACTGGACCACTGCAGTATAAATCTTATGTTATACAACATATACACTGTCACAAGGTAATGCACAATATTAAGTCAGCCAACCTATAAATCTCACACCTGCTCCTTGAAATCTCCTGCCTCCTCCCTCTCTACACACCACTGGTTCATGTGTCAAGAGTGGCTGTATGTTCAAATAGACAGACCTCAGGTTCAGGCTTCTTTCAAACAGCCGCTTGGAGCATTCTTTCATGGACGTGTTGGGCTAAAAAGCCAAGCAGATTAGAGGATTGATCCATCAACAAAACAAATTCCTTCATGCTATAGATAAAAAGATTTAAAAAAAAAAAAAAAAAAAAAAAAAAACCTTTAATATTTTGTCTTTGTGTGTCAAAGGAACAGGCATTGCTGCATGTAAGAGCTTTGTAAAAAGGGATCAGCAGAAGGATGAGCTCCTCATGGAAAGGTCAAGCCACCTACAGGACAGAGAAGGAGGCGTGGATGAAGCGTGGAGTCAAGAAATTGTAGCTACAAACAGGGCTGACTTCAATTCTTGCTGTCAGTCTACATCTGAGGCACAGTGGTGATGCTGCAATGGAAGAGCTTCATACCAGGCCGGCAGCATGTCTTACAAATATAATAATAATAATAATAATAATAATAATAATAATAATAATAATAATAATAATAATAATAATAATAATAATAGAAGCATAGCGTGAACACAGTCTATTTTTACTGCAATCCTTAAGAGATCTTTTTTTTTTTTTTAAAAAAAGGTGATTTGTATTTAAATGCATGGCACTGATTCACGTTCATGAATCTGCCAACTCTTGGCTTGTACCAACCTTTTTCCGAGGGTAGGGCACGGAGACAGCTGAGAAGAGTAGCCCCCTGATCCTGCACTCTGTCAGCTGTGTATGCCTGCTGTCAGAGAATGACAGCAGGCATACACAGCTCTATGTGCCCCTGTTGTTTGTCTGGCCCATTCTTATGGTAGGGCATGTCTCTCACTGCAGCTGGCTCACAGAAGCATTACACAATGCAATTTGGATTAGTTAAGCCATTGATGGGTAATTAAAGACTAGCAACATGCAGGTTTGCCCCCCATTTGGCTACATGACGATAAAACTGTTAAATCGTGTTGCGGTCCCTCATACGGGAAAAAATGGAGTGAATTGTAAATGCTAATGGTACTGATGGCAGATGGGTTGCTGATGCTGGCCACTGTTTTGCATCCTCTTAATCACATTGGTGGAAGAGCACCAACATGCAGACAAACAAACCCAGACATCTCTCTCTGCGTTCCAAATGGAGACATTTTTTTTAGTGCAGACTATAAAACAGCCCTTTATTTTCATTTATTTATTATTTCTTTTATTTTTTCTTGGTTTTGAAATTTATTTTTATCCTCACCTGGCCCATTTTTCTAAACAAGCTGGTGATGAAGCTGTGAGCACAAGATTTCACTCAAATGCTGTGAGGCCCCTTTGCTAACACTGGCCAAATATGCGTTTGCGTTGCGCCTTTTATTCAATTTGCACTGATAATTTGCGTGTAATTAGCATCTGATTTGCCAAGGCTGCAGCTAATTATACTATCAGTGACTATGACAACCTTGTGGGATTTGTCTAAATTAGAAGATCAGAAAAAGAAATCAAACTGCAGAAATAGATATACTCATTAAATTAAATTAAACAGTTTCAAAACATTTGCTAAGGCTGTAACAATATAATTAAGAAAATAATTTATGGGCGTTTACTTAGTTATAAAGTAAAGATAATTTGTAAAACTAATTCAGAGAGTCAAATCAAACTTCTGGGAAAAAGAAGATATTAAATGATTAATGATTTTACTGAAGGACGTTCAGTAAAAGCTTCTAAGAAACACACCACGGTAAACATGCAGCTTCTCATTCATTTGAATGGAGTTAGTCTGGCGATGCAGCAGGGGTTGCTGTCATAGGGAGCTCCTTCAAGACAACACAGGGATGGCCAGCAAAAAAGACACAACCAACAAGGCAATCCAGAAAGACAAGAAAGCGCATATTCCTGGTATATTACTTCATGCAGCACCAATGAACTTCATTTTGCATTGATTTGGGTAATTTGGCTAAGGATGCTTTCACACGAGGATAGTCCAGGGGAATGCCGAAAACTTGATATCTTCATTTGGTTTGGTTCACTTTCACACAGCACTTTTTTTTTTTTAAATCAAACTGCCTGGACAACATCATGCAGGTGCTTGTTTGGGGCGGTACTGCCTGAAACAAGCACTGACCAGGAAGAAAAAAAAAAAGCACGAGGAAGAAGAAAACCCGGCTCATCGACTGGCCAGAACTGAAAACGGAAATCCATCCCCTTCAGCCAGCTCGTTCACAACAAAAACAATGCAGCAACGCCAAATTTATGCTGTCTTGGGGTTTCTGTTTTGTACTTTGGTGTTCAAACCAACAACAAGACAAGACGCTGCCCAGTATTTCACTTCCTCTCTTTGGTTCGCTGGATAGTCAGTTTGCATTTCCCACCGTAAGCGAACTTCACCTGGGCTCACTTCCAAACAAATCAAGACCCACTTTTTCAGGTGGACCAGAGTTCAGATGAGATTTCACACCTGCCCATCGTAAGTGGGCTATCCGAGGAAACAAACTCTGCTCTGTTTAAAGCAGACCAAACAGCTCTGGTGTGAAAGTGCCCTTAAAACCACACCCCACCTCAATGCAGGTTCCTGCTATTTAATACCCATCAGTGTGTGGGGGACAGAGGTAAAGACAGTTTTATGAGGGTACAGGTAAGCTGCTAATTGTTTTGGTTGTGTGTTGGAGGGCCATTCATGAATAAAAGAATATTCATCCATCCATTTTCTGTAACTGATTGTCCTTTAACAGAGTCGTGGGAGGCTGGAGCGTATCCCAGCTGACATTTGGCGAGCAGCGGGGTACACCCTGGACAAATCACCAGTCGTCATCGCAGGGACAAAACATAAGGACAAACAACCACACAGGCAATTAGGATAAATTAAATTGCTGGCACTCAGAGTCATAATTGTAGAGTGTTAAACCTCAACTAAGTTGGTACAGAAACAACAGATTTGCCGGATCACGTTTTCTATACAGTATGTTCCATACCAAATCTATGTAAATGTATGTATATGTACTTGTTTAAATCAAATTCTACAATCACTGCTGAGTCCTATAACGAGTCACCCTGCAATTCCACATTCCACAAGTCTTAGCCAATAACAAGTGCTCTTCTCCTGCCTTTTCATATGAAAACCGTTCCTCCCAGCATGCACGACTTTCTATCGTTCCTAGCAGGAGGGTGAGATGAGAAGATTAGACGAGGTCCTGGCTGCCATGACTCTGTTGGAGATCTGTGATATTGCTCTAATATTTAGGTTGGCACTCAGCCATTCCTGCTCTTCACACTTAGGTATCACAAGTAACTGAAAACTAATGTATAAACATAGACATGACGGCTTAAGAGGGTATCCCACAGCCTTGCATGGGTGCTCAAAAGGCCAGCTAGATTCAAAGAAGAAAGTTTTCTTCTCTCTGGCTCTGCTTTCTAAAAAAATATCTTCTTCCAAAGGCAAAGATTTTTAAAAGGCAGGGGAATTTTCTTTATATAAAACTCCAAAGGCTGAGCAGGGAATGAGTTTGGTTGACTCCCCATGATTTGCATATTAGCATGAATTGCTTTAATGACCATTAAACACCTCATGCCATTTACCCCAATCACCATCTCTTTAGATCATCCCCAACTCCAGTGAGCACACACAAGGTGTGCTGATAAAACCTTGGTGATTACTCAGAGGGTTCATGTGTGTACTCTGTGTCGGCTCAGCTTACTCCTTGTGGGCCAACATGTTCAACACAACATACATCATCTTTAAACTGCACCTATGTAGCTTTACATAACTCTTAATTAAGTCTGAGGGTAACACAGAGCTTCTGACACTGGAGTAAATAAGGCACTCAGGGTATACATCCATGGTGAGAAAGTCATATTTTTTTACTGCATAACCAACACAGTTGTTTGTTCTTCTTAGGAAACAGTCTGAATTTGAGATACCATAAAATAAAATAAATCATATACATCTATGTCTGCTACTCTGGAAGTGTAACAATTACTTGGCTTGGTAGTATATACTACCATGCATGCAGTGTCATTAATTAAACATCATGTATGAAATAAATCTCTTCATACAGAATTGTATTCTAGTACATGTGTAAAAACATTATTATAGAATAAGTTCCAACACAGTTAATTAGATTTAATTATTTATATCCATAATTTCGACATTGGTTGCCTTGTATCTTGATAACATGCATCTATTTTTAAACCCTAAAATTGCTCCAACTAGAAATGAATGAATCTGAATAAGAGAATAATATATTATGAAGGCAGCCTGCTGTAACATTCCTAATTTAAAGTTTCTGTTTCTGATGTTGCTTTGTGCAGTGCTGTCTGAGGGCGCAGATGTCTCATTCTTCAAACCTTCTGCTGAGTAGGAAGTGTAGTAATTATGGCTAAGCTACTTTAGCACCGTCAATTAAGCTAGAGCAAGAAACTGCCTTCATTATGATGTGTCATATTCAGACATAATGACATGCAGTGACTCATGTGGTCATGACAGAAGACAGACACAGAGTGCACTCTTTCAGTTTTGAAGTGACAACAACCCCTCTAGTCTTGAAAGTAGGGCTGGACGAAAAGTGTGTGGACTACTTATGATTTTGAATTTGCAAATCTAAAAATGGAAAATGGAAAAGGTTTATACGTGCAAAACAGTTGCTGTGTTCTGAAAAACATCCATCTGACTTCTGACTGAAGCAGGAATACAGAGAGCTGTAGACTAGATAAAGCTTGTCAGGTTTAGAGAGGTTGTGGGAGGTTGTATCTTCTTCAAGTCTTAAACATTGTAAGTTTTCATCTATGCTTCAGTTAAAATTGACTTTTAAAAAGAGCTGCTCTTCATAACAAAGATTTTATGCTTGAAAAGTAATTTTATCCTTCTTTTTTTATTATTATTATTGACAAATTACAAGACAGTTATTTCCAGCATATTTATGGCCACCTGTGTCAACCAGAAGAATTTTAAACAAGGCACAATCACATTAAAAATGTAATTAGACACCTGTTCTTTTAGACATTAGTTTTAAATGTTCAGGAACAGTGTATCACATGTATTATTATATTATGTAATTTTACACTTGCTACATTGCTAATCATATTTAATGATAATACTGGAACTGGTTTAACATTTGTTATGTTAAGATATTCACAATGGTACTCTGTGGTGAGCCTGTGTTGCAGATACTACAGGGCAGGAATTTTACCATGGCCAAATGGCCAGTGCTGTGGATGCACTGGCAGTTGGCCGTAATACCCCTTCTAAAATTAACTACCCACAGAGCCAATATGGCATGCCCTGTTTTGACCTGGCTGTTGTGCCCTTTAAAGAAATTTGTGAATTTCCCTATAGACTGTTTCCCAGTGTCTCTGTGATCATGCTGGATATCATCAGTAGCATAAGAGAGACAGTGCATAAAGTTAATATTGTGAGCATCGTTGGTGTAAAATTCTATTTATTACTAACCACACTACTGCTAATGGAATTTTCTTTTGGGACAGCATGGTAGATAAACTCAGCTTGCAGTATAATAGTTACTGAAAGGCTGAGTTGTGTTTGCCTGCCACAGAAAAGAAATAAAGTTTGTTCATGTAATCATATTTTTAGCTGCCCCTTGTGCTCTTCTACAAAGACTGTTAAAACTATAGTGAGCAGCTAAGAATCAGGCTAAAGACCAGAGGTCTCCAAAATATGTTATGATATATATATATATATATATATATATATATATATATATATATATATATTATATACATATATATATATATATATATATATATAATATAATACCCACCCCACTCTGAAAATACTCTGACTACTCACTAGAAGTAAAAGTTCTGAATTCTGCAATCACTAAAGTAAAAGTATGTTCTAGCAAAGTTTTATTTAAAGTATTCACTGTCGTAAAAAGTCAGTGTTATTTCTACACAATGTATTTGGATTACTGCTGCATTAATGTGTATGTTGTATTTTACTGCTATAGATGTTTATAGCTAATTTCAACTTCTTTATATACGCTGCTGGATAGTTTTGACCTCGATGCCATTCATTTTGGCCACAATGCCCCTATACATTTGTATTCAGCAAAGACCAAACTGCCCTAAATATGAATTAATTCCAGGCCTGCACTGGGACTCAACTTATGCTTGCATGTTTGGAATTATTATTTGTGGGATTCATCTTAGTTTTTAAATGTTTGTAGGTTTTAGGCCATGGAAGGAATCATTTTATTCTTTTAGTTTGTCCTCCATGTGATTATTATTTTTTTGGGTCCTGGAAATTAAGAAACACATCTTATTTTCTTGTTTATCTTTATTTGCTGTACGAGTAGCATAAGGCCACGGGCAGTGTTCATGAATGTCAGTGCAGTCCAAGCTCAATACTTTCAACAAGTTTTTCACATCAGAACTTTTTGGCAAAGTCTGGCTTGCACAGTGTACCACATACACAAGTGTAGCACTGTTGCCAGAGGAAAGAGAGAGAGGAAAAAAAAAACAATACCGGAGGTGGTGTATGCAAAAGATGCTGCATCCGAAATTGTGCTTTCGGTCATACTAATAGCAATCCCACACACCATTCTAAGCTTACTTATATTATTCTATGATAAACAGAAAATGGACAAGCGTATATTGTCATTGGTTTTGTTTGACATATTTTGTGTTGATTTAAGCAAGTCTGTGCTGTAGATAATTGGTTGTGTATTTATTATCTGTGTCTACTGATGAAGGTGCACAAACATAAATGATGGCTTGCCAGACTCAGAAAATACTCTGCCATTGGTTTTCTATATCTATTGAACACACACTCTTACTGAAATGAGTGATGGGTTGTCAGTCTGGAGAGAGACTATCCCATTTTTTAATTTTTACTCAACCTGAGTTGAAATGTGTGATGGCTAATTGACCTCTAAAAAGAGTGCTGGTTTAATTAAGTCCCTTCCTCTTTGTCCAGAGTGGACCAATTTATTCCTAAAATGCAAAGCTGCAGTGATCAACTGCTCAATTTGATAAATTAGGCTAGAAAATTCTAATTATGGCAAAGATGAGGACTTTTGGCAAGTGAAGGGATTGAGTTAAAGCAACACTGTGTAGAGTTTGTAATTTTGTGCGATTTAGCGCCCCCAGTTTCCAAGCACAATACAATTGTCGTAATTATGGACAATTGTACATGTGCATTTGATATCATAATATTAATTATGATCAAAAAATACACAAGACAACCAGCTAATATTACTTACTACTCCAACAGAAAGAAGCCCAGCTCGGCATCTGTCTTTCAGCTTTTTATTTCACGAAGCTCTTACTAATGACTAACAGTCAGTCCCAGATTTACTCTTGTCTGATGGTCTCTTGCTTGGTCACTCCCTTCTCCTCATAGCTTCCTCCATCAATGTCCTCTCCAGTCTCTTCGCCTGTGCCATTATGTGCACAGAAGCTCCTGAGTTTGGCTACATTGCCCACTTGTCCAGCTCAAGGCCTGGCACAACACTGGCACAGCCTGAAAACCTCCTCTTCCTGGTGTTCCAAAACGTGGTACCAGTGGAAACTCCCCCGGTGCTCTGAGCTCACAGTCTGGGCAACCCGAGCTAGCATTAACTTAACTTATTACATTAACAGCAGCTATAGTTTGCAGCAGTTTACTTTACTGTCCATCAGAAAACTGAAATCATTGAAATAGTTGGTGTGTGACTTAGTGTAGAAAAGTGCTATATACTTCTAGCTCCAGATACAAACCCGGAGCACAAAGACGCAGTGGGAATGACAGAAGCCCCATTGACTTGATAAGACTTTAGTGAAGCATCAACATGATTTAAAATCCGGTATGTTATGGCAGAAACCTAAAACAATGTTCTGTTAATGTTTGAAAGAATGAAGTGATTCCCAATAGCAGTACCTCCATCTTGGCTTAGTTGTCAAGTTGAGGGTTTTTGTCTTTATTGCTGCACCAGTTAGCATCATATATTTCCATTGTGGCTCATTGTGGCATGTGAAAAGAAAATGCTGGTGACACCATATGTTACCACAGTGCAAAGGAAAACTGGGTATTGCAAAAAGGGAAAAATGAGGGGCAAAATGTCGAAGTTTTATATATTTTTAAACATTTATAGATATTTTTAATCTTTATATTTATTATAATATTCCAGTGTACAGCATGTATGACTTCAAGAAAAAAATAGTTTTTAGATGTAGTACAAAACAGAAGCTTTATATTACAAAAATGGAGGATATGTCATTCAGACAACCGCAGCACTAAAACAGATTTTGAATTAAATATGTTATGAATGTTTCAGGTCCCATAAAGACACCGCTGCTGGCTTGGATTGCTGCAAGCAGCCTCATTGAGATGTCTGGAAAGCTGCTCACTCTACATGATTCAAATAGTACAAAAACGCCGCTGTCACAGAACAGGGATTCGTTGCATGCCAAAGTAAAAGTTATGAATAATGTTGCCGTTATTTTATATTTTTAAATATCCCCAAATTGTGTTATTGAAATTATGCAAAACCAGAAAAACATTAAAAAAGTCCATTCTCTGACAGAAGCTCAGTGCACTAAGCCACTATCTATGCGAAACAGTGTTCCCACTAGAATTTCTTTCAGACCTGCTGGTATGCACCTCAAAACCCTTAAGACAAGGTGTGTTGGTCAGCAAATTGATGCGGCGCAGTAGGTGGTCTGTAATTTATATCTGCATTCAAATTTTATTTTTCAGACGGTATATTCAAGGCTTATAAATATCACAAGGAGAAGATTTCATGAAAATAAGCTGTGTAACCTTGTGTGACTTTTGCAAAACATTTGCACTGGGGGAACACAGTGTGCATTACTCATTTCTGCACTTTATTCTCTGTGGCTTGGAGATACATATCACCATGATATGGAAATTTTGCCACAGGAGGCCCATTTGTTAAAATCTTCATGCAGACCCCCAGTTGCTCTGCTTGCTGCCTGTTCCTGAGATCTGTTTTCCCTACCAAAAGTTAAGATTTGTCTATGCATTTAAATTCTTAATTTAAGGACAGACATTGGATATATTACAGATATACTCCTATCAAATTCTATCACGTGTTGTGTGAGTTGTTTCCAGTTCAACTCACTGTTGTGCAAGTTCACACGTCACAACTGCTAGCTTCAGTTCACATAGATTAAAATGAACCAGCTGATCATCATTCACATCATTCCCTGAGCCGGCTTTCTGCAGTTTTGTGTCCCTCTCTGTTCAGTGATGTGCCGATAATAGCTCCACCAGAAAAGGAAAGTGAAACTTTAAACTTCCGCCTGGTATTATTTTCTTGCTTGGCTCAGGAGTTTTGGAGAAAAACATTAATATATTCAGATGTCCAGCACTGTTGCATCTTTTTCTCTTTTTAGGTGGCGCCGTGGTCACTTTACTAAACTGCAACTCATACACTCATGCTCTGCAGTAATTTAAAAGAGACTCTGATAGCAGTGGCACTTGCATTCAAGAGTTTCCCAGGCAACAGCACAGAGATGGACTCAGGTTTCAGAATAGCACTGCACAGATGCACCCAAAAAAAAAACATTGATTTTAAAAAGGATGGATATTTGTTTTTTTTGCCATTCAAAAAAATGGCCTTGTGGGAATTTTTGTGGGGCTGCTGGCCTGCGCTATCGGGGAAACGCTGACCTCTGTATACACTTACACTAATACCTTCTTCTTACCTAGTAACTTAACTCTATTGCATTACTTGGTTTGTCTACAAACAAGAGCACATCCTGTCATCCTCTTCTTGATACCATTTTGTTGCTGTTTTCTGAACTGAACAACATTTGGCCCATTGTTAGACCAGAGTGCTGAGATGCACAGTGAACCTCTCTCCCCTATCATTCCTCCCTCTACATTGCCAGCTCCTGCTCTGAACCTTTGGCTCTCCCTGATAAAATATTTAAGATCTGCCATGATTAAAGTGCATCCTCCTCACCTTGGCAGCAAAATCCATTAACCCCACGAGAATCAATTCCATTGATTTCAATGATAGAGGCTGGAAATGTGCATGTGAAGGGATGAGCATGAGGTGATGGTAGAGGCTGTAGGGAGGTGAAAGACACAGTACGGTGGTGGGAGATGATGGGAAGGAAGGAACTTTTTACTCATGGCTCACACAGTCAAGCTCCGGTATGAAAAATACATGGGACATCAGTGAGGAACACAATTATTTGCATGGATCAGAGGACTGAAGCAGTGCATGTAAGTCTCCTTGACAGAAGCACTCAGGATGATCCAACAGTACGGTACAGCTTAACAGCATAGCTTAGTGCTGAAGGAAGAGAGTTAGGCGAGGAAGGGGCTAGACAAAAAGGTCACACATGCTTAAACAAACTCAGTCACTCATGTGCTGAATAATCTATGTCACTGTCATCTTCCCCATCATCATATTAACGTGAAACACAGGCCACATCACTTACGCACACAAAGTGCCGCACTCTGCTTCACCTGCAGAGCATGTAATTTCCATCGCAGCCAATAATCTTTCTTTTAATATACTTGATAACATGCAGAAAAACATTTCAATCCACGGTGAGTGGCGATAATTACACTGGTAGAGTGTTTTTAACAATGACAGCTCTGTGTACTCTGAACATTATTAGCGATAAAACAGTCCAGGTATGCTGGTAAATTACTGTGCCCCTACTCACAGGCAGGGGGGGGTCGAAACTTTTGAAATGTGTTTTAATCCGGAGCTGTCAAACCAAATAATGAAAGCCAAGTCCATATGGGCTCACTGCTCCTTTTTAATTAGCACAGATGAAGCAGAGGGCAGATAATCAAGCTGAATTCAGTTTTACAGATACCTGACTCAGACATAATTATGAGACTTAACCATTTCCCTGCAGGAATGTACCAAATCTAGTTAACTTTCCGCATCCACCTGTTACGCCTTTATCATAAGGCAAAATTATTGTGGCAGTATACATGACCAGCCAGTAATTAAACTTTCAAAGCAGAGATACATGCACAGCAAGGATCAAATAAGATCTATAACAGATAACGGTATTCAGACAAAATAATGTTCATACATTTTCTTCACCTGGAATCTCCGATTCCCTTTGTACTGCACTCCTCCAGCAGTCACTGCAAACTCTAGTGTGGAGACACGAGTGTCACCGTGCATTTCTTTTCATCTGCCAGCAATAACCTTCAGCTGTAGAGGAGGTGTGTGAGGTTAATGTGAATCCCTCTCTGTGCAGGCATCCCAAGGACAAGAACCCTCAATGGCTTCCTAACACTGTTTTGTCCCCTTTAAAACTCGCGATAAAGCAGAAAATCATCAAGTCAAGTCAGTCCATGTCTCTATGATTCCCTCAAGGCCACTTCAAGTTTCAAGATATCTACAAGCATGTTAATGTCAGTGGTTGTGAATATATTTTTAATCACACATTTGTACACTCAAAGTTTGTAGATGATTTTAACCTTTAAACAAATTGAAGTGAATTGAGTTATAGATGGTAAACGGACTGTACTTATATAGCGTCTTTCTAGTCTTCTGACCACTCAAAGTGCTTTTACACTACATATCTCATTCACACGCCGATGGTGCAGCCTTCGGGAGTAATTCGAGGTTCAGTATCTTGCTCAAGAACATTTCAACATGTGTTTTTTGCAAGAGAGAACATTTAATGTTCAACCTACAGTCCAATAACATTCAGTTCGCTCGAGGTTGTAAAGTAGTGTCTCAGAGTTTTTTCTCCTCACAGAAGATCTTTGCAGAGTATTACAGACACCAGCTTGCAGAAAGTACACAATCCTGACAACAGCCAAGTTGAGAAGGTGCCACGTTAATGTTTTTGTATACTGCTCTTTGCTAATGAGAAAGAAAGTTAGAGTTGGAGCTTTGTGAACCTGTGTAATTTTATTTTGCCAAGTGTCAGAACTCAAAGTCACTAGCGCCAATGCATGCAAAGTTATTCACACACTCTAATTTTTACTGGCACATGCAGCAAAATGCACAGACTGAAGAGCTGGCTGTGGAAAAGCAAAGCAGTGCTGCAACACTAGCAGAGAATGAAAGAAGAAACACTTCCTGCCAGCTGTTGGCATCATCAAATGCTGCAACAGGAAATGGTCTACAGAGTAGTGACTGGTGGACATCTGAAACAATATCTAGGTGTTCAGAAAAATGCTTTGGCCTTTGATAATGGCATATGTACTTAAAGGTATTTCTTAAAACAATAAAATTCTCATTCATTTTATGAGAATATGTGGAGAAAATTATAATGTAAACAATCAGTGGTGCTTTTTTCATATTCCAAGACTGAACTGTGACTGCATGTTTGTACTATACTGTACTTAATTACAGAGTAATTATTAAATTAGTCAGCAGTGTTGTGGCTACCATGAATGTGTTATGAGTTAAATATAAAGGCTTTTATCTTCAAAAGACAGACGTGAACATTTAACAATACTGTGAAAACAAACAACAACCGCTGTACACAGCTGGAAGGAAAGACTGCCAACAATGTGCTGTGTTATTATAAACACACACAAACACACACGCCACATGTTCACTCATTGCTGCATTCACACAAGAACTGAGAAGCTAATAGGCCTGCAACTACGTTATTTTAATGGAGAGATCTAATCTACAGGTTAATTAATCAATTGTTTGGCTTATAAAACACAAAAACGTCTGACTGACGAGGAGTTATCTGCACCTACATATGTGTTTGTACTAAAAGTACAGAGAGAGACAGAGTCACTCAGCACTTCATGACAAAATCTTTTTCCATGACAGAACAACAGTGGGACAGTTACCCACAGTAGGAGTCTTGTCAATTTGTTGACTGTCTCTCTCTAATGAAGGATGGCCACAGGGTTTCTTCAGCTAACCAGAGAATGAGGTCCTCCTTCCATGAGGAAGCTTAGCTGTGGCTTTCCAGACCTCAATCACAGCCTTAACTAGAGAACTCTTGTGAAGTGCAGTGCAGCAAAAGACAAAAGGTTGATTAAGGTCAGCTCTCTCTTCAGCCCTCTTATTTTCATATTTATTGTTATATAATTCAATTGTTCCCTAACCTAATTTGTATCTATTATGAAAAATAACAAGCTGAAGGAGCAATAAAACAACAATGTCAACAAGAAGGCTCATGTATTGTCTATAACTTTTATTGTTCATCCTCATAGGGAGCATGAACTTGCTTAGTAAATAATGTAGTCTGATCTTATACTTTGCTATTTCGTGTTTCAGTACAGTTCCTAACCTAATGGCAGTATTAGAATGATGTCTGCTTTTGATAAAAAATAAAATGATGGTCAAATTTAAGTGTCCTAGACAAAAGATCAGGGATCATCCCCAGTTAGTAAAGTTATGCATAATTAACAGCATAGCTGCTCTGATTGACAGCTTGGTGCTATCACAGGTGGCTTGTTTGAACAACCTGGCATTATTCAGCCCACCTGAGCTCCACCCATGCTCCATGTCTTTGACCGTTTTTAGACTGCCAAGATGGTCGCACCACATTCTGGGCTTCACAACAGCTCTTCAGAGACCTATGGGTGACATCACGACTGCTACGCCCATGTTTTGTACTCTGTGTTGGTCAGACAATCCAACAGTAACTTACAACTTTGAAAGACGAAGAACACAAGCAGAATAAAGAGCCTGATTAATCAAACTCTCTGAATTTCTCTCACATGTTAGTAATCTTTTGTTCCAGCCTGATGAATATCAATTTCTCATAAGGAGGTGCACATTTGTGAAATTTGATCATTAGTATAATCAAGGACCCTAAAATAGTTTTTAGTCATTCAAAGTACAGCTGCTAATGACGCCATCAGAGCAGCACTGCACTGGGACAGGCATACAGAGGGAATGGTTTAGGGTACAGATGGCAATCTCTGGGCTGCACTCTCTCATACTTCTTCAGTTTTCATCAAGTGAAATTAAACATTAAAAAAAAAAAATCTCTTTCTAAAGTAAAACACTCCATGACTAATATGACAGGCGGTCATGAGGACATGACAGTCACAGAGTTAAATATTTTAAAGAATATTACCATTACGTAATGTTAGACTTTCAGGTGCAACAGAGGATGATACAGGACCGAGACATGCAGCATAATAAGAGCCTGAGGCAGCTGAGTGTGGAGTGAGATCATTTTCATAACAGCTGCTGAACTGTGAAGTTGCTGTGATGAAATATGCCAATAAAATCATAAAATGACGGTGAAATTTCTAAAGCTGGCGAATGCCACAGATTCTCTTAAAACGCTTGGATGTGCCACTTAACAAAACTGTTTGTACAAGTGCTTTTTGCATGAGTCCCCTGGCCTCACATATTGAAGTTAATTTATTTTCCCCCCCATCATTGCTCAGAACATCCATAGCAGCTCGAGAGACTTGAAGCATATCTCTATTGTAGCTTTAATGTAGCATAGATAAAATCAAGTCCTTCCAAACATGCTTGACATGCTAACAAACTAATTTGTTAAATTAAAGTACAGTGTAGTACCAGCACACGTACAGGTATAAGCAAGTGCTGTGCTATCCACAGATCAAGGGTATGAACGTCAATTAGCATCTGTTAGGACATGACAAGCTCTAGTCAAGTATACAGGGTGCCAATTAAACTGCCTACATCTTCTAAATAGGGCTGTAATTCATTCAGTAACTGTTCCACACAAGCTATTCTTAATAAGTAGTAAGTAAACACAACACTTCCTTTAGTGAATATTGACAATTTACACAATGTAAAAGTGAACAAGTAAGTCTCTAACTTTGGACTCAAAATAGCTCTCAGTGTGGTGATGTTTGTGTGCTCACTTTTGTCCACATTCAGCCAGTGACTACCAGGAAAAGTTTCTCATGTGCATGAATATTGTAGAGAATGGACAGGTTGCACAGCAGACATTTTGACATGTCATGGAGGGGAAACTCAGACGTATCACTGATAGCTGCAGTCGACTTAGAGGAGGTCCTGCTATTGTGAGTGCCAGTTCATGGTCACTGTTACAGGGCTACTGTGAGTAAGTCCACACACAGAGATGATGTCTTGTCCAAGTGAACTAATATTAAAGTTTTCTAGAGACTGTTGAGTTTACCCAAACTGAATAAATACCATCTTGCTAGTTCAGTCTATCAGTAGTGATGATATGTGCTTTTTTCCATGGACAGATTTAGCTATCAAAATGTATTGAACTGAATTAGTCATGCCTAGTTAGCCTAGTCATGCTTTGTCGTCCGTCAAAAATAACATTTTCTCTGGTCACTAAACTGTTTGGACTCCGATGTGCTGCACACAAGGGAGGCACACACCTGTATTAATGAATTAATAATATAGTATGTAAGTATAGTATATTAAAGAAAACTGAAATTTTAAATCCAGATTTCTTACTTTATTAAAGGTTGACCTTCAGTGTATTTATTCATATTTATTTACATGTTATAAATTTCCAGGATGAGACAATGTGAAGATTATTTTATAGTAACATTTTTGTTACTGTCGAACTGACCACCAATCAGATTGCTTGGTGGGGAATACTTGCTGTATAACAGTGTTTTATTAACTCCAGGTAAATATTAAAGTAAGAGAAGTAAGCTTTCCAAGTCAATATGTATGGTAAACAAACAAGGTTATACACTCTGCATTTTTTATGTCAGGGCTACAGCTCAGCGGTGTATTTAAAAAAACACTCACAGAAATCCATCACCAATAAGGCCTTTACCCCTTAATTGTCTGCTAAGCAACAACAATGAGGAATCAAAGCCTTTGAAGATAAAGAGAAGCCATTAAGCTTACACTGCTGCACCAATCATTATCAGCCAAATCCCAGCGACAAGGCTCATCACAGGGGTAAAATAAAGAGAAGATAAGGCGGGTAGCTAATGATGATTTTTCTCCCAGCATCCAAAATGAAAAGCAACAAATGGGTGATAAAAAAGCCCAAAGAGGTGTCACAGAAAGACTTGAGGGAGCTGACAGAGGCTAATCACCGGGGTTAAAAGCTTTCTGAAAAGACAAGAGTGAGACAGCCCAATCACTTGACTTGTTCAGGAAGCTGGTACATGGATTATATTTTTCTCATGGTCAAAAAAGTGGAGAGAAATATCTGGCATCTTCTGCTTCACGGTTATAAATCCAACAGGGTGAATATTTTGAAATTATTTCTGAAGGAGGTGATGCAAATAAATGAAATATGCTTCTTGCAATCATCTTTACTTTCCATAACAAAACTAAAACAGCAGTAGTCCCACCACTCTCAGACAATTCAAATAAGACCAGTTTCTTAGAGGACTTGTCTCATTTCAATCTAATGACATAACTCTAATAGCCTTGATTTAATTAGCTACATTGATTTATGGTGCTGTCAGACTCCACCACAACAGAGGTATTTCTGTGATATACAACACGCTTCTCATTTATCAGGCCTACTTAGACTCATTTTAATGAGTTTTCCCTGCCTATTGTCTTTATTTGTGCTAAATTGAATCTGCTACCTCAAAGTGAATTCGATATAAAGCTTTGGGACTCCCCAAAAAGGGCCAACATGCACAAGAAATAATTACGCTCTAACAAAGGATCTATCATCAAAGATTTACAACAAAATCAAAAGCAAGTCAAGAGACTTAGATCAAGTAACTCAATAATATCTGCCAATAAGCTTTTATGTTAGCTGAAGTGATGCTATTGATGTCCTGTAACAAGATCTATCTGCATGTGTTAAAAACAAAACAAAACAAAGCCATGTTTTCAGGTTTACACAGTTGAAATTATTGCACATATGTATGTACAGTATGCATGTGTTCATACGTCTATTTTTATGTTTTCTAACAATCTGTTTACTAATTGGAGAATAACCGTGACTGCAAAGTTATTTCCTCACATTCTCAGTCTTGTTATTGCTGTGGAGAGAAGATCTGGCCCTGCTGTGTGGAGCCTTATTCTGCTGAAGCTTTGATCAGGAGGTTCACACAGGCGACTATACCACCTAACAGGGGGAAGTACAGCAGTGCTTGCACAGTGGGTGGGAGTTTATGCAGGGACTTTTTCATTGAAAGAGAACTCCACAAGTCGTAAGAAGAATAGCACTTTCTCATATGTTGTTATTCTCCAGGAATCTTTTGTGTGTATGTGATAGATTTTTCATAGAGAAAGTGTGACTTTTCATCATTTCATACAGGTAAATAGAGCTATACGTTGCAGAATCCAAAATCAACACTTGGCATTTGCCAAATCCCCCCAAAAAATAAGGGAATATAATAAAGGAGGTCAGCTGTCACTGGCAGGTTGCTGTAATAGGCCTACTTCACTACAGACTCTTATCACCACAACACATAAGTTGTTTGAACACCTTTTGTTTTGTATCGACTCACAGGTGGCAGCATGCAACACATGAACATCAGTGCTTTGATTGGCCCTTGTTATCCACCACCACTTCAGCTACCTAGCTAGGATTTATGCTGGTAACATATCTATCTGAGGGCAGTGGAGTCCGCTGTGAAGAATACAGAAAGATGCCTTAGTAACATAACACGCCAAAGACTTTTATTTGTCTTCTGTGACAGCGAACACAACACACAGCCTCTCAGTAACTATGATGCTTATCTAGCCAAGTTTTGGTTGACTAAATAACATAACTGACCCTTATAGCCGTACCTCTGTGACTGTCACAACGTGCTGGTACTACACTGGAAGATTGCTTTCAACAAACAACCTGCTAGACTATGTTGGAGGTTACCCATAAAGGTATTTTCCTTACTGGGGGAGTAAAAGTACTAAGTACTAATACCACACTATAGAAATACTCTGTTACAAGTAAAAGTTATGCATTGAAAAGGTTGCTTTGGTAAAACTTTGTAAGTACAATCAGGTAATCTATATAATGTTATATAATGGATCCATAAAATGTTTTTGCATGAAAAATGTGGTGGTTCAAGAGCTTCGAGGTCATTATCCTTTAATTAACAAAAGATTAAATCATGCTGGCTACTAAACAGATAACTAGACAACAACCTGCTCTCACACTCACTACTCTTAACAAATCTAATTGATTCTCTGATATCCTTTAACAGTGTTAAACAAACACTACAGTCAACAACAGCGTCACACTAGACCGCATTTATTGAATAATAATGACTCGTGCTGTTGTTTTGGTGTTGTTAACCTTCATGGCTTCAGATAATGGGAGCAGTGAGATGTGGGACGGTGGGAAAGCTGTCTCCTATTGCTCTTGCTGCTTCACTGCATGCTGTACCTCAAACTGCACCAGGTACCTCCATAATTGATGAAGCTCTTGGGAGTGGGTAGGTGAGGGGAGGTTGATCTGCAGCTTTCGAAGATATTTCTAAATTCATTTCAGATTTGATTTTTGCTGTAGGCATTTCCTCCTATATGAAATGCACTATATACATACATGTGTATGCACTCAACAAAAATATAAACTTAACACTGTATTTGCTCAAATTCTTCATGGGTTGAAGTTAAAGATTAAGTGTAAGATTTCTAAGCACACAAGATTTATTTGTCCCAGATTTTGTTCACAAACGTTAAAATTAGTGAGCACTTCACCTTTGCCTAGATAATCTATCCACCTGTGGCAAAGCAAGATGTTGATGTTTACCCTGAGTACCCAAAAGACCTGCCCTGACTATCTGTTGGTATCTGTATCCCTATGTGAATCCCATAGTTTAGCTGCTAATAAAGGTCAATTTCTTTTTTTCTTTTCTTTCTTTTTTTTTTTGGATAAAACTGCAGATTTTGGAATGGCCTTTTTTTTTGGACTTCTTCAAGGCACACCTGTGTCTGAATTATGCTGTTTAATCAGCACCTTGCTATGTCACACCTGTAAATTGGATGGATTATCTTGGCAAAGGAAAAATGCTCCCTAACATAGATTTCAA
This sequence comes from Protonibea diacanthus, assembly GCA_028641955.1. NCBI lineage: Eukaryota > Metazoa > Chordata > Actinopteri > Sciaenidae > Protonibea > Protonibea diacanthus. The sequence goes on from CM053977.1 coordinate 8,125,928, forward strand.
CAACCGTATGAACAAAATTTGAGAGAAACAAACCATCTGGACGCCTGGAAGAAATCTACTTCAATTAATTAAATGGGAGCAAAAACAAAAGTGTTGCATTTCTATTTTTGTTTGAGTGTATATATAGACAATCAATGGCAGTTTGTGTGTGTGTGCGTGTGTCCTGGCCTGGAACAAAAACAAATGTTTGAATAAGACTTTTCTCAAGGTGAACTTTACAGTGTTGAGTAACGGTTAAGTGAGCTCTAAGACACTTCAACACAGAAACATGAACATGGGCCAACATTCACACAAACATGCATAAAAGAGGATTGTTGACATTTCTCTTCAAAGCAGCTTTAATGTGAAATCTCTATACCCTCTCCAGTCTCGTCCTTGATGTTCAAACCTATGAATCCAGCTGTAATCGACTCTGCTTCTGACTTGATATCCGGAGGCAATGATAGTGGGTGCCTTTGCAAATGCATGTAGATGATATCTTCATGACTATTGAGTCTATACAATACATGCTGTGAGCAGCAGTGTGTTCTGGAGCTGTCCTATTATTATTACTTGCGGACCTAGCAAAAGGGAAGAGTGGATGAAAGCGGATGGGGGAGGGAATAGCTGCCTGAAGGCATCAAATCATTTTAAGAGAACCTGAGGTAACAATCATAACTACTGGGATACAATGAAAACATGCCATAGTGCTCCAGAATACTTAAAACATTGCATTTTTGGGAGCTGTTAATGCCAAGGTAACTCAGAGGAGGGGGTGGATTGCAACTACTCAGCTTACAACAATGGGCTTTAGTTTCTTAGCAATTTATTGTACAACATCGACTACTACTACAGTACATGATACATGCCGTGTAGGTTGCAGCTATTCTTTCGCTGTTCTCCATCATTTCCCTTAAATGGACTGTTTAAAGCAACACTTACAACTCAAATTGAGCCCAAAACCTCTAAAGTAAAAAGTTCAAAGCACATAATCTATCCATACATCTGTTTATCCATCCATTTCATGTAATCACAACTAATTTCCACACTCAGTGTCACATAGTCTCAATTTATTATGCTGGTATATGGAAAGGATAACGCTGACAACATCCAACAGTTTTCTTACTGTCAACAAAACCCATAAAAAGACCAAAACTAACAATAAATTAATCCTACTAGCACTGTCTTTATGGCCAAAGATGATATACTGCAGCTTATTCCTCTGTGCCACAGGCCTTTGCCAAACTTTAGACTGTAGTTACAAGAACAGATTATTGTGATTTATGGCGAAAACAAATCTCTTCTTGGTCTGTAACTTATTGCAATTTGCTTCATCTTCAATTTCAAAATACTTCCAAGTATTTTTCTTTTTTGAACTTGACCTCTGTGAGTCCCATCTATAAAGCCATTCATCTATGCTTTCATCACATCTATGCTTGATCTGATGGGGAAAAGAGGGTAATTGCCGGCCCAATTTCAAAATCGCCTGATGCTGCACGATCTAACCCCCTATAATATGAATCGAACAGCAACAGTCCTGGGCAAATATTTACATCCTTATTCTTTACTTTCACTGATTCCTAACACTGATATATACAAACTAGCCTTGTTGCCTAGCTACAAGGCCACCTTTGAATTTATAAATTAGTTATTCGTTTTTATTAATCACCTTGACTTGTTTTAGTCGATGAACATGAAAACAAAAAGCAAACAAAAGAGTTTCATACCTACCAAGTCCATACTGAAGTCAAACTAAGAAAAAAAACATTTGTAGTCAGAGGTCCACAACTCTGAAATAACTACAACGTTTGTGAATCATCTGTTAAGTGTTTTTCAAGGGCCTTGTAAGGATTATACCTGTTATACACCATTTCAACTAAACATGTCATTCAACCCAGAAACCCTAGGCCCCTGGTTGACTGAAACCAAATATAACCAGTTTATTAAATATAATTTAATGTACTAAAAATGACTGGTTATTTAATTAGAATGTGAATTATGATAGTAGGCATACTGAAATAGCTCTTGTTAATCGGCAACACAACTTAGCTACTTGAGTAGAAATGCAGAAACTGGATTGTGTTTGGCCAGTGTGCAACCTACTCTTATAGTACTATAACAGGTCTATTTTTATAAACCTGCTTTTTATTTACTTTTTATTTGGCCTCTGAACTAATTTAGTTATATACTATTTTATTCTTTTTGCACAAGGTTTATATTGCCACTTCCAAGTTTTATTGTTGTATACAGTTGTTTTATTGTTTGTTTTCTATAACTGTTAGATGGTTTTCACAGTTCTCTGTTTCCCTGCTGTTTTTACTGTTGCTCCACATAGTTGTTAAGTATTTACTGGCTGTAAAACACTTTGTAGATTATTTTTAGAAACAGCAATAAAACCAAAAATTGTTTTCATTAGATCCAAGCAGCATGCAATACATCACTATCACTGGAGATAAACATCTATTGAAAAATCTTAAGTCTCCTTCTTAAATCTTTAGTCTTAAGTCAAGACTTGACAAAATACATCAGGTTGGCTGCAATATACTGAATGTAGTTTATTTTTATTTTTTTCATATTATTTTTTGGATTATGCTACACTAGTCTTCACATCAGCATGCTGTTTGCTGAGCTGACAAACACAGGCCACAATCTTATTTTTTTTTGTTGCAACTTTCTTGGTTTCAAAACTTTCAAAACAAAAAAGGTGCATCTAGTATTATTTACATCACAGGTCATTTGGGTTCAGACTCACCTCCACCCCATCAGAATACATTTCATATTTACAATATACAGTGTGTGTATATATAGTACACACACACACGTAAATACATAAACATTATTTACCTGAGACACCAGAAGGAAAACCTCCCAAAAACATCAAACACACACACACACACACACACACACACACACACACACACACACACACACACACACACACACAATGTGGTAAGTGCTAAATTACTGCAGAAACAGAGCAGACGTCATCTTGCGTGTGCCTTAGTGAGTTTCCGATGTGTACGACTTTAACACGGGAAGTTACAATGGTGTATTTTCTACATTTACTTAAAAAAACAAGGTGTCAATAGACAATAGACCATACATCACTGTGTTCAAAACACAAATGACTTTCTACTACTGTTTTCTGCAGTGTAAACAAATATTGACATTTTGACCAATAGTCTGGGCTTTTTACAAGAGAGACAATAATAATATTAGCCCTTGCCCTTTCATTAATTATTTGTCTAATCTTGTTGTCAAAACAATTAGCGGAATATATGATTGGGAAAATAATTGATAGGTGGGTGCTTTAATGTCAATTTCATGACCGTCTCTCCTGACACGCTGATTGAGCCTACCAGACATATGCTCACTTGTAAGTTCACTCTGTTGTAACACTTAAAGTTCAGTGTACAGTATTGGTGATCTGAATTTTAATTAAAGGAAGCAAATGTGTTAAGTGAGGAGGGATTAACGCCAATTGAAAGCTTTAAGGCATTGGCTTAGGCTTCATTAAGAATGGCTGGCTCTTCAAAAACAACCGTTAAAATCAGCATGTAATTATCAGTTGATCAATTATCAACAAGTGAGATGAATTCCTAATCTGAGAAGCTGCAGGGCTTCCAGCACCTATAATTAAAACTGCACAGAAGTCCAGAGTGGCTCACTTAAATATGATCTGGAAGTCTGGCCAAGAGGGTGCACACACATATCCCATGGTGCTCTGCGGGTGTTGGGCTATAGTAAAACACATTAGCACAGGAAACAGTAAAACTTATTCATATAATATTTTTTAGTACAGCGAGGGAACACACTAACACTAATAACTGTTTTGTAACTGTAAAGTTACAGACTGTTTATGTCACTTGCAGTCAATGAAGTAGCAGCAAGTTAAAGGTCCAGTGTGTGGGATTTAGTGGCATCTAGTTGAGTAGTTGCAGGCTGCGACCTCCAAAACTGCTGATGTGATTTTATGCATGTGTAATGCTGTGAAAATAATAACTGTGAAGCCATGAAACCGGATCTTTCCTCAGACATTAAAATCTATAATCACTGCATCCTTAAGTGTGAGAATGACACACTAAAGATGGTTGTTGTCAGGCACTGGCACTAATGTGAACACAAATGTTTTAAAACTTTGAAATAAATCGATCTATAAATAATGAAAACAATCCAATTATTTCTTTCCAGAGTTGGCGGCTCAACTCTTCCTCCTGATGAATCTCAGTGTCTTCAGCACAAACCCTTATCAACGGCCCCATAGATAAAACACACTCATCAAGGTTATTCTTCACTTAAATTGGCAATACAGTTAAATTATCATCATAGTGCGAACTAAGCACCAGTATGTACTATATAGATATATATACAATTTTTCAATCTACACTGGCGAGCTGAAATTATAATGGCTGGCTCCCAGCCAGGCCGACAAGCATAGTCAAGTGAAGGATGTGTTTGTCAAAGCAGAGATCTACAGTCAGTCCATGTTCACTCAGATGTCAAATACTCTATGTTTAAAACACAGACTGGCATCCTCTCTCCACCTCCTGATCCTCACGCTTATTGCATTATTCATAAAACGTCCATAGACGGCTGCATGGGAAAGAGGTGTTCGGCTTTCCATGTTTTGTTGTGTAGCCAACAGCAGCAGGGTGTTCCTTGTATTGCATAATGCCTGCTGTTTTGGATTTATATTCAAATTCAATAGAGGCACAAGGTCATAACGAGTATCACAAAACAAAATGACCACAATCTGCATTCATCAGATTTTTATAAATGTGGCAATCATCGGGGATTATTATGGCACTGGTTTTCACAAAAGGAACAGGTTCTCTCAGTCCAGCACACCAAAAACAATGATTCAAGGTGATGTTTTTCAATGATAACAAGTAGCATCCTGTAGATAAATTCAGGTTGAAGGCAAAAGTCAACAGGAAAAGCTGGCACTCACTTTTAAGCCTGCACAATAACACTGCAGTGCTTCAAAGGATTTTATTTTTTAACCAGTTTTGTAACCAGATAAGTTCAGGGCATCTTAACAAGCTGCTACATGCTGAAAATATGAAAATACACTCATTAAAATACAATTAAAATCATGGTTATGATCTAAAATACTGTCCAAAACAAAGCTGTACTGCTATATAATAGACAGACATCTTATTGTTATTGGCTAAAGCTTACACCACAATGTTCTGCTCAATTAATTTAATTGTAATTTATCTCCATATATCCTCATGTTGGCATGCTGCATGCCAACAATGAACCAATCAGGGTCGAGTGTGCGCCTGCAGTGTGCTGCTGCTCTCTCTCTAGCTGGGTTGAGTACTGCATGAAATTCCACTTCCACTTCCATTTTTATTAAAATGATCCGTCCAATTACACAGCAAAAAAAACCCCCCAAAAAACATGGATTCAAAGTTTGTTCATTCACTCTGCTCACACTTATTCACACTAATTTCCTCACTGTCATCATCTGGGGGCGGTCTGTGACATAAACTGGTCACATCTATCTAATAGCTCAGCAACACACCTCCTTCATGAGCCTTCATCATCTCGCTGCAGTCTTTTAAATATGATTCTCTCGCTTTGCCTCCAGTACGCTCATGCGGCTGTATGTGCAGCCCTCCTCCTCTTCCACATCATCACCTGGTCTTCGGAGATTCATCATTTCATCAGCCCATCAGTCTCAGCAGTCATCAGCCTCCACCACAACCAGTGTCTGGACTCCATAGGGGGATTTATTTCACAGCTGCTCAGGGCAGACGCCCCCTGATCACAAATCTCTCCCCCTGGAGAGTCTCTGTGCCAAAGACTTTCTGTCAGGACTTTATCATATATCATCTGTTATATAATTAACATTATCTTTACTTTATTCACTTTGTCTTTCCTGATTGAAATGCAAGATGGAAAGGAATGGAATGGACACTGACGACAGATCAAATACTGCATTCAAAATATTGATTAGCTGGGAATAATGGGGAACATGGATGCACACCTTTCAGTAAATAATCAAGGTTTTAGCCTAATTTATATTTGAAAATGTATAAAAATAAATCTGGGAGACTTTTTCTTGCCATGTCAACCCTATTCACAACAACCAACCCACAGTAGCCAATGTGTTTGTAACTAAACTGTTTAGAAGAACACTTTGTTCTTCATAGATTCAGCCCCTTAACTGTGCTTTCAAAGTGCACCATATGGAGGCATTTAACTTTTAAAATGTACAAAAATTTCTGCAGTGGAGAATGCCCCCGAACCCCCCTAGGGTCCAAAGTTTCACAAAATCCAGTGGGAAACTCGGTTTAATTATTACAGAGAGCAAGTACAAAACGTTAATGTGTTTTTTTCCCCCCACAAACAGTCGCAATCAATTTCAAACATGTGTCTTGAGACTGAAAAACTTTTTCATTTACACTGGCTAATTTCATCTTTCATTGCTGGCCTTAATTAACCTAAATATCCGTACTTACACGTCAGTGAAAATGCTTTCAGCACAGCACATACATCTACCAGCAGATTAGTCTACAGAACAAAGCCACTATATCAAACAAATACACCAAAAACATTGCATGGAGACTCCCAAGACAACATAAGTCTTACAAATGGTTTTAGATTTATTATGCTGTCTTAACCCTAAATTCAGGATGTTGTTCATGCAGAAGAGCTTGCAGTATATCACCAAAAAATACCAAATCAAATGTCATACACATCATGTACAGAGTGTTGGCAGCATGCTGCTATGGAAACTTAAAAAGCAGCTCAGTTGTGAGGCTGCTCTTTTAGACTGACATCTTTGACATGCATTTTCACACCTAACATCAAAACTGGAAATTAGATGGGATGGTTATTTTCTTCTAATAATATGTATTTACTTGGAAAGACGAAGATTGCATGGCCATGGACCAAAACAATCTGAAATATTTCAAGAGATTTATGTAATGCATATGACAACCTGCGAAACAAATGAAAACACCATCGAAGTGTTTGGCAATTCAGACTGCTGCTGTCACTGCAGAGGGCAAACATTGGCAGCAAATGACAAGCAAGAGAGGGGTTATTATTTCTGTGTTCTGTCCTTAAATCTCAAATCCAACCAGTAAATAAATAGAATAAAAATAATCAATATGCCTCCTTTTTCCTGAGTTGCCAAATGGTTTTCCAGCATATCTTTGAGTCTGCCTCAAAGTCACCCCCACAAGCTCCCCAAACTTCTCCCACATCCAGGTTTTAACATCGGCTTTTGCACCTTAGCCTTAGCTTTTCTGGGCTCCCAGCGCCTCTCAACTGATTCTGAATGAGACAACTAATGTAGCACAGAAACATTAAAGATAAAAAAGAGAACAGTGAGATGGGGGAGATGTGTCAGCATCTTCTTTCTCTCTCCCTCATTTACTAAACCCTCTCTCTCAGACTGGGTGGTTGTGGATTAAATGGAGATGTTATCAGAGCTCAGGGCAAGTCAATATTGCACTTGCACGTGTGAGAGGCTGATATGGGCCGTAAATGGATAGCCAGAGGTCCCAAAAGAAACCCAGCTCCAACAGCACATGGGGAGTAGTTCAGTGGATGAAGGGCACCTAGGATGCAGCTGGCATTTTCGGGAATCAGACCACAAATCTGACCATCTGAAAAAGAGATGGCCAGTGCTAGTTGTGGAAAGAGAGATGAGGTTTCATAAGAAGCGTGCTTTCATCAAAAATGCAGGCCACTTTTGATTTGGACAATGTGAGGGCCAATTTGCACAACCCCATTCTGTGAATAAATGTCAGGCGTTCAGGATTTCCGCATCTCCCATCATGAGCACAAACAATGATAAAAACACGTGAAAATGAATATTGTCTGGGTTTGTTGTCTTGTCATGATAGAATCAGACAAAGTGCAGGAGCCATTAGTTTCCCATTTACTTGTTTTAATTATTTAAAAGCCTTGTTAAATATTGTAAATACACACTTGCAGAAGCACAAAAAATGCATAGTCACACACGCTGTACCATCGTCTGTTTACGGGCTATAACAGCCAGCCAGGGGGCTCCTGAAATATTCTCCCTTGCCGTTGAAGAGGATTGATTCCGATGCAGAGAAGACATTTTTATTCCTCTTACACAGATGGCTGATGCTTCCAGTGCAAAGCCATTTGGAATGGAAATGTGTCTGGCATCTTTGTGCCCCAATGAGGTATCTTGTCTATTGCATTAAATTGACATCAAAGCTCAATCAATAACTCAAAAGAAGGTGAATGTTGTGAAAAGGTGTAAAATAATTTAATGAAGACAATGCATTCACAGCATTTATATTTTAAATTAAAAAACGGCACCATTAGGTCCAGCAGCCCCCACCCCCTCTACTGAGCATTGATTTTATATCACAGTAGACACATTGCTCTGAGTAATTTCACTCAAGGATTTAGTGCACGTTACACTGTAGCTCAAATAAATGTTATTTAATCAATAGAGAAGTATAGTGCTGTAATAAAAATCTTGGGGTCCTCACATACATAGGGCCTTAAATCATTTTTCTATTTGCTTTGTTCATCAGTGTTTTCTGCCAATAGAAATATGGCATTTTTAAGTTGGAGTGAACCTGCTCAGACTCAGGCTGTTGTTCTTTTTTTTATTATTATTTCCTTCTCTCCATACCAAGCAGTCCTATGTCCTATTTGTCAATCTGCATGCATGTATTATATATGTGGCAAATATTTGACTGATTGAACAGTTGATGTTATACCACAGGACAGATTACGTATGGGGAAGAGTGTGTGTGTGCTTGAGAGGGTAAGTGAGAGAAAGATGGTCTTAAGTATAGTCGGTGCCTTCCTTGCAGGACAGACAATGATTGATGGCTAACTTTGACTGTTTAAAAAATGTGATCTCAGCCTGACAACCACTTGGCTCACAGTTTCAACCTGCAAAATTCAGCCATACTTAGAAGGATTTGCTGCAAAAGACATGGGAGAACAGGGTCTTAGGGAAGCACCATACATATACTGCTGCCTAAGCTTGCCCTGTCTTTGACCTTCCCTGCAGATTAGTTCAATACAACCAGTTTGATATTACCCCACCATGCCCTTCTCTGCCCGGCATGAAACCCTACACACTCTCTCTGGGTAGGAAAAACCTTAGTGACTTGAGTTATTAGACTTATTGAAACACAGCATCCTGGGACACAGTTGCCAAAAGAATTTGCATTATTTCTCATCATGCCACAGCAGGAAGACAACATACATTCTGACTGTGTATCGTCGCTGCCTCAAAGTGAGTGAGACTCCCTATGAGGAACACTGCCTGCTGGCAGCAATCTCGCTTGTTATTATCCTTCTCCAACCTGAAGATAGACAGGACCAGCTGGAACCAAGTCACCTGACCATGCATCATTTTCAATGCTTTTCATTTTCCTCAGAGGAATCAGTTGTCCAGTAGAAAATGAACTGAAGCTTCTCCATATTAAAACAAAAGGGGGATTGTCCTTGTATAGCAGCCCTTTCTACTTTTTTCTTTCAAGTCTGAAGATGACACGTGGCAGATTTTACCTTCTAATGTCTCACAATGTGTTAGCTCAAATGACAATAGAGTTCTGAATGTTGTAATCAGATGAGAGTCACCAACGCACTGTGAAAGGATGTGACAGTGACAGTGCAGCTGATAGGATTTGGTTCCTAAAAAGATGGACAAGAGCTCATCCATCACTATCATTAGGCTACTATTAACCAAGTCAATCAAAGAAAACTTAAAAATAATCTAAAAATATCAGATAAAGATAACAATATCTGTTCTGTTAATTGGAGAACATAAACATATTTAAAGAAATATAATAAAACGTAAGGACTACAACCTACAGCTGTCTTTCCGATGTTTGGATCATGTGAAAATGTTTTGACTTAAATAATGAATTTCACATCACATTTAGACAGCTTTAAGGGATCAGTGTGAAGGATTAAGTGGCATCTAGTGGCGTAGTTGCTGACTGCAACAATCTCTCCCTCTCCTTCTTAGTATAAAGGAAAATCTACAGTCGTGGAGAAATGTGCAAAAAGTTAGAAGATCCTATCTAAAACAAACTGAACAATTAAAACATTTAAAACATTAAAACATTTAACAGTTATTCATGTTACATTCCATTTTGTCATATTCTGTGAGTACAAAGCTGACATCTTGGATCAACTCTATTTGAAGTGCAAAGGAAAACTGAGTTGCTAATTTGTCTAAAACCTTAAGTCAAGATTGCTTAACCACCATTGCACAACATACAGTCCAAATGTACCTGTAGTTGAGATGGTCGATTCATCAGTTTATGCTCCTTCCATTTGCATCACAATGGAAGACAATAACTTATTAGAATAACCACAAGCCCAGATGCCCAGTCACATTACAGTCATATCACACCCCTGCCAGGAAACTCTTCAATTATTTACGTTCATCCTCAGAGATGTTTCAGCAATTCTTGCTCCTCTTTTAAAGTTAACAATGTAAATGCAATTAGACAAACCCTCAATGGGCCAAATGAACATTGCCAGCTTTTTAAATTATAAAACTGTAAGTGCTTTTCCCAAATAAATTTCTTATATGAATACACATTAACAAAATAAGAAAAATACATTAATCTTTGAAAAGACTCAGAGAGTCAGTGTTAGAACAGACTTTATCACTGTGACAGCGCCTGGTTTCAACAATGTTGGGGTCTGAACGTTGGAGGCTGCTGACTGCAAGGTTTGTACCAGGCTGGCAGGATAAATCTGGGTGGGGAAAGTGAAAGTGAACATCCGTTGCCCCTGCCTCATTATCACCATAGAGGTGCCCTGGATTTGCAACATTGTTGTGGAGAGATTGCCAGACTAAATGGTCACTTCTACACCACCACCATTATTCACTCTCACACCGTCCTCTTGTTAGCTATTCACTGTGGGAGAAGGTCAAGGATTTTGCCCTAACCAATCATGTTAACTAGGCAAGTGACTAGTTAGGCAAATCTCTTGTGCTGCTCAGTCAATACTGAGAGACTGTAGTCAGAGTACAGTTAGTATAAGTTCACGATCAGAGTACACTTAGAATAAATTATCAGAGTTTACACAGAACAGCAATATAAGCCCACATGGGGGTAGACTTTTTTTTTTTTTTTTTACACTGGTAGGGCTGGAGGGACTCATCAACATAAGTGAGACAAATATGTTGATTTGCATAATATGTGTCATTGTGTCACAATGTGTTCAAAGCACAGCCTCCCCCAGAGAATGAGCTGCAGTTAAACAAACAAACAAACAAAGATTTCTGCACCACTGTTATAGTAATGTAACACTGCACCATGTGTCACTTGATGTTATTTTATTATTATTTTCTGTTTACTTTTAAAGCCATGGGAGATAATGGTTTAAGCTAATGCTACAGACTGTTGTTACAGTCTATTGACTGTTTCGGTTATTTTCCTTCTCCCATACTGATGCAAAAATACATTTACCAGCGATTATCTTAACTGTATATTACTCCAGAAATTAATATCATAACCGCTGTTAAACTTTACGAAAAGTACTTATATATAATATTTATTTTTAGGGAAGGTCTGTCAAACAGTAATTAATCTGTCACAGCAATCCTTTTGAATTTGATGTCCTGTACTTTTCTGATAAGGCATCATAACACAGCAGTTTTATGGAAAAAAACATGCCTCTATTATTATTCTGATGTGCTTTATTTGTGTTTTTCAGGGTGATGATTGAATAAAATATTGATTTTTTTTATATTTACGTTGGGTAAATAAATTGTTATATCTTTGGCGTAGCCCTATACACAGGTACCACAGTCCCTGATTATTGCACAGGCAGACACCACAGAGGGCCGACCAATGCAAAATGCAGCACAAGTAGGATATCCTTTTAAATTTCTCAACACTGTAGAAGAAAACACAACGTTGCTAAAGCAAAACACTTGCAGTTCTTTTTGTCAGACAATGGCTAAAAAACACTGTTTGAAAGACAAGGTTGGAATTCACAGGTGCAGCAGCTGCAGACATAAACCTGAGTACTGCGAAGAGCAAATACTATATTAAACAAAGAGCAAATGGGGACTAAAAGAGGAGCACGGACCAGCAATAATGGAACAAACCATGGGCTAATTTTTGGAGCTAAGACTGCAGCTTGGCCAGGAGCGGGATTTATACTCTTGCAATGACAGATGCTGCAGTGGAGAATTTTTAAAAAAAAAAGTGACACAGATCATATTCTCCAGGATCCTTGCACATGATCTCCTGCTGATCTAAGATCTGGACCTTATTGAAATTATATAGGACTAGATAGCATGACATCTCACAAAGGTAGTCATGCTGCCCAAAATTTGAAATAAGAGCGGAAGGACAGAGTCGGACAGGATGGAACAAGCACAACGAAGGATGAGAGCTGATTTGTGGGAACGGGTGACATGAAAATGAGGAGTGTAAACGGCGTGGGAAAGCAGAAATGGCAGAGGTTGAAAATTTATGAGCCTGAAAATTTATGAATGAATTGAAGAGAGCAAAGAGATTCTCCATAAAGGGGAAATGTGTGAGAGAGAAAAAAAAACAACTCTCTTAAAAGGTTCACATAATTCAGCCTCTAACAGTAGGCTGAAGGTGTAAATGAAGAGCAACATGGCAGGTGCATGCTTGGGGGTCAAGTATTTCAGGTTCACACTGCTAATGTGTGAACAGCTGGCAGAGATCACAACATGTGGAGACACACACACATACACAGAGAGATACACACAATTTCAGGGGTGATTTATGGGGGTCTAAAGAACAATTGAAAATGAGGCACTGAACCATGTACGACAGGTCTATGGGGATGAGTCTGTGGCTGCTCTGGAAGGCACAGTGTAGCTACCATAACTCTGAGTGATGGAGAGTATGGCCAGGGGGACTGTACATGTGTGTGCGTGTTTGTGTGTGCCATTTGTCTATGAAAGCTAGCTGTGAACGTGCAGTATGGGTTTTCAAGCGTTTCTCTGGGTGAATGTTTATGCTTAAAAGAAGTATATGCATGATTTTATCATTTTTTTAATTTGGCAAAATCGAAATTAGAAAAGAAACCGACAGCAGGACGGCTCAGTGGCATTAATTGTTAAACAGCTTGTTCTTCTTGTAAAAGTAGGCCTAAAAGTTTAAACCTTGCAGGGAGTCATTTTCCACTTTACAACGTATGAGACGCCTTTTAATCATTAGCATACCTTTAATCAGAGAGGAACTACTGAAATCAACTGCTATTGTGTTCAACTAGCGAAAAAAATATTTCTTTCTTTCTATGACAAGGCTGGAGACCGCCGTAGCCCAGGCGGGTGGAGGTTACTACTATTAGGACACAAGAGGGGGAAGAAATAACTGCATTAATTTAATCAAGGCAAAAGCAGTCTTTTCCCATATATACACAGAAGATCTATATGTTCAAGCATAACTTTTACACTTAAGGGGTTACTTAGGTATTGTACATGGATCGTATTTTCCTGTTTCTCTTTTTTAATTTGGTCAAGTATTGAGAATAACAATCTGAGCCTGTCAGTGGCAAAAACAAGCACTTTTTAAATGATGGTAATTGCCCATAAGGATTACATTGAAGCCTGTTTCACGGCAGTCAACTGCAGCCCTCTCCCTCATTTACTGGACCAAAGTCATTCTCTTTGCCCTAATCCCAAACAAGGAAATGTTGCAACTGTGACATAAAATATGCTGAACAATTTGTTTAGGATTTCTACAGTTAAAGTAAGCAAAGTTTTTAGACCCACAGGGAGTTTGGGGGGATAAAACTAGCATACAAAACAAGAGCGATGCAAGTCACTGATCATCTGCAACTTTGTGGACAGAAGTTGTGAATGAATGAAACTGTTAGAAACAGTGTGCATCAGTCATGACTAATCAAACGGTTTCATTTCAAAGAGGCACGCTGAAACTACTTTGTGATGAAATGAGCAGTCCTGAGTTGATCCACCACAAAAGCGTTTCCCCGAGGGCTCTAATATCCTTTTGCCAGTGATACAGAATCACTACGAGTGAATATACGGCACCTTAGATTAAATTATCTTAGAAGAGAACACCTACGCTTACAATGTTACCGCGGTCCTGGGAGATCCATTGTCCCATGTAAGAAATGGTTCAGTGATATTAGGTGAACAGCCTAACACAACCGGAATAGTAGACCAGTGGGACAATTTAGCAGCCAGTCTCTGACATCTATAAAAGATGTGGCTTGCCTCTACAGTTTTTGCTTTGCACGTTGCAGTGCATACTGATGACTCTGTGTTTGGTAGCAAACACTCACCGCTGCCACATTTGTATACAACTACAATGAAAAATACACAACAAAAGTTATTTTACCTGTTTGCTGTTTTCGGCAGTTCGATTTCATATACGTTCTTCATTCACAAAAGGGACAAAGGGTGTAGAACTTCAACAAGATTTGTTCACACCACAAAGACAATACTAGTGTACTTCTGACCAAGTATAGGAGATATTTTATATTCTACTTAAGCTAGACTTCCTACTTATTATGATCCTGATGATCCTTATTGCTATTGTTAATATAACTTTAATTCTGAACAAAGTTTTGTTTCTTTTTTCAAGTCATCCTTCTTGTGCTGTCATCTCAGTCCCATTTGAAGAAGGGGAGCACCACTTAAGGGATACACAATGCACTTAAAAGCTTCAGCATGTGTTGTATTGCCCGTTTGTTTATTTACCTGGGTATGTTTTTACTGGTAGTAACACACAAAATGCTGCTTTTGTCCTCTTTTTCCATGAACAAATTAAAGTTTCAAGACCAAATATCTCTGGGATTTGGATGATCAATAGGTTGTGAGTGTAACCTAGGCTTGATGAAGAGAGGTCAGCACACTGTATGCACTTGTGGGACTTGAAGCACTTTGCAGACCCAGTTTCTGCACTTGTGCCTGTCGGATCAGTTAAGTGCTTTGTATGTTATAGGAAGCCTTGCCCTCCCTGTAGACATTCATGTCAAGCACACAGTATTCCCTTTATTTCTGCTCTGTATTCTTCTAAAACCTCTTAAGAGCTGTGAATTGGGCCAGCTATTGTTGTCCCCATCACCTCTTTGTAGAGAACTGCAGTCATATTTATAACGTGCTGCTTCCTTTCACTCATAATATAGCATGCTGTGGAGCGAGGGGAAAAATTCTCCTTGTAGGTTTCATTACCTGTGGCCCCCAACAGGTCCTGGAAATGTGCTCTAGAATTCAAAGTACACAGGTTATGATACAGTGAATTATGTGTGTGTTCCTGAATTTGGTCTTATCGTGCAAAATTTCCAAACTTCCCGCAGAGACGGACAGGATGGTAGAGAATTTCTTGGTCTGGAGCTCTGTCAGGTTTAACCACATGTGGCTCTTTCCTTGATGCAGCTGTGAAGTAGGATGATGTAAACAGCGCAGTGGATTGAATACAATGTTCTTCCATGGAGACTTTGGCTTACAAAACCATACCAGGGAACTAGCTGATATGGCTGACCCACTGACAGTATAAAGAATGGGCAGCGTATGCATGAAGTCACCCAAAGGTGTCTGAAGAGCAATTTTTAAGCTCATAATCTGAGGCTCTGGTCACCATCATGCTGTTAGTCCTGTTTCTTCTGCCTCCCAGCTAATCTCAAAATCTGGAAAGATGTGTATAATCAGTGGACCCGAGCTGGGCTGAGCCTGAGTGCTAAAACAGGCCATCTGTAGGCACCTACTTGTCAATCAAAGCAGCTACGCTGTTAATTATGTATAACTTTAAGCCTTAATATAATTTGAATGGGTGAGTTAAAAAAATAATTTAGACTCAGTACAGTTGTCATGAACTGGGGAATTAGCTATAGACACCAAAAGTGTTTTTGTATCAGGCTCTAAACGTTTATTTCTGCTGTGAAGTTGGACATTTCAATATGGAGTCTCATGCATATTGACTTCTCTGTTCTGTAGCCAGCCTCAAGTGGTCGCTCAAGGAATCAGTCTTTGGCACGTCCACATTGGCTTCACTTCACAGCCATGGAGGTTGCCACTTGGGCAGACCTGACCTGATACAGCAGTGACAAGACTATGAGCCATTGTAATACCTGTTCAATCTGTCTAGTAGTAGAGTAAATCAAATAACAGAACGAAACTACTCACGAAACTGCTAACGAAATTAGCAAGCTATTATTATGACAGTATCAGTAGCATCAGGAGTTCTGGATGATGCTTTTAAGTTATTAACATACTCAAGTTCACACTGATTACTCACATGGAAAAAATAAATGTTAAAAAGCTTATTTATTGCTGTTTTTTAAGACATCTACTCTTGTTTGGGGGCAACTTGCATTCAAATGTTGCAGAGATAGTCAAGTACAGTCTGGAGAAAAAACAGCAATTGCATGCATGCATGCCTACGATACAGATTAATTAATCCTTTAAAAAATCTAGTAGGTGCTTATACAACAAATAATGAGTCAGCCCATTTCTCATAACTATTCCTATAATGAGACCTATTTTCTCTAATATCATGAGGACAGAGGCTAACTTGAAAATAGGTGGATCATCGCAAAGCTTGTGATTTATTAGCAAAGCATTTTCATTGAGTTAAAGCAAACAAAAAGACACAAATAGCTGGCTATGCATGCCATAATTCTCTATAAGTAGTAAGTCGTATTATAGACTTCTGGGTAACACTTTTTATGAATACCACAGCTATACTGCACTATGAGGGCATTTATTTTGAATTATAATGCATTTATAATGATTGATGACTACACTCAAACACACATTGCTTTCTGATACACAACATCAACAGTCATAGCAAATATATATGTTGATTATAATGCATTATAAGTTAAAGAGCCTCATGGTGTGAAAGGGGGTTGTAATGTGTGCAACTTTTATAGTAGTTATTGTCATTCCATAGTGAAAATTAATGCAATATAGCTTTAATACATTATGGTCCCATTCCTATTGTTTACAAAACTGACCTGTAGTTCACTCATCATTCATTTATACTGCAGCATTGACTCTTAAATACATGGAAATGCATTACACCTTACTGATCACCAACAATTAAACGTTATGTTGTATGTGAAGTCACATCTATAATGTTTTATGATTGTTGATATAAAGTATCAGAATGCATCCTGAGTGTTTATGAGTGTAGTCATAAAGCATGATGAATACATTATAATTCCCTATGAGGGTCCCCATACGGCACTCCAGCAGTGGTCTATACAGAAAGTGTTACTTTGTGTTACTCACTACCTTTTAGAACTTTTGTAGCTCAATCGTTTAATCTGGGGCAACTGGACTTTATTGAAGATCCATAAAGACATTTTACCTCTTAGTCAAGAGCCTTCTTCAGTTCTGACAAACCGGTGGGGAGCCAAGGTATTTAGCCTAGGTGGGGGATCGGAGACCCGATCATTGTTTCATTTGATTCATTAATGCTCTTTGTAGTTATGAGGACTGTCATCTGAATCGTTGAAGTCACCTGAGGTCTGGAGTGGATGATGGTTGTTGGAGTCACAGAAGGCAAAGTGTGAATTGCTGTTCAGTCTCCTGGGAATGGATGAAAGGACAGCATTGCAGGTGGGGGATAAGTGGTGTCTGAGGCCTCTTCCTCTGTTGAGGGATGGTTTCTTTGCTTTTATAAAAGCGTCTCCTTCACTCCTCTTTCAAACCACCTGTCCTCCCTGTCCAAAATGGGAACATTATTGTCACTAAAAGAGTGTCACTTTCCCTTTAGGTGTAAGAAAACTGCAGAGACTAGTCCTGATGAGTTGGCCCTCCTCCATGTGTTTGTTGAGTGGCTGTTGGGGTGTACCAGTTTTTGTCTTAGTATGTTGCTGCATTTAAAGAACAGCAGGATTCCTGAGGTGAAATGTCTTCACAGAGTCCAGTTGCCCCAGATTTAACCCTTTTCGAAGAAAGATGACCTGGATGACTGACAACCTTCAGAGACCTTTTTTACAGCTACAATTCACAAATCATCATGCAAAGGAAACAGTGAAGTTCCAAATAGCAATGCCTATGAGTGATGAAAGATATCAGGTTAGGGATTCCTCTGACTATAATGAATGTAAATTGACACACCGCCAGTGAAATATAGTGTATGGAGAGGAAGGCTCTTTTCAGTGTAGGACATGTGGGATTACAAGAGCAACAGTCATCAAATTTCACAATCCACTTATTCATTATTGTTTTTCAAAGGACAGATGGGCTATGAAACCAAGACAGTAGCAGAGTGCACTCAGAAAAATAAGACTGGGACACAAAGGTCCTTGTGTTGCCTGCAGATCAAGCTTTTCCTAATGAAGCATGAATTTTGCTGAGGCATGAGGGAGTTACCATAGAGACCATTCAGTGTTGGTGTGGTCATCGGGAACCTCCCTCTCAATCATGCAGCATTTATTGTGTCATGGTAGTAATCAAAGGGCCAAATGACAAATATTCTTTTTATCCAGCCACGCTGATCTCAAGGAATCTCAAGCATGGGAGTGCGTCACTTGGACTAACACATGGAAGAATTTAGAAATGAGACCAGACTCGAAATGAAATGAAATGCCAGTTGAAGAAAAAACGGTAATGATATGCCGGTGTCTTGTCCTCCTTCAGCCTGTCACCTCCAGAACCCTCCCTGTTATACCTGCTGTGCATTCAACCAGAAAATGGAGAAGAACTCTCTCCAGAGAACATTGGTCAGCACTGCTCACCACCATGTCAAGGCAGATGATGACACGTTTATAATTAGATATTAAACTTTTCCATCTGTCCATTAATCTTTTGTCATTTATCCAGTTCAGAGTTGAACAAGGTCAAGGAACATTTTATGGTGCCTGACAGTAAAAATTCTAGGACTGCAATTATTGAGTTGTTTCATTAGGAGTTAATTAAATTGTTGATTTTTTTTTCTTTTAAATTCACAATGTGAAAAACAATGAAATTAGTTACAAATATTTTAAATTCCCTCCCCTCCCCTTGCAAAGAGTCTAAAATAGGTTGATATTAAATCTAAAACAAAATTTAGATGCAAAAATTCAAAGAAGCCAATCCTGAAATTCAAAAAACTGGTCCAATTATTTTTTTATTGATGAAGTTAATCAATTCTGACAATTGCTGAGAGTGATTGTTTGTTTGATTTCTTTCAATTGACTAATTAATCCACTTTGTCTTAGATGCTGATGATTAACAACATAAACAACACTAAATACATTACACTTGGGATATATTTCATTACACTACAATAATGCTGACTGAGATAAAGTGATCGTCAGAGTGTTACTAAGCATTGTGAATGCTGCAGTTATAAAAGCATTGTGATTTTTTTTTTCTTTGGCTCTAGAGATTTGCAGGAAATGTGGGAACAACTTAAATTCACAGTTCAATGAGTGGGAACAGACTTTGAGAATGAGTCTTTCATTAAAACTAAGACATGTTGTGTAGGTAAGCTAAGCAGAGCCTCCCCTGGAAGCTTGGCCAGAGCCAATGGGAAAATCTGATTTTGAGCATTTTTGCTTTTGATGGACAAGTTTACAATCCATGAAGGAAGAGAAAAAAACCATCTGAGCTGCTCTGCTTGCCCCTTTTTCTACCTCCAGCTCAGAATCCCAGGAAGCTCCATGGCCTGCCAAATAAAGTGCCCTGCAGCATGTTTCTCAGTATACCTCACACTGGGCATCCTCACTAGGTGTCACCTCAACTGGTTCATCCTGTCGATGCACAGAAGAAGCAGCTTGACTCAGAGTTTTAGATCCAAGTTCAGGATCAATGAGCTGCTTCACAGAGAGTGAGCTCTACCACCCATGGGGACACTGTGATGTGATCCTTACACATACCGCTACATTTCACCAACAGTCAATCACCCTTGTTCAAACATTCAGTGACACACCTGACCAATCCATGACCCTTTCTGTAGCAAAGCTGACTTATACAGAATTCACAAAGCTTTCCTTGTTCAACTTGCACCACATCATCCAGAGATTCCCAGCATATTATAGTAGATGCACACCATTTTGTCCCTGGTACCTTAAAAAAGAAATTATTACATTTTCATGAAATATAGCTGTACTCTCTGAGGGAAAAGCAGGTATGCTCTGATACAGAAAAGACCATGTTTTACAAAGAGATATAACTATTTACACTGTCAACAGTAACTAAATTGAGTGTTTGACAAGATGCATCAGGACATGTCAGAGTAACAGTGATTGACAGATTGATCACATTGTATGTTTACATTGCTCTAATTAACTACAAGAGCAGATCACAGTGTGGAAAACCTACGAGGCAGCGAAACTCACAAACTGTGTGCAAAATGGCAGACTCTGTGGAAGGAGACCTGCTCCCTCTGTGGCAGAGATTCAGTTATCTGGTATGAAGCAGAGCCGGTGTCATGCCAGAGCCAAAATCAGATGAGAAAAGGAGAGAGAGACCAAGGAAGAGGCTACAGGACAAGAGTACATTTCAGACTGTTTTTAAGTTGTGGGTGAGAGCTGGGCTTCTTGCTGTCGGGCTAGTAATATTAGATGACTATGTCTTGCTATGTCTTGTGTGTTAGCCAAGTTTTCTCTCACTAGTTTTTGTACAGTACAGCTGTTATAACCCTGGTGTACAAGTAAATTGCACAAGTGTTTTTTCCCTAAAGGATGCAGCCCCTTTTTACTCTCAGCATATGACAATGTTTATACTTTGTATGCTACTAATGTTTTGTGACAAAGCAGGCATTCTATTGAGATGTAATTATATGCAATATGGTGTTAATAAATTGCATTTCTCTGAAGCTGAACATGCAATTTATGTGTAATGTGTAAGCCAAGAGCATACGGATGTGTGTGTGTGTGTGTGTGTGTGTGTGTGTGTGTGTGTGTGTGTGTGTGTGTGTGTGTGTGTGTGTGTGTGTGTGCTTGTGTGGGTACATACTTGTTTTATAATGGATGCCTAAGTTGAAAGAAACAATCTTAAGAAGTCCTTCTATTGTGTGCTCTTGCACAAATTAAATAGATTAAGACAAGGACAAGGAAGACACAGCCCCACTAGCACCTATAATGCTCTTGGTCTCTTGTAACACTACTTCAAACAACAAAGAGCGTCGGCAGGAAAAAATGAGGTTGAAACACAAAAGAGAAAAAAAAAGCCATAAAAACGATTTTGGAAGTAAAACTGTGTTTCCACCTGAGGGGAAACAATGAGTTTTGTTTTCAATCAGGAGAAAGCACCACATTGTCCAGAACTTCCTTTCCTCCTGCCTCTCCATTCCTCTTGGTCAAACACACACAGAAGGACTAGTCTGTTTCTGCAGGGCAAGAAATCCTATTACTTCTGAAACCACCTTGGTGGCACCAAATAATAGTCCAGCTGGGTGCTTGATTGCTCTGACAACTGGCACTGATACCGAGGCAGCTAGTCATTCTAGTATGTGCTGTTGAAACCTTTCCTTTGGGAAATGAGATTGTGTTCCTGCACTAACTCATGCAGTTTCTCTCATTCATTTATGGCTTCTTCCAAAGTACTGATAATCAAAAACTTGCTGTGCATGAAGCAGGGACTGGAAAATATCAAGCACTAGCATTTGCAAACAGCATATTCGATTTAATTAAATTTCGCTAATGGATCACAATATCTAAGATGAGAAGAGTAGGATAATTACTTTTGAATAAAGGCTAAAATAAATAAAGGTTATCTGTAAATACATTTTATAATGGTTGCTCTGCTCTGAATGCATACATCTATCTCTAGTAATGTGGGAAAAATTGCACAGGACAATGTTTTCCACCACCATCCATTTCACTCTTCTTACTTTTCCATCCCTGCCTCCCCCCCCTTTCACCTTGTTTCATCCTTTGTTCTACCCTTGCTTTCCTGTCAGAAAAACACTGTGCAGGCCCAGCTCAGCCAGACTCAGCCTGAAGGCCAGGGGACTGTGTGGCCCCCTTGACAAAGTGCATCTGCCCACTTTCTAATGACTCCTCAGCTCCCACAAGACTCAAGGGGAGAAACTATGAGAAGGAAAGAGGAAGTGGAGAGGAAGCACCTGTTAGTTTGTTACACTGGACAGCGGATTTGGTCAAGTACATACAGTAAAGTTGTTTCTTACCAAGTGTAAGTGGTCTGGCTAAGTATTGAAAAACAAAATGACTTAGGCCCTTTGAGAGCTTTTTTTATATTGAATCTGAAGCAACTGTTAGAGACTGTAGCTTGTGCTGCCCTTTTCAAGCTCTCCTGTACTGGATGTCTTTCCCAATTTCTTTCTTAATAACTCTCCCTTTCTATCTCTGTCTCTCTTATACTCACTTAACTATGATAGGCATCAAGGACAGTAACATATGTAATTGAATAGCACTATTCAATAGCATTTTCCCATTAGAGCTTTTACCTGCACAGTTTACTTTCTCATTGCCCATCTACATATAGGGTAGATGTCAAACCTACTCCTACTTGTGAGCTGTGGCAGTTTCGAAGCGCAAGGCCACATCCCACTGAATCCATCCCATACCATAACATTGATCGATGCTCAAGGCTGCCCCTAAGGAAACCTTTTCTGCTCAATAGTATGTGTAGTACCATCTGAGTCTCCCCAACATTTTGTCAATACTTCTCCAGTTCCTGCACTTTGGGGGGAGCTCTCAAGCCGTGAGGACACAGGATGGCACATGCAGTGAATCCTGACAGGTCTGTTAAAAGGGGTTGTGTAGTTGGTGGTCTTATCATGATGGAGCCAAGTAACACGCGAGGTCCATTAATTTCCCCTTGGCTGGATTTAATTATGTAGGAGCCTTGTACTGAATACTGTAAATTCACATACACAGACACACACATCCTCTGCCTCAAATCCACAGCAGCTGGAAAATTATTTTCCCAATTAAACTTGTTTGCCGAGTAAACACATCCCAGCGCACCAAAGCCAAAGAGTTCCTCCTCAGCATCGTTTGATATGCAAACTGGCCACCAATCTCCAATTTGCTACCACTGTAATTGTAAACATTAGCTGAGAGGAGTTTACATATGGTAACACTCCTGATCCTTCCAGCTGCCATAAGTCTAGTCAGGCTCATATTTAATCCATCTGTGCTTGGTTGTCTATATTGGAGCATGGAATATACTTCAGTGACTTTGCACCATTGCCTTTTATAGTCTACCTTTGATTTAGTTTAATATGACTGAAGGGTCCTCTCTGTCAGCCCTATTTTTGTAACTATTTTTGTCCAAGTCCCCATTATGTTCATGGTACCGTAGGACACTTGCCTATCACAAACTTTACTTTAGTATCACCTGTAGGTTGGACGGAGGCTCAGTGAGCTCCCTGACCATGCCCAACTCTGCTCATAAAATACACAGTGGTTCTGCAGAAATCTGCAGGTATAAAGGCACCTGATGAAGGTGAGAAGTCCTGCTTCTCTCTCTTTGTCCAATTCCTGTCAACAAATTTTGATTTGTAGTAAAATGCATTCACTTCACTGCAGCTGACGTGCTCCACCTAACAGACATGGACCAGAGAGTAACACAGTAAGACTTCAGTCAAAACTAAGATGCAGTGCAGAGTTAGAGGAAGGTCCTACTATTGTATTTTGTGCTGCACATTATCACTGTAAAGACAGTGTACCTCCTTGTTAAAGGAACACTTTAACACTCCAATTTTCAAGCTCATTTTCATGAATTAGTTGAAAGCTTGGCACGTCTATGAAGCTTTGAACATATCCCAATTTTTGCATTGTTGTTCCCTGGTTTACTGTACTTCTGCCATCCACTAATATTTTCTAACATCAGTAGACTGTGGGAGCTACAATTAGAGTTTAATTTCCTTCTCACCACACAAAGGAAACCAGTGACAACTCTGGCTATTGGTGCTGAGAACCACTTTTTAATCAGCCAAAATGACTTTCCAGAGTGTCACAGGAGAATTACATTGTCAAGTCAAGGTGAGCTTACATGAACCACCACTGAGGGAATGCAGCACAATGAGCAGGTAGCAGAGGCTGCTGTTGCCTTCTCTGGGCGGCAGTGTTTGCCAACTGAGACAACAGAGCACTGAGATATAACAGTGGTAATAGTGGTAGGCAGCAGTATGTCAAAATGACTTGTTCATTTTTGTTGGCTTCGTGGCACTGCAAACCTGTGAAACAAGACTGTGTATGAAATGCTCTTCAAATACAAACTGAATTAAACAGTTACCAAGTAATTCTTTCACTAAAACATACAGATGTATAACCAAAAATAATGTTTGACGTAGTTAAAATGTTAAAACCTTAGTAGCTGAGAAAATGTTGTTCATAGTTTTGCAGCCTTTTCCCAACAGTACAAAATGTACCATTTTCTTCTTTTCTAGTACACACAATAGCTTTTGTTTGTATATTATGAATAAACTAGACTTTTACTGGATTATACCAACCCATCTAACACATAATATAAAAATGGACCGCTAAATCATTTGCACCCCCTCAGTGTTTAATCCCTTTGACTAAAATGATAGCACAAACTTAAGTACTAAGTACACTGTTGTAATTGGTATTTGTATCTATATGCATTGTAAACAAGACTAGTAAGATTAGTTGTCAGGCAGAAAGGACAGTCTGTAAAAATATGTCTTGAGTCAGGACACAGTGTGAGCCAACTGAATACTAAGAAGACTGTTCTGAGATGAGATGCCAGTAAGCTTGATCACCCTTTGACTTTAACCTGAACTCAGAAATAGCTAGGAGGCCTAACCCAGAAGATCTGAGAGACCTTTTTGGACAGTTGTAAAGATTTCACTGATCGTTTCTGGTGCCTGGCCTCGTCATGCCTTGTAAGTCAAGAGTAAGAATTTAAAATGGATTCTAAAAGAAACTGGTAACCAGTGTGAGGAGAGTAAAACTAGGGTGATGTTAAAGAGGCTGGCTGCAGAGTTCGGAACAATCCAATCTGATCAGCTACGCAGTTCTGTAGTGTTGCCAGCTTGCTGCATTCAGAGAGTTTACTGCACTAAAACAAGATGTTATGGTGACAAATGAGATGACTTAATGGTAGCATATACAGAAAGAGAAATGAGAATTGGTCCAAGAATTGATCCCAGAGGTATGCCACGTGCTGTCTGAGCAGTTGAAGATACGGTGAGACATAAAAGTTTTCTATTTGAAAGATAGCAGGAAAACCACTCCAGGGCTGTTCCAGAAATGCCCACCCAATCCTTCATTCAGTCTATTAATTAGCCTAACATGATTGATGGTGTCAGATGCTGCGCTAAGGTCAAGCAGCACCAGAGTCCAAAGTCTGCAGCTATTAATAGGTCTTTTATAACCCTGCGCTGTCTCAGTGTGGTGTAGCTTACAAAATCCAGACTGGAATTTAAATAAAACACTGTTGTTATCAAGCGCTTCCAGACTGTGTTCTAAGTCTTTCTTCAAAAGTTTTGGAAATGTAGGGCATTTCTGAGATTGTTCCAAAATTTTTGTAAAACTGATTGATCAAGGCCAGGTCCTTTTTCTCAGTTGCTGAAACAGGCTATTTCAAAATAATCTGGGACACATCCAGAGCAAAGGGAGCTGTTTAAAATTTGGAGGAGACTAGGGCCTATTTTGCCTATCAAAATAAAATACTCTGAACAATTTAGCTGGAATGATATCTACATGGCTGGATGAGAGTTCCATCAGTGTCTGTTTCTGTATCTACTGGCTGGAAGCTATCTAGCAAATGAGGACATCGACAAAGAAGAATCACATGAGAAGTAGGAGTGGCAATGTCTGCTGGAATTTGTGAAGTTTGTTGAGAAGAAAAAAAGACTTCTGACAGCAGCAGATGAAGTAGAGGGACTAGTGGTGGGAGGTTTAACAAGCTGACAATTGGGTCTTAGTTAGTAACAGACTTCAAGTTTTCTTGTCCTCCATTTCCCATTTGATAGTATATTTTGTTCTACTAGTAAGTGGAGCAAGAGTCCAGTGTAGTCAAACAAATTTTATTGAATTTTTCCTGTCTGATTAAAAAGACAAGTGGTGTTTTTTCTTAATAAAAAGGAAACAGAATTCATCATCAGTATGTTCTGCAACTACCCCAGACTGAATGGAGCATTTAAATCTCTTTGGTGCAGCCTGTAATATAGCACCAAATAAAATAAACTGGTGGTCAGAGGTGGAGAGGTCAATCATCAATACATAATTTAAGTCCAAACCAAGTGTAAAGAGTAAAGTAGTTAAAGTAGAGTTGGGCCAGAGTTCAACTGGTGAACCAGTGCAAAGGGCACAGCAATATTTAAAAGGGGGCAACAATAAAGGGGCCCCATGATTTTCAGAATTATCACCTCAAAGCCTGAGAAGCAAAAAAGAGAAGCATTTGTGCCGACCACAAAAGAAAAGCCACAATGCCTCTATGTCAACAGTGGGAATCTCTTGAGGAGTGCCTAATGTCCAGTACAGCAGGTAGAGGAGAGCAGGAGAGTCAGAGACTCTGCCAAAACCTGCCTTTAACAGTCTTTCAAACAGAAGAAGCCATAATTTGTCTGCTGTTGTGGTCAGACGTGCGGGCATCTTGCACAGTCACTTGGTCACATGGTATTAGAAACAGAGTAAAATGTATTATCTGTTAAAATGGGAATGCACAGACCATTTTGGTGAAAATCATCCTTCCTAAAAGAACAATTGACAGTTCTAGAGGAGATGAAAATTGTCGATAAAATGTACATAATATAGTCAGCAGATGGGCTGCAGCCAGGTGTGGAGACCCTGGTAAATCATTTGACACCTCTACTAAAAGGAGGAATTGGACCAGAGATGGTCACGTTTGCCAAAGACAAGTATTTCGGATATCTTATTTGGAACGTTATTGCAGCCGACATCTACATTTGGAATAAGAGGGTGCTTATCTGCTCTACAATATCAAAAACTTTAGCCCAAGAATGTGGTGGCTCAGTGCTGAATTTTTCACATTTTTTCTAATGAGTCGCCAATAAATAATATGGACAGGGCAGGAGGCAGTAGTGGTAATACAGGACATGGAGGGGAAGCAAGTAAACTCCAGGAGGAAGTAGCAGATGGAGGAAAGCTTCTTGGTCACACTCTAGAGGTACATTGCTTGGTTCCATTTAATACAACGATAAGCCAAGTGTCCAGGCAGAGTTTGTGGTGTATGGAGCAGTGGTGGAAGGCACAGAGACCTATCCAATGACAGAAACATTGGAAGAGACTGACCTGCCAATGGAGGGAAGTCGCAATCTTCCAAGATATTGAATAATTTTGCCAACTAGATATCTTGTGACAGAGAGGAGCAAGAGGCACGCTTCTACCATATATTTTATGCTGCCAACTACAGTCCATGTCTCTGGCACCTGTGTGGTATAGCTAAAAGGAGCTATGAGTTTTGCTCCAGGGAGAACCCATGGGTCATCTGATTGGGTTGGAATGGTGTTTATGCATAGGACAGTTTCATCCAGGTCCCCTTACTGGAGCTGCTGGTGCAGGACCAAAAGACACCAAGGTATCGAGAAACTTTTCAGTTTGGATATCCGATCTCAGCAATCTCCTAGTTGAGGAGGACACCGCTAACGCAGCCAAGTGGTTAAAGCGCTAGCTGGGGTGACAGAAAGACAGCAGTGGTCAGTTCGGGGATCCAAACTGTATATTGCAGCTTGTAGAGTCACACAGGACAGGAGACAAAATCCAGCACTTCGACACAGGGGCTCCAATGAAGAGCCAAAATGATGATAGCAGTGGTGATTCTGCTTGGATATTAAGCAGCAAAACTTAAGACAGCAAACAGAATTTTATGGCACAGGGCTAACAAGTGGACAGAAATTATGCTTCCATTTGTAGTTGCTAACATCTTAACATTCTGTAGCTCTGTAGGGAGGCACAAACATCTTGAGTTCAACTCAAGAGACTGATGTGCAATGTTTTCATTTTAAGTGTTATGACCTGCAGTCTATGCAGGGCTTCTCTTTTCCCAAATTGAACTCCAATAAAAATAAATGTGAGCACACAATCAAAAGAAGAACTCTGGGAGGAATCAAAACAGATATTGGCAATAGTATAACTATAAAGCAGTATTGCTGTTTTGGGTTTTTATTTAGCTATTCATCATGCTAGCCTGGAGCTAACTAATTCATCCACACAGGTGCCTATCAATGTTAAAAAGGGCATAAAAGAGTAAATACTATAAACACTGGCATTGAGAAAAGATCATGTATCACCAGATTCAGGGCAACTTACTTCAAAATGACCAAATAAAACAATTGCTAACTTCAAGTATATCAATCATATTGGTACCCTTGTGGACCTGAAGGTTTATTTTATTGTTTTAGCCATATCATTTTTCAAAAGTACCTCTCCACTATGCTCTGAAACTGCAAAATCCATTGTTGATAGTTGACAGAGATAATGTATCTAGACTTTTTTCACTCAAAAGAAAGTGATGAGTTCGAGCTTCATTCAGGGTGCCTTAGGGACCCCTTCAAAGAAGAGACAGGGGTCTCAGTCAACTTAATGGGGCTGAGGTCTGTGAAAAATATGAATAATGGGACAAAAGATGAGGGACTATAGAGAGGTCAGGTCAAACCATATATCATATGTCATCTAATTAACCTTAGCTGTCTGATTGTAGTTGTACAAGCATTTCAATCATGGGTCTTCAGCAGGTTTGACTTTACACTATGTGCAGTATACAATATATTTCCAGAAAAATCTGGTGCAACATAAAAAAAGGGAGCCTTCCATTACTTCCTAAATACAATATCATACGTGCAAATGTTATAACATGATATATATCATATGAGCTGCTCATTTCGCCCTCTGACTGTGTGACTGAGTGGTACACTGTAGCAACAGCACTGAGGTAATGCTTTGTTCAACACAGCAGCTGGATCGGGGTCCTCCAACACACACTGTGGGAGAGTTATTGTTCTCCTGGGAAATAAAGTCTAATTGATAATTACAAAGAGAGCAGACAGGACCAGGAATCGGCCCACACATTCTTTCAGCACTACATGAAATGTGCACAGCATGCCTAAATACTGCACCAATATGTATGCATATTGCAAGACAAATGTCTGGCGTATCCTCTCAAATTACACTTCAAATCGATGGCAGACGGAAAACAATATTGGCAACATTTGCAACTATTATGGTGAGAGTACTTGAAGATATGAATGCAGCACGGTAATAAGGAGTTATTGTACGGTGTACTAAGAATAATGGGCTTTTCGCACAGTGGGTGATTGAGTTTCCAGGTTCAATGATTTTTTGCCTTCATGAAGTGGCTAGCTAGTTCCTTGTGGCACTCTGCCAGCCACGCATTTTCATTGGTTGTTTGTAAGCAACTAGCTGCTTCAGTTAGTCTGCAGTGCTGATACTCAAGGAAATTCAAGTAGCAGAATATTATCAGAGTTTATGCCACACAATACCGAGATGCAACGTTACTAAACACAATGTCGCTACCAAAAGGTAGATGTAACAAAAGGAGTGCTCACTGTCAAACTAGCTGGTTGACAGTTTCTAAGAAATGACTGTGGACAATGATTAATTGAATATTGCCGTATTATATTAACTGTAATTAAATATCCAACTTTGATTTATTCTTTATAATTACTTGCACACAAGATGGCTCTAATTAAGTCACACTGTAGAAATAACTCACTTGGATAAGGGTGCCAATTATGGAATTTCTCCTTATCACACAATGAATACACGGACATAATCAGTTTCTACATGGACTAAAAAGGTGCAATAACAGCAAGGAATACAAAAGAATATTCTGACAGTCAAGTATTTATTTCTTTTCCTGATATTATTAGGGACACCTTTTGTATATTAAAGAGAGGGGAACACAAAGCAACAGAGGAAGACGGGGAGGTGGGAATAGATAAAGAGAAACCACTATGATAGTCTGTGTGCACAGAAATTCTGATTTGCGTATGTTCATTTCAGCTCATATATCCTTTGATATACCCACCTGTGGGGCGAGGTCATGCTTAGCAGGGAGTGTTAGCAGGGTAACTTTCTGAGTGAGGCAAAGTTAGAAAGACACTAACCTGTTACACAGGTAAATGTATCAATACAACAACTGAAAAGTACACAATTAAAGGTGCTTTGTAGCCACTGTGGGACAGAAAGAAACATTGAGACTAACAGATCCCCTATACATCTATACAGTAGTATTGGCTTATTAAGTGTGTATGGCTAATCTATTGGTAAACAATGTCCTCCTTTTAAAGCCAACAGATACAGAACTGCACCCCATTGACCTCCCTCTTACAAGCCCAACATTTAGCAACTCCGAAAGAAAGAAATATACGCACTACTTCTGAGTTATTCAACATTATTTACCATAGCAACCAAATTATTTAATTGGCTCTTTTGCTGGGGCGGGGCTGTGACAGAATAAAACGGTTCAAAAGAAACAAACCAAAAATAAGCTAAAATTCTTAAAAGCAGCAAGCTGAAAAAGGCTGTCTTGATTATCTTGCAATTACTTGATTTCCAAAACAAACCAAATTTTCTAAACACCCCAAAACATCCATGTGGCGTGTGCCTCTGTGCATATGAGCACACACACACAAAAGATGCCTACTGTAAAAAGAATACAAAAAAAGTGAATGACGGGTTGGAATAAGAAAAGGCTCCTTTTTCCACATTGCACGTCTTCATATGAAAAACATATCAATTAGAAAAGCTTTGAAGGCCAAAGTGCTCCATTTCCTTTTAGGGTCTGTGGTTTTATCATCCTCATCATAATTAGTAAAACGAAAAGGTACTCAACGCCAGGAATGGTTCAGAATAATTGTCCATGACCACTCTGCTATCAGCAAAATAAACAACTCTCTCCTTTCCAGTTGGAGCAGTTTGTTTTGATAACAGCTTAACCTGTAAGAAATACTACAATATCGGGTGTTGTTTAGCTCAGTCAGTAGAGCATCCGCCCCATGTACAAAGGCTCAGTTCTTGCCGTGGCGCCCGGTTCGAATCTGACCTGTGGCTCTTTCCCCCAAGTCATTCCCGATCTCTCTCCCCCGATATTCCTGTCATTCTTCAGGTGTCTCTGTCAAATAAAGCTCAAAAAAGCCAAAGAAATATATATCATCAATATAATCTATCAAAAAAAAAAATACTACAATATTAGAAGTCTTCTAAATGTTCCACATTCTCCTGGTTACTTTCTATTCAAACGGTGCACTAGGCTTGAAGAAAGTAAAACTCACAGACAGATGGTCAATATGGTTAGAAGCAGTGGGAGATTGGTCCCACCTGGGCTTTTCTTGAGGGCCTTTGCAGGGAATCTGCAGCTGTCAGATCAATTGTACTATTTGTATTTCTGAGGAATATTTGTGGAGCGATCTTTTTCATTTAGTGCACTTGAATTACTTTATAGGCTTGTGGTTTTATAAACGTATTACTTCCTGGATAATAATGCTTTATGGAAAGAAGAAAGTGGTAGCTGAAGGAGAGAGGGGAGTGAAAGGGGTGTGTTGGTTGTATGAATATGTGGACAGGAGTGATGAGTGTGCTTGTGTGGATGAAGATCGATGTATGCTTATCACCTGGATAACGGAGGGAGTGACTGAGGAATGATCCGAGTGTGGATGGTGGGGGATGACTGGATTGAGATGGATGTGATAGAGGAGAGGTAATAAATATTGTATAGTTATACCATTATTGGATACACCTAGCTAAAAATAATGCAGTCTAATATGACTGTCCTGCACTTAATCCAACCTTCAAGAATGTTATAATATTCAGGGTTATTTAAATTGTTTCAGAGAGGTGCTTATTCAACTGTATGATCGTTTTGGAAGCTGTAGTTTGTGGTGCTTTTGAACTGTATTGTGTTTAACTGGCAGGTGTTTCTATCATGTTTACTACATTAATATCAGTGACTAAAAAAAAAAAAAAAAAAAAAATCAAAAACCTCTTTCTGTATGACACAATACATTTAAACTTTGATGTACTTATCATATCGTACACATGTAAAACCTAAATTAAAACTGATCCAAAATAACTCTCGCTTGAAGATAACTGCAGAAAGACCGTTGTTTAAAATAAATAAATAAAACAAGTACCAGTTTGTTTGTTTTTCATACTATCTAAAATAAAAAAAAAAACATTGGCACAGTTTTGTATTTTTTCTTTTAATTTTTTATAAATAAATGATGTGATTTTGTACTTGGCTCTGTGCATTTTAAACAGCACTGAATATTCTTAACATACTGTAGTTCACCTTGGTCCTTCCTTTCAAGTCTGGGTGGCCAGCATAGTTTTGGTTGAACCCCTTAAGAACTCTCCAACTTCCTCCTTTGAAGGTGACAGCTCTGTGTGTTTCAAACCTTAACTCTGCTTTACTCTCTGACTGACTGTTGGTGACACTGACAGGAGGATTTCTCATGAAAGAAAATGTCATCATCTCTGAGGGCTTTCTCAGCCCTTGAAGAGTCATTTCCACTGAGTTAGACATGTCAGTGCTGCAGACCACCTAGTGAGTTGAAAGGGTGGGTAAAAGCCCATTGGGTGCCATGCATTGAGGTGAGGGCAGGGATGGGGTTGTGGTGTGGCAAGTACAACAAACTATCCCACATTCTCCGGAAACAGGTCTCTAATGTATGTGCCTGTGGCTGCTGTGGGAAACAGAGACTCAGCATAAGGGCCCATGAGGGGTCCATTGTGCCCAGGAGGAGAGTGGGGAGGAGTATCATGGGAAATAAATTAATTAATCCTCGCTAGAAGTCAGAATGAGCTGCTATGAAAAAGCATGTTTGAAATGCCTGCCTGTTATGACAGGTGGACCAGTTTGTGTAGGAGTCTACAGTCTGTGCCCCAAACATTACAGAGAAGGGAAGAGCAGAGAGTGAAATGAAGAAGTGCCACAGTTATTTACGTTGAACTATTCATGTAGCATTTTACTTTTTAATAAAACCGAGAATAACTGCCCAGCCTCCACTTCCCAAAACCCCATTTTCCATTTGCATTCATATAAGTAGTTTTAACAGATATGTCCAAAGTCTGAAATGACTATGGAATCATACAGGCCAATTCAAAGTACTCAAAACTGATGTGGATGGATTTTATTTTTTAAAGAGACACAATCAAGCAGGGACCTTCAGACATTTAGACTCAGTCCAAATAGACCCAATCCAAAATGCAATCAGCCCAAACAGACAGAACATCAACACTGGTGGTTGCATGATGCAACACCAATTAACGAGCAGCCACGGTTGAAAAGAGCAGCAATAAATGTCGTTTTTACGTCTGTGTCACGGCTCACGTACTTTTGTCAAAAATAAAACACATTTTTCTCCTGCCATAATTAAAACAAATGTGATCAGAGACCCCGAGATCCACAGCAATAGAAGGGGACCTTACCTGACCCGATCAGACTGAGTGAGATTTGGAACCAGCCTTAAACTAGTCCTGTGTCAGGTCTCCAGTTTCAAAAAGACCATTACCAACAAGACTAATAGTATTATCCGGCTTCCTCTCACATTTTTTGTGATATGGGGTATCTGTAGAGCAAAAACAGCAACAGGTGGGTGGCAACTGCAGTGAACTCGCTGATGGCCAGTAATTCTCTTTTATACTTCAAGCGCTCACATCAAGACAATCAAGGCCTGTGAGACTATCACAAAAGAGCCTGAAAACTTGAGTATACGCCTTTAAGCACAAGCAGCAGGTTATACTGATTACTGTTAAATTTTGAGATTTTGATTTATGAGCAGTTTCTTTTTTAAATTCAATGTCATTACTTTCTCTATAATTCACCTTTTATTCTGCCCCCACTTTTGCTGCCTAGCCTCTGAAACTTTGCATAAAACATGCAAGAAAGAGCTCCTTATCATTGGTGTTATGAACTATTGGCTTTGTGGATTTGCTTTATAATTTTCAGGTTATAAAAGCAAAGTTTTTTTCATTACTTTAAAAATCCTTGATAAAATACCAATAAAAGTTCTTCATGTGCACTTTTCAGTACACAGAATCCGAGGCTGCAGCTACAATAACCTCTACACATGTAAATTTATGATGATGATATTAAACTGTATGAAACCAGATACACGAGACAAGTATGCTCCACGTGCCTCGTGTATCTGTGAAATCATAAGTGACAGGTGAAGTGGCAGATACTTAATGGAATAATTTGATAGTAGACTAACTTTATACATGTGTTTCCATCAGAGCACAGGCATGGGATTGGTTACTGTTCCATGTCGAGGCTGTGAATGATAAGCCCTCATAGCTGCAGTGATTCTCTGTAATGCTTGTGCCCCGAGGCTAGATAAAAGCCTCCGCAGAGATATTACAAGGAGATGTAGAACCAAGAAGCAAAGCAGTGGCATCAACGGAAAATTATGAGGTTGGGATGAAAACAATCATGTTTCCCAAACACCCCAAAACATTAAGTATGAACAGATCAGTGTGGAGTGTGCCTCTGTGCATGCGAGCACACCCACACAAAAGATGCCTACTGTAAGAAGAATACAAAAAAGTGAATGATTGAAATGGTTGAAATAAGAAAAGGCTCCTTTTTCCACATTGCAGGAATATTTGTTGACACGACTGTACAGTAGGACAACGAGCACAAAACCATCAAGGCCCACACTTGTCTGCACATATCAAGTTCATGGCTCTTTTCCAGCACAACACAGCAAATAAAAGCAGAGCTAGACAATAAGACTACAAATAATATCAACTCAATACATAAGCCGAGATGAAAACACTTTACTGAAGGGCAATTGCAGAGAGTCCAACAAGTCTTTAAATTATGAAGCTTGAGCAAAACTTCAGTGAGGAAGACTATTCTTTTGCATAGGGCTGTAATTATTTTCTCTTTCCATCTTGCCATCTACTCCTCTCAGACATGCTTACTCTAATTTTCTTGCTGTCATTATCGGGGCTGTCAATCGTGATATCAGCTGGTCACATCTATCAATAGAAGCTATCATCTTGCTGCTGTCTTTTCAAATATGATTCCCTCTCTGCCATCAGTACGTTCATGCTGCTGTTATGCCCGCCCCCATTCACCTCTCCATCTCTGCCCAGTCTTCACAGATTCATCATCTTCATCATTTCATCAGCCATCAGACTCAGCAAAGTCATCAGACAACCACCACCAGCAGTGTCTAGACTGCATGGGGGATTTATCTCGCTGCTGCTCAGAGCAGATGCTGCTTGAGCACTAAAATCTCCCTGTGCAGTCTAAGATCCAAAGACTTTTGTCTTTGTCTGATTTATTCATCACATATCATGCTGTAATAAACAATTATCTTTACCTCATTCGTTTGTCTCTCCTGATTGAAACATCTTTAGATTTGCTTAGATCAGTACAAACACATACTGTTTAAAATTAAGGATAAATGCTCATTTGTAATGATTTAGGAATAAACACGTCAAATATAATCCAGAAACTAAACAATGAGGCTACTGCTAATCAGATTTTATTTTCTCAGTCAATGTAGTTACTAGAGATATCTGTATACATCTCTGAGCTCAACTGTCCTGTATATAATTGCAATTAAAGTCAAACCACAAGAGCCCAGAACATTGTCTGTCTGTATCGACTTGGTGTGGATGAAGTTTTAAAAGTAGCCACTGATAGACCCGAGCTCCCTGATGGGTTTTAAGTTTGGTTGAGAGAAGACAGCAATGTGTCAGCTCTTTTCTGTGTCTTCTATATCAGAGATACTGTGTACTCATACAGATCATACACAGTTCTCTTTCTCTCTCTGTCGCTCTCCCTCTCTCCACCCTCTCCTTTCTTTCTCTCTAAAGCATGAGGTTCTTTTCATTATCTCAATCTCCTTGTGGCACTGCATTATATTTTGAGTGTTCAAAACAATGAAGTGGCTGCTGGGAGCAAGCTATGAATCATATTGAATGGCTGAAAAATCAGTTGTAATTGAACTAATTTCAAAGGCTTTCTTGTCGACACAAACTATGTTCTTTGTCTACTTGCTCATTTTATTTTTAATTCACAGAATAAACTTGTGATCTGCAAAGTATTTCAATGCTTTAAATCTATACTGTAACAATACATTTAAAGACTGCAGTTTTACATCCATCTGTCTAATTTTCCAAAGTTATACTGTATATTTTTTGGCTTGGCCTGAAGGTGGAGATATTGGTCAGTCTTCACATCTTCTTTATAATTAAAAATTAAATCTAATTTGAATAGTCAT
The DNA here is from genome assembly GCA_028641955.1 of Protonibea diacanthus. Taxonomy (NCBI): domain Eukaryota; kingdom Metazoa; phylum Chordata; class Actinopteri; family Sciaenidae; genus Protonibea; species Protonibea diacanthus. Next base: position 8,161,987 of record CM053977.1, read on the forward strand.
GGATCCCAATGGGTAATACATAATTATTTTAATCCTCCTGACCTTCCATCCAGTGGTCATCAGGCCTCTTTCTTCTTTGCCATATTTCAAGATATCTCAAAAAAGTAATTACTGGATTTTCACAACATTCGTTGCATGACTAACAGTCCACAGATGTTTAAACCTGATATTTAGTCTCAGGACTGGTCTCAAGATGACTTTTTGAAGGTCTTAGTCTTGCCTTCGAATCGACCGCATTTTTACTCGTCTTGTTTCGGTCTCAATCAAGGAGGAGTCAGGAAGATCCTTGTACTTTGATTTTCTGGCGGAGCTACATCGGCGCACTGCTGAAGAAATAGTTCAGAAAGTTGTTTTACAGTCTGATGCAAACACCTGCATGGACACTCGGCACAGAAAAATGAAGAGAGGAAAGGAGGGTTCAGCTCGCGGATTAACCATAAGACCACAACAGCTGCAAAGTTCCTCCACCAAATCCAAATCACAATATTTTGCAAAGCAAAAACTTCATTTTTGGGTTTGAGAATTTCAAAAACTTATGGACAGATTGGCATGAAATTTACTGCACACATTTATACATTTACAGAATAATTACACTTTGATGGTAATGACAGCTCAGCTGAACGAGACATCAGTGTGACTCCGCTAGCCCAGTGATGTACGGTGTAATACTCGCGTGTCATGATTGGAAATTTGCTTGACATGACATGTTGAACAAAAAGTCAGAACTTTGACAGCCATTCATTGGTATGCTGAAGCATCAGCTCACCAGTTTTAGCAGTGTGTTAGTTCATAAAAGGTAACACAATTTACTTGTATTTTCCCTAAATGCTCATTATTGGAAACGGCTTTTGAGGTTCTGAAAGCAAATCCCACCATTAAAATGCATATTTTTGCTCCATTCTTCCACCACATGTTTAATACAGTGTGTGCTCAACGAGATAACAAGTTGACATTTTCATTTCAGCCTATCACTCCCATCTTGAAGTCTTGTTTCTGTGCAATACCACATTATTACACAGAAGAACCATGCTGACATTAATATGCCTTACATTTATTATTCCATTAAAAGAGAGCTATTGTATTCACTATTCTGCACAACAAAGGTGGAGCCAATATTCTACAAATAATGAATCACATATCTTTATGAAGCAGAAGCAGTCACTGGGAGCTGAATCAACAGGTGTGTTGAGTTGTACTGGTGTATCACTAAACTGACCAACTGACTGCTGGTATTTAGACCTTAACAAGAGATACATTACAAAAAAAAAAAAAAGGCCTCCTTTACTTGAAATGTTTTATATCCTTAATGTATCATTCAGTCAATCTTCACCTTTACCATTGTTACAAGCCATGTTAAATAGATAGATAGGTTTATGTTCATTTTTGTTATCGCTATTGCTTTTCCATTCCTGAGTTTTCATATTTCTCCCCCATATTTTATAAGTTATTATTTTTTATTATTTAGACTTTGGATCCCAAGTCAAAAATTCGCTCTTTCATACCATTAATAAAACCACTTTGCTTCCTGAGCATGTGTAGCATAGCTATGTTTTTCCCTCTTGTATATCTTCTCTTGCAGCACATTTCCATTGTCAACCCTGTATCCTACCTTCTGCATATGTTTTGATATTTGTAGCAATTCTGGATTTGTTTGTTTTTGTGCTTTTGCTCTTGTATGTGTTTTGATAATTGCACAGTTTATGGATGTGGAGCACATTCGCCTGAATACGTGTTTGTTCTTGAAGCGTGGTTGTCCTTGGGGGCCATTACAAGATGCTGACATGCTGCTGGCTGTCACCTCGATTAAAAGGCATTAGTTCATCAGGTTTGCACACAGGCTAGGTTGGTTTACTGGAGCAGAGTATCTCCCAATTAATAAATACTGTAATTAAAATGCAGTTGATCACACTGAATACAGTGTCTGCCTCAGATAGCAAAACAGTCTCAATCAGCTGGGTTTCCAACTGAAACATGATTGTTGCTGCGTTTGTTAATGGTATAGTAAAGTCAGTGGTGTATTTTCTTAATAATACCTATTGTTGTGCACCATCTTTCCTCATTTTCATTCAGCGGGGTGGTAGAGCATCAACAGGCTCGATGAGTTCATGCCTCAAATAAAGAGCCCTACAGGCATTCAAGAGCAATTCCTAGTTCCTTGATGTTTCACTCTCTCTGTAGCATATCCAGAAATAATCTTGGCACAGTAAATGTACAAAGGTGTTGTGTGTTATGTTGGCAGCAAGCTGACTGAGTGAACAATTCAGATGACATGATGTTTATTTCTTCACATAAGCTCTGTGTATGTACACTAACAGGACAGCAATCTTGTGGTCTGCTCCATTGTTTGGGGATTTTCTACTGTATTTGAACGATGCTTATTCAGGACTCAAGAAGAGATTTTAATGTTTTCTTAATGTATTTGGAGAGCATCCTGAAGCACAGTCTCTTATGCCAAATTCAACAACCATTTATTGTTATAAATGATCCATTTCTGTCTCAAACAAAAATGTGCATTCAATTATGACTCCATTTAAAAGCAGAAAATCCAGCAACTGTCCATATGATATGTTCTACTGATCATCTCAGTTCAAGTGTAGGACTTTAGTCACACTAGTAATATAACTCATGGCCAATTGGTTGGCCACCCTATCCACAACCACAACAAATGCTAGATAAACTGCCAGAAAACTTTGCACAAACGTTTCTGGTCCCCAGAGAATAGAGCGTAGTGACTTTGGTGATGCCCTGACTTTAACTCTTGAGCCTGACATTTGATTTTTAGTGAAATATGTTGGCAACTATTGCACGAAATTACATTTTTATACAGATATTGAAAGTGCTCAGAGGATAAATCCTAATGACTGTCTTGTTAGTTGGCAAAAAGGCAATATTTATTGTTATAACTGCATTTTAGAGAGCTCATCAAAAACATTTCAGAGCACTAAAAGAAAAACCTCATCAAAAGTCCTTAAAACGTTTTCTTTTTTAAGAATTGTGAAATATTGTCATCATGGTCACCATTTACTGCTTAAAGATAATGATAAATTGTCTCCCAAGAGACTAATTGACTTCAGGCCAAAATGAAAGCAGCCACTCCTCTAAGCACTATTAAAGAAGATGTGTTAATCACTCCTGTTTAAAGGGAGCTGATGAAGAGTATGTTCCCCACAAGGCTAATGCATCTCATTTAGCAGAATGGCATTTTTATGGGAGGCTGACAATACTGTGAGTCCCTACAGCAACAGAGTCAACAATTACTGTGGGTAGACCAGTGTGATTTCTGAAGACTGCGGGTCAAAAGTTTACAATCGTGGTCATTTTTTAATCTGTTTAACAACAACAACAACAACTCCTCCTCAGAAGTCACAAACTCACACACACAAAAAACATTTTTCTCATCTTTCTCACACAGAGCAGTCTCCCCAAATAGTTATATCACTCTCTGTCACATGATTTCAAAAATTGCTTCCTTTTTTATCAAAAAGGTACAATCTGTGCGAAACTCTCAGATGATGACAAGTGTGGTGATACAGGTTTGCTTATTGGAGATGATGAAGGAAAATAGAAGAGGCCTTTGACTTTACAAGACATATAATTTAGGAGACCGTAATGCTGGCTATTTCTCTCTTTTGGTCTTCATCTTTCTGAAAGCCAAAAAACAGGAGTGAAACTCTGTCTGTCTTTCTATCAAAGGGTTGCTCAAAATAGCTTTCTCCACAGTGACTGGGGTTTATTAGTGACAAAAGCAATAAGGTGTTTGATACAAATTTGTCAATATTTATGGACTGAACAATAAATCAACAAATTCTAAGATCATGTTGATGCATTTATCAAGATGTATTGTTAGTTTCAGCCCTGTGAAAACATAAATACGCTAAAATCTAATGGCTACAGTTTATTTACAGATTTCAATTGCTGTTTGTTTACAGTCTACATTACTTGAAGTCTTCATCACACATCTATTTTATATTTGTGACGCAGTGGCTTAGTTGTGATTAAGAGCAAAGTTTATTGAAAATGCCATGTGATGGTCCAATGACACCATGACATGCCAGCTGAACATTTCTGCAAATTAAGGTTGCAGATACAGTGAACTTTATTCCAATTTCTTCCCCAGTTGAATGCAATAATTAAAGTGCCAATCATCAATACTATCACCCAAAATAAAAAAATCCTGATATCAAATGGCCCAAAGGAACTTTCAAAACTATGACTAATAAACAAACACAGCACGTAGAGGCAACCTCAGCTCAGTCTTCACTCAGTGACTATTTACTATTAGAAATGTAGTGCATGATTTATAGTTCATTAGTAGCAGCACAGCTATAGTATTGCAGGCAAAATGACAAACTAGTTTAAATGCATTTATTAATTATTAATGCTTGTGAGAGCTCTTTAGGGTTTTAAAATTGTATACAATTGTGACAGAAGGTCTCTGATTAACAGATGTGCCTCGCTGCCTTGAAAGCTACAATTTCCTTGAGGGTAACAAATTCAACATTATGTGACACAATGCTTCATTTGTGAGAAGCATCAGGGGGAAAATGCTGCATTAAAGCGCAGCAAACAAGACTGCTATATGTAGAAGCATCTAGTATGAGGTCCCCACTTCTTATTTATTTAATTTATATCATCAAATTGCTTTACCTGTCCAAAACCCAGAAATATTCAACTTACAAAGCACTGAGTCCTTACATTTGAGGAACTGAAACAAGCTGATGCTTGTCATATTTTTCTTGATAAAATGTTTTTAACAAATACCTACAGAAATTCAGATTTTGACAATGCATGGATTTGGACACGCCTCCGTTCAACCTCAAACTGTGGTAGTTGGAAGAGCTGAGAGTATGCTAATCAAACCATCTTCATCTGAAGAGCATCCTGACTCGTGCAAAGCTTTAATCCATGATGGCTTGTTCTGAACATTATCTAATAATTGGCACATTTCCCTGGTGAGAATGGGCTTGCAATCTCTTTCCCTACCATGACAGTGTAATGGATTGCTTTGCACATTCCACGTGACTTTGAACTTATCTACATTCCCCCCTTACATTTCTTAGTTGCCTCCCACCTCTCCGTATGGAAATATGGTACATCACATTATTTCACCAGCACTGGTTATTGCTTCGGGGTATGTACAGTAATGTTAAAGATTAATTTCATGGTCTGCCATTTACACGATGTTTACCCTGAAATAACATAGTAAAAGAGGGATCATTATAATATAAATTGTAGCATAACTCGCTAAGTATGTGTTTCATTTTAAAAACCTCTGTTTCACTCTTTATGCTGCACATTTGCTCTCATGGACTTCATGGCAAATTATCAAACATTTTCACAGTGACCCTGCGCACACGCACACACACACACACACACACACACACACACAACCTTAGCTTGCAGGCGGGGTGAGGAAAGACATGTACTCCCTTGATCTCCTAATCTCACATACTGGGTTGCACTACATGCCAGCAGACCAGCAGATGGGAAATTGTGCACACTGGGTTTTTCAGGTCGGTGGGGAAACAGTAGACACAGCAGGTTACACAGAGCCAGCGTTTGGGGGCAGTAAGAGGTAAACATCAGCCTTTTTCAATGCTTAGTAAACTAATAGCTTCAAGCATCAACACTGCCTCAATAGTCTATGTTTGAGACTGCTGATTGCAGGCAGCACCACAGGCTCTTTTCAATATTTTCTTCTTCTTGATTATTTTTTGCTTTCAGCCTTCAGTAATTTTTAAGCATCACACATTGTAAGTGAAAAAACGAGTTGTGAAACCGTGCAAAATGAGAATTCAAGTATAATAATTGTGAAAAACAGTTTAAAGCAAGTAACAATTTCCCTCAAAAATTATACATAGTTCTATTTTTCCATTAGCAAAATGTGTTTTGTGGGAAAAGAAATCCTGCCAGAATTACACTTTTAAATTATATATATATATATTGACAAAATACTAATATTAAGGCTGCTCTGATACGTATTTGTAATAAAAATGGGCAAGATAACTATGTGCAGTGTAAAAAGATTCACTCGTAACTGTGAACAGAGAATTATCATCCGCCCACCGTATAGTTACGGCATCTTTCCAGTTAATTTTACTGATTAATTGACTTTCACGATGCCGGCACTCCCTCACTCTCATTCACTGTCGGACACAAACCAGAGGAAACTTCTTCGTGTCACTATTTTGCTGTGTAAATCGTGAGCCAAACACACACACATTTAGAAGCTGGGTACATGAAATAAACAAAGCCAGAACACAACAGGTAGAGTATCAGAGTTTACTCTATTAATCCAGCTGGATAGCTCCAGTTTGGTTAACATTTCAGGTTGACTGTGGAGGAGTTTGACTGCTCTGATCATCTAATTGGTGGCTGCAGCCTAACGTGGGGCTGCGTTTAAAAAAAAAAAAATGGATCCAATTCAACTTCTCCACTACTGGTTGCTGCGTTTAGTTTTGTTTTTCATAACTCCCTGTGGCCTGCACCATTGCAGCCAAAAGGCACTAGCCTCACTCAAATGAATAGTCGCAGTGCCTGGTTTGGTTTAAATTAAACCTAATGAGAGTGATCCAAAAGATTGATCATTCCCAGACAGAGTTGGTGGCAGTTTTCAGCATTTTCAGAGCATTTAGACAAAAAGAGATGAGTGAAAATGTAATGTAATTGTCAGGTTTATGAAAAACAGGACTTGATGAAAGTTAATGTTGCTCCATTTTTGCTGGATGTGTAAAAACTCTATAGCTACTCATCATAATCATGAAGTAATAAGGGATTACTTAGTAACTACTTAGTATGATGTATCACTTTAGGGGGCACAAAAAGTAACCAATGATTAATTAGTTGTTAATAGTTTTGTGCTACTCAGCAGCTGGTTCGGAGTTAATCAGGAACAACTCGTGAAGAAAGTAATCATTACATGATGATTCGTGAATATATTATCTACAGTACTACTATATTATCTATCAGTTCTCTAGTAAACCATCATTATCTACTATACAGTCAACATTCAGGGTTGTGAATAAGAGATTCATAAACTACTAAAGGAAATAACCTAGTAGTGAATTACACTACTATTATACTATACTGCTACTTAAATCATATCACGATGTCAAGAACAACCACCCCTCCTCTTACGGCCACTCGGTTTAACTCTCAGTCCACAAAATCTAATTTAGTTCCCAACCAGCCAGATCTGGTACATCTTAATAAGTCATTTGAGGATATAATCGATCCGGATGTCACCAGTATAGCTTTGTTTCACTGATCCAGGATTGGCCGGCTAATCCGCCTGGCGTGTACCACTTGTGATAAAGAGAAGTCCAAATCAACCTGAGGGACTCAAGGAGCCCAAAAGACATCAGTTAGCCCGAGATAAGGCCTCTCCTCTCTGTGCCCACTTATAGCATTTCCACCTCCCTTGGCACATACCCACACCTTGCCTCTAAATCAAACAGTAAGGCCTTTTATTAATAGCCTGTCAGCAGAGTTAACATTTATTTCATGTGTATTCATCTGAACAGGTTTTACAAATGACCTGGTGCTTGTGAACCTGCTCTTGAAAAATTAGCCTTGTTTTTTTTACCCCTCTCCTCATGAATTTCAATGACTAAGTGAATCTAGGACTATGTGTCTACCTAGATGCTGTTTTTTTGCCTTGGGGTGAAAAAAGATGAAAAACTACTATATTTGGAGCGCTCAGAAATATCACAGCAAGTGGTAGTTTGTTAAAAATGAGAGGAAATATCATGGGATGTTGAGGCTGTTGTGATGGTAGTTAACTGCCTAGAAGAATATGCAAAAGTCCAGATCATCAAAAGGCTACTAAACTACTCAAGATGCAATACATGAGGGGGGGAAAGGGTTCTTTAAATACCTCCATTGTATTAGAAAGTGCTGCAATGTAACTCAAGTGATGTGCACAGATGCTACACAGGTGATGGCAGTTGTTTACTGTGGACAGACACATAAGGGTTTGCAAACTGAGGTGGAAGAGAAGGGAAGTCACACAGGAGCACTGGTGCCACTATAGAAGATGCTATCAAGAGTTATCTAGTGGAGATCTCCCTAAACATAAGTGAAACAGACAGCTCCTCTCTACTGAATTTATGGTGGCCCATTATTTCATTTTGTGAATACCAAGTGTTCTCCCAGCATTGGCACTTCCAGAGAGAAACCTGGTGTGCTGACACAAATTGATTATGGGAGCGAGGAGACAATCTATTTCTTCCTCTAAACTGATGGCAAAGAACGACAGGAGGAGAACGCTCGGGTGTACACAGGCAAAGAGGGAGAGAGAGAGAGAGAGAGGAAAATAATGGGATGGGGAACAAAAGGGAGGAAGGACGGTGTGCAAAGTTTTGCAACAACTTCCCATTTTCAAAGACAAACATGCCAATGAAAATGTTTTGCATTGCAGATCCAGTCAGTGATAGTGCTGTACCTGACAGTATTTCAATCATAAACACATTCCCACAGTTTCTTGTTTATGGAACAGCTGGCACCAAAAACAAAGCCGGTGCTGTTTATTAGCTTCAGGCCAAAGCTCTTTTTAAAACTAATTTGTTATTATTCTTACTTTTGCCATTTAGCATTGTTATTTCCAAACTCTTTCAGACTTGGGGAAAAAGCTTACTTCAATTGGAGTTTACATATTATTCCCATAGATAAATAACACATCAGACTCCTTAAGTGTCAAATAAAACTCTTTCCCACAGCCCACAGAGAACCATGCGATTTGCTCACATAAACCTTCATAAACCTTCCTGCTTATGCCATCCTCTGCCATTTTCTAACCACTATCAGGTCATTTCACATTTATGTTCTACTAACTCTGGTACTCAGGCCAGGTCTCACTGAATTGCCAGTATAGAGTCAAATTTATGAACTCCAGAAAACATCATATGGTTTGATTTTATATTCTGCAGAGCCTGCAATTTGAAATTCTTTAATGCTCCATATCCTTGTAGCATAATTTACTATACGGAGGCACATGCATCATAAAGTATGTAGTATATGTAGAATGACCAAGGTCATTACATATGTTTATGCATCTGTATCTCTGGCTGACCTTGAAAGAAAACTTTCAATAGGAATGGTCACTGAATGTTTATGCAGGGATCAAACAAGATCAATCCAGCAAGCTACCTTTGACATCCTCGTCAAATACTATTATTTAATTAATGTCACATGGGAATTTAACTCTCTTTAATGCATCACTTCTCTGGTTTTAGACCCTACTGTATTTCAGAGCTACATGGACGGCACTAATCTCCACTCTCCATTTTTTATGTATATGACAGAACAGGTAAAGCTGCAGAGCCAATACATTTGTCCTTCAGTACATGACACCTTAGCCTTACTAATGAGCCATTTAACAGCACTGTGAAGGGAACAGCAGTTAAACGAAAGGCCCCTTGTGGATTTGGTAAGAGCGTGTCAAGACTGGAAGAGATAGTAATACTTCACATTGACAGGAGGAAGAATGAATAATGAGTGATTTTGCGGCTTTTTCAATGTAAGGGTAATCTCTCAACATTTTCCCATGCCCCATCACTCCCTCGAGGGGTAGCGCTGCTTGCACACCATACCGCAAACTCAAATCAAAGTTACATCTATCAGGACTTATAATATGCCCCACATTCTCTTAACTTACTGTTATACAGCAAAAATATACACGATTCATTTATCGCATGGCTGGAAATCCAACAGTCTTCTGACACAGCCATCATGCCATACTCTCTCTATATTCTCTAGAGGTTTCTTTGCAACTCTAATACACATTAATTGACACTGGGTATTTAAATACACCCAGAAGCACATTTCCACCTCCTACCTAAGCTATTTTTAACATTCCTCCAAGAAACACCTGGAGGTTTGTGAAACAGAGAACTAGTTCTTGTAGTTATCTGCATTAAAACCTGTGAGCATTCATGAGCACGAGTATGTAGCACTCTCCAATGGGGCTGAAGTCTGTGATCAACAGAAACTCGGTTGGTTAGTCATTGTCAACGTGAGCTGAGAGCTCCGGGGACATCGTTAGGTTTCTATTACAGCACAACACACAACATTTTATAAGAGCCAAAGCATATGGAGAGTGAACAGAGAAGGCCACCCTTGGAATACCACAGATGGCTGTCACAGATGTTGAAACTCAATTGCAATTTCATCTTTGACATATTCATGTAGAAACTTCTGTTTTCAAGTTTTAGAGGGGGAGGAAGGGGAGGAAAATAAATCTACCTTTGAAACTGAATGCATGCAGGGAAGTTTGAAAAAAATAAAACATGAAACAATTTAAATAGATCAGCAATAATGATTAATCAAATCAGATTTAACAACAGTTCAAACAGGGTCTTTTAGTGAAAAGACCATTAATTGATAGTCAGTTTGCCACTCAAATATTGTACAATAAAATCTACAGTACAGTAAAGATTGAGACATAAAACAAAGCAAACAAACACAAGCTTCATTAATCTGTAAATAGCTTCTAGTGCACCAGCCGTATGTTTGTTGATGTACATTATTACTGAGAGTTCAGCTTAGCTGTGAGGTTTAAAAAAAAAAAAACTTTGAGCATGTGAGATCTGCAGTGCAACAAAGGGCTCACTTTCCATGCCTCTGTTGTGTTTTTAATGATTCTGATATTATTTTTTTAAGATACAAACTTTAAAATGGTTGGGGGCATTTTAGTATCTTCATGTTAGTCTTGTTAGGTTTTGGATTGGCCTATGTTTGATTTACAGCTCTTGAGTTGTTTATGGTGTGTTTAAGATTAAATATTTGATCTCATTATAAATCGTATTCATAATTCTTTCATTGCACTTATTTTTTTAATTTTGAGGCATATTTTGTGTTGTCTGTGACACATTTTCTGTAACTTATTGCTGCTGCCCATCTTGGCCAGTTTACCCTTGAAAAAATCAATTTTTAATCTCAATGAGGCTTTTCTGGTTAAGCAGAAAAAAACAACTCTTTTTACGATTAGACTGTCAGAAAAAGAAAAAAAAAAACACATTAGATAATGCCCTGTGGAAAAGATTGCATACTGTAAGAACAGTTCAAACTGTTGGACATCTCTTCTCCAGCCTGCAGGTGTACAGCTCTAACTGTGCTGGAGTAACAGGTTGCTGTTATCAATTTTCTCATAATTACTAGCGTTCAACTTGACCCAACACCAACACTGTTGTTTATCTCCTCGATTCAATCATCCTTAAAATCATTCATATATCTCTACAAATATACAGTACTATATTTAGTATATTGTTAAACTATTAATACAGTGTATATGCTGTTTATCCACCATTAAACCTCAAATTAGTTGGGTGACAACACATACTGTTTATTACATTCAGACATCATTAATACATTCTATTTGTGCACTGATGATCACAAATCTTAAATCCAGTAATTAGGCCTGAACATGATAAAGAAGCTGAAATACGGCATATGTAATTTCTGTCAGAATTAACCTCCAGCTTAACTGCCTGGAAAACCTACAATCATGGCCTATTCATTAGCTGCAATCCATTGTGTTACTTGCATGGGCTCCTTCTCCACTTCACCCACTTCAGAACATTTAAAGCGGACAAAATTAAGGACCACTGTCAGTCAACTGTGAATAATACATTAGACATCATGGCATCCCCTAACTACTAGTTATTTATGTAGTACTCCCTGAAAGCCAGACATTGGAAAATTCAGAAAGAAAGACAGGCCTAAAAAGAAATTAAGGAAGAAGGAGGCTTGGCAGCGGTGAAACTGACAGCCCGGCATGCAAATGTGCCCATCTATCTTACTGGAGAACACTGAGTGTGCTTTATCTCATCTAGAAGGAGCAGTTCATCTCAGCTAGACAGCTGTTGGACGCACCAGCCTTAAAAAGCAGGGGCTCTAAATTGGATAGCAATTGTGCAACTGTACAAATGTTCTGGTTTGCTCACCTCACATAGCCTCTAATGCACTTTGAGCATGTATGTCAGTGGTGACCCGAACCTGAGCTGCGAGCTATGCTAGCTTCAGTTAATGTTACATGACCCCATTTACTTCATATGTGTATGGTTTGGGCGGTGAGTGTAACTTGCGTGCGTGCGTGTGTGTATGCAAGCGTGAATGTAAGCGTCTAAGGTGGGGTAACAAAGATTACTATAATAACTATGGCTTTTTTCTTCTTGAGTGCTTTTGGATGTTCAACGGAAAGCAGGTTGGCAGTTAGAACGTACTGGCTGAAATGACAAAACAAATTACACTGATCTCACTATAGAGGAGAGGCTTTCAAATTCGCAGCAGATTGCATCAAATATGCTTGAAATGTGCAGCCTTGGCTTGTGTAGCAAGGTTTGTGTTTTAGTCAGGAAACTAGTCTCAAACTTACCTTTTATCTGTTAGATATACATAAATATTACACACCTATGCACGGTGGACTGGTGCATGTGTACAAATACATGTTAACACTATAAAACTCAAATCACATTTGCAAGGGACTATCAGTAAACACGCAGATGTGCCCACTTAGCTAGATTTAATTTCAACTTAAATCAGCTTGCAGTAGCTCAGTGTTTTTGTGTGTCTTCTTAGCTACATCAAAAATAACCAAAGCAGAGATTCATCATGCCAGTCCTGTCTGAACTTCTAAATGAATGTTTCACACATTTAGGGAAATAGGGAGAAAAAAAACAAACACCAAAACAATTCTTGAAATAAACTTAAAAATAGAAAACATTTTAACGACCTGGATGAGCAAGTGATCTGTATACTCACTTGTGCACCTATTAAATGTCTGACTTTCTCACCCAGATATCAAATAATAATTTATGAAATACGGGACACCTCCCAAAAGCAACCCTACAATTATTTATTTTGCATTAATTTGTATACATATATGCATCTTTGCAAATGATAACTGTGGCATGAACAGAGAGAAGCTAATTCACAAATAATTCTCAACACTGCCTTACCTGGTATAAAAGCAAGCATTCACATGAAGCCTTAGTCACGTCTGTCAGCATCCCAGTCCATCCACCGTATTTGTCTGTACACATAAGGAGGAAAAGACAGACAGACGTGAAGAGACAGCAGCGCCACAGCACAGCCAATAATGACTCTGGAAAAGCCTCTGTGCAGCCTCTCTGTTTTGTTTACTGGAGCTTCATCAAGAATTTCTGAGAACGGCTGCAGCAGTCGCAGCACGGCAGCCTGAATCACCCTCCCTGCTTGACATCTTGAGGAAAAACCACCTCCAGAAAAGGTCAGTGCAGAGAAGGTGAAGGCAGGGAACAAGGTTGGACAGCAAGAGGCAGCCGTGAAGACAGTGTATTAAATGGCTTGAGCTGTGGGTAGCCGTGGCCAGGGCTGGTCTAGCAGGCTGTAAAATGCCTGAGAAGGTCCCAGAGGGCAGTGTGGGGTCCAGCACTAACAAAGTGGCAATGCTGTAGCATAAAGGAAACATATGACATAGGACCAAATAAGTAAGCATGGTTGTTGTTTAGGCCTTCACCTACAAACTAAACCAATGACACTGGTGTGAAAAGAAACACACCGGGATGGGGACTGCTTTCTACCTCTGCAACACAATTTCCTGAGGGAAAACCCTGCCTTTACATTTAATAATATGCACAAGCAAAAATGTACTTTTAATCTCCTTTAAACAAACTTGACCTGAGCATGTACTTACCCCCTCCATAAAATATGCATAATTTGATTCACAGAGCGTACTGTACTGATTTCATGTTGACTTTCATAGTCTTTCAAACAGACTTACAGATTAAACTCTGGGTTATGAGATGCTAATGTGAGACTTCACTGACTTACAGATGTTTGACAGTGCAGCAGACACGCAAAATAAAGTTTCTGTAAAATGTAACATAGTTATATTGAATTACAATGATGGCTTGTGTTTGATGGTTAATGAAACAATATCTTAATTAAACTACATAACTATCAACTACAACAAGCAACAATGACATTACAGGGCTTGACGTGAGAATACAAGAATTTTGCTCCCTCGTGCATGTAAAATTGAGAGTGCGAAAAGGAAAATTATTCAGGTTCTGTCCGTAGTCCGAATATTTTTAAGGTTGGTTCTTTTATCGGTACATAAAAAAATCTGAAAACATAGTTTTGGTGTAATTTATGATCATGCAGCTTCGTATATCCATCCTTGATCCTGCTGTGTCAGTGCATGAGCGTGCTTAGCTCTTCCACCACACACAGTCATGGCACTCAGCTGAGCAGTGATATCACGGTACAGAGAGTGAACCCAGATGAAGTCAATGACATTACTTGAGTTGAAATGTAAATGCAACTGGCAAAGGCAAAAAGCAAAAGTTATAAGCTATAAATGAACTACATCAAGATTGCATAACTTTTACGTCAGCACCACTGAGCTTAGAGGGTCAGCCTGATGATGTTCAAGGTCCAGACAGTCTCTGTAGTGGTATTTAGCGACTTGTTAGCAGACATGTAAAAGCTTCAGAAATCTATAAATGGGGGTATTTAAGGGTGTTCTTTATGTTAAAAAAAAAAAAAAAGTCCAGGATGTCTAGACACTGCACTTTTCAACTGCACTTCCCACAATTCTATGATATTTATAGAAGAAAACTATTATATTTAGAACATAATTTTGAGGACTACATTGACCTTTGAATTCACATTTAAAAGGAATAGTCTGTAATTTTTCTGAGATAGTGGCTGCCACTCCACCTTGTTTCGTTTTGGTCAGTTGCTTACCGTTTACGTTTTTGCTTACTGTTTAGGTTTTCTGTCTTTAAACACACCCACCAATTATAATTATGCCTTTTCCAGTAGCAAAATTACAAAATACAAAGCTTATTAACATGAATACTATGATTAAAACAACTACTAATACCCTTAAAAATCATGTGCTCTAATAAACTGCATATTTTCTTTTCCAGTTTCTCACATATCTCCAGAGTACATCCCTCCCTGACCACTGCTTTCAGCATACAGTGTGAACAGATGCCATTTTATCAGAGAAATCCATCTGATCCAATCATTATTTCATTTCAAATATTTTGCTTTTATTACTAGTTTTCTTTACTGCATACATTTTTGAATCCTTGCATTTCTATTTAGAAGCTATAGGAACACCAAATTCCATAAAATTCAGAGAGAAAGAAGTTCAAATAAACTATTTACATGTTTACAAGCCAAGGAACTTTCTAATCCAGAGATAAAGAATGAGAGAAGCTCAAACAAATTATTTACAGAGAAAGTTTCAGAGCGAGAGTGCCAATCTATCTATGGTTACCATAGAAACTCATTACAACAGGATCGTCCTCCTGCCTGCTCCACATGGCACACACAGGCTGCCTGAGCAACATGAGAGGAAGACTAGTATGGTATAGAGCCAGGCGGTGTTGGCAGAAGAGCCGTGGACTGCTCTGAGCAGTATGCATGGGAATGATTTACAATATAATATGATCGTCTGAATAAGTAGCTAAATCGCTAAGAACAGTCTTGAAAACCGTTGGCAACAGTGAAGTAGGGTACTGGGCACAACCAAGTGTGCAACTGGAAGGGAGTGATCACACACTTCTTTGTCAAATAGAAATAATAAGACATATAACATTTTTCTACTGTATATTGGGGTCAACAAATTGGTACTTTCGCAGTTTTGGGGAGGTGTGATACAGTGAGAAGCACCAAACAGTTTCCAGGGACGACTTCTTAAATGGTTTATGCATCAGGTTGAAGTAGAACCAATTAGAGTTAACTGAAGGTGCTTCTGTCTAAAAAGAGAAAATGAGTGCAACAGAGAGGGTATGCAATTAATATCTTACTGCTGTGATGGAGAGCAACAGCAAATTGATACAACAAACTGTAGCATACCAGAAAACTATTAACATAGTTATTAAATATCTAAAAATATATTTTTATGAAACACGGTTATAATTCTCCTTTCAGTTGAACAAATAAAGCTCACGACATGACTTTTTCTTCTCCTCTTTACACTTTAACCTATGAGAAACAATGACTACAGCAAAATACATTAATGTCCTTATAATGAGCAGTGGTATTTCCTGTGGATAATGTGCAGCTCCAATAAGCAATCAGACTTTCTAATGTTTGTCTTTTGTGCTATTGCAACAGGCTATTAAACATTTAGTAGGAAAAACACAACAAAGCAGTTTCGCTTCTTCCTTAATGAAGGATTTCACAGACAAATATAATGTAATATATATATAAAGCAAATTAATTAATACGACAATCAAGAAAAAAATAACAACAACAACAACAACAACAACAACAACAACAACAACAACAACATGGATGCACTTTTGCTGAGACCTCATTTGAATAAAGAAAACTGCTCTGAAATACACAACCACAGAAACACTGCTTTTGATATAGAGGATGAAGATTACCATGTCATATCACTCTTGCTTCGTTCATTCCTGTCCATCCATCACTCCTCTTGTGCCATACTACTTAATGTAAACATCATTAGATGAGCTGTTTGTGAGGAACTGCATGATTATTCATTAAAAACCAGAGACAGTTTCATTATTAGTAGAGCGTGTGAGCGAGAGTGTCATGTTACCCACTCTGCATTAATGCAGATGCAGCTGTGCTTCAGGCCCATGTCAACAAAGAAAAGTGAACACCTAAGCATCATTTACCAAATGGAAAGCTTTAGAGGGAAACATAGCCTCTGTCCTGCTTCTCTTCCCTCTGCTCCAATAAATCAGCATCATTGTCACTGACAACTGGACAGGCTCCAATTTTAAAAAGGCATTTCACCATGCCAAGCCAGGGACACATAAAATGCATCCCTAAACATATTCCTGTCTTGGTGTTTCACTGCTATTCATATTGGCCAAGTGTTAAACTGCTTTTGTTGGGGGAGCCTATAACTTTAGAATGCACCCAATTCTGTATGATGTGATTTATTTGCACGCTATAAACTAATGTAGCCCTTTCTTTCTTTCAGCACCCTCTCTCTTATTCTGATAACCTGAAATGGCTGGATACTGAGTAGAAGCCTGGATAAAATGTTCATTTAAATAGAGCAGCATGCATGCATGCACACGCTGAGGTACACTGATATATAGATGTAGTATACATACAGAGCAAGTGTTGTGTGCAATGAAATATTAGATGGAAAAAATGTGTACATACACATACAGTATATAATCAAGATAAAGAAGCACTGGCATGGACTTTAATGGCCGATAACAGTAACAAGTAATTGCCTCTCACATGCTTACTCTTTAAGAAATCAAAAAAGGCTGTTAACATTCACAATTATTCCTCAATGTCAATACAATTTTTATAAACAAAGGTTAAAAAAGGCAATTTTTACTAGTTTTTTTCCCTCTTGAAATAAAATAATGTGAATCACCGTTTTAGTAACTGATGAATTGTTATTTATGCTGCTTTAGAAACACAAAGTCTCTTTGGGTTTTACTTATTTCATTTTTGTGACATTTTATAGACTAAACAATTAGCCTAATCCACAAAATTATTTCTATTAAATTTAAAATAACAATAACCTGCAAATAAATTGCAGCCCCAATATGCTTTAGCACATTATGTCATATTATTTTAAGTTAAAAATCACTGTTAGAAACTCTAAAATAAATTTTGCATCAATCTGATTTTTTTTTTTTTTTTACTTTTTATTATAACATTTGTGTACCTTTTAAATTCAAGTAGCATTGAATTTAAACTTTTCAGCAGTCAACCTTGAGTTAAAGATTACGGGAACATTTCACTGGTGTATAAAAGGCAAATAAAGCTCAAAAAGGCCAAAATAATATTTTTTTAAAAAAAGCATGAGGCTTATTGATTCATGATGTAACCTATGTTAGTGAGCACATTTCATGTTTCAAGGGTGTATGTAAAATTGTTCACTGTCCACTTCTTTTTGACTCTTAATATATTATTGAACCATTTCCTAGGCAACAGTTCTCCAAGGACAAAAGCAATGTAGCAACAAAAGGGCCATTTTCCTGCTCCACTCTGAGCTAACTTAATTTAAAGTGTCGTATATATTCACTTGTTCTGATTTTTGCACCATCAGCACAACGAAATCAGTCTCTTCTCAGCAGATGTTTTTGCAGCTGCATCGCCAAGTAGCTGGAGCTCTACTGGCTCACACCACCTGCATGAATCATGTTGCTAATTTACAGTTGAGAGCAAAGATTTAAGTCAGTGGTTAATGTGAGGGAATTTTCTATTCTAGCGTGGGTTACACAGGCTCAGGTATATGTCCTCTGGTCACTGCTTAGACAGATTCTCACAGACACTGACTTCTCTTCTTGAGACACAGAGCAGCTGTATATTTGTGTCTAGAAAAGCAGGCACCATTTTGATCATTACTATGGTAACTGCGGTCAGAGGACAGGGCTGTCTCACTAGACGCAACAGATGGGTACATAGCCTCTACAAGAGTCAGATAACAATGCTAGACCACAACTGGCAAATACCTTATACTGTGAGTATGACCAATAGAGTAGCTGTGGTACTATGCTGAAGGCGTATAGATGAGTCAGAGTGGGCAGCT
Source organism: Protonibea diacanthus (assembly GCA_028641955.1). Taxonomy (NCBI): domain Eukaryota; kingdom Metazoa; phylum Chordata; class Actinopteri; family Sciaenidae; genus Protonibea; species Protonibea diacanthus. Next base: position 8,180,513 of record CM053977.1, read on the forward strand.
TCTTCAGAACTGAGGCGGTATCATGCCATGACAAGCGTATTGATAAATACTCTATTCTCCTTGATCAAGCCTCAATAAAGCTTTCAGTATAAGACATCTTGGACTCTTGTGCACTTTCTCTGCACTGGCTGAACTGACATTGATGAATAGAATTCTCCACAAGAGTTACTGTATGTGGTTTAAGCTTTTATTTTTTGTTTTAAGTTCTGTGACCTGATCAAACAGCACATGAAATGGTCTCAGTACAAAGTGTTTCTACACAAAAATGCCATTCCGATGGACCAACTCAGTAATGATGATACTACAGAGGCGCCCGAGGTGATGTCTGCAAATTGCTTGTTAGTCCAACCAACAGTCTAAAACGATAGATGTTTAAATATTCAGTCATCTATCAAATAAGACAAATGAAAAGCAGCAAATTCTGCCACTTAAAGCCTGTGTAAAGGCAAATCTGACAATTCAGTCAAAATACATTAAATATGTTGGAAAATAGTGAAACATGAAAAGACTTTGAACGTTACATTACTGAAATGTGGAGGTAGAGGTTAAAACAGTTTTTCACCAGTTCTCAGTCCAGGATTTTGTGGGCGGTCCTTAAAGGATGGATTTTGAACCTAATTTCATAAACTTGTCGATATTCTTAATTATTCAAATTTGGCTGGGTGGTTAATAACATGTTCATCTTTAATCTGACAAACTTAGGACACATTTATTTTTACTTCACACAAACTTTAAAAAGGTAAGCATTTATGCATTTAGCTGCCAACTGACTAATCAATTAAGCAACATATCAAATCTGATAGCGATTCTGATACCTAAACACGCTGTATTACTACCAAGTACTTAATATTGGGTTTTTACATTTTGACTTGGCCACCATAGCAATTCTCCAAAAGTTAAATCTGGCTTAACTTCTCTGCTGCAACTCACTATGTTTTTTTCAGCAACCCCTGCTGGCCGCGAAAACACAGGCAAAGCGCTGCACACCCATTGAAACAAATGGGAAAAGCTGCTTTCTCGCCACATGTGTTACTGATAACATTAACTCTTTGCTTTCCAAGTAAGCAGCTAAATAGAATTCAGCTATCTTTTTTTTCCATTATTATTACCACCTTTGTTTTTCCTACTTGGAGAAGGTCAAAATGTTCTGTCAAAAAAAGCCATCAGATTGTAAGGAAGCACTAAAGTATATACATATACTGTGATTTATTGTGCCGGAGGGAGGCATATCCAATCACCATAGAGACTTGAACATAGGGTTCAAGGTCACAGCTTCTTCATTATGTGTAAAACAATCCAACAAGAGCCATACTCAGTTCAAACACAGTTAACCATCAGTCAGGCTAATCAGCCCTTACCACATCTAGTGACAATGTACTCTTAATTCCACCCTGTTGTGACCTGCACTCGGTGTTCACGGCAGGAGATCAAATGCATTCGTTAACTGAGGCCTGTTTTTTTCTCTTCAAGGTGCCATAGTGATAACTAATCTTTAAGTGGACGTCCATTGTGCATCAGCTATCTTTTCTTTTCAGTTCTCCAAGAAAAGTTCAAAGTGCAAAATAAATAATTCTATATATATCTTAAATAAAAAGTATACACAAGTGTTCAGTTTCATTATGTTTTTTACCCAAGGCTACAGAAAATCAGTTGTGCTATCTGTTTGTGTTGACTTAATATATGTCCATAGACTGTGGTCTAGAGCTGGACAAAGGTTTGAACAAACAGTATTTTTCATTTTACCCTGGGCTATTCTAATAGATTTGTGGCAATGACTTAAGACACACTGAGGTTCGACATTATTTAAGCAATTCAAGATTACGCTTCTGATTTAAAATAATACTTCAGGCTGCATTAGCACCAGTAAAGCTGTATAATTTTAACAAGTGTTTGAATAAATAATTTTTACATTTAAAAACATCATGAACGAACGAGTGAGAACTGTTGATCTAAGTAACTACTACAAAAAACAAAGAGCACAAATATACTACAAGGTAATATTAATGACTTGTCCAGGGGGTACCCCCCCTTCTTGGCCTTAAGTCAACTGGCATAGCCTGCAGCCCCCCGCAGTCATAATGAGGCTAAGCAGTTACAGAAAATGGATGGATGGTTAAATATTAGTTATAGCCATTTTCTGATATGACAAAAATAAGCCGTTGCTCAGAGACCTCCCACAAAAGACACATCATATTTTTATGACATGGCGAAAAGACATAGATCTCAAATGTTACAGCATGTTCTTTCAGCTGTCACTGGTGTAACTGAATGACTATAATGCAGCAGAAAGCTGAAATTCTCTGAATAACTTGGCAACTCGGCTGTGAACAAGATCGATATCTGAACTCATAAGAGGTGAATAATGATCTCCAACTTCTATGGGAGGCAAAATTATGACTAGAAACTGCTAATATATGAAGCTATTGAATGAGGAAGTGAGGCATTCAGCTCCTATTTGTAAATATGAAGTATGGCATTGACAGAGGAAGAATGTTGGCATATTCTTTACATTGGAAAGTTTAAAACCTTGACATTGTAAACCAAACATGAAAGGGACAGACTCTCAAGATATCACTGTGCATCAAAGCCAGCTCACTGCCTCAATGGGCTCTTACGGCTTATCAGAGTTTCGATGGCAAATGCAGCCTCGTCTCAAAGTGAATTGCTGATTCTCAGTAAACTTTTGACAAGGCCTATTACACAGATGGATAGCTGTTTTCACTGGGAAAACACAGACCAGCCGAACTCAGCTATGTTTCCTGTCAAGTGTCCCTCACCAGCAAGTCCCCGTTAAAAACACTTCAGGCAACTCACATCTGATGAGGTGTCTGGTTTTTCAACAGTCTGCAGTGTCGCAGAGTGCTGTTACCTAATCACAGCACTAATGATCTATAATGTTTAACTATAAGTGGTAGGATGTCGCAGCATAATACGGCTTCTAACTCATTATAGGCAGCATCTTGCAAGAGTGAGTGGAGTTACAAGTAGCTTGGCTTTACATCCTTACAGCTTACTCACAGTAATTGATATTTTCACTAATCTGCATAAACAGTGTCTAAATTATCAATATATTATGAATTTACCTGGAGACTGTGCAATGATGATAAATCTCAGTTACCGGTGGGAACAATAAGTCACATCAAGACTGAAGATTGAATTACTTACTGCTACTGCTTCGTCTTAGGTACTTAAAGTCAACAAGCCTTGCAGACATGTTTTTTCTATAACTTAATATCTTCCCTGACTTCCATTTTTCCTGACAATAATGTGACACAAGCCCCGCTGACACACTGTCAGACTGGCGAGCTCCAAGATGCTGTGTAAGACAACCAGCTCCACCGATGCACAGCTGACACACCACAAAAGAGAAAGTGAAGACAGAGGCAGAAACATATCCAGATACATCCAAGACCAAAACTCAAGGAGCCAATCGATATTTGAGTCAAAGGACTCTGCTCTCTACAGTGAGTGCTATGGCAGAAAATCCCATGTCATCTTCATGCAGCTGCGTAATCAAACACTGACATCTTAGTGTGCACAACTGAGGTCCCCTTCTCCCCAGGAATTAATACGGCTCTAATATAACTCATCTGAGTCATCACTAAGAAGCAGATATTCTACAATGCTGACTATTCGCAAAATCCGATTCATAAATCACTGAATTGTGCGGCAACATTTATTCCTATTGTGCATGGGGTGACTAGCGTTAGGCTAAGCATTTTAGTGCATTATCAGGAGGAGTAAATTTAGTATTATCTTCAGGCATATTCTTTAACCTATTAAAAATTAATAGTACCTCGTTATGCAGTGTAAAGTTAGTATCTGGAGCAATAGAATTCTGCAGTTATATCCTCAGTAATATAATAATCATCAGCTTAGTTAATGAACCCGTGCAAATGTGCAATAAATGCAGTGAAACTGGAGTGGAAAATGACGCAAATCATAAGCTGAATTACGATTCCCCATTGAATCCTGCTTTCTAAATACAATTACCACTCTTTCCAATACAGTAATGGTTTTACTGCTCCAAATCTCCGCTGATGACACTGCAGTCGCGCACAAAAATTCAATCCTCAAGCCCTCGCTAAATCTGATTAGAGCCAGCTTTGGTGAGAGTGAGAGAGCAAGGAAAGAAAGAGAGAGGGGTTTTTGAAATCACTCACTTTTTTTTCCCCCCCTCATCTGGCCCTTCGCCAGGAAGTGGGATCCACAGTATGACGTCAAAGACAGGGCACAGGGAGGCAGGTGAGGGCAAATTATTGCTGAGTGATAGGGACTCGACAGGGGAGAGGAGGGTTGCTTTGATCTGGAAAAAACACAGAAAACATGCTTATTCCTTCATGTACAGTGCAAGCCATATCTGCACCGACAGAATCATCTACTTAACATCTTAGTTTACAAGTTTCATGGAGAATCATGCACAAAAGCACAAAAACAAACAAACTTGCTCTCAACTTTGTGAAAGCACATGTGTTTTTTTCTTGAAGTCTATCCATGGTGTTTTGTGAAGGTAAGTGTCAAGAAGATACTGATGTATGACTGACTTAAAGAGTTGGACAAGGAGGAGAAATTGATTTTGTCTGGGGTATCTGCACTCACACAGCACCGATGTTATGTTGCGAGTTGTTTTAGATTCAGACCAGCACTGGCTCAGGCTTTAATGTGATTAGAGGTTTGAAATGGAGAGGAAAGAGGAAAAGCTGGAGAGGCAGTGAGAGAAAGAAAAGTGGACAGATAGATGGCACGCAGGCGAGATGAGAGGTTGACTGGGTGGGTTGAGGGTTAGGAGAATGACAGACCGGGCTGCCAGGATTGGAAGATGAGGGAGTGCGACAGATGCGGTAAACAGAACTATAGATGACTCAATACTCTGCTGCCAGGAAATACTGTAATGAGATGCATTTGATCAGAAGTACATCCAAGATCCAGGATGCTCATTCAGAGAGACAGGTATGTTGGAGTGGAGTTCAACCAACAGTCAGACAGAAGTATTGGCAAAATAAAAACTGAAGTCAACAAAATATATACCGGCCAACGGAGTAACATCCGCCAAAAGAAATAAGACCCACACAAAGAGCATGCCAACAGAAGTTAAGGTTAAAGCCTCTATTTAGATTTATTGCTCAGATCCAATTTTTTAGTTTGGCACTGCAACTTTTTTTTTTTTTTTTTTTTGGCTGACATCAGATTCCAATGTGAACTGGTCATGGTCATCAGTAACACATAATACGACTTCACACACAGCAAGCTGTATGCCACTGAAGTCAGCGTTTAAGGTTTCATTTATAAGATGATGTGCAGTGAAAGCCAGGAAACTCATGAACAGATGATAATGAGGACGAGGATGAGGAGAAAGAGAGCCAAATTTTCAATTATGGCTTTTTGTGGAGCAATGGCTGCTACTTCTGTACAGAGGTGTGTGTGTGTGTGTGGAAAAGGAGTGGGAGCCAGGAGCTGTGGGATCGGGACGTGAATGGCTTCATAGGAAAACAGATTTTGTCCAAAATTTCAGGATGTCAAGGGCTACTTTTATCTGTTGGTGCCTTACAGCATGGCACTACAGTCAAATTAATTCAAATATGACTGCTCAGACTGAGGTCGCATTGCATAAAAATCAGACTTGTATCTGATTTAGAACGACATATGAAAGCGACCAACATCAGAATTGTACAGATCAAATCACAATATTAAGAATAAAAAACAGAACTGATTCATATGAGAAAGAAAATTGGATTTGGGGCACTGCCTGTATACTAAACATAGTATTTCCATAATAACAGTTACAGTTACTACATCTAGTAATAAGACCATGAAGTTAAAATCAACACTTTTGTCACGCTGAACAGAAACTGATCAGATATACTGCAGGGCAGTTGCATTCAACAATTAGTTTTAGCTAGGTACCTGATAATGATGAAATTGATTTGACATTCCTTCGACAATTAAAAAATTATTACTGTGGGTTTTGGACTGTTTGTCGCATGAAGCAAGACATTTGAAGATGGGCTTTAGGAAATTGCAATTAAGATTTTTAATAATTTTCTGACATTCCATAGTCCATATGATTAATCAAGCAAATCACTGACAGAATAATCAATGGTGATGATCATGATTGGTTGGAGGCCTTGCTAAGAGTGAGTCAGTCAATAAGGAACAAGAAATTACAGTACAGAAGAAGATGCTGCATGTTTGTACAGATTTCATTTTTCCTAACTGTGAAATGTCTTGCTCAGTATTAACAACATTGTGTGTTTGTTATACGTTTGTGATAAAATGAACAGTTTAATCCAGAGGTGTCAAGCATGTGCTCCACCAACGGGTCCAACCTGACCCAGTGGATGATGATATATTTAAATTTAACTCATATTTCTTAAGACATATCAGGATTTTCATAAACTGTTTCGTAAATAGATTGCTCATTAATTGAACATATACTTCTTTGCACTATAGGCCTTTTCACAGCAGCCATTTTGACATGAAATAGCCCAGTGTGTTCCATTTACTGCAGCAGAGTCTAACCAGTGAGCCAACATGCACCGCAGCAGCACCCTGACTCTGTTTGACCTGAATGGAACGGGACCTTAATTAGCATCATTGGAAACACCTGTGTTATTTCTTTTTAAAATGGCTGCTGTGAAAAAGGTCTATTATGATTATTATGCAATGGTTTTATTGGTCCGTCCCACGTGGGATCAAATTGCATGTTGTGGATGAACTAAAATTACTCTGACACTGCCGGTTTAATCGACAATCATCACATTTTTTAAACTCTGAAACATCGATATTGGTAACAGCTGCAGTCTAGTTCCAACTGTTATCCAGCAGAGGACACATACAGCTGCCACTACCCCATCAATTAACTGCACTGCCAGCACAATGATGCCTACTAGTGCAAACATGCCTCTTGATGAATGTTTATTTTCAACACTTAAAGCGTGTTCCCCATTAATATGACACACATCTGCATAATTTACTGAGGTACTAGAGTGCTGACTTTTCACTCATACTAATGGTGTTAATTAACCAGGCATGATGTATTAGTTTGAGCATTAACTACACATTTCTTTGAATTGGGTTCATACGTGGGAACAATGACATAATAGTGTCATTGTTCCTACCCACATTTAGGCCAAAACAAACCACAGTTGTCCCGAGACGTGTGTATCTCTGTAACCGGCCCCACAAGACAACACCCCAGGCCACCTTACAGACTGCTCCCATCAGCGCAGGCAGAGGTCCAAGAGGACCAGCTAGGCCCAATAAAGCTCACAGGCTCCCTGATGCCCAGGAACAGCCTCTCAGCTCGCCTCATAATTATTCTGCTGGCCCTGTTAAGAAACCAGCGACTCCCTCTCTGCTCCATTACTCACACGCTGCCAAAGATACCGCATAGAGACTCCCCAGACTGCACACAGCTATGACTGTGTAGGTAGAAGAACACGTGTAAACAAACAGAGCAGGCTCGAGTTGTATTTTAATTTCAAACACTCTCTCATTATAACACACAGAGAGTGATTAAGATGCCTGTTTCACGTCAGCTTAAAGCTTTTCGCCAAATTAAGGATAAACTGTTTGATTTGTGGTAATGCATCTGCATGATGCTTAACAAGATCGAAATACAAAAGCTAAAAATGGCTGCCTTTAATATGCACCTTGTCGTTCCCACTGACCAGGTGAGTCACTACTGTGGTTCTGACTCTTCATTACTGAGCAGAGAAAGTGGTAAATGATAGCTGAAATCAGTGTAGTGTTTATATAAAGCATTAAATGGCTTTGAAAACATGCTCACAGATGGGAAGATGTTCTCCGGGTCCCTGTGGTCAAGTATAAGATGAAAATAATGCTGGCACAGACCTAAATGAAGACATGATAAGTAATTTAGTTTTCACACATCAAGCGTGCAAACCAGCCACTTATGTGAACACAGAAAAAGCAGCAATATAAAAAGAAAATGAGTCACAACCTGTCATCTGCCATATGCTAACCTGTCAGCCCGTCAGCCACAGCTGACAAAGTGACATGAACATTTTAAAAATTCTATTTGAACAAAGCATGAAGCCACCTGATGGCAACATTTTACAATCTGCTGTATGGCACGGTAACAATCATAATCCTACTGCAACATGAGCTTTAATTAATTATTTGCAAAGCTATTAAAAGGTGACATACAGCCGGTGCAGTGAAGGACAGATGTACATACTGCAGGATGAAGTATGTCTCATAATGTGGAGTACTACAGATTTATGGAATTAAATGTGATTGTGAAGCCAGTCAGACCATATGTTGCCTTTGAGTAAACTAGAGTCCTGTACTGGATCCATAAATCTATGATGATTAGCTAGCTGAGGGAGTTATGTCAGTACTGTTTCACATCTTAGAAGAAGACAGAAGTAGACATCCATCACCAAAATCAGACTATGCACATGTCAATCTGTTTTAGATCTATGATGAAAATTACATTGTTGATGCAGTAAACCATCTTACATAGATTTGTTCCTCACCCCTGTTAATCTTCCCACAAAGAGAATAGTATATGAAATCCACTCAGGAATCTTTGAGAGTCTCGACTCCACCGTGCTTAAAAAAAAAAAAAAAAAAAAAAAAAAAAGATAACCAGCCCCATATTTTGCAGCTAAAAAGAACTGATCTGAGGCACTGCAACACATTGTGACACACAGATTTCGATAAATGTTTGTTGAAATATAGTGTTTTTAGGATACAAAATTAGGTGAATGTTGAGCTTTAGTTACTACATATAAAGTACTAACTGGTGACCGCTTTAAGAAACATAAAACATCCTTCCTCTGGACAGACCGGGTGAATTTATAGTATCAGACAACCCCTTGCGCCTGACAAACTCATGGATGGTGAGTAGTGGTCACTGTAGTAATCTAGGAGAACAGCACCTTGACCTATGAGGTCCATAGTAAAGAACCTGCAAATGCGATTTAAACAGGCACAGCACTGCAGAGGCTCAGACAGGAGGACATCAACAGAAGTGACTGCACTGAAAGGGGTGTAGGCAAAAAGGAAATATAGGCATATAGGCAAAGGAGAGCTGCACAGTTCTTCAAACAACAGCTACATCTAGTGGTCACTTGGGTTAAAACTAAGGACAGGAAATGACTGAAAGGTTTGGGCTCCTGTGCAAGGTGACTCATGCTTTTAAATTGCTATTGTGAGATTTTAGCTTTGGGGCATCTCTCAAGACAACGGGCTGCACAGAGCTCTACAGTGAAAACTAACAAAAACTGGGAATAGGAAGGTCAGGGGTGAAAATACACTGAAGTCTCCACAAAAGCAGATTCAATAAAACTACTGTTGTTCAATAGTTCCTTTGACACTTAAGCAATATATATTTTACCCCGGCCTGAATAAACAAAGACTACATCCCTCTGCTGCATCTGTATATTTCACCCCCTGAGCACAGAGCAGTTTGAAAGTTCACACAGAGCTGAACTGTTTGGCTCAATGTACTTGTACAAGTTGTCTATTGTCTGCGTGTGGTTAAGAACACATAGTATCCATTAGACCAGTTTAACTTTGTATTTGACTGCAGCCCTCACTGGATAGAGGCGACTGGTGTTACGGTTTAACCCGTGACCCTGTTAACTGGCGACCAACTGAATTTGCATCTGTGGGTGCCGTTGAAACAAATGTGAGTATATGTAGCTGTCAAACAAGACATTAAAGACAAAACTCAGACACTGTAAGGTTAATGAAACCTAAATAAATATAGGAAGATACATAGCTGCCCTGGTAAACGTCTGTTTTTAACGGCTGTTGTAACTGCGACAACCACCGTGTATTCGACTGACGGTCGCCATTTAACAGGGTCGCTCGTTCAACCGAAACACCTGATGCCTGTTAGCTAACTTATAATCAATAATATGGCGTTTAGGTATAGTAGAAACACACAATGCCGTGTTTATCCTAAAAGTATAAAGTTAGTCTCTGAGTCAAGATGGGGTTTTTTTTTGTTTGTTTTTTTAATCAAACAAACACACACACACACAAGGTCAAAAGCTTTTCAGCTCAACGGCCGTTGTTGCTGCGTCACCTACCATTTTAATTAACATAAGCTAACAGGTTAACGTTTATTTAACGGTTAACGATGATTTAACTTTAATGAGTAAACATATATAAAACAAGACTATACGATAATGTAGGTCCAGTTTCTAAATAATGAGATAATTATGTCCTTAATGCTGCCCTATATGTTAAAATGTTGTTACTTACTTACTTGAAGGCAGATTCTTCATGTGGACCACGAAATAGCTAATCCCAGTGCTGCACTGTGTATCTAAATTTGACATTTTAAACCAACTGTAGAAGTTATGACTTAATTGTTTATTAACGGAGGTGTACATAACTCCTTGACTGTCTATTATCATGTTATTTCACTAATTACACAATACACGTTTACCTAAAAGAACTTTTTAACAGCAGCCATTTTGATGTGAATCAGTGGGGTCAACTCAGGTGTTACCAATCGTACTAATTAAGGTGCAGTTCCATTCAGGTCAAACTGAGTCAGGCTGCTGCTGTGGTCCATGTAGGAAAGGCTCTTCTGCAATAAATGGAATGGAACCTGAATCAGTACCATTGCAAACACCTGCATGCATTGACCCTACTACTTCATGTTAAAATGGCAATTTTAATGGCAAATTAATTACATGTTTGTTTGTCTTTCTGTTGTATTGCACAAAAATATAATGAATTGTTTCCATTTTTGTTGGGTTTAAGGAGTCAAAAACCTAAAAAAAGACAGTTAATATTTTTTTGTACAGTTGCTGGAATATAAAAGTTCTACCTGGATATGAATCTTCTGGAAAACAAACACAAATAAGGGCTATGCTCAGCTTAGTAGTGTTACAAGTTTGTTTGATACTTCAGTATTACTTGCAGGCTATAATTGCGCCGAAGGTTTAGGAAGTTTCACTCAATTGTCCATTTTAACTCTGAAATTGTCTGTGAACTTGTGTAACGTGTAATGGTATCATTTATTTTCCCATGTGACTGTGACAGAACAGAAAGAAAACTAACCTTTAACATTGATTGTAAACTGCCCATTCTATTCCTTCATCTCCTTTTCTATTTATGTCTCAATCATACTGAAAATCAGAATGAAGAAAGATGACACGTCCATAAGAGGTTGGATTTTATTTAGTCCACTTTTAAAATTTACATTTTCTGTCAAGATTCATTAAAAAAGATAAAGCATCATCAGCTTTGCAGACCATATCACAAAGAGACTGCAATAAGGAAAGAATGAAGTAGAATGAAGATGACTTAGTAGGCACATTTTCCAAATGATACATGTTAATCTAATTGATGGCAAAATATGTACAGCAATGATTTTACCTTGTGGTAGCACATGCTTGGGACTTCTGAGTGAGAGTTCACAGGTTAGTAAAGCACACATCGATGCAGACAAAGATTTTTTTTTCACTGTCTATAAAAGATGTATCAAGTTGACTACATGAGGCAGCCAATTTCCCCAAACTGTATGCCAGTTAAATTCCAAATAAATTAAACCTAAGAGGAGAGAGAAATGAGGAATATCAATGAACCTGTGAAACTAATTGACCGGCGCTTGTCAAACTAAGCATTTTTAACAGACTTTAGCAAATGTTCCTCCATATAGATCAAGAATACTGAGCTAAAAGTGGACCTGACATCCACCTGATGAAATAACTTGAGAAATAAATTAGAAATGGATAGTTGTATTAGTATGCATTTATAAAGAGTACCTGATTTTCTCTCTCTCTAGCCTAAGTTTGATACCTTTGCATAACTTATAGAAAACCTGTCACGTTCTTTTAAAAACTCACAGTAATTCATTCATTAATCACAAGTCCTGATACCACCGAAGACAGGCACAGGATTCTACCCTGCAGAATCCACATACCTTCGAGTCAAACACGCTGGATATTCCATACAAATAAAGGACACTTTTCCTGTTTATATACATAACACTTTTGTACAGTCTTTGCACTTCCATTATAACAGATTGAAGCATCTCCACGTACAAAGTAAATGGAAATCAAATCATGTTCAGTGGATTAAACCTTGAGTGAATCCAAAGCTTAAAATTGAGCACTTGGTTAGATGTCAAATGAACGAGTTCAACTGCCTTTGCATTGAAAGAAAAAAAAAGTAAAAACTATGAAATTCTGTCGTACTGCGTTATCTTAGGGATCGGGTTTGAAGTTTGACTTAGACACAAATCGGGGTCAGCTTCATCCATCCACAATAACTTTGTGGAAAAGAAATTGTAAAACTGACCTGCGATCAGTGCCCATGCAAACTTCACCCCGCTCAAACACTTTTAACCAGCTATGCTTTCTAGTACAGTGTTGCATTGACGAAGTAATGTGATCATGTTATCAAGTGATTTCACTTACACTCCAAAACAACATCAAACAGCATTATAATTTAAGGAAATGTTAAGTCTGGATCAGCTCACCAGCCACTGAAAGGTGAACAACAGAACAAAAAAAAAAAAAAAAACTCCAATCCAATATAGGAGGCAGTGAATGTTCAAAGTTTGTGAGTCTGCTTAAGTCAAACCCCCAAAGACAAGTCCAGTCATTCCACCTGCTTTCATACTGCACACAGCTTATTCCTGGCTCACACCCCTTCTTACAACTGTACACACACAGTGCTGTCCTAGGCCGTGCAGCAGTGTAAACTAAAGACAGTTGAGTGGCTATGAAGCTCCACTGGCCCCTACACACTAAGGATCTCACTGAGGTGGAACGTGACAGCTGGACCATCCCAAAGCACAAACCACAGCCTACACTAGTGTAAAAAGGCCCAGCGGTTTAGGGGTTTGGAGGGTGGGTTGGCGCTTGGGAAGACAGGGTCACTTGGGTCCTTTGGAAGGGGTGTCTGTCTCTGTGGATTGGCGGCCATCGTTCCAGGCTTCCCGGGTGCTCTTAAGGGCCTGTGTCCGTTGCTGGTCCACAACCACGTAGTCGACGCGCTCATCTGATGCTGTCATGCCAGTTCCATTGCTTTTTATCTGAGGGACAAAACCACAAAAAAGGTCGGTCTTAAAATTCCTTTAAACTGACTGACTTGTTGCTTGCAAACACAGGATGTGGTGGTTCTTAAATTCCTACCTTCCTAGGTGGGGTAGACTTGCCGGGGTCAAGATCCAAATCCAGGTACTCCACCTGTTTGTCTCCTTTCGGCTTCATCATAGGGCTGCTCCCACCATCCGCAGTCATGGGCGCAATATGCTTCATGTTCTATATAAGCCAGGAAAGGTTGCTTTAACTGATGCAAGAGGAAAACTGAGGCGGTGTCACGGTGAAACAAATATATTTTTAATACAATCTAGTGTTGTCACAATAACCAAAATGAGTTTGCTAAGACTGGCTTTGATTTACCAAAAAGTTGGTACTTTCACAGAGCGTGTTATGCCAACAAAAAACTGTACTCAATACCCACTTCAGAGAGAGTACACACAGGTACAGATGGTTTGTGAATTGTAACACTGAATGGATAAAAAAAGAGGACTGCAATAGCCAATAAACAAACAAATTCATGTGTACTTTAGTCGACAAAAATCACAGTGTGTGTAAACTGGTTGTTAAAACTGGAGCAACTAGTAAACGGTGCTATTTGGATGAAGGTGATCTTTGTTTCATTATAAGAACAGATTTGTTTAATCAGTGAACTATTTTTCATCAAGCTGGTGCCATAACTGACAGACACCAGACTGGCAGACTGACAGAGGCAACAAAAACAGGCACCAAACCAACATGCCAAAACTCAAGTTGCTTCAAAGCTGTCCAGTGAAAAACAAATAACTTTGCAAAGCAACTCTAATGGCTGCATATTTTTGTTTGGTTTTTTGGCACTTGTTCAGATTGCAGAGATTATGTTAGGCTTTTGTTTTGTCTATTATTTTTATGTCAGATAAAATGTGGTTCATTGGCAATACTTTCTTTTTGCTATGATATCATAACAGAATGAAGGTACGTTAAAATTTCTGGCATTGTGACAACACTAAGGTACATGTTGAACCTATAGGCATGTTAATGTCTAACTACTAGTGAGATGGAGTTATTAGAACTAGGATGGTGACAAAACTAAGACACTGTAATTGTAAGCAAAGTGATGGTACACAACATCTAAACAAATCACTACAAACTGTGTATCCAAGCCACAGTTTCTAGCTGGTGCTGGGTGTGGAAACAGCATTGCACAGCAAAGTATTTACTATGTACTTGCTGGATTTCTATTCTAATGATAACACCTGAAACTGATAACCTCTGGCAATCCAACAGGGTAGGCCATGCATGTCTAACCTGGCAACCCTGCTCACCTCCTCTATGATGTCAAGTTCCTCCACCTCCCTCTTTACAGGGGTGATGGGGACTGTGCAGTAGAAGGACTCCTCTCTATACAGAGTGAGAAGGAAGTGGCAACAAAGGGGAAAAAAAAGAAAAAGAAAAGAGAGAACAGCAGATGGTCAAGAATAAGAATGAAAAAGAAAATGGGTGAAGCCAGAGTTTGGAGAAGCCAAAGGAATGAGGAACTAGAGGGAAAGAAATAAACATGAGTGATGAAAGAACAGGAAGTCAGCAGATAATATCAAAGCAAATGTTGGAAAAAGTTAACAAACTGTTACAGCAAGGAAAAAAAATAGGAAATAGTACGTCTAATACCCGAACTGTGAGAGAAAGAATCCCTGATGACAGACATGATATTCCATCAATATGTGGCTGGTGTATCGAGTATGATTCAGGGTACATCAGCCAATCGTGCCAGTTTTCTACAGACATTGAAAGATTAAAAAGACACCTCAGTTGGACTCCATTTCAACCAGTGCCAAATAACAAAGAGGGATCTTTTGAACTCCAGTAAGGGTACTGCGTACAGAAAGGGTCCTTTTTCTTTTAAAGAACATAACACCTGAAAAGCCAAAGAACAAAAATAGAGAATAAAAGGAAACAGAGCAGCAGGATAAGAGGAAACTGCAAAGGGAAGAGTTGAAGTGGCGAGGAGTCCGTCTGCAGCAACCAGTAATTTGTCCACACTAACGTATGACTTAAGAAATGGGGTTTCCACTATTATTACAGCTTGACATTGAATAGTGTTCAACCCTGAAAACTCCTGCCTCATACAAACTCTACTGTACATATGGGTTTAGGATTTATCTGTTGTGAGAGCTGTCTTTGTTGATTTCATTTATATTAATGATGTAAACTAGCTTCAACAACCATATATCACAATAAAAATCAAATCATTTAGCATATTTCTTAAGTGTTCATCTGTGATTTAAGTGGTATAGAAAAAAGTAATCATGCAACTTCTTATAATCATAGGATAGTTGTGTGTTACATACTGGTTCATCTGTGGATACATTAGTGACCATGGCTACATAATTCTCATCACTCTCGTCGGAGTCAGTGCTGGAGGCCATACTATGCACTGACAGGGGTCTTGGTGGCAGTGGAAACCTAGAGAGACTGAGCAGCATTCACAATGTTTACACACTGACTTCCAGACAAATACAGTCTCTGGTGAGCACAAAATATAATACAGACATAACAGACACAGCTATAAACCACAGCAGCCAGAAATGTCCCTGCAGCACTAAGCACAGAAATAGACCTTATCCCAGATAAGCCAGCAAAGGGCATTCTGTATAATGTAGCTCTGAGGCATATCCCAGACTGGTTTGTATGAGTAGTGCTACTTTGGTCACAAAGTGACTACAGTAATGCATGACGTGTTAGTGCCTACTTCTTTAGTTAATTGTATACTATATGTACTACTACAAAAAAGGGAATGTTCACACCAAATAACCCTACGAATAAAAAAAACTGTAATTTGAATTGGTAATGTAACAAGCAGGTAGGACAATGCACACACACGTCCATATCATCATCAGCTGCTTTAGTCACCTGGAGATGAAGTGCAATTTATTTTTATTGTCTTGTGTATTGTGCTCATTTCTAGTTACATTTTTCTCAAAAGCACTCCACCATTTCCAATAAGGTGTGAGCAGCAGTGCCGCTAGTGAGACAGTCTCTCCTACTTGACTTCAAGCTTTAAAAAAAAAAAAAATCAAAACCAGGTCCAATAGGACGGCAGAGTAGTGTGAACACACCCTTAGTTGTTAGCAAAAAATAACAAAATTCTGCAGAACATTTCAGATACTTACTCCCGAGCAAATGACCGCGTGACAGGTGAGCGGACAGGCGTGCAGGGCTCCTCCCATTCTGGCAGAGGTTTTATCTCCAGTGGAGCGGGTCTTCCTGAAGCAAGGTGCACACACATAGTCAGTCACCGCTCAAGACACACACACACTCAAGCTACATGTATGTAAGGCTGATAAAGGTCAGCAGCAGAAATGTTGTATATAATGTGGAGTTAATGAGTAAATGAGTTAATCAGCCTGTGTGTTCATAAGCTTTAATTTAAAATCATGAAATTAGTTCTATTAAGACAAATGTTTATGTAGTTTACATTTATTATGCAAACATTTCTCATTGTTTTCAGATTTTATTTAAAAACAAACAGTGCAACTCTCTGTAATTTATTCACAAATGACATTAAATAAATAAATAAATAAATATATAAATAATAATAATAATAATAATAATAATAATAATAATAATAATAATAATAATAATCAGCTACTCATTTGCATCTTTTTCCCCATTTATCCTTTCAGTTTCTATCAACTATATCTTGACCAGAGGTCGATCTTGTCGGCTGCAAACTGCAGTGGGACTGTGTGAGGACATTAAATTTGTGTGAAATATAGTTTGAATCAATGTGCCTCCTTTAAAAATAAAAAACAATAAAAACTGAAAACAATGAGCCTTGTGTACTTGAAAATGTAACCGCTATATCGCTGTAAGGTAGATGTTCAGCACTGATGCTCATTATCTGCGGCTTTTTTCACTAAAGCATTGTGCATGATATACTTTATGAAGGTAGCCACTACCGGTACATACTCTGTACGCAAGGCAGAGAGTGGATATGGTCTCTTTCATTAGATGATATCATTGTTCAATTTCCGCCTGAAGAGCTATCTGCTACTTTCCAGAGCCGTGTGAGTGTTTTTGTGACAATAATTCTGTTGTGGCTGGTATATCTGAATATGTGTTTTGAAAGCTCAGTATGTGAAATTACAAAACATAAACACAAAGAAAATGTTTGGGAAGAGAAATGTTAGTAAGTTACTTGGTTGACTGCATGTAAGTAGTCACACATCACAGTGAGGGGATATTTAGGTAAGGTGGTAGTAACAGTTCATGTTGAGCTAAAAATCTGTATCAAGTGAAATCCACCATGCATGAAGTGCACACTCATCCCCCTCCTGTTGGGATTTAAAAAAATAAAACTGGATTAATGCAACAGCTCTGACACCCGTGTTATATTTTTAAATCTATTTGAGTAGCTCTGGGAGTTTAATTGATTCTGCTTTACACACAATTAATGTCTTACAGAACCAGCAGGCCTGAGAAACAACAGAAAATCCCACAGAAAACTACTGACGACATGCAAAGAGTCGAGATGAAATAGAGTTTGGACAGGTCAAACAATGGAAAGTTTTCAGACACACAATGGCAGTTCAGTGTGGAGTACCTACCCTTACGTCGTCCCCTCGGGAATTCACCTACGGTTTGAGAGTCGGTTCGCTCTAAACCGACACCTTTTGCTCTTATTATTTTAGGACTCTGACCTGATTGGTGAAAGAAGACTTGGCTCATTACAAAAATTTTTGGTGATCACAACAGTTAAGCCCTACTGTCACAGCTGTCCTGCCATGCAAAGCAAAAGACGAGACTTCGCTGAAGAAAAGAGCTACACCCTCGCGTACACCCAATCACCTTATTTGTGCAGCACAGTTATCAAGAGGATGATTGTCATGACAACAGCAGACCCATACTGCCCAACATGCACCTCACTCCATGCACCACGGCTTCCCACACAAAGACTGACATCACAGCTGTGCATGCACGATGAGCTGTGTATAAGCACTGAGAGTACACTGAGAAATCATGTCACGTTGAGAGGAGCACACAGAAATCTGCGGAACAGAGTAACTTACTGACGAGGCACACGCTGCAGCGCCTTTTTTTACATTAACACACTGATCACAACATTTTTCTGCAGTGCTGACGAGCGCAAAGTCCTAAATGTGCCACAGTCTCAAAGTAAGATAATCATTTCATTTCAGTGGAATCACATATCATCGTGTTAATGAAGTAAAAGCAGTTTGCTGGCCTTGACCACAGATGTCAAGGCCTTCACGACGTACGGCTGAGATAATCAGAGCAGAGAGAGAAGTGCACACAAGATGAACATGGCTGGTGGTGGAGTTGAATTAGTCCACAGCACAGAGGAATTTTGCATGGCTCATGGTAAATAAAGAAAAAGATTTTCAAGGACAAATCAAAGGATTTACCCACTTTGAATACAGAGTTCAAAATTAAACATTGCTCACTATTGATTACTTTTCTTCTGTTTCTGGATATCGTACTAATTATACAAGAACACTTGCCAAAAAGACTTGTGTTCATATTGTGAATACTCTGTGTCTTATGCTCGTCGATGTGCCGTTTTTAATATAAAATACATTATATTACATTACACATAATATAAGAGCAGATCCAAGCAGCTTAAATTCAAGATCCAAGTAGACAAGTACGCTCAAATTTGTGCTGGGAGCAGTGAGATTGAGTGCTAGATCTAAACTAATAGTGATGGTGATGGTATTAACCTATACCTGTATAGCAGCTTTCCATTTATCAATTGCAAACTGCTTTGCACCAAATTGAAATGCACAAACAGAATGCAAATCAGGAGGGTTTGGAGATGTTTCAACAATATCCAAACAAAAACATAACTATATGAAACATGATACGCTTCTGTCTCTTAGCTCTCCTAATAAAGCTAAAACAAACATAGTGAGAACAGTTAAATGAGATGCTGTGATGGACAGTGCTAGAAGTTAATTTAAAGTGAACAAAGAAAAGGGAAACCAGGGTTGCTTGGAGGTAACAGATAGCAAGAAAAGAAAACTAATGACAGGGCCAAAACTGGCAATACTTTTTTCCTACAGTCATATCTTTCTGAAAATTATGGAAGGCAAACTTTGTTCTATGTCCAGTGGCTCAAGAGCTATAGGCATAAATGTTCTGTAGGCATAATTACACATTCATAAAAGGCTTTGGGCAAACACAATAGTGCTGATGAGCTGCTGGAAACTGATTTGTTACTGGCAGAGTTTTTCTTGAGTTTATGTATTCTGGAATAAACTTACACACTGCGAACCACAAACTATTTAACATGCAAATTTATGAGTTATGAGTTCCTGCACTGATGTGCTCCCTGTGCCAAAATAATCAGCTTAATATCATAATCATAAGCTTTCAAGATAATGTTGAAACATTGTTTTGTTAATGTATCCAAGTTCCATGAGTATTGGAGATTTGGAGTTATGGCTTTTTTTGGTGGAGTGTGAGTAATGAAACTCTAAAACTGGCTGGCCTTTAGTATTGCACCAAGATGATTTAGAGTAATAGAAAATCTTTTTTTAACTTTGAGTCATGGCAGTCCAGAGATGGGGGATGCCAAATTTGGAAATGACTGGCTCAAAAGGTCACAGAAAAAAAGACCACAAGTCATGCATGGGAGGATTCCCCACAGGGAAATGTAAACCTCCGTAACATGTCCTATTTTCTTGGACAATAACAGCCCTGGCTTTCGGTTTGCCTACGTGATGACTCCCCGTCTCTCTAACATCCTTCCATTCTCTTCATTCTTCATTCTCTTTCCCCATTTCTCAGCCTTTCAATCTGCCCAGATTGCAATTCCCCCTGCTATTAGGTCGTTCATCAAAGACCTCCATTCAGATGAAGGGAACAAAGGGGATGGAGGTGACCACTCCGGGCTTCGGTCACTCCATGGCACAGGGAGCAGCCCCCTCCAAAACGGTCTACAGGGCCTCTTGAGCTCGGGACAAAAGTGCTTTTGACAAGGAGCTTACTGTGTTGGATGTAAGAGGATGTAGCAGGCACTAAACTAATTCATCAAGAGGTGAAATAAGCTGGTCAAGGACAGACACAGAGGAAGATGGTGGTATTTAACGCACCAGACAAACCAAGGGAGACAAAATGAGAGATGGTAACTAAGGCACGATGAAGAAAGACACTGCTCTGAGAGTGGTTGGAAATGAGGGATTTTTGTACAGATGGCTTTATGACCATGAGCCAGCACTGTGAGAGTAGCAGCTGAGTGTGAGACAAAGCACGGTCAGTTGTTGCATTAGTGAATACCAAGCACACTGAAGGATGTTAAGTGCAACAATAAACTTCAGCACGCATCAACTCTGCAGCAAGACCTTGACAAAAACAACAGAATATTTATAATCCACGTCACAGCTCCTAATGCATGCACACCAGTCACCCTCTCACCTTTGCGATCAGGTTTGAGATTTCGGTCCACGGGTGGGGGCTGGCAGTCGTTGAGCATTGGCCTGCGGGGAGGGGTTTTGGGACTGGAGCGGAAGCCCATGTGGGCGGGTGGGGGAACCTGCTTGCCCAGGGACGAGAACTCTATGGTGCTTGGGGTCATGGGCACATAGTTCGCTTCGTGTATCAGCTCTGACAAACTGCCTGATTGATGGTGTGACGGGGAATTGGCACTCATGGGTACATAGTTCTGGTCTACCTCTTCTGTGGACTGGCTACCCACTGGCATCATTCCTTTGTTTTTCTGCAGGTGACAAAACATACAGACATTTTCAAACATAAGGAACAAGGTTCTGGTGTGAAGCTGCGTCGTTGGTGGCTAACAATCAATCAAGGAAGAGCTCAAGGAAACTCCTGATACTAAAATATACAGGTAGTTTGTTTTTGGTTACTAGCCAGCACAAAGCATCAATAAAGACTAATCTGAATCAAGCTAACAATAACAATCAACAAATGTAACTACAAACATGATAAGAATAGTCAAATGCAATTATGTTTTAAGTCTTTGTAGAAATTTAGCAGTGCAATAGACACAAGGA
Source organism: Protonibea diacanthus (assembly GCA_028641955.1). NCBI lineage: Eukaryota > Metazoa > Chordata > Actinopteri > Sciaenidae > Protonibea > Protonibea diacanthus. Next base: position 8,201,559 of record CM053977.1, read on the forward strand.
CACCGCTAATCACTGTCTCATTTCTTTTATATTGATCCTTCTATTCACAGGAACATGAATTCATATTTTCTACGTTAACAATGCTGCAGAAGCCAATTAATTTCATTGTTTCGTCACAAAAGGCGCCGCAATTGTTTTGATTGTGAAGTAGTGGTAGTAGTAACAGTAGCAGGTGAATGTGGGCCAAACATTTTTTGGTGGTTGTTTTTTTTGTGAGCATGCACTTTCCTTTTGTGATTCCCCTAAAAAAGAAACTCTGCATGTTGCAGCTTGTTTATATAGCAGCACCGTATCTTATTGGGCAGCAATAAATAAAAGAGTACTATAAAATACAAGATGGCTTTCCCTGTCACCCTAGATTTGTTTTTTTATCTCTCCACCATGATGCTTATCTGGGTCATGGGTGAAAGATGGGAAAGTGCAGTAACTACTGGGTATTGTAGCAGCAGCTGAAAAACTTTATTGTAAGCAGAAAAAAAATGCTTTGTGTGTATTTCAAAACCTCTGTTAGCACAAAATCAGCATCAAAACAGTGTAACACTTCCCTTGAACACTCAGCCACAGGACACTGGATTCTGCAGAAGTATGAGCTAATAAACCAGTGGACCTTAGCATGACACTTACAAAGTAGCTGTTGAAGGTTTCATTGAAGTCAAACGAGCAGCTTTTCTCGGAGGGGAATGATCTCGGAATGTCATAGCAGTCCTGGGATCCAAAATCTGCAAGAAACAAATACAATTACCAAATGTACACATAAGACATAATTACAATATGTATACAGCAATTTATAAGATTAGATATGTAATGCATGATTACTTTATCAGTCAGCGAAGAACAAGAGAACATAATATCAGCTTAGACATCCCACATCAGAGCTGTATGGCGAATTTCAAGCCCATTTATGCAACAAAAAAATCCTGATGATACACACAATATAGGCCTAATTAGAATGATGCATGCGTTTTTCAAGAATCTGTAAAGACAATCTGATTCAGAGGGATAGAGCTCAGCAGTGATATGAGAGAGCTCTACTGTGTAGCACATTATTATTGTTGTTTTGTTTTTTTTTGTTTTTTTTTTTTTATTCTCATTAGGCACCGAAGCAGTCGCTAATGCATTTCACTTATGGCCACTTATGGAACCACAGCACCGCTAGAAAAAGCTTGTAAGGCAAACGTGGAGGAAGTCCATGAAAGGAAACAACTACAAAGAGAAATGTGCTTTCAGATACTGTAAATGCCCTAAAATAGACAAAAATACAGTTTCAATGAGTGGAGAAGCAGAGCAGAAACAAGCAAATACAAAACTGTTTACGTTTACGAGGAATATTCAGCTCAGCCTCAACTCCATTCAATGTGAACACAACACATCATCTGATGAACCTGAGACATCGACCATTTATGCAATGACAGTGTGACAGAGTTCGGCTCGGGTAAGACTGATAACTGAGTTTACCGAAGACCTGAGACTCTCTTGGGTTTTTGCAAACAATTATCTTGACACTAATACTTCTGTAATGACATCTGTCACCACAAGAGGGGGGAGTACGTGGAAGAATATATTATGGTCTAGCCCTCCTTCCTCCATACGTTTCCCTCTTCTTGACACAGCGTTGTGTTGTAATGTGTCTTATTGTAACAAAGTTAACCTTTTATTATTAGCTATACTCTATTTTACTGAACTATTACTTTAAAATGTATCTCCAGAAAATGCTCTGATTGGTCAGATTTTAATAGAATCATCTCGAGGTAAGTGACGGTATAGCACAGAATAAGTAAAGCAAAGAAGGCTCTGTTGATTACTAGCCAAAGATATGTTTGTAGTTTCAGTGATGGAGCAGAAGAAGAAGACGATTCTTAATGTATCTTTTTTGGCTTTTAAATAAGTATTATAACTGATATATGACACTGCAATTGCTGCACAAACCTCAAATCGTCACGTTCCTTCATTGTCAAGGCCCTAATGATATCTGTAATGATTCAGGTCTGACAAGCTTTTGACAATTTGAATGGATTGTGAACAGGACAGAAAAAAAGGTGAAAATAGTGATTGCAGCTGGAGGAAAGCATCCCAAGAGCAGTAAGGTCTCTTATCATCAAAATAAAGTGAAAGCAGTATTGAATGACCACATAAAAGCTGTGTAAAAGCCTTATAAGGCTGTTTATAACGGGTCCAGATGAAAAGTTTCACTCAACATAAAGGTCAACATGTTTTAGAGGAAATGGCTCAGTGAATGTAGATTACACAATACAGTAAATCTGAAATTTCTACTCTAACAACAAAAAAAACGAAAAACACAAAACTCTCCGACACAAACCTTTGCGGAGGCGTGAACAGTCCACAGTCCCAATAGTGTTGCTGCGTAAAGCCTTATTCCCAGCACTAGTAGGCACACAGTAGTTTCCATCCGTCTCTGACGCCGAGCGGGGCACATGATAGGTGTCCGTAGGTGAGCGCTCAGCAGGGGGTGGCGGGGGTCCTGAGGTGGAACTGAGCGAAGGCTTGGGCGGTCTGGGAGGGGGTACTACATCTCCCCCACCCTCTGAGCCTCCCACCCCTGTCGATGACGACAAAGTGCGGGGTACCTGGTAGGTACAGTTTGCGCCAGGTGTTGGCGGGATATCATAACTGATTGAAAGGTTGCGCATCTGTGTCTCCATTGAGGGCTTCCGCGATGGCGTGTTGAAGACGTAGAGCTCAGAGGCATCCCCGCTGTCCGGATGGGCCGACGGGGAGGAGGCTGACTTTGGGAGCACCACAGTGTCCTGGGAGTAGCTGCGGGGGAGGTGGTAAAAGCCGCTGTCAGTCGAGAGCGAGGCACCACGTGAGGGAGGCGAGTCGTAGATGGACGAGGCGGAGGCAGGGGCCGGGTGCTGTGGGAAGAAGCCATTGTGCGAAGTGTGTTTAGCTGAGGAGGTGGAGGATGTGGGCGTGCGGTGAGAGGGGAGGTTGTCATTCAGGTCCGTCTCTGAAGAGGTAGACTTGGAACACTCAGCATGGGCTCTAAGAAGACAGCACACATACGCACCAGAGAATTAGAGAAGCTAAGAAATCCACTCAGTCGTGATGGGCCATCACAGCACTGTCTGCAAGTCAGAGTTAGTAACCTAAAGTTATATACACACATCTCTTGACACTAATCCTTGACACCTCTGCCATTTTAGCATTGCTTTTCGGGTCAAGTGAAGCATTGAGGTGCTTTGTAGAAGTAGTAGTTTCTAAACATGCAGGTAATGACAAAATCAATGTTAGTCTTATCTGATCTACAACACCTCAAATCAGCTACAGAAGCCATTTAAATCTACTCAGTGTATCCGAGTAGTGATGTTTGTGTGTCTCAGTTCATCTGTCTTGTTTTAAATACATGAGTAGCACTCCACACGAGCAGGCAGTTCCAGCTGGATGGCTGGCCACTCACAGACTAGCCTGTGGAGGAAGAGTCTTGCTCTCACACTCCTCCAGGAGCAAATACTCCCGGTCTCCCTCCAATGGAGAATGAAGCTGCACTGAGCTACACACCGCACAGCAGAGAGAAGGACGAGAGTGGCAGCGCAGATAAAATATACAGAAAAAAAAATAAAAATAAATGGGCTGTAAAAATAAAGAAAAGAAAAAGCTTCAACTCCAGCACACTGAATATGGAGCCTCATACATACAAACGTCAACTCACCTGTTGGATTCAGGCTTTTTGCTCTCACAGTTGACCAGCCACAGGTAATCCTGAGGCTCCTCTGAACTGGACTGAGAGTCCAGGTGTCGCACATTGACCGGCTGGTATGGAGGGGGCACATTGGTCAGCACCGCTGCTGGACCAACGATATTACCCAGCGCTGGGTGTGGAGGGGTATCCACCACCAAGCCTCCGATGGCTGACTGGTGAGCAGCTTTGGCTGCCTCTGGAGGAGAGAAATTAGGCTGGGATTAACACATGTGTGTAATGTTTATGTTTATGTATCATCTACTTTACTATATCAAACCATATCATAGCCCTAAAGGACTTAAACAGGGTTTTCCACAGCTAATAGAGGGTGTGAGCCACTGCGTCTGAATTAAAGATCACTTTCACAAACACTGTGCCTGTTTGCACATAATGAATAAATTAGATTATTGTTTCTCGTTGTAATCTAGTGATCACAAAAGATGCCATCAAGACCTGTCAGACTCTGCTCAGCAGATGACAGGGAATGACTGATCAGGCTTACACACTGTACAGTGGCTTTGCGGTTATTAATCAGGGCACCAGAGAACCCACATCAGATTATCTTCAACCAGAGTTCACTTTATGTAAAGCATCAGGTTGATGTTAGTTTGACAGACTTGGTAGATATTCTCCAGCTGGGGAAAGCATCAGTTCTTTTACTCACTTCAGCTCTCCCTGCATGTATTTTATTAAAACCAGTGGACATCTTGGATTCATTCTGCTGGACTTTATTATTTATTTTTGGGACTTTTTAGACTGGATTTACTAGAAGTTGCATTGCTCCTAGTACACTCACCACCCACTTCATCAGGTCCACCTGTACAATCTAAAGTGAACGGCTCTTCCATTAACTCTACTTTTACAAAGCTTGTAAATGTTAAGTTTTTGTTGACACTGTCCACTTTATAAGGTTTGGGTGGAGGTGTTGTACTGGAGAGCATTATACTGATTACAGTGATGGTTACACAGCAGACCATAACCTAAATACTTAAATTAATGCCTCTCTGATAATGTCAGAACTGAAGATTATTATGTTTGTAAAGGCAGAATTTATGAGGGCTGTTGTATCGGATCATATTAAATTGTTCCCAGTGAATAATACACATTGTATTTTTTGTATTTCAACCATTTCTGTTCTTTTTATTAACCTATGGCTTCTACTGAGCCCCCCAGTCAGGACCATACCTGTATATTGTGGGCCTCTAAAGCACATTGAGACAGTGCAGGTGATGTTAGTGACTGATGATATTAGGCAGAAAGTAAACAGTAAGCTGTGTTTGCCAATGTCAACTCTGGCAGAGTAAACTTGGACCCAAGCTGTTTCCTAGCAACCCATTTCCAATGTAACAGTCTATAGTCACCAGCAGCATTTTTGACTGACACTGCATCAATTTTATGTCTCTATAATGTCCGAACGTGTGCGGCTGATCTGTGTGGGTTCACTCTGATGAAACAGATAGATCTTGGATATCTCTTTGGCAAAGATCACCGTCCTCCAACCCCAAATCAAAGCTGGCAAGCCCCCCCGACTCCAATAGATCCAACTAGCCACAAGAAACTTATAGCCTCACTTCCTACTTGGGTGGATTTCCTGGGGGAAATTAAACCTTTTCAAACACAGTACACTGTCCAGCTTGAGTGGAAGGACATGATATATGTGTGACACGTGTGATATGTGTGATATGTGTGCGACAAGATTCCCTAAATTACACTGGCACCGACAGCTAAGATCAAGTTGAAGCACGCTGCAGTCACTGCTGTGAATTATACACAAAACACCATCGTGAATTAGTATTTTCATCTTTCTTTTCATGTTCGAGACATACACACACATGAAACCCACTTAAAAGCTTAATTTGTTTGTGAAGAATCTGAATACACTGCCTTCAGAATCCCACACACTCCTTCTCAGACAGCCTTCCCTCAAGGTCTCTACTTTGTCGCACTGAGTTTTCAAATATCAGAGTCCTTTTCAAACCCTTCTGCTCGAGCTGAATGCTGTACTCCGCTGAGAGCCAACATGGCTGATGCGTATGCTCGGTGAAATATATCTATGTTTTCATTCCACGTCTTCCCACTTTTTTCTCCTTTTTCACAGCTCTCCACCCACTCTCTCCTATAGCTGACATGTTTTTTTTACCTCACAAAAGGTCCCCCTTTTCCCTCATATTAAAAAGGACATTTCTGTCTTTACAGAGCATCGTTTGCTTCCTCCTCATCCTCCTGCCATCTTCCTCCGTTTCTTCCTATTTGTTTGTTGAAGCTTTAAGTGCTGATTCATACAGGAAAAGGGAAAGTCCCCTCTGCTCATACTCCTACACGGCATCTCAGAGCCTTCGTTCCCCGGCCCTCCTAATGTTCCCTCTAATATCTGCCCTGCCGTGAAGCACTCGAGCCTGGCCACACACACACGACAGTAGAGTGGGAGTTGGGTCTCACACACAGAGAAATGCAAGCAAGCGCAAAAGGGAGAGCCAAGGACATTCTTTTGTAATAAGAACTGTGAGGAAGGCTATCTGCAAGGATATTTGTCTTTAGACCCAGTTTCTCCTTGAATGGGCTTACTGTTTGTTTGCACATCAGGGTTTTAACAGCCAGTTCTAATATTTCTGTTGAAGAGGTGCCATGAATGTTGTTATCAGGGTTGCCCTGCAACACTAGCTATGTAACAGAGGTGGAGGCAAAGACACGATACTGTGGTGAGGATGACCTTGGAGCAGCATAATCAGTGACTCAGCTGCCAGGTTTGAAAAGTACATTCTTCTCCTGAAAGAATCTTCATGGCGTGATATGTCAGACAGGAGATTGGTGAAACTTTAAGGCCAATTTTGATCACACTAAAATGTTTATGTATTCAGTAAGCATTTCAGCTGGACTGAGGTGCAAACTGCGAAGCTTGAAATTGGGCTCAAAGGAAGAGAGACAGTGAGGGAAACAAAAATATGCAAACGAGAGAGAATGAGAACCAGATAAGAGGGAAAGAACGAAAGAGGGGCAGTGAGACAGACAGGCACACAATGCTTTGATTATCCAGTACTGGGAACAAGGGTAACGTGAGCCTCGACACAACACATGGATCAACACATGGATCATTAGATCTCGGCTGAGAACTATGTTGAATAGAGGCCTTCTGGCACATTCAGCTGGTTCACCTAACTCTCTCAGTGAGAAAGAGGCAGAGATCTGAAATGCACAAACAGTAGCATCAAAACAGAGACCAGCCAAACGTACAGTGATCAGCTTGTGAGCTAGTACTGCGATGTTCAGCTCTTTTGCTTACTGCTGCTGATGAGGTACACTTCTGATTTAAAGCAGTTTTAAATCTATGTATGTAAGTGTGGTCAAAATATTACACTTGTTTTTAAGAGTCTGTGAATCAGGTCATAGAGGCTGAATGCAAAATATTTCAACTTGTAACAGTATATCTGATGGTGATATCAGTGGGCTGACGGGTGCATGTCCTAATGACTTTGCTGTTGATGTGAGCTGCAGTTTTTTCATGAACAGCCGATTTCATAGTCAGTAACATCAGCCCATAACCTGAACCTTAAGGTTTAACCTTAATTCAGGTTTGCTCTATGAGGAAGGATTTCCTGAGATATCCGACCAGTTGGCACAAAGTCTAAAATGATTATGTGAGTGAAAACCTTTCTCAGCTGTGCTTTAAAAAGGTTGAAGTAATATTGATGCGTGACAGTATCTAGCTGTCACACCAGTCCTTACCGTCATCGGTGGGGTTAAAACCACAGATTTCGCAGATGGCGCGAACCCACTTGTTCATCTCTTCTTCGGTGTCAGCCACCAGGTAGAAGACACGGTCGATGGTCTTGATGTCGAATATGAAGCTGTGCTCCAGGTCCTTCTTATTGAACGTCAGCCCAGCGTCCACCTGAGGGGGCAACAAACATGTCTTACTTTAATATGGCATCAGTCAATAAAAACTCATTGCTAATTGCAGCCAGTCAAACAGAAACTTGATGACATGAAAGGTAGTAGTAGTAGGAGTGAAATAATATGATGACTGGTTAGTTGATACAGAAACTTAGTCATATATTATCAGAGTAAACTGAATATATTTGCATTTTGGACTACTGATTTGAAAAAAGTGAAAATTGTGACAGGCATTAACCCATTTAAAAAATATCAAAGTATGTTAAACGTTAGCACAGTCTTGAAAGAAAACTTTCTTAGAAAGTAAAAGTTGGATTTTCAAAATAAAAGCACAACAACCAGTCAGGTTTTCCAAAGTTTGACGTTCATTTGTTTTTGAGGAAAAGAGCGATGAGATGTTTTAATTTAATTTACTTAATGTAGTGAATGTTATCAATGCAACCGCCCCACATGTAAAAAACAATAAACATGAGGAGCATGAACTGTGATTAGTTCAAATTAATCATAGATGCAGAAATGTGGAACTCTTATGTAAGTTGACAACAATCTGGAATCATACCTGCTCACACAAGTTGAGATCAATCACGCGGATGGGCTTCTTGGCATGGTCATTCTTGTAGTACTCCAACACGTCTGGGTCGCCTGTCAGACGGCCACTGCGAAGAATAAACCACCGCTTCTTCCATGCCTGCGGGGTGAGAGCAGAAATCAGGCCAAAGGTTATATGTGTGTTCTAACAATGACTGCTCCATTCCCGACTGACCACAGGCTGGCCAAATGCTTTATTTTTCCAGTTTAGCCAATGTGTCCTAGCATAGCTTGTGTCTCTGTGTGCATTCTCCACCAGCTGCACTGCCCTCGCTGAAGAATACTCAGAGCCAGAGGAATACAGGCCCTCAACCAGAAATATGTGTCTGGACTAACCAGAACAAAAGCCACATAGTTTGGTCTAGCACCCTGATTGGGGTGAATAACAAAATCTATAAAGAGAAACAGGCAATTAGGTCTTTTCTTTCAAATGGGATGTGTTGTCTGTGAGGAAAAAGAAGACACCACAGAGCAGACAGATTTTACAGCTTAGCAGAGAGAGAGAAAAAAAAATGTCAGCTGATGAGATTTATGACTTCACTCGGTGCACATAAATAAAATACTTATCTTAAAGTACATCTAGTCCATTAATGATATAGACAATGAGAGACCACTTGCATCCCTTCTGATATGGGATAATTTATAAGTTAACAGTGCAGAAGAACCATAAAAAAAATCCCCTCGTGACACCTTAATTCAAGATACAGAGGCATTTTACTGGCAAATCACCAGAAAACCATAAACCATACAGCTTCAAACCTTGTTTGCATGTCATACATGATAGTCATGTCATTCTTCTGGCATTAAAAATAAACACTAAGTCAGACAAAGAACAGTTTTAGCACTACACTCACTGCTGTTTGTAGACTCTATTTTCCACCTCGTGGAGTTTGTAGTTTTATTTAGAGAACATATCCAGCAGTGATTCGTTTGAATGCAGACTCAAGGAGGTCATGAACTCCTGAATTTGCTGAGTCATGGAAGTTATGCTGAACGTTGTGTTTTAGAGCTCAAAATAAGCTCTCCACAGAATACTAGCAAGACTTGTCTGAGCAATCACTGGATTATATCATAAGATAAGAGGTTTACCCGAATATAACTTACTTCCTTCTATTGGTTAAAGATAGAGCAAGCATGTATGGAAACTTTGTAAGAGTTTCGCCAAACTAGCACACACACACACAGAAAAAAATAATAATCAGATAATCAACCGAATACCAGACACTTTGCCAGTGCTGTTTGAAATGACAGACAAGACCCGGTAGACAAACAACCACCGCAGAGATCAGACAGATCAGGAAGCATACCAACAGAGTGTGAGGAATGCAGGCTAAAACTTTGTTGTTGTTGTTTTGGGTTTAAGATTTTTGGCTGTATTAATAATGCTGAGGTTTCAGGTTTTTTTCAACCTTTAGCTGTTTTTCCATCTACAGGGTGTCCTTTGTTAGTCGGCCAAGCCTGGGACTGAGACAACATGAAGAGCAGCAGACCTTTCCCTTTACAAACAAGATGAAGAAACAAGCAGACCTGCACCACCCTTGGATTTTTAAACTGCAGGCACACAGACAGAAACACGAAAGCAATAAATAACACACACACACACACTGTTAAATACAAAAAGAAAACACTATTCACATCCCACACGGACATATTGCACTCAAACATGCAGCACATGTTTCACACACTGTAGTTCAAAAGGACTGTATTATATAATCACAAACACACCCACATAGTCCAAAATGAAGCTTAAACCTATTAAACCTACATCCTGTGAGGCAGGCCCACTTAAATACCAAATTTAACCATAAAAGCTAAAGTGAATGCACAAAAACAACACTGATGTGTCTGTGTTGTGTTGGTCGCACAAAGACGGTGGGTGTGGAGAGGGAACCTCTCTCTCTGGCACATGACAAAGCAATCTAGGGTCAAGTTACCCTGTTGGGAACAGAAGGACCGAGAGCTTAGGTTACAGTGAGGCCAGACCCGCCCAGGGTGAGAGTGTTGACAACTGGGTAAGTCGTACATGCAGGAGACAGACAGACAGGCAAGTGAGGCCTGTTTAACAAAACAGCCAGGAGTTAAAATTCATGAGAAAACAACAGTTTAGAGGTAAAAAGAGACGTCAACAACCGTAGCAGGTGGATTAAATCTCAGAGACCTTCATTAGACTGTGTCAAGTAAATATCACAAGAGAGACGAATACATACGTCACACAGGTGGTGTCGATCTGCAGTTTCTTCATAATCAAACTGCTGTTATCTATTTTTATCTGACTATTATCATCAAACTGCTCCAAAAACAGCACTGATACAAAGAGATCAGAAAAATTTGTGGAAAAAAAAAAAATTGTATGAAAAAACAAACAACAGACTGAATCTGAACCGGTACCTGATAAAGATGTAAAAAATAAATCAGTATCCAAAAAGGAAGTAATTACCATGGAGAGTACTGCAATGAGAGGATAAATATAGCAAACAAAAAAGGAAGACAAGGGATAAATACAGAAAATTAACTGCCCCAGAAAAAAAAAAAAAAGTACAAATGATGTAATGAGCCACAATTAGTTCATCAAGGAAATAATCTAAAAGACAACAGAGGAAGATGAAAGAGGATGTATCAACAGCTGTTTCCTCCTGGGACTGTCAAAATGTACTCGTCTCTGCGACGAGCTGCAGCAAGCAGTCAATCGACAGATACAATAAACAATTCTGATGATTACATCCCAAAATGCTGTATTCAGGCTATCAAATATAGAGATTTCCTGCTAATACACTTAAATATAATGAATATTTTTGGGTTTTGGACTGAAAAAACAAGACATTTAAAAGACATTTGACTTTTTTCACTATTTTATGACTTAATTACCTGACACTTTAATTAATCAATTAAGCTAAAGAATAATCATTAGTTTCAGTCCTGTTTTTGAGAATAGGTTACAAAGAATGTAAGAAATCAGAACAGAAATCAAATTTTAAATCCACAGGTGACACATTATATGATGACAGGTATGTTACGGGTCGATCACAGTTAAGAGCAGTGGTTTGGGGAGTCAAAGAGGAGCAGCCCTGAGCATCCAGTTTCTGCTCTGCCACATTAGCATGGTTACAAACAGTAGTAGTTCTCGGACGTCAAGCTGTGTGGTAGCTTGAGCATCTCTCCTCCATCTGTGGGCATTCACACAGCTTTCTTCATGCACACTTGCTCGGTTTTGTACCGGCACCAGACATAAAATACTGCTACACAAATGAAAACACTGCCCAGAGTGAGAAGCAACACAACACAGTTCACTTTTTTGATTATATGCGCACAAGACGCCAGGAAAGTGGGAGAAATCAGGTTAAAGCAGGAAGTCAGAGAACACATTTACATGCACTGCAATAACCCAGTTACTGCAATATCCATATTTACATGCAGCTGCTCAGTAATCAGATTTCTCCTCTGCCTCCCACCATATTTTTTGAACCAATGCTGGCAGATTTAAAGTGTATTAGTGATATGCACTGCAGGCTGGAGTGTTCTTTTTCTGTTTCTGTGCAAGCATTTGGACTGACAGCACAGTGGGAGATCGGGCACTTGTAGTGAGACACACAGTTTTCTCCCAATGTGCGAATGAGTCTGAATTTAAAAAGCTACAGTTCAGCTGAGGAAGCTGACTTCTATCGATTCATTTCAGCACTTCTCTCACTCGTATCAAAAATAAGTTAAATCCAGCTACGAGATGTAGTGCTATAAGTTATCAATCATCTTGTCTTTCAGCTCTGGGAACTGTTGCAACAGCAATATTTTATTTTAAGAAATCTGTCATGCATATAGGCTCTTGTACCAGATTTGTTGGAAACCTGCTGACATGACCCAGAAGAAAGAAGAAGAAGGAGAAGAAAAAAAAAAAATCAGGTTTCTCCAACAGAAACAGAAACATGTTAACCTGGTTTCTCTTGACTAGATTAAGTAAACTTGTTTACATGGCCTGACAAGACCCAGCATCTCTGAGAATGAATGAGCTGAGAGTGCACCAGTTTCCACCAGAAGTGCCTTACTTTGTGCAACCAAAAACTCACATCAGCACATCACTCTAAGTATGTAAACAGACTGAATATCATCATGAACCCAAATCAAACCAGCCACAAACACACTGGAACAGTATGACCAGAGTGGTTGTCCACTGTTGTGTCCACATACCTCCTGTCAAGGCTCATGAAGAATATGATGAATCATCTTGTCCTGCTCTTTGTCTGGTATACTCCATTATAGCCAGTGTCGTGTTGAATTAATGGATAAATTCCAACAGATTGCAGCACTTAATGTCTGCAGGATATATATACATCCATTCCAGTCTTCTTTAATACACCAACAACAGATTCTGAGCCATTGAGCACACTCAACAATCACAGAGCCCACTTCAGCTTGTAGGAGTCTAGTGTTCACTGCCCCAGGGTTGGGAATGGGACGGCATGGGACGATACTGGACTGGGATGGGGAGGGCTCCCCTAGCATGGCAGCTGTCCCACTACCAGTTTTTTCCAAGCTAGTCCTAGTGTGTCTTCTGATAGGGCGAGACACAGGAAGACACCCTCTATTGGCCCACCCAGGTCCTACAGCCTATGGGGACCAGACAGAGAGGGCATTGAGGGTCTGACTAAGACAAGGACAGGGGGAGGGAGGGTGGGAGGGTTGGAGGAAGAGATGCCAACTGAGTGGAGTCACGCTGCCGTCAGAGGCCTCCTGACCTAAGATCAGTGATGCATGACAAAGGCAAAGGTGGTGAACAGAAGAAGGTAGGAGGAGAAAATACACAAAGTAGAAGACTAGCTGCATGATCCATCACCTCTGCATCTACAGGAGGTGGACACAACATTATGAGCCACAGTGAAATCTAATGCAACCCAATAGAAAAGCCCTGATTTATTATCACTAAAGCTTCTGGTACTTTGGCCCCAAATTCTACTCTTGCTTACTTTCAGTGGGACAGTCGCCCACTAGTAATGAACCACTGCACATTGTTTAGTCTGAGGACATCTCACAATATCAAACTTAATTTCTGCCTAAAAGATGAGCAAAAACAAATGGACACACATTTTTGATACTAATCCAAAATGGATGGAACACAATGGACACAAAAACAGTCGTGGAAGCCAAGTTTACTCCAAAATGACACTGTCAATCTGCAGATGGAAATGGGAAAAAAAAACAAAACTTGTCCAGGCCAAATCATCTGTCCCATCACATCCAACACAGTCAGAGTACAGGAAATAAGCGCATTCAAAATTTCTCTTGAAGGAATGATGAGAAGTTGCAGCCAGCCAAGAAACAGTCCTGCACATAACCTCTTATAAAACGGCTGTTTGTTGCCAATTGTTGTGGCATCGATCTCTTATGTAACTCTAAGCAAGAAAGATAAGTATAGTAGTATAGTAGAACTATTCCTTTTAGACACTGACTGGTTTCAATAGAGGCTTTATCCCCATCCCTGTTCCCATTTATAAAGAATGAAATGAGCCATAGCGTTCCCATAATCAGACTTTGGAAAAGTCCTGCCCGGTACTATCATGCAATGCCAAAATCTATACTAGGAGTAGTAGAGAGAAATGAATGAGACAATATGGCACCATTGTATGCTGATTAAAGACATGGCAAGGCTCCAAATGCAGTTAAGATACAGAACAAACAGACAACTAAATGAGCTCAATGTTTTAGCCTGCAGCTGCTAAAAATAAAAGTGTGTGGCCAAATCAGACTCCTGTTCCAAGAGTTTGACTTTATTAGTCTAAATATGTGAAACTAGTTGCTGGTGAACAATCCTGCCAACATCACTCAAGCGCCACCAACTCCAGTTTCACTGCGCTTAAAAGGCTAATTGTGCTTCATGGTTTAGATAGCTTAATGCAGCCTAAAAAGCCTTTAAGTGCACTAATTGCTAATGCGAATGTACTGTCATCACAGGCTGTTAAATTGCATACTTAAACTCATTCTCCATATCTCTAATGGTAAATTATACTGGGACAGTGTCTGAGTTTCTATATTTCTGCAGCAGCAGCAGTTGGGGATGTAGCCCATAAGAGTGTCTCTTCCGGATATGTACAGGCGTGCCGTTTCTGGTGTTGTTTCTTCTGTATTTCAACTGGTTCATGTATGCCAGTTGGTGCACATTAAACGTAATGGACCAAAGACAATTGTAGGGCAGTTAAAAGGACACTAAATAGATTGCCAACACTTTATCTTAAGGGCTGTACTCTCTGATTTACTCTCACTGTGAAACAGCAAAGGTTTAATGTTTCAAATATCCTGCGCAAGCAAATTTACAGCCAACCCGAGGTAACCTATGATTTCACAGATTGCTATTCCTGTGGTATGTGTGTTACATTTGCAAACATATTTCCATTCGGGAATGTTTTCCCCGCTTTTGACAATACGATGTTATTGAGGAACACTCAACCCATCAACAGTTTGGAGAGTATTGTGCAGATTCAGCCCTTGAAAGCATACAGATAACCAGCAACACTTCTTTTTAAAAAATGCCCATGTCTGTCTGTCTGTCTGTCTGTGTGTGTGTGTGTGTGTGTGTGTGTGTTAAACCAAAACATTTTCACATCTGACACACTGCCAATTATTTACCATATTTGACACATACTGATAGACCTGCCAGTAGAGGTTCTATCTATAGAGGATCTATCACAGGCAGATATTCTAAGCACTGATGCAAAATTAATACAATTAAAAATGTGATATACTACACTGATATGAAGCTAAAACCTTAGCGTACCCTTGGAGGAGAATCTGTGTGTGGCTGTCCTATCATGCTGCCAACATATTAGAGATTTTGTCACTGGGGCGAGGGGAGTAACAGCCAATTAAAGAAAGAAGACAAAAACAGATAATGAGGAGGACATTATAAGAGCACTCTGTGAGAGTCTGTGCTGTGTATCAGTGCAATTACATGATGATATTTTTGTATTTTTGCAAACAAAAAACCTGATTTGCAGGTGGAAAGTATCAGTACATTTCCAAGGGGAATCAGCAGCACGAGACACCCAAAATAACAAAAAGACGCCACACATCACAATACCTTGGTGGATGTAAATATAACTGATAACATGTTTGACATTTTCCTGGTGCATTACTCATCTCCTGCTTACAGTAAATCCATGTTTTGATAGCTTTCTCCACTCCAGTTCACCCATTAGGCGTTAGCATTAGCTTAGCTCGCAGACTCTGGATGCACAGTTAGCACTTAGCAGCATGAGAGCGGGCCGGGCCATCTGTCCTGTCTGAGTGGGCTGTGGGTAAATGACCTGCACCCCAGCTGCACTGACTCATCCTGACTAGGACAGCATCTCTGTTTGTTCCTCATAAAAACACGGCGCTGGGGATAGAGCGAGGGAGAGCACAGGGTGAAGACGTTGGAGAGAAGGTCAAGATTTGGGTGATAGCAGAACAAATTAGTATGTGCTATTGTTTAATCTGCCAGAAATCACAACCAGGCTGTTTGGTGGACAGGCAGGAAACAGACCACATTTTATGGTCAGCTAATATATTTAAAAAAAAAAAAAACTCTGTGCACTGGCTTTACACTCAGTCTATCTCTCTCACACAGGAAATTAAACATACAACTGTAACCAGTGTGTCAGTATTTATCTGTGTACACTTCAGGGCAGTTTCATTAGAAGGAACGACACTTAGGGCGAGGTGAAAAAAATGTCTTACTCAGCGTTCATGTGGATAAATATACATGAAATTTGTTACATCTTAATCTTCCAATCTGTTGCAATAGCTTCAGTCCACGATGTTTGAGAATGTCATGTACCTGAACAAATGATGAACAAACCAAATAAAAGAACCTGGAGATGTGTCATGAGTCTGTGAAAGGTCACAATGCAGCAGCACCAAACAGGAGTACTTATTTTTCTGTTTGAAATCAGTTTTTTTTTTAAAGCAAAAACAGTTCCCACAGCAATCAAAGCCTAAGAACAAATTCACATCCTCTCATTCTCATCCTTCCAAATGCAGTTATATTTAGACACATGAGAGAGTTTGTGGAAACAAAAATCAAGGAATGAATCAAAGTGTGCGTGTGACATTTTCAGTTATTTGAGCAAATACCTGAATATTAAGTAATCGCATTGGCTGACGCAAAAAAAAGCAACAAAATTACAAAGTATTTCCATGACAGTGCAATCTGACACATATGCAGTAAACAAATACGCAATCTTGTGGACCGCAGTGCTTCCCTAAGCCTCACTATCAGGGCCGTAGGACTATGCTGGACAAAGGCTTGTTCTAATAGAGGAGTGTCAAGAGCGTCAGAGGTTTTGGTGCTCATGGCCTTGGTGACGAGGTCTGCAGAAGGAGAAGGAGGGGAGGGACAAAAGCTCCTCTATGCTTAGTGCCGCAACTTGTATAAATCAGTCTTTGTTAGCGAGACATGACTGGGATTCTTGCTAAACAGCTATTTTTACATCCTTGAGCACCAGAGAGGGCAGTTAACGTACAAGTAAGAGTGCATGGCCTTTGGCAAACTAAGGCTGTTCAGCCAACGTCATCATCCCTCCGCCTGCTGGAAGGAGAGGGGACTTCCATGAAAGATGTGCACGCCTGGGGTCCAGCATCCTGGACAGTGGGTAACAGTCAGCCAATTCTAACACTGTCCTCAGAGTAAACACTTAATTTGTTCTGCTGAGATCAGTCACGCATGAAGGAGGCTCGTTAGATAAACCCAATTAATTGCTCGACCTGACATGAACATCCACAGTAGGTGGGAAGTTCTTCTATTCACAACTAGAACTGTTTAGCTAATGCCACCATAACAAAGTGATCCATCCGTAAAGCCAAAACTCAATCCAGTTGTCTTCATGTTTACCTGTCACTCTAACGTAGGCACACATGGGCACTAAAGCTATTATTACGACCCAAAACTAGAAGAAGGATGGCTCCTTCTACAACCCCAATGAAACGACAGAAAGAGTAAAAATGTCACCCATGCCATTAACAGTATCTTTGCTGGAAGATGTGTAAATGTAGTATGTTTAAATATTTTGTTGAAAACAATATTTTATGCTCTGCTTGCAGAGCTTAGATAAGCTACAGACATCACTGAGCATAACCATGAATATAATTCTGTTTTGTCATGTTCACAGTTAAAGTAAAAACAAACCCAAGTACTGTAAATTTAAAAACCCATGAGTTATTCTGCTTCATATGTGGGGAAAATGTTGCAGACTGACACAAACATGCATGTGATTTGAGGGGGAAAGTGTTTCACTTATCTTGCATGCCCAGCCCTCTAACCCAAACTTTAACCGTCAAAGCTTGACATGATAAATAAAATAAATAAATAAATTAAAAAAAAGGGCAGGCTCTCAATATTCACACAAATGTTTAAAGATTATCCATGGCAGACTTTTTTTCAGGCGTTGAGTGAAAAACAGTGAGCCTACCTTGCGAGCTGTTTGTCCACAGGAGCTGTTTTCATTCTGTGCCTGGTAGTATTTCTGTTTATGAATGTGTCAGCAAGTGTTGTGTTGTTTTTGTTGTTGTTTGCGCCTTCTGACTTTATCATGTGCTGCAGTGTGTGTGTGAGGGTCTGTAGTTTGTGACCTCTCCCTCTTCTGACTTCCTGTTCTATGTAATCAGGTTGGCCCAGACCCTCTCAACTGCCACTGGTAAATCAGAGGGGGTGGGACTTGGGGAGACGAGAGGGTGTGCTCCTTCAGAAATGAAGTGGGGAGGGAGCACCCCAACAAATAACACAGGAATGACTGCTTTTACCAACATCGAGTTACTTAAACTTTGTTACAATCTGGCTCTTAGTTTTAAAATAGATAGAGATAGCGTGACCCTGCCTGACACGGCATTTAGATTTGACACGGAGCAACAGGTTTTTAAGTTCTGTTTAACCAAATTACACAGTAATAAGGTAAGACTTATTTAGAAATAAAAAATTAAGGTCAAGTAAAATTTTATTTGTAATGACACCTTCTATCCTCAAGCCCTTCATTGTGAACATCAAGGGATTACCTTACAACTGCCCTTCTCTGCCTAATGACATTGATTTAGAATAATCTTTCACTGCGTCCTGACCAACATCCTGTTTCAAAAGGAAATACATCACATTAAAGAAGTAAAGCATTTCACGGGGGCTTTAAAATCTATCTCGTCTCACCGCTCACGTTGCTTGTCCTAATGGTTGTGGCGATGCAGCGCTGTCCCCAGATTACAGCCGTGATATATTCCTTTCTTCATTTCCCTTTCTAATCGAAGGTCTGCACAGAGCAACTCACAATCAGTTTTCTCTTCTTCCAGAGTTGCATCTGAAGGCTCCATCCACTTCCCTGGATCTGAGCCTTCCTCTGCTTCCTGTGGAGACTTTATGATTCTGTTTCCCATCTGCACTCTCGGTCACATGTGCCACAGCATGGACAGCTTCCTCTACATGCCTCCTTCACAAAAGCTCTTCTCCCTTGGCAGCCCACTGACCCCAGACACACTTCTGCTAATGCTGCAAAGACAGTTAGTCAGCGACTGGAGGTCTTTCAAGTCAGGAGATAAGAAAGGCTTTGAGTGCATAAAAATAAGAGATTTCCAACCAATACTGAGGCACTGCTTTGCAATCCATTCCTCTGCTGTGCATTCCATTTTAGCATACAGGTCTGATGAAGTTATTTCATTGACTTATCAGCAAGTTGGAGGCAATGTGCTTTTAATACTGTTGTACTGTAATAAAAGTGCACAAGCAATGTTGTGGGGCAGCCCTAAGGAAGAAGAGTCACGCATGAGAGCTTTGCAGACTGCACTTCTCTGCATAAAATTAAGAGTTTCTGACTACTTTTTAACCCCAACCACGGCAGACTTCAGCTCTCAACAACAGAGGTGTAGAGAAGCAGTTAGTCTATAATATCAACAAACTAAATCAGCCATGATTTGATCTTGTCCAACAAATTTGGAAGTTCACTTTAAATTTAATTCTCCAATAAAGCTTTACAACACCTGGGACAGCAGCTAACTATTGTAACAGTCCTGTCCTGCACAGTTATATTGAATCCAGGAGAGCAATTGACACAGATTGATCATCCATTTTCTAGGAAATCTGAAAGTCTATTTTATTTGCACCCATAATAGTGTTGAGGTCAGAGACAGTGGAGGAAATTAACAAAGAGAAATAGTGTGCGGACACGATAAAGATAGGACCACCCAGGCAAAAAGACTGAAGAAACAGAAACACTAGTTTAGGTGTGCCTGTGTGTGTGTCCTATTGAACCCGTACATGTCCGTCTTAGAAAACACCCACAGCAGAAATCGTAACTCCCAAATGGTTCTGAACTTATCAATTATCATCCGTGTCCACAGCATAGCGCTGCTCCCATGTGAAAGTCAACCTCTTCATTTCTCTCCCCTCCAAGAGAAAACAAGAACAAATCTTTGTTAAACTGAAACATCACATCCTTGCTTTGTGTGCAAGCGCCCCATCTTCCCACACAGGTCAGTGACACAACAGTGAGAATCTCGAGTTTCAATTCTTCCAGAAGAACCAAAGCTCAAGCTCCAGAATTCCTCAGAAACTAGACGTTCATTTTTAATCGATTACAAATGACTAAACTTATCACACCAAGGCCTAATATACCGGGTGTGCTCTTATGTATCCACGTTATAGTTTATGTTGCTCATTAATTATCACAAGACAGCTTACCACAACAAGACTAAACAATGAGTAACTACAAACACACACGCATGTTTTTGACGAATACCTCCTCATGTTGTGACTGCACATTTAGGGGGAAATGTAAACTGAAATGACTGTGTCTAATGCATCTACTTGGATCATAGGAGAATACGGATGGTAAAAAGGACAAACTCAATAAAGCAATAAGTATCAGCAAATGAAACTTACTCATGTATATCAATGGGGTCTTTATAGTGTTTTAAAAGATCATAATCTGATAATTAAAATAAAAAATAGCCGATATTCTTCAGTACAGACTGTGAAAACATTCAGCTTGTTATTCATTTTGTGTGAACCCCAATATCTCGATTTCAAGATAAAATTCTTCCACAACCAAATAGCAGTCAGTACAGACACGAGTCGGCACAATCCTTTGTAGAGGCTACAAAGCCAAACAAGTTAACTCCATACCAAAAACCAGAGCAGTTGTTTTACGCAGCTGGACATATACTTTCAAGGGAACATTTGTGCATTCCTACTATGCCAGAAATAAACTGCCAAACTGACATCTGCTGTGTAATGTAAAGACAGTGTGCATGTGTGCTTGTGGTAAAAATAGCACAGATTACGCACAGTTCAGTTAATGCCAAATAAGTAAGTAACTTTTCTAAACACAAACTTTCAGCAGCAGCATCCACATAAAGAGCTCCTCCTGAGAGAGGAGGATACATCAGCATGCTCACATCCTATATGCATGCTCATCAACATCAGCAACAATAACAACAACAACATGTATTGATCCATAAGAGGCACCTATGATCAAAACAAGCCTGTTTTCTCCCTTCATCATCTACACAATCTCTCGCTCTCGACTCTCAATTTACCATCCCACAGTCGCTCCTCTTTCATGTGCAGCTGTGAAATTCTCACCCAGCCAGGTGCCATCTGACCTCAGCCCTAACAATCTACGGTAACTGTCCAAAGAACACAAACCTTGGTAGTCATACTGCTATCTTTGCAAACAGCGCACACAAAGAACAAAATTCTCATGAAAGACCGTCTGAATGGCAAACAAGTGTTCTTAATTTATGAGCGTTCGCAGGTGACCTAGTAACAAGGCAATGTCATGACTTTTCAAACTATTCTACATCAAAAACAAAATATTCTGGCTGAGATCAGAGACCACAACATCCCTCATTAGGTCTAGAACACATGAAGCATAATAATTCCCCAAGGCTTAACCTTGGAACTGTTATCAAATTTCAACTTTTTACACAAAACTTTGACAAAAACAAATCTGCAGAGGAAGTAGCGATGCTTACCGAAGTTTTCCACAGCAGGTATTATATTCTCCGAGGCTTCGCTGGAGAGGTCTTGTCATCTGCTAATTCTATGGTTATTTGTAACTATTCCAAACAGCCCGAGGACTGCAATACCACTTTCACTCCAATGTCTTGGATAGGCAACGGTGTAATTGCTGTCGTTGTGCTACAAACTCTTTCTCATAGGGCGGGGCTCAGTCAAGTAATCGCTCCATATCATTCATTAGTAGTATCCACAGACAGAGGGAGTGAAAGACCAAAAGAGAAAGAGAGAGAGAGTGAGTGAGAGGGAGAAGGTGGGGAAGATGTTGCGGCAGATGAGTACACGAGGAAGTGAAGGACGGGTCAGTAGTTCTGCACTGTGGGTCTGTGCTTTGGCCCCTTCAAATAAAAAAAAAATAAAAAAAAGACAGCTACTCACTGGCCTCACAACACAGCTTTCAGACAGGTAAGGTTGAGACTTAAATTGTGCAGGGTAAAGCATTAACTCACAGGGAGCCGGTTTAAACATTAACACAAGCTCACATCATGTATGACTGAAGGAGCACAGGAGCGTCGGTAGTTACGTATAAGGTAGGGAAAATGTTCAGCACTCACAGTATTAGCTTTTTCATCAAAACTAAACCAACTACCTCTTACTGTGTTTTCCAGGAAACATGGGGCTTTGTGAAACAGACAAAAGGAGAGAAAAAACACACACAAGGCAAAATAACATCCCTTAGTGGAAGTTTCCACTTTGTTAGCGCTTTTTATCTTCCTGGTCATCTGTTCCCAACACACTCTGGGCAAAAAGATTTCCTGTTTTGCCTCCTTTTGTCACTGTGGTTGTGTTTAGGGGTCGGTCCAGAGCTAACTTTAGAACCTCTTCTATATTAACATTTGCTGCAACAGCTAATATCTCATAAGTTGTCCAGAAAATGAGTTCAGAAGTATAAAAGGGGGGGAACTTAACGGTGACCATTCGTCTTTCTTTTGGGCGTTCAGAGCTCATTAAATCCTCGGCTGAAATGCTGTTACCATGTGTACTTCAAGTGGACAAAGCAGACTGGGAATTACATCTGCACTGTGAGAACTCAATCACCAAAGTTGATGATTTGCTCACATTAAACAACATGCTTTTTGCAAAATGTTTGACTTGTGTTGGAGGAAGTAAATCCAAAGAATCCTTATTTGTGGAGTGAAAAATAAGCAACCTATTGCATATATATCTGCATATATCCATGCAGCAGCATAACTCTAGCTGCACTAAAACCACCAACAGGCTTCAAGTTTGCAGCTATTACCCTGTATAAAAAGAAGCAACAGGACTAAGGAAATAAAGAGTGCATCACCTATTTTGCAACAAGTTGGGATCCCTCACTGGCTTCCCACCAACAAATAAAAGTGATGGCCTACAGTGATGTTTGGAGACTGTTTTGCCTCTGCCTCACCCGTGAGCCATGATAATTTTTTTATCTATAGCCTGGAAATCTGAAAGAAAATAATAATTTGTGGGAAAGCAGCAGGTATTGTGAAAGCACTGTAGGAATGTCTACTTTTGTAATATTTATACTTTTGTACGAATGATGGGTGCAACAGAGTGGAGATAATTATGCACTACTCAAACGCCTGTGCAAGAGCTTGGCAGAGAGCTTTGGGTGTCTCTGAAAGAAGTAATAAATATCTCCACACTGTTAGGAGCAGGAATATTACAACAACCAATAACACATATGGGCACAACTCAGCCGTGAGCTTGCAGCTAACCATCAAAACAAAGTAACACCTGATTACAGAACAAAGGCCTGGAGAGGAGACAAAGTAATAATGCTTAGAGAATTAACTTGGCTCAGTATTTCAGGTTGCTGTGGCCTGAAGATTTGCAAAGTAAAAGTTCTCTTCGCACAAGAGCTTGGTAGGGGCAACACTCGCGGTGGCCATTTCTTTGCAGAGGTAACTCACTTGTCTTTATTGGATTTTAAAGACAAATATTGTCATATTTAAAAACACTTAGGGTCCTCTTTTTGATAAACATACAACATGTGAACATGTTTTTTGTGATTCATTCATACGCTCCATTGAACTCATTCATTTAAAGACTGCCCAATGACTGTGATTAAGACTGTTTTTTTTGCAGGTAGTTGCCTATGATTCACTAAAAGGTTAATCGAACTTCAAATGCTGAACCAAAGTGCAGCTAGCAATGGTGCTGACAACTCTATGCCCCAAAAAACAACACCGTTGTTCAAGTTACGTAAGAGTCATCAAGCTTCCATCCATTTCCTGTCTTCCATATTTTTGGTGTGTTATCGCCCCACAAACAAACATCTCCATACTTTGAAGAATAATCGTTTGATAGTTACGTCCGTCTCCAACTTCTGCTGTGAGTGACAAGCTAACTGTACGTAAAATGCTGACAACAACAGTACTGAAGTGATCAAAACAAAATGCTAAATGACAAGCTCGCTGGTTTTTAAAATGCAATTCATGGCTCTTTACCTGGTTCTGAAGAGTCCAAGCTTTGCACCGCTAAAAACGAGAAACATTGCAAGAGAAGCGAGGTAAGCAAGCTGCTGACCAGCCACTGTTGTCGAGTGAGTCTGGCCACTTTCCTGCCTACCCTGCTGACTTCCCTCCACTCCTCTTTACTCCGTAAAGTCTGCAACACCCTGCTCCAATAACCCCTGACCCACAGGAAGTAGACACAATGGACTGAAAATAACACACCACC
The DNA here is from genome assembly GCA_028641955.1 of Protonibea diacanthus. Lineage (NCBI taxonomy): Eukaryota > Metazoa > Chordata > Actinopteri > Sciaenidae > Protonibea > Protonibea diacanthus. The sequence goes on from CM053977.1 coordinate 8,225,420, forward strand.
TCCCCTGGCAACAACTGCCCACCCCAACCCCCATTGCACACTGCTTCTTCACTACAGAGTACCTACAATACGGCAGGCCCAAGATAGGTGGGCAGAACCAAAAATATCAGCCACTACTCAACGAGCTGTGCCCACATGCCAAAAAGTGCACCGTCCCACTTTGAATTCCCGGCGTGGCTTCTGAATCACACCTGCACATCTACCAGTCAGTAAGATAAGGATAATACAGATTATTACTGTGGACCTTCTGAGGTATTTATACATTTAATATTTCAATGAGAGCCTGCAGTGGTAGAGCCGTGCATCTCTCAGTGAAGCAGAGGGTTTCACACTACAGCAGGTTGTGGGTTGAGTGGCAGACTCATGACAGTCCCACTGCTTCCTATAGGGGGACAACTGCATGACGAGATGGATGACTTCTCCATGGTCAGGCCCGAAAAGCATCTGTGTGTTCGTTAAATGAGACAATGTTCAAATTAATTTTCCTTGTATGCAGTACACACCAATGAAGCCTCGGAAAGTGTAGTTTCTATATTTTAAGGCCTTTTGATTGATTACAATCCAATAAAACTAAAAGCAAAGCTGGATAATAGGTACCTTGTTAATACTGTGTTAGTCTAGCATGTGTGTGTGCGTCTAATCCAATCCTTATCCATGCAGTGAGCAGCAGCAGTCTAATCCAATCAGCCCAATGAAAATTATTCCAAATCACATTTAGCATCCAGTGAGAGGTTGCCTTAGACATGATCTAATTAGCCCCTCTCTTGCTAGAGTCCGTCCACTAGGAAATGGCTTGAGATGCAGTTCACAGAGATAAGGAAATGGACTCTGATATGCACTTCTGTGCTGTCTGTCAGTGGTTATGCATTCAAAAGAAGTAGCACCTTTTTAGGCCGCAAAACAGGAGATTAAACAAAATGCAGGTATAATTTTAGGCTCCCAGCTGATCTGGTCGATGAAATTATGCAATTTAGAGGAAATTCAAAGGACAGGGAATTAGTGAATGCTGTCATGATTGCGAGTGCTGCTGCAAAAAGATATTTTGTTTGCTTTATTTTCTCAGATCAGAAATACAACATGCTTATTCTTAGTACGTGGATAACCATGTTTGGTGTCCTGTTCTACGAGCTGAGCTGTTGAGCATGCCGAGGCTTGTTAAGCTGAAGACACACCTCCTTTTTCAGCCAGTGGCCTGAAACTGGTACACACCTCCACTCTCTGTTGTCACATTCAGATGATACTGCTTCACTTTCAGTTGAAAGGGAATGTGCGTGGTGTGAACGCATACCTCAGAGCTTGTGCGCTGCATGTGTGTTCATGCGATTCCTGTACAGTGATTCACGTTTGGTGAAGAATGCGTGGAGTCCCTCGTACATGTTCATTTGAAGCCACCAATACAGACAACAGAGAGAACAATTCAAAATATTTTTCCAGCTTAACCATTATGCAAACGGCCCCAAAACAATGTCAGCATTCTGAAAAAAAAAAAAAAAAAATTTCCTCTCTCTTTAGCTGTGGGTTGGCTTCTGTGGGTGTGTGCTTGCATGCCTGGAGATTTGTTCTAACAGCTTGCACTCAATCATACTCAACTCACCTGCACTCACCATCTCTCGTGCACACAGCTTCACTCATAAAGGTTCAGTTTCCTAACCTTTTCAGTATGAACCATCATGATATTCAACCATTTCTGTTATGCCCAATGAACAAATGTATGCATGCGTGCATTTTAAGCTTTATGGCCATCAAAGAGGCCAAAAGGCTGGTTCTGACCTCCTGTTAACACCATATCCATTAAGTGCTTTTAAGGACTTTAAAATAAACTGTCCTGATCTTGAACCAACCACAATGGCCAATCCTCCAAAAAGCCTTGACCACAGCATCCCTCTGTTGTTACATCACAAAACTCAAACCCACAAAAAATTAGCCTTCCTTCAGAAAGATGAGATATCCCTCAACACACACAAACTGGAGTCCCATGATTTATGTTTTAGTGAAGATGTTGGTGAAATAAGCTACAAATCTATTGGATGTTTTGAGCCATGTCGCTCATATTTTCTCAGCTGAGAGCAAAACAAAGTAACAGACTGCAGTGTCACGGCATCAGTTTCCTCTTTGAGCCACTCTCAAAGTGTGAATTGCTGTGCACTTCTCCGTGTGCCGCAGCAGCTACAGTTACAGTACAAGGCCTTTCTGTTTCTGAATAAATGATATCAACCTGACTGACGAGTCCCGCACAATCACAAAAGTGATTAGATGGAGGTGTCATGTTTACAGGTTAAAAGGTGATGAAACAGGATGCATGCTTCCGATACAGTACAATATATAGTGAATCTGCCAAACAGCTGAAAAGGGCAGACCTTGGAATCTTTCTGTGGACTCAAATGGTATAAGACGAACAACTCATCATGATTAACAAAACTAAGTAGTGTGCACACGTCATTCAAACAAAGCCGATTCCCATGAGACAGACACCTCACCAAGAAACAGAGAACTATAACTTCGGGATAGAAGACAGGGTGCTACGTGAAGCTAGATTTGCCTACATAATCTTAAAAAACAGAGTGACCAGTTACATAATACACATTAATTTTCAGGAGAAAGTATTAAGGGTTCATTCACCCTGTTACACAAAATGATTTGTTTCCAAATGGTCCAATTTATTCTTAAGAAGGTCTGTACATGACGTAGTCTAACTCTGACTGGGCTTTTAATCTGATTATTAGCTGAATAAAAGGCTCTGCGTAACTCTGTTAATGATAAGGACTGTAAATATACAGCAAGAACATGCAAATCGGGTTCAAATGAGGTATCTTCACAGCAGAAATAAAAAACAGTCGATGCATGTGGAAAGCACAAATCATAGCCAGTCAACATTTGTTCTATTACTTAAGTATCTTTCTCACTTTCTTGTAATTTATAGCTATCGCTCCTCCAACATGATGAGAATGCACTCACACTGGCTTGTGGTAGCAAGAGCAAAATCCAGGTCACCAATCATTACCTATTACCCTACAGAGTAGGAAACAACATTAAGCTGCAGGCATTGAGAATTGGAGGCTGCACATCCATTATGTGTGTCATACTTAAAACCCTCCGGTCCAGTTTTTGTAAATTTTATAAACCCATTGGTTCAAGTAAATAGAAAACATTTGTCCTTCTTTTCTTGCCAACTTCAGAAGAGTAAATTAAATTTCTGTCACATTGAGGCATGATCATTACAAAACAACCTCTAAAGATTGATTTATTGGCCAAAAGACACAAGCTTCTTATAGAAGGAACAAGTACCTGACTGTCTTTATGTTTAACTGCTCCTCTATTCAAGAAAGACACTGACAGAAACTCACACACAGTGTTGCTCCCTTGTTTAGACACCAAAATTACTATGGCTCCTTTATATAACCAATGGGAATCTTTGCTGAAAATGATTCCCAGACTCAATGTACTTAATTACCCTTGTTCATACAGTGCCCTATTCAATCTGCATACTCTGAGGACGGTTTGTGAGTGCAGATGGCAGCCCACTCTCAGCCATGAGAACCAAAGCTGTGCTAGAGATAAAGACCAGCTCATCTGACTTCAGGATATGTTACTCCCCAAAACACAAGTTCATCACATTCCCACAGTATCTCCTTGTTGTTTCGTCTTTCGGTTTTAATGTTTTTTTTTCCCCCCAGAGAAGTAGGAGGTCAAAATGTTGTATGCCTTGCTCCACCACAACCTTGACATTTTTATCCATTGCATTCTTCCTCTTCATTACCTGCTCTCTCTCTCTCTCCTCTGCTGTTTTCATCCTATCTGCCTTTGCTTCGCCTGCCCTCGCCAATCTAAGCTCTCGCACGGAGTCACATGCACTTGTCAAAGCTGCATCGTTAGAATTCAACACATTCCTTTGGCATGGCAGACTTGGTTCACATGATCGCGCTGTTCCCTGACCGCTGACGAGAAGGGCTTAAACAATTCTCCTTTCAGCCCCTATTGGCCTGTACGCAGTCAAACAGCGCAGTCTAGCCAAATGTGTACATAACAGTTCAGGAAAAAAAAAACAGTCACAGCAGAACACAGACTGTGGCATATATTAAGATTACAACAGACACCAAATCACATGCAAAAAGTTCTGATTTACGATGCCTCTAAGATTTAATGTAAAAGAAGATTTTCATATTTCAACATTGCACGACGGCTAGTGCAACTCGTACTAATTAGTAATTTATTATATGCAACACAGGTGTTGAGAGCTAAAGATGTCCCTAAAATCTCTTAAGCTAAATTGCAAATGTGTCTGTTACACTGAACACCTGTAACTAAACCTGCTGCTCATAAAAAGGCTTGTGTTGGAAATTCCCTTTGCAACTTCATCACACCACAGAAGAGGATTATTTACAGACAGTAACGTTTCCTACAGTTGTGAATTTTGCCATTTAGATTTTCTCTTCCATTACAAACATGACATAACAGGTTCTTGCCTGTATTCCTACTCAAAAAAAGTGAATCTGTGTGTGATATTAATTCCAAATTGTAATTGAAAGTAAAATACCAACCTTGACGTCTTGGATTTCAAACAGTTAGTAGTGGGTTATCCAAATGCCATGGTGTTAGAGCAGAGACAAAGATGATCAAGGTATTCCACAGGTTTCTAAGACACACCCGCAATACGCGTCAAAAAGAGGAGCAGCGTGCCAGGGAAAGTTCAGAGAAATGCCAAGAAAGTAGGTGGACAAGAGGAGGAGGAGGTCGTCCAGACTCTCAGCTCCCAATCAGGCTAGAAACAAATGCTGTCTGAGAGCGGGGGTCTCTGCTGCATCTCTGTGTGTGTGCGTGTACATGTGTGCGCGTTTAACCACGTCCTCTGGCTTGAAGCCAGGCCAAAGATATCAGGCAGCACCATAGTAACTCTAATGCAATCAGGGACAGTGGCCACAACAGGACCAGCGGTGAAGAGCAAAGAGCCATCCATCTTTTTCTGTCCGTTTCTGTTTCTTCTGAGGATTCCTACTCTACAACACACAAATGAACCAAATAAAAAGGCAAATTAACGACGATTAGACACAGACAGCATCTATTTTATTGAGGGCCTGTCTGAGTCACAGTAACTTGGGAAATTACACAAGTCAGTAGCAATATTTCGCATCTAGTCTCCAGGCTGACACCCCAACACCCCCCTGTCTAACTCAGACTGTCCTCGGGCTGACAAACATGCATACATATTGGTGCCCACACAGAGCAAGGGAAGAGGGGCGCAAAAACTACCATGACAGCAGTGGGCTATATTAAGGGCCTGCAGACACAGCGGCTAGGGTCAAATCACACAGCACCACATAACTAAAGTGCCAGCTGCACCTCTCTCTCTCCCTCTCTTTCTGTGTGTGTGTGTGTGTGTGTGTGTGTGTGTGTGTGTGTGTGTGTGTGACAGGTGAACCTTTGGAAGCTAAATGTGAACAGATACAGTCGCACATTTTTCTACCTTCAAAAGCTGCCCTCAAATCTGATCACTCCAATCATCCGATATTTTCAAGCGCTAAACTTCTCCAAGGGCTCAAATTAAGCAGGAGAAGACAACAAGATCTCCCTGGGAAAATCTCTTTTAAAAACTCGCCTGGAGAAAACTGCAAACAAACAACACGTGTCCCATCATCTGTACGACCTTCTGGGAATCATTTAGTACCATGCATTTTGCATCTGCCGTTTAACTCTGAGGCGCACAACTAGTAGTTTTGACACAGTGGATGATTTCGAGGGAGTATCTGACATTTGTAGAAATTTCCCATCTAAAACGTAAACTACCCCACAAAAAGTTTTTTTTTTTTTTAAAGGCCTAGGTCACAAGATGTCCGGCGACAATAGCTTCTCTTTGTCAGACTAACTTGATCATAAACATCACATTAGCCAATATTTTTTCCAGTCCATGAATTGGGAGGAGCCCCGAGGCAAGGTTACGCTGATAGCATCAAGTCAAGATGTAGCTTGTGATGTCACTACCGATTTAAAATTAACAATCCTACAGAACTTTCAAATTGATCGTCAACAAAATATCACTGCACAACATCAAAAATGAAATTTTAGACCTAAAACAAGTAGTCAATTGCCCGAGTCATTGCATCACGATTTTGATACTAAATTGATATATAATAATAAAATATATTGGCTGCGGCTCCAAATGTGGTTCCAAATGGTAATATTTACTGGTTTTGATAATAAACTAAAAGTCTTTTGGTTTCAAATTGCTGGTGACACAAAATAAGAGTGCTGCAAGTTTAGTCAAGTCATACAATTCAGTGGAAACATATTTTTTTAATCATGATCCATTGAATAACACAAAAAAGCTTTTTTTTAATCTCTAAACAATGCTCCTGTTTTTATTAGATTTGATGAAATACAGCACAGCCAAATGTCCAAATCTTTAATCGTAGCTGAGGGAGAGGCTGCATAGATGTACAAACAGGTCAACCACAAAATAACGCTATGAGAGCCAATTTCATCAAGCAGGTGTGTCAAGTCATCTGTGACCGTGTACATACCCTGCAGACTCAGCTAAAGAGGGAATGGTGGTCTGCATGTGCAATGAGTTTAGAGGGCCTCCTGTTGGTGAGGAGCAAGGTTTAAGAGTTACTCAACTGGTCACCAAGCTCAGTTCTCATGAGTTCTTGCCCATCAAGCAACGTGCACAACTCAGCTACTGCGTAACAGGTGTGGGCAGACTTCTATGGTCACTGCAGCTGCAGTGATAAAAAGCTTTATATTAAAAATCTTACTTATGGACTGTTAAGGAGTGTGCGTCATGAAGGCTTTGAAAGTATACAATTCTTCAGTGAGTCATCGATCACAAGTGAGTCATAGTGACATCTTTTGTGTCAGGGTATGTAACACCTTATCAGAGAAAGCACAGCATGGTGTATAGCTTGAAAAATCAGATTCGACATCACTTTTCATTTTAATGCTGCTTTATTAAGAGAGTAATTAGCTTTTGGGATGGGTGAAGATGATGCTAACTAAATTTTGCAAGAGAAAAGTAGAAAATACAAGGAGAAATATAGCAATACATAAAAGCAGAAAGGATAGATAGAGGAAAAAGAGAGAGAATAGGACCCCTCCTCCTCTCTCCTCGTCCGCCATCTGGTAGCCATCAGCGCCTCACACAGGAAGGGGCGGCCATGCCTTGCTGGGGCGCCAGGGAGCGGCTCCTCTTCCCTCCCGGTGCTGCAGAAACAACAATCAGCCAGTGCGGCGTTGCGTTGCAGTGTAGTGCAGTGCAGCCCGGGCCCATCCTAGCCTAAGCTGGACGGGCAGCAGCGGCCCAGGACCAGGCGCTCACACCCCAGCAGACCAGCAAAGAGGAGCATAGAGCAACCTTACATTCCTGCTGTCTGTGCCTGCCAAGAAGCACTGGGAACGGAAAGAAAGGGGGAGAGAACAGAGAGCTGCTCTCACTGGAGGCTGCTTAATGGTGCTGCTTTGAGAAGCGCTCTAGTCTTTCTCATCCCGATTGCTTTCTCTTCATTCTCCTCAACAATGACGACAAAGTTATTGATTGCCATTGTGGTGTATCCCGGGCTGCATGTCACTGCATACATATTTATAGTCCTACACCATTAGTCTTGAAGAATTTTTCCCCAGCTTTGCAAGAATTCAGGGAATGCACATTATCATAAATTTGGCCCAACGTCTGTTTGTCTTTTTTTTTTTCCCTGAGATGACATACACACAAATCTGATGGGAACAGAGATCCTTACAGCCTTTTTGTCTGGTTAGTGTAGACCATCTTTGGCCATCTGTGTTCTCCGACTAGTCCTGTTCAATGTCCCGACCAGACTACTACAACTACACTCTGGAAATAGAAAGCAGCCTTATGACACATACTATTTTTACTGCCTGGTGTCATTAGCTAAACATCTGAAACATGAGAAACAATGTAAAGCAAGTATGCGTGACTTTTGTCTTGAAAGTGAGTCTATGTTGCATCAGTGTATTTGAATCACCCTAATCAATCAAAAGAAATGGAAACAACACACGATGACGTGTACAATTAGCCCTGGCAAATACTTGAAAGGTTTCTGTCATCTGCATTTAATAATAGCGGCGCTTGAAACTGTTCGACTTGGCGCGGTGACAAATAGCACAAAAGGATCATTTTACAACTCCACAGAATCCAACAGAAAACACAACTCACAATCTGTTCACAAAAGTTTGAGACAGGAAAACCGAGTCTGCATGAGAACCAGTTCTCTGCAGTCACTCCACGAGCTGCTGGTGGACTTGGCACATGGGATGGTAAACAGCTGCACCAGGCAAAAAGAGACACATCTGTTTACAAAATGCTCCGTGTCAGCCTTGACCTACCAATTCAATCCAAAAATCTCAGTGCTCCACTGACTCCAATACACAAAGTTTAAAGAAAGATACAATAACAATTGGGGGGAGGATTGTGAATAAATTGCACGCGGCGATAAAACCATTCTGTCGCTAGGACAGAAATTGACAACACTGAATTCATTTTGATGTGCCAGTATGCACAGTTTGTTGCACAATTACACCTCCTGGACTATTTCTGAATGATTCCTCCTCCCATCATGTCCTGCACCATCAACTTTCAGCTGAAAATATATTCACAAACATAATACTGAATTTCGTTGTGACCTTTGGGTTAATTCCACGGCTTTAAAACATCGACCAAAGTTTACACTGTAGTAAAGCTCTTGATAGAGAAGCTAACAAGATGGCAGCTACACAGTCGTCTTTAATTTCAACTTCATTTTGAAACTGTAAATGGTTGTGTGCTGGTATAAACAATGGTGTACTGTGCTTTGGAAAGCAGTTCCATTGCTCAAGAGCCTGCATGGACATTTATGCATTAAAGTATCTAGTTTACCTGATGAACAACACATCTACTGTGAAAGAAACAGGGTATAGTAAAGTGAAGGTTAAGACAAAAGCTGGACCTGACTCAACGTTAGTTTATTATACTTTTCCAAACTATCTGTACTGTTCTGATGCAGACAACCAGATCCTGGAATTCTGCAAAACAGCAAGACAGCAAACTGGTGACCACATGTTAACAGAGACAGCGAGGAGACAAAAGACACCAGGGGCCAGATGTATAACAATGTAGATTCATGACTAAAAGAGTGTACGCACAAAGACAGAAATTATGTTCGTAGAGAGACAATGAGACATCCAAAATAAATCTGTTAAGTTGATTTATTTTTACTGGGCGGCCCCTTTGGGGGGTGGGGGATTCAATATGTACTATTTATATTTTAAAGCTGCCCAAAACTGCTGTCATATAAAGCTTTTATGAATAAAACACGCGCAATGAAGGAACAAGAATAAAATAGAAATAGGTCTTGATGTTTCCTGGTTGTCTTTACTGGATGTTTTGTTTTCGTGCCTGTGTTTTCCTTTGTGATGCAATGGCATGATTTCAGGCTTACTATACTCTATAAATATCCAAAAGAAAATGGAGACAATGTGTTCTGAAACAAAGGCCTAAACACCAGTTGGTGTCAGAAGATTTCGACAACTGGGGAAAAAAAAAAAAACATACTTAGTGTGTTCAATAAAAGCTCTGCTAAGAATCAAACAGGGGTAAATATTCCAGTACTGACTGATCTGTTTTGTGCCACATGTTGATGTGAGTCCTCACAGCATAACTTTGCAACCACACTGGTTACCAGTTTGGCTACGATGCAAGTGATACGCCTATGTATGACACAATGACAATAGACTGTGTCTGGGACAAAAGTGGACCGGTAAGGATAACTATTGTAGTAGCAGAGATATTAATATTTAATGGCTATTTGTTTGTAATGGACATTAAATAATTAATGGCACATGCAATCCATTTTCAAGCTGTGGCAGATCATACAGCAGTCGTCTACTCGCTCCAAATGGAGAGCTGAGTCGCTGTGGCGATCAGGACACGGTCCAGTAATTTTTCTTTGTTAGCCTAAGAGGCTAACGCTGCACAAGTACGCCTCTGTTGCATCTCGTTCGGGTTGCTTGTTTGTTTGTTTCTTCAAGCATGCGGGGAGGAGGTTTAACAGAAAGTGAGTGTTTGTCCTCTGTTCCACTTGCTAAGCAGATTTAATGAATCCTCTACTTAATCAAAGAGCCGTGCCTTTGTTTTCGTTTTAACCGCGCCGTCACATTTATTGCATACATATTTCTCTTTACTTTAGAAATGGCAATTGTTTCCAGTCCAGCCACAGGCACAAGTAATGACTTATGGCCACAGTGGTGTGGACTGTAAATGCAACCCCGCCAGCTGAGAGGATTCAAGAGCAGCATGGAGCATGTCCTCAGTCTCCCTTTACAGCCATCAGAGGAAGACCTTCAGGGTTCAATATTTTCCTTCTTCCGGTCTATCCAGCAGCCTTGTGCTCCAGCACTGGGGCCCTATTAAGGACTGGACTGGAAGTGTAAGATAAAATCCTTATTTGATTCCAATGGGTACATGCCAATGCACTCCACAGATTATAATCATCAATATGTACAGTGGGAGGAAAGAACTGAGGAAATGCCAAACCAAACAGAGATGCACAATACAATCAAAAACAAATACATTTACCATGGTGATTAAAAACTGAACATATGAGCTATATGATCAACTGAAAGATTATGTTTCATAAGCATTAGTCCTCATTGTGTTGCATACTCCTTTGTAATGACTTAAGATGGAGAAGATGGATGAAATGGAAGTATGTCACACTGACAGATGGGTGTTGTAGTATTTAATTGACAGCTTTTTAAAGTAAGTGGGAGGCACGTAAACATACAGATACTGGGTTGGTCCACCTCTTATGTCACTACTGGTAAGTCTGTAGAGTACTGCTGCCACCATGACAACATGTTTTCTCAAGTTTCTTGTTCCTTGTTATAACTTTTTTTCTTTTAACGAGATCCTTTTCACGTCATAACAAGATATTTTTCACATATGACATATTTTCTTGTAATTACAAAACTTCTTCACCTAATTAATGTTTTACCAACATATCACTTTATCTGACGTATCTCGTTAAAACAAACTTTTCTCGTTATAACATGATGAGTTGGCATGTTGTGTTAACAAGAACCTCGCATACATTGTTAGAGAGGGTTCTAGCCTACATCCACTACTGGTTTTTATGGTTTTGGTTGTTATATGATGCTCGGGATGAGACACGGTCAAAGCACATTCCATTTATTACTGCATCCCAGGTCCACCTGTCCCTACACGTATGGAGCCTGTCCCAGAGCTGTACAGGGTGGGGTGGAGAGGTCACCAGTCTATCACAGGGCAGGACACAGACAGACTCAGGGCTGACTCATTACTCATTAAATACATTTTTGTCCAGAACTATAGATACAGAAAATGGAACAACTTAAAGCAGTGTTCGATTTTGTGTCGGAGGTGGAGAGGTTTTGAATACACGGTACTCAGCACTTAATGTTATTAAGCTTGCTAGATACACTGGGATATAGTCTAATAAGGTGCATTATGTGGTCAGGTGTTAGACAGAGGTTGGGACACCTGATGAGAGCGAATGAGCGCCAAACCAAATGCACATTTAAGCGCACCATGTCACGCACTGTCGGGAGGTAGATGTCCATTCTTGCCAGATACTTTCACATCTGTGGTACAGTATGCCAACACTGGATGGACCAGTCCTAAATCAGAGCCTGGTCAATCACTGATCACCAAATCCACACACAACAGTGACCCATGTCGAGAGCATCCAGAGTTTATCATGTTATGCAATAGAATTTCTCTATGCAAAAGCCTCTTTAGGCTCTTTTTCTCACTAAAATAACTTGTTAGAACGATGTACCAGCTTATCAAGTTTGTTTTATGAAATGAGAATGTTTGTGAAACAACAAGAAATGTTTCTTGTAAAAGCTGAATAAATTTGTAATCTAGTAACACTCAGAAAATATGTCATAAAAACCTGAAAAATATCTTGTTAGATGGAAGGCTTGAAATTTGAATAATGACATGTAAATTTTGTTGTCCCAAGTAGATATACCAGCAAACAGCATAACATGCCACATGCACACTATCTTCTAACAGAGTGGTGCTGAAAAGGACATGGGGATAACACTCTGAGAGCTGTTCCTTTGAATTAGGTTTTTTTTTTCCAAGTGGACAGAAATTCTCAAATCGAAAGGTAAGAGAAACGAAAGAGGAGACAGAGGACCAGATTGAAAATGCAGTGTCAATGAAATGGAAAACCACAGAGGATACAGTTATGACAAACTCTGGCTGGGAAAAGTCCTACAAAAGCAATTGTGGTCAGATACCTTCATGCTGCCTCGAATGAGACATTAATGGCCAGGAAGTGTTGACTCTTTCACAAAGAATTATGACTGCAACGAGAACTGAATCCATGTTAAGGCTGCATACATTTATTAAATGACATTGATCCATAACGCTGATTTACACTGGCTGTGGTGTTATACCCTAAAGCAGCAGAAGATTGGGAAAACCAATCCACTAAATCAGCTTTTCATCCATGTTTTGTTTCATACACATCCTAACAAAGACTCATAAGTGTGATGTTATTCCATTGGTCCACCAATCAAACCTCAGCTGGGATCAACATCAGGTTAAGGGACCAATTTGGAGATTTGGATTTTCTAGCACGTGTGAAGCTAATGATGGTTGGGGCTGCTCAGACGAAGAAAGGTCTGCTGAACTACTTTCACCTTTGAGCTCCACCGATCAGCAGCAAAGCCTCAGGGGCAAACTTTGCCCCGAGTGGTTAATCAGGTAAGCAGGGGCCCCGGCTTTGAGTCTAGACTACCACTGCTCAGTCTAGAGATGTGGCTAATAAAAGAGAGATTATCTAACAATACAACTGCAGTGGTGTGGGGAGGATTTTCTTCTAATTACATGTTTTTTCTTCATTATCTGTGAAATAAAATTAACAACTGTTGGACAAACCGAACGGTATGATTGCTAGGAAACAACACAAACCCTGGATTATTGTTAGGATAGTTACAGGCTCATCAGGTTCTGTTGTGATGTGATCACAGGTGGATGCAGTTAACTAACTCATATGATAGGAAACTATGTCAAACTGTACAATTGCTTGATTAAAAGACAGGGCAAGAAAGTGTTATTGTAGTAGCACTGAAGCCCAGATGGAGTACTACTTTTGGTACTAATACCATATTTCCAAACAATGCTTCCCTCACGCATATAGTGCTATACTGAGGCCTGTGGATCATTAGCAGTGTAGCTAAAAAGTAAGCTGATCATTGTGCCAATTACACTGAATGTTACAAGTAGTTAACATACAGCAAGTGCTTCCTCTTGACATATGTTGACATAAAATATAACAAAGAAAATCTTGCATCAGCAAATGAAAAAAGTCACCAGATTATTAAAATACCAAAACAACTCCTCACGTTCAAACCGAAAATTATCTCACTAACCCGTGCCAGTCTAAAACCACAGTGCTTCATTAGCAGCTTCTATTTTAAACAAAACTTCTCTATTTGTTTGGGACATCAGCTCAAACAGCTGGTGGTGAGTCCCTATGGTAGGTGACGGTTAAACAATTTGTCATCCGCCAAAAAAAGGACAGTCAGCACTTCCATGGATTGCAAAGCCTCATGTGACCAAGCACAATGACCTTTCAAAGGAGGCCATCCACTTCTCTGTTAATTACCATTTTTTGGATTTCATTAAATGATAGGCAGCTCATGGAAGACATTTGTTTTGAAATCCAAACGTACATTTTTGATTTCTGCGATTTTTCTTCTGATGAGCGAGGTGCTAAAAATGTAAAACAAATCAATCTTCACCATATGTCAATTATCACACATGGGAGTGTAAGGAATAGAGATAAAAAGCTATAGCTGTCACTCCAGAAAAAGTCATTTCTCCTCAATCTACTCAAAAAGGGGGAAACCGCAAAAATTGGTTCCCCATGTGTCCTTTGTTTGACTTACTGGCTTCTGGTGCCTAATTTACAATACAAAAATTCTCAAAAAAAAACAAACAAAAAAAACACTAAAATAACAAACCACAGTTGTTTGCATAACAGAACAAACAGTAATGTAGTTTGCTGATCAGCTATAAACCACTTAAAATCTTCTTTATAAGTCCAGCATTAGAGCCGTTCCCATGCTCCTTGCAACATACTGTGAGATGGCCTCCTGGCTATTCTACACCACTGCGTCCAGAAAACAGTCATGAAACTTCCTCTACCAGTCTGTTGTTTATTCTACTGGGGAAAAAACAATTTAAGTCTAATTATAGAGCCATAATCTGCCAAGACTTTTTATAAGTGTTAGCTTTAACACTTGGTTTTGGCCAAGTAAAAACATCCTGAAGTGGGAACGTTGAATTCCCAGCACAACATACTGTACATCAGGGTGACCTCTGACACTAAAAACGATTAATTCTGCCTACGAATGGTAAATGTCATCTCTGGTCAGCGTTGCAAAGCTCATAAAGTAATACAGAAATGCTCACAAATCAGTCCTGAGAATATTCTGTTATGAATGTGAGAACGCCTTGTAAAAATCCTGTCTTTGTGGCTGGATTTTTTGTTTTATTGCTTTCAGAAAAAACACTCAATTGGACCTGTGGTTTCTGTGAAAACATCCCTCCTCTCAAGTTGCGGGCTTTGTAATTCAAATATCAATAATGGTGATCTACAAGGATCTACAAGGAAAGCACACAGACTTGACAAGCAACGTGTGTCCTGGAGATATTTGCTTTTGTTTTAGTTGGCTATAAACTTTTTTTTCTATTTTTAACGCACACAAACAAGCAACAATTCAACAGCAGTGCGAAAAATTACTATTAACTACTCTAACACTTCATTATGCATACCTGACAACATACCTGACAACATCAAACAAAATGTGCAGGAATGGGGTCATCCTTTGATGTATTCCGCAGTTGTTTTGTAAATCATTTAACCCTTGGCATGATCAGCTACCATCATTGACAGAGAGAGAGAGTACTGTCTGTGACTGCACAAGCATTACTTCCCGAGATAATCGATGTATTGGTCCAAGAAAATCAAATCCTCAGAGGTAATGCTGTTAGACTGGATCACTGTGTGGTGGCATAAGGTAGCCATTAAGGAGGCTGTCTGATAATGTCTCAAGCTTGAACCTAAAACAACGGCAAAGTGTCCTTGAGCAAAACAAGCCTCCTCACCTGCTACCTCATGCTCATGTCACCCTTCCTATAGAAATCAAACACCGTCTCAGGTTCAGAAAATGGCTAAACTTAATTGAAATGCACCACAAGGATGAGGCCTACGCATGTCTGTCACTGCGCCCAAGCCGTGCAACATGACTAGTGTCCAAGAGGGGGGAAAGCTGCCACATTTAGTCCAACACGTTACTTTATGACGATGTAACAAATAGGACATAAAGTGCACTTACGTAACGTCTCAACTTTTTTTCAGGAGGAGACTTTCTCAGCCACCCTGAGCACATCACATCTCCCCCACTCATATCGGCTCCTTTCTCTTCTTGCTCTCTCCCTTGAGTTTGAGCGAAGATTTTCAGTTGGGCTTCGTTTGTTTTTGGGAGTGTCTTCTTGTACCTGAAGAAAAAGAAAAGACGTTGACACAAAGCTCAAACGGCGAAAGTTAAAACACACAAAGTAAAGTTGTAACGTAGTATTTAAAAAAAAGAAGAAGAAGAAGGAGAAAAACTGCGACAAATACCGTCACTACTTCTTCGAAAGTCGACTCGCCGACAGGGCAGTAGTCTGAAATGCACAGACCAGATTTTCCACGAGTTGTAGTCAAATAAACGAGTATATCCTGAGCTTAGAGTTAATATAAACCTCCGCGGCACCGCCTTTTGTACAAATATCAACGGTGACTTGTGTATTTTGTTCAAACTCGAACGCTGTGGGGGCAAAAAAAAAAAAAAATAGGCGCAGGCAAGTCGGTAAGTTTTTGTTGTTATATGTTAACGCTTCATGCTAATTCCCGTCAAAGTGGAGCGATTCCCAGTTGGCGAGCTCAGATGTAAATGTCCCACAGTGTACCGGTGCATAGTTGTCGTTTCTGCGCAAATTTAAAACAATCTTCACCGTAAACACAGTGGTTCCGCCGAGCTTCCCTAGCAGTTTACTCCCATGGTTCCTTAATTATGATTGACAGGGTTGCTCCGTCTTTCCCTCAACTCACCCTCCTTTGGAAACATGGCGGTGTCAAGCTAACGGAGCTAACGACAAGAAACCGGAAGCTTTGGGATTCTGCGTTCCAAAATAAATGTCTAACGGCTATCGTATCGACGATAACCGCCAAAACGAACATTTTAATTTAAGTTAGTTTAGTGTACTTTCTAGATGTATTTTCTATTTTAGTCGATGTTTACTCACATTTGGCAGCCGTAGCTGTCTATGTTCATTTGTTCAATCGTTTAGTTATTTTTTTTGTTAGTTATATTTCAGTTATTTCTAGATTTTATAATCGCTAAAGCGAACAAATGAACTGTAATTCGTGTGTTTAAGAAGGTATATTTCATATTTGCCACGCAAAATACATCCCTCTTGTGTGTTTCTTCAACGTAACGTTCGTCATTGAGGAATTTATTTTGAAAGCCCACCGGATGTTACATTCCTGTAGCCTTGCTCGCCTTCATGTGGTATTCAGAGCGGCTAGAGGACGAAATGGGGAGGCGGCGGCGTGCAGGGAAAACTGTAGAGCTTCAACCATGGGACATGTAGTTCCAAAATCGCTCGTGTTCCGTCCCACAAAACAACAAATGACCACGGGGCGGTTTGATGGATGAAACATGATGTAATAGAGCTACGTGCACCTCTGGGTGAATGCAAAAAGTGGCCCCAGACAGTTGGAGAAAAGACAAAGAAAACGACCCACCTCAGCGTGAACCGAAAGCTCCCATAAATCATTGCACGCCTAAACTACACTATCCACAATGCGTGTTTATTCCCTAAAGAAAACTCGCTATAAGCATCATGTAATCTTAGTAGAAAAATAGGAAGCACAATGCACTTAGTGACCCTTTCTTAAGTGTATTATAATACTCTCTGGTAACATTTTTATTGCAAGGAATTAAAATATTTAGTGTCCTTTTTAAACTTACTTAACATGGCCTCAAAACTACAAACTTATATTAGAGATATATGCTTATTCAAATGTATTCTAAGACAAATGTTTTGTAAGCTACTGTCCAACAGCACAGTGGTGTGAAAAAGGCAATATCTGTAAGTCTAATATTGATCTGGTTTACCATATCTAATCAATACATTGGACTCAACAGAGCATCCATAACTGGTCTAATCCACAGGCAAAAAAGTGGTTCCCGCGGGCTCAGAATGGTATCTGAGGAATCTTATTGGAATGCTATTGTAATGGTAAACACTTCCCTCAAAGGATGTTCCCAGTATGTCTATGATTAATGACTTTGCCATTGCACAGGCACATTTCCTCTTTCAACAGCCTCGGTATTGATGAAGAAATAGAGAGTAATTAAAGGCTGTATACACAATACACCAGTTTCTTTTTTCATGATCACATATTTAGTGCTATAGCCTGAGTTTTACAACATCAAACAGCGTTGCGAGCCGTGTTCTACATGCATCAGGCTTCATTAAATTGGTGTGTCTAACAGGGATTTGTGTCTGTGAAGTTGTGTCTTTTAATGTTGCAGTGCGGAACTCATTTGTACCCACACGAGATGAACAGACCAACTGGCCTTATTTCCTGTCAGTACATGCCAAATTAAGATGTGCACATACATTGTGCAAAGAAGGCAGCAATGAAAAACCTAAAACTTGTGTGAGCATTATAAAATCCTGACTGACATTACATTCAGGGAGAAGACAAAATATCACACCAATCCCAAGAGTTAACATTTCAACAAAAGTGAGGAGAAAAGTGTAATGGTTTGGTTGATTAATAATTGAGAATCATTGATTTTTTTTTTCCAAATGCCCTTTGAAAGCTTTAGTGCTACTGTGGTGTTTTTACCATATCAATTTCTAATTAGTAATAAATGGCACCTTTGTAAATAATTAGCACTCATCCATCCCGTGTCAGTGCATGCAATATGTGATTGCACGTGATTTCCCAGTTCCCTTTTCAGTCCTTGCTTTGTTTAGACTGACTTCCATTTTGTGCCAAAATATTTTGCAATCAAAGCAAAAAAAAAAAGGGGATGATGCATGTTTGATAAATTATGCAACAATGTACAGTTCTGTATTTCTTTTTTAATCCACAGTCACTTTCATACCCCCAAAAAATGTTTTTGAGTGGAATTCTTGACATTTGCTGTATCAAAAATGTACAGAATCACACATTTAATCATTTTTAGCTTCAGTTAGTTAGAAAATGTATTATTTCCAGCTTCATATCCATCTTGCCACACGTAGATGGAGCTACCTGTCACCCGTGATGTCAGGGGTCTGTATATTCTGCAAGAAAGAATATAAATGATGTACAGTAAGTGATCTATTCACATGAAGCTGTAGCACTAGATATGGCTCCTAGTGGTCAATATAGTCTCTGTGGTGGAGATGTGAATTTGTGGAAATGTGACAAGTAAGGTGACACAGACATTGAGGTACAGTTGAACATAATAACACAGAAATGAATTTAAGGTTTCCAGAAACCATCTGCAGCTTTATCTTACCACTGTTCAATTGAGTATTTATTAAATGCCTTTCATGGTCATAATTTCTTATTTTTTAACATGATCGGATGTTAACTATTACATTAGTTATAGTTCAGTCCCCAACATCTGCCCACCTCTTTGCCAACACACCACTTTAAATAACTTTACCTTAAATAACCTGCATGATTAAGTTAGACAATACAACAAATACTGATTTGTTTTTACTGTGTGGAAAGGTAAAGCCGTTATGAATATTAACACAGTACAGGTGTATATCCTGACAAATTCCTCTTCAAAAAGTCTGCATTAAATATCAAAAGGCACATAAAATCAGCATGAACACAAAAGTCTCCCTGAATGATCAAATCAGAGGAATACATTAAAATATGCCATCAAACAGTTAACTCTTGTCAAATATGTTTTAACAAGCAGTTTGCAATTTAGCTTCCTGTAGATCGCACTACCTGTTGTTGGGAGAACAGCATCAAATATTCATATTGAAAATGCCTTTATGTTGGAAATGCCCCATATATAGTATTCCATTTTCCACATATAGTTTTGTATTCCATGATTATTCAGAATGATATTTTAAGTCATATGTACATTTATTGCATGGGATATGAAACTTATAAAACACCAAAGCACACATCGAAAAAGATTCAATTATCTCAAAAATCAAACTCCACAGCTCATGAAGAAAAGCCGCATGCAAATCAGAAAAGTAAACAAACGGTTATGAGCCGTGTGTTCAGAACTATGACAAATCAAAAAAGTCTGTTTATCTTACAGTCCAACGCTTTCTTCTGTACTGTGCACTGCACATGCATGTATTTGCATATGTTTGTGTGTCCAACTCTGCATATGTTTGTGTGTGTATGCTTGTGTGTGAGGTAATATTATAAACACTCTGACAATCCAGATAATGGACATGTTCTAAAGTGAACCAGTTTTATAGTTCATAGTTATCATGTATGTAAAAGTCTGTTGGGATGCTAATATTTATTGAAGTCATTTCTATAATATCAAATTATATTCAGCAACATTTATTTCGAGTACACATTTGCACAAATAAGAATTATGTACCTCGAGTTTTGAAATTTGTAGAATTAATGAAAGATTGCAATGTTTAGATCACAAAAAATAATTAAATAAATTAAAAAGTATTAAATGATGGATAAAGCAGTGGTATAAAGACTCTCTAATCAAAACTATAAGACTTAAACAAAACCAAATCTGGGATTAGAATCAGCGCATATGCTCAGTGTGTGTGTGTGTGTGTGTGTAGGTGTGTGTGCGTGTGTGTTCAGATTTCAGTGCTCTTTTTATGAGGTTATATGCACATCTATGGTATGACAGTTCAGGACTCCCTCAGTGCCAGTTCATCTGGGTTTCCTGCAGCATTTTTTATTTTCTTTCAGAAGACCAGTCTACTAATGGTATTGAAGCCCCCTCCCCCTCCTCCACCACCTCCTCCACCAGATGGGCCGCAGCTCCCTGGTGGGTTATTGTCATCTGAACCGTTGGGCCTGAATGAGCAGGAGGATGAAGGGGCCTGGAGAGCCTGGGTCCTGGCATTGAGTTCCTGTTCCTATTGGCGGCACAGAGGAAGGAGAAATGTTAATCTAATAAGTTTTTCATTGTAGAATAAAACATGTACTTAGCCAATGCTATGCAAAATAGTTAGTTTAGCGTTGGTGTAGTGTATGTGACCAAGTGTAGTGACTTATCATTACTACAGCACCCTCTAGAGGTGATTTACTTCAGTCACATAGTGCGCTGGAAAGTCAACTCAACACAGCACAGTTCAATGACTCGTGAAATTACACCTCACGTCTTATAACAGGACAGCTCAGATTTGGCTTCAAGTTCAGTCTAAAAAAAAAAAAAAAAAAAAAATTCTGCTATACTCTGCAGGCTCTTAGTTATCTGTGAAAGTACGGTCTGTTTTCCCTCAGCTTCGTTCCACCTGAGAGGATGTTGTACAGTCCTCGACTTTCATAATAACCTCACACTTAGGAGTTAGTGCAATGATGTCATACGTCAAATGCATGTAAAGCATAAAAATAAGTACAGCGTTGCAACCACCGAACCTTTTAGTGGCAGATTTAATACTTGCTCTAATGCTAATCACGTTACACTTGGCTTGCATTTATTGCTATAATTTATAGGGAGTAATTTAAATAGGTGACATAATACCTGTATGTGGGAGAAGTATGTTTTTTTATCCACCCCCCTCACATACCTGTAAATACAGCTTATTGTCCTTGATAATAGCATCAAGTAGTTCTTTCTGCAGGGGAGGCTCAGCACTCAATCTCATTCCATTTGCCATCAGTCCGCCATTTATGCTTTGCCCTGGTAGCTCCTGTTTCCTGTACATGAGCACATATGCTGTGTCCTTGGGGAAGCGATTAGTAATGTTTTGCACTGATTGGAAGGATGAGAATGTCACTCTGCTGTCATTGAACAGCAGCCAATCCTTTGCCTCCTGGCTACCATTAGGTGGTATGTCGCCTTGTTCAGGTGTAATTGTGAGAGCTGAGCAAGTGGAGAGGCTACACTCAGCCTGGCCATTTCCCAAATCCTCCTTGAGGGCGAAATGATTGGCTGGATGCTGTGTTCCATCTGCTCCATTAATGTTACGACCATAAGAGTAGTAGTGGCCACTCTCGGATGATATACCAGAATGCATCACCACTGAGCTGAGGACATAGGGCACAGACTGGACTGACATCTCTCCTCCTCTTGTTATCTGCTCCGCTCCATCTATCCTGTCCTTCTCCTCTTCCTCCTCATCTTGTTGAGATGGCTTGAGCTTCTTGGCCAAATTCTCACTGCTCTCAGGAGAATCCACTTGCAGAGGAGAGGAGGTAGAAGAGGAACAATGTGTAGGTGTCGAAGGAGTATGTACAGGAAGTCTCATGAGTGGAGGGATGGTGACATTTTCCAGAATCTTTCTCCGGACATGGCATTTGGCATCATACGAGAACCGCAGCAGGGTGAGGATTAAGTATTCAGGTGCCGACACCACTTTCATGGTCCTCTCGGCCCGCTGGAGGGAGCTACACTTGTCACAGAAATAGGCATTCTCTTCGTCCAGGATCTCTGGAGCCAGGAAATAGTTCACCAGGTCAGGCACAGAAAGAGGAGGCTCATTTGTCGCTGGCATAGAAATTACATTGCTAGCTGGGACTTTGACTGAGCCTGGGTCAGGAATTTCACTGCCGCCATTGACAGATCCCTGACAGAGACCCTTGGGCTCCTCTGAAGGCCCCTCGGGTTTAGGGCTGTCCTGAGAGGTGGCAGAAGGACAGAAGGCCAAAGAGAGGTCTGTAAAAGGCTCCTCTTTCTCAGAGATGCAGTTACACTGCATACAGCGAATACCTGTGATCAGATTCCCACCAAACATTGTTTCTATCAAAGTCCTCCCGTCCTTCAGAGGTTTGGTTTCTGCTGGAGATGACTCCTCGCCCTCCTCTGGAGAGGTCTGACCTGTTGGGTCTGTGCTGCTTGTGTCAACAGGGGAGGCAACCTTTGGCTTAGCTGATTCAAGGACCTGAAGTGTTTTCTCTTCTTCATGTAACCTTGAGATAAGGAGACAAGGATACTCTTCATTACATTACAACTGTGCTTTGGTTTGAAATTTGTGCAGCTGCTGTGATGGTGATCCCTGAGTCACATCATGTAGTTGTATAGAAAGTACAGTTTACATTAGTAAGCCCCAGTGATGCACACCAAACACTCACAATGCTTTAAATGCATCGTGTTCTTCAGTTTTTTTGGCCTAATTTAATCCATTTATCAAAGGATAACAATAAAGGAAAAGCAATTTTGTATTTTAAATTTGATTTTGACACAATCCTATTACTGCTAATTCTTCCAATCTGCCTGGAGTGCGACTGTACCTGTCTAGAAGAAATCTGAGGTACTCAGAACAGTCCTGCTGAGAGCCAACGTTGAACCAGGGAGGCCGAGAAGCTTCCAAGAAGTTTCTGGGAGCGTATGCTGCCCTCTGCAGGAAACAAACACGCACAACACGTGCACACACAAACATCAGTCGTGTTGTCATCAGTAATAATGGTCTGTAATATCTATTACACAGGACAACACTAACCTGAGTGTGTGCAAGGAACGCGAAGAGCATCTGGAGCTTTTTCATAAGCATGCTGGAACCATTTAGATGTAATGATAAAACATACCGCCTGAAACTGAGAGAAAAGGTTTACTACACTCAGAATGTCCAGATTCATGACTTGTTGATTATAGTACGTGTGTCCGCATGCACAACTCACTCTGTGGCCATGAAGAGGGTCTGGATGATGCTGTTCATGTAGCAGGTGTTCCCCAGGTTGACCAGGCCAGTCTTGCCCGTCTCAGACTTCCCAATTTGCCTCAAAAGTCCCGAGGCAAATGAGTTGGATTGGGATGTCCAGGCACTTTTATTTAACACCAACTTGATCTTCTCTTCTCCGGGTTTTGGGAGATCCTGAGAGGACAAAGTATTCTTCTTAAATACCTATATATCTATATTTATATGAGAAAACATGAGGTGTCCCCCATTCTTTTACCTTGATGGCCTCTAGTATGTGGTCATAGAGGTCAGGGAAGCCGGAGTACTGGTACATCATGCAGTGTATGAGCTCAGTAAACTGCAGCAAGAAAGTTTTACTGGAGGGTAGACCATCTGTCCTCAAAGACTGGACTAGATCCACCACATGTGGAACAACCTGAGACGATGAGGGATGATGATGAGAGAAAAATACGTTGAGGACACTGCGATGTTGAAAACACTGGAAGGTACTGCTAATATTAATCACACACATCTGTAGCATGGTCAGCCAGAGGGTAGTGGTACCCCAGGAACCCCACAGAGGGTTCAGTCTCATTTACTGAGTATTTTTGAGACTATTCATGTTTTTAGATGCTAATGAAATTGGCCAACTCAAGGGCCATTGCTCAGCATTTAAGTGCTTCACACATCATTAGTGGGAGAGAGCGGTGTCGAGCCTGGGGTTCTGGGAAAAGAAGTCTATGAAGCTTTGAAGTAATTTAAGCCAGAAGAGAAGAAAATGAGAAAACCAATAAAGTGGCCATATGAGGGGGAAATGGACTGTGAGGAGACAGGAGATCCCTTACCAAATGGAAGGCCTCAGGAGAGTGCTGGAAACTCAGCAGCATATGGGAGAGCACAGCTAGCGCCCCCTGACGCACAATAGGGTACCACAGACGACTGAATACCTGTGGGTTCAAAAATAAATAAGTCTTTATGTCACGAGTGCATTTCTATTAACTGGGGAATTGCTTCGATAATTCAAGTGAGCCATTTTTCCAGCCTTAGGTAAAATATCTTTAAGAAAAACTGCAGCAATCTAGCTTAATTATTACTGCAGTTTAACATCTGTGTTGCTCTAAAAGATGCATGCAATTTCTTTCTAGCTTCTTCCTGAGGTCCGTAATAAATCAAAATGAGGAGTTCTCACTACGAACCAGTTCAATTTTAAGCAGAGTGACGTCTATGAGGATAGTGAACTTCTGAACTGCGGCCAGTCCTTTGAGCAGAGCAATGACCCAGGTATCAACATGTTGGGCCAGAGGCCAAGAAAGCCAGTCAATCATCCTAGATAGAGAGAAGAAGATCATGTGGAGTGTAAACATTATAGAAACACAGATTACTAATATACTATAATATGTACACATAATATAACTTAAAAAAGGTGCGGTGTGTTTAAGATTTAGGTGGATCTATTCACAGAATATGGCAGACGTTGAATATAATATTCATAAGTATATTTTCTTAAGTGTATAATCACCTGAAAATAAGAATCATGTCTTTGTTACTTTAGAATGAGCCTATTATATCTACAGAGGGAGCGGGTCCTCTTCCCTGCAGTCTGTTTCTACAGTAGCCCAGAACAGACAAACCAAACACTGGCTCTAGATATGCCCTTCTGCATTTTGGCTAGTTTCACAGCCAGCGTAGTTTCTCCTACATGCTTAGAAGGGGAGGGTGAGTCGAGGGGGTATTCCACTAAATCCTACACACTGCACCTTCAAAACAACACACCATAAAAGTGATTCATCTCGGACGACTAGGTGTGTGAGGTTACCTGCAGAGTGCTTTAGTCATGCTTGCGTCTTTGACATTCTGGTCTGTGGTGAGACTCTTGATAAGCACTGTGATCATCAGGACGGGGATGTGCTGGACCAGGCTGGCCAGAGCAATGGATGGGTCAAAGGAAGGGTCTGCGACAAAGACAGAACGGAAAGGTACAAATGATTTATAATTAGACAAGTGGGGTTCAAATATGTACTTCTAGTCAAATGTTACAACTATGAAGATTTGGAGCACCTTGTGCTACCGATAATAATAATGATAATGATAACACAGTGCAACGCCACCATGAACTAAAGCCTCAAGAATTAGACAGCACTGTGTAAAACACTGTAAGCCTCAAAGTTTGTCTTTATTGCAGGGGTGTCTAAAAAACACTTTTTTAGCCCTGATCTAGTGTAAAGTTCTTTAATGATGAATATCTGCCGATTCCACTGGAGTAGAATATTTATTTCTTCATACATAATACAGCCGCACATTAAACTAAAGTAGGCCTACTTCATAATTAATAAAAAACTCTAAATTGCTTTGACAGCTAAACAGCTCTGTATTAACAAAATATATCCTGCATTGCAGCTTTTCTTTGACGGTTTCCTGTAATATTTTGTGTAGTGTTTACAGTGTTTGTAATATCTGTGAAGAAGAGTGCGGATCTGTCGATTTGACAGCGTGAACAAAATACCGAGGTTCAACAGCACGCTTTAGAAGCGCAGCTCACCTGAAAAATGTCATTGAAATAGAGACAGAGTGACCTTTTCACCCAAAGCGGCTCTGCTTCCATTGCTCACTGACGCATGCTGTCAGTATGGCTATTCAATTGAAACTGCTGCCTGGTGTTTGTTTATTTTGTGCTGCTCCACAGTTCAGTCACCTGCAACACTGCACAGCAGGCTCAGGACATCTCTAAAATTTACCACCTACAAAAGAGTGCAGCCTTGGCTTCAGCTGAAATAGTCTGAACTCAACTACTTCACAAAATGCTTTCAAATATTTGCTCTTGAAGAAAATATACTCCTTGAATCAGTGGATTCGAAGGCAATTGCTCCACGGGTGTGTAAAATGAGCACACTACCTCCAAAATAAAAATAATCAGTGTGCCAATAATACTGAATATTGTTGGATGAACATCCAACTTATACAAAAGAGAGAACTCAGCCACGGGATCAAAGTCAGCTATTGGCAAGGCCCTGAATAACCAAAATGAAACAACTGTTCCCGGGTGTTCAATCATGCACTAAAAACCTTGGTATTAATGCCAAGATTTATAGAGGGAAGGGCAGAAGTCATGGATCCATGCTGCCAAATGAAAATACTATTTTTTTTCATTAGTGGTAGGTAGATGTCTATAAATCTACAATAATAAGCTCCAAACTCGTATTCTGTAACTATTCCATAGCAGAGGAATAAACCCTACAGTATATGAAATAAGATACTTTTTATTCCACTAAATTGTAATTTATCAAACTTTCAAAGGAAGGAGTCTCACCTGTGGAAGAGATGATAGCAAAGACTTCCTGCAGTGATGGAAGCAGTGTGGCTGGGTCAGCCTTCCAGATGTTTTGCAGCAGTGTGCTAACCTTAGTCACCTGACCTACATACTCGCTCAGCTCCCGCTCTTGGCTGGCAAAGCAGTGGAAGTAACTGATGGTTCTCACCAGCTGCTGACAGAACAAAATGCCTGACTTGTCCCTCGGGATGCACTGCACAAAGTCTGACAGCAAAGTGTTCAAGCGGGCACAAAGTGCAGGCTCCGGACGCTCGCACACCATCCTTAAAACTTCCACTTGGATCACGCTGAAGATCTCCAGCACCGACGGGCAGCTGATGAGCAGCCGCAGGCAGCAGTGAATGTAGTCTATAATGGCTGGGTCTTTGCGGTCCAGCTGGCCATAGCCTTGCTGGAGAAGGGTGAGGACGAAGTCTTTACTGAAGAAACGCTCAAACTCCGGGCGGTGGTAACGCGCGTAGGCATCCAGCACCTGGAGGCCGATCTGCCTCTGAAAGGCATCTTCACCAAGCAAGATGAGGCGGGTGGTGAGATTAAACAGTGACTGACACTGCTCCTCAGTGACTTCTTTCTCTGCTGCTTCCACGACCTTCTTCACAATGGCTTTCTTCACTGGAACGGAGTGATCGGAGCTGACAAGGCCCTCCAAAATCTTGTCCATGATGGCGGTCTGTAGGAGACAAGTATGCTTGTTAGAAAAGGTCACATAACTTCCGCCCTCATCGTGCCACATTTATATTAATAACACTGGTGCGTTTTCCTAAAATGACAAAAAAAAAAAAATCCTATTGGTGCACAGAGTCTGTCACACACTGTCTGCATTCATTGAGTGCACAGACACGTTGAATCATTCAGAGGTAGACCATGTGGACTCAGCTTTAATGTGCTGCAACCGGAATGTAGTGCACGTGTGCTTTACTGTGATGTGACTATTGAGGAGAAAAAATGCTTGACACCATTTCACAACTGGGTCTTTCAGTTATACAAACATACAACCATAATTAGTTTTTCATTGTGGACAGCCTAAGTGATCATTTTCATGTTATCAATACGTTTTTTTGTTAGAAAAGTGAAAATAAAGACCACAGTCCAAACAATGCAGGAAAAAGAAGGAAATCCTTACATTTGAGAATTTGGAGCCACCAAATGTTGAACACTTTTGCTTGAAAATGCACTTTCAACAATTAAATTGAATTCTTGTAGATTCATTTTCTATTGATTAGTCACAGTTTCACAGATTAGTAGCAATCTTAATGTGCACAATACAAATGATACAACCTTCATAGCAGTATACTTGAAAGGTGTATATAACTTTTTACTGTTTTCTATGTATTTCTTATCCACCTTGTGATCTGTGGGCTGCTGTAATCTTGTGATGTGATATGAAAACACGTGTAATTGTTAAGGTGCAGAAGAGAGAATACTGAGCAATATTTCTCATGGGAGGTTTTGGACGAACTGTAATGTGATAGATGGTATATTTGACAGAAAACAGAATAAAATACTGAGGTAGAAAAAAATAAAACACAGGACACATAAAAAAAACAGAAGATTAATAGGTAGATAAGGTGCAGTGGCAAGATGATGGTAATAGTACTGATGATATGATGGTAGTGTTATTGTAAATAACAGTATATAATAATAACAGCACACAATAATAATAATAATAATAATAATAATAATAATAATAATAATAATAATAACACAGTATATAACAACGACAACAATAATAACAGTATAAAATAACAATAATAATAATATATCCATAGAGATACACATAGTAATGTGTCATATATTTAGCCTGTGTTCAAGGATAGCTAACTATAATTTGATGTTGTTATATATTTTTGATATCCCCAGTCACACATAGTTATTCACCTGTTAGGTACCAGCCGTTAACAAGGGCAAACCCACGTAAACTAAAGTACTCTCACTGTTTTTGCCCCCTCTTGAAGGAGAACAGCCACTGAACGCCACCCGGGTACAGGCTGAAGCGGCTACCGTGCTAATGTTAGCCGTGACGTTAGCTTTAAAGGATTTCTCTGGTACGTCGGGCGGAAAAAACAAACAGGACTCTGACGTTAAATATGACCAAACCGCTGGAACCAGTTCTCCGGCTCCATGGCGACAGCTGTTACTAACAACGGGAAAAAACGAACAAAGCGACTGAACGGGCCTGCCGTTAGCTGAGTAACGCTCGGTTCCTGTGACTTAGCATAAATACCGCCGTCTATCAACGCCATACAGACGCTTTACGGTGTGTACTCACCCAAATAAAGCATGTCAACCGTGTCCGAGAAGATTACCGTGAGTTGTCAGTGGATGTTTGACCTCTTTTAACGGAGAAATCTGTTTTATTTTGATCGTTACAATCAGCTGATTAACCTCCCGGCGACGTCATTCCGGCAGACAGAGACGTCGGTAGGACCTTCTTGTGTGAAGCAATTTTCGTCTAAACATTGCCTGTTACGCAGTTTTGTTTTGTTTTTTCGATAATCAGTGGTTCTACGTCAACGATCGTTTTTAAAAGTTTTGAATAATAATTTTTAAATTTAGTCAAATTTTCACTAAGGTATTTGGGCACTTCCGAAATGTTTCTGTATCGTTGGTGTGCTGCATTCACGTACTCCTCATCCAGTTACACTACAGTTTAGTTGGCTTTTGATCACATAGATCTTCAACAAGAGGTCCGTGACCCCTAGGGGGTCCGCAGGGGTACTGCAGAGGGTCCTCCAATTTTTGTCATAATAATTGACAATTTTCACAAAAATAATATGTGAGAATTAAAAAAAAAACATGAAGAAAATGATAATGAGTAAACTGCAATCATTAATATGTAATAAAAATATACTTTTGACAAAAACTATTACTATTTATATATTAATTATAAATTATTCCATTATGCCTGAATGTTTATCCATCATAAACACATATAGGCTAATAACTCAGCATATAAATAGGTTAATAAGGTGAAATAAAAGGTGAATAACGTAAATATAAAAGTTATTATAAGCCAGGCTTAAAATGTGACACGTGGGGGTCTCTGTTCCGTTTGTCTCTTGTCCAAAGGTCTTTGGGCTGAAAAAGATTGAAGACCTCTGACTTAGAGCATTTTTCTGCATTTATGTATTTGGTTTGGTGTCCCTTGTGCTAGATTGATTCTCTGTTTTCCCCCAAAATGATATCTAGTTCTATGTAACACTGTAACTGTATGTAAATATGTACATTTGGCTGCAGAGTATTTTTTATATAGATTACAGAGTATTATGTGCAGTGGGCTTTACTATCCAATAACCAAGTACAGGAGTTTCAAACATGACATTTTATTTGATCGTGTTTCTCTCAGCTTTTATGAGAGTCACGCAATACATACAATTCATATCTCAGCCTATCAATCAAAAATTTTGATTGTCTTCATAATCGGTTTATATACTTAAAGCTAACTGATGGAAATCTTAGAATAATCAAAGTTTTTAATCATTATTATTATGAGGAAACTTGTGGTGTTCTATAGGTTATATGTTTTAGCAAATTACTTTGGATGTATTAGTTAATATATCAATTTCACTTGAGTCATAACATGATACTGTAAACAAGCTCAATCAACATAAGCAGCATGAAACTCTGTTTGTAGTTCACAATCTGAAGATGTATTTGGTTCTTGTATGCAATTACACGAACTCCAGAATAAACTGGATAACTGAAATAATTTTACAATGCAGGGACTGAATTTTTATGTCCTGGTTTTAGCAAGGATGGAAGAAATGATCAAGTCAAGTCAACTTTATTGTTAATGTTGACATATGTACGGGAGATACAAGTGAAATAGTGTTTCCCTCATATCCCTAGTGCAAATGACAATATACATGAAATATAAAATATAAAACATATATACAAGCTAAAAGATATCTAAGACAAATATGGCAAATTTAAAAGATATAAACACTATAAATATGGCAAATATAGCAGTATAAACAGAATGACAGTGAGATCTATCAAAAATAAAAGATGTATACAGTATAAACAGTTTGTAAAGTTTTTTTGAATGGTGCACAGCAATTTACTGTAGGTGCTCTGCACTTTAAACTATATTTAATATATATTTTGATTTTTTTTTTTTTTAATTTTTTTTCTAAATTTTTGTGTTGTGTATTTTGTTTGCTTATTGTTGTTGTCTGTAAAAATCAGCTGTGATTTAACCACAATTTAAAAAAAAAAAAAAAAAAAAAAAAAAAAAAAACATATTATTGGACACCTCAAATTTCCGAGCAGCAACTGAAGGCAGCATAACCAAATCTCGCGAGAGCGCGCTGTGAACGCGGTTGCCCCGAGAACAATCTTCCTAGCGCGAACGTGCTGCCTGTGTGAGACCAACCGGTGTGTCTTTCATTATAAACAACCAGATAGTTTCTCATTTATCGAGAGAAAGTTCGGAAAATCTTCAGCGGCTCTTACACGGGATCACATAAGGCACCGAATAACGGACGATATATCTGATTTGAGGGGGAAACCGGTTGAAAATGTCCGAAAGCGCAAACTGCGTGGAACAGCGGGAAGAGCAGACTGAACTTGAAGAAGCCGGAGGAGCGGAGGTAAGATGGTTTAAAACGGGCTTTGTCTCCTCTCAGCGCCGGGTACATCTTTCACAGAGCCGTCACACAAGTCTCAGTCATCAAAAAAACCCGAGTCCCTTTACATAAGTGTCTTTGTTCCTCAAATGCCGCCGTGTTAAACTTTCACTTTGTCGATGTTAATGCGGGCTGTTTGAGCTAGTTAGCTAGCCGAGGCGGCGCTATCATTAGCTCACGACGACAACAGCAGCAGCAGCTCGGTCCCATCCACCCGGGACTGAAGCTAACAGCGGTAAGGCCAGCCTGTTTCATAACAGGCGCTCACACTGCTAGCCTAGCCCCGCTAGCCCACACATCGATCACGGCATTATAAAGTCCCGGCGTGCTTTTTTTTGTTTACTCCCAGGTCAGATTCACTCAGTGAGTACTTGTAGCTGTGATCGGGCTTACGGAAAAATCCGGTGAAAACAAGTAAAGAGCAACAGACGGCTCAGTTGTCCCGACCGCGTCTTTGTTGTCAGTGGGACAGTGAGGGGGCAGCTATGGCTTTTGTAACCGAGCAGGGATGCTGCTAACCGCGCTGCCTGTCTGTGACTTGGCTACCGCTGCGGTTTGTGTTGAGTTTTGATTAAAACCTTTATAAAAAACGGGATAGGATTTTCATTTTTGAACCTCAACATCATGATGAGACAAACTTCATTGAGCCCACGCACAGGGAAACTGCAGTGTGACATCACGGAAAGTATAAAAACAAACGCAGAGTATAAACAAGTAAGCCAGAAAACAACATTATGGGCTCTTATAATAAACAGAATAAAGTTTGAGAAATAACAATAAAGGAAATGCACACACAAATAGTCACTGCTGTGTGTACTCTGACAGATAAGGTAGAAGTAATACATTTAAAGGCTTAGTGTGAAGGATTTAGAGACATATAGTGGTGAAGTAGCAGATTGCAACTAACTAAATACTGTTGGCCTCACCCTGTCATTCCAAGCCACTACAATGGCTGTGAAACTTCACAAAGAGTGAACCAACTAGAGCCAGCGTTTAGTGTCCCTTCTGGGCTACTGTAGGAGTAGGTGCACAGCAGACCTGCTGTGTATAAAAGTTAACAAAAAGAGAACTATCTCTTATTTTCTGGTGATTAAACACCAATAAAAACGCAGTTCTGTGTATTATATTCCTCTTAAGTGTTACACACTGGGTCTTTAATAGAAGAATTGCACTTGAGGGAATCAAATTGGGTGTCTTGACTGACTTAATCAGCAGCAAAAATGGTGTGAAATCTTTGTTTAATGATGTATCCGTGCAGAAGGTCCAGTTGTTTTGGTCCACTAACATCTGAGGTGGTGGCAGCAGGGACAAAAGACCTGCCAGCAGAGTGCAGGGTTAAGGAGCTGCTCAAGATTTGTCATGCCGATGTCATCCATGATAGCCAGAAGTTTTCTCTCTCCCACTTCCTCTCCGGGGGTTCACAGAACATCCAAGAACTGAGCTGGATGTTTATTTAGTCGGTTCCTGTCTGCCGTTGTTGGACGAATCAGACGAGAGCCACTAAACAAGACGGGTTACTTTTTTTCTGCTCAGGAGAAGTCTGATTCTTCAGATGCTGGGAAAGAGTCATCTTCAGATGCCGGACCTGATGGACAAGATGCATCCTCATCATCCTCGACCAAAACTAAAGACTCCGCGCCAGGGTACGAGGAGAAAGTGGTAAGTACACTTCCTGTAACTTAACATTACACAGCTCACTGCTCTACTCTTGGATAAATAACAACACTCTCTTCCTGTGTATGTAGCAAACAGACCGAACCAACAGATTTGAGTACCTGTTGAAGCAGACAGAGTTGTTTGCTCATTTCATCCAACCAGCTGCACAGAAGACCCCCACCTCCCCCCTGAAGATGAAGCCTGGACGCCCACGCATCAAGAAGGATGAAAAACAGAACCTGCTGTCTGCCGGAGAGTGAGTACACGGCCATATAATACATATTTATTTAGTTTTAGGAAGATGGGGCAAACCTGTGATTGTGACACATTGTTTCTTTACTGTGACAGCAATCGCCATCGCCGCACTGAGCAAGAGGAGGATGAAGAGCTTCTGAACGAGAGCACCAAGACCACTAATGTCTGCACTCGCTTTGATGATTCTCCTTCCTGTAAGCGACGACCTGTTTTTATTTTAGCCATATGATAAATATTTATACGTAATGAGCCGAGGTGTTGACTGTGGTTTTATTTTTTGTCTCATCTAGACGTCAAAACTGGAAAAATGAGAGATTATCAGGTCAGAGGTCTGAACTGGCTCATCTCTTTGTATGAGAACGGCATCAATGGCATCCTGGCTGATGAAATGGTCAGTAACTTCTCTGAGCCAAAGCTTTTACATTTAAAGTGAAGTGACAAACATTGTTCTCATATTGTTGTACTTACATGTGCTCCATCTTAACACACACAGGGTTTGGGGAAGACTCTGCAGACTATTGCTCTGCTCGGGTACATGAAGCACTACAGAAACATCCCTGGTCCCCACATGGTGCTGGTGCCCAAGTCCACCCTCTACAACTGGATGAACGAGTTCAAGAGATGGGTGCCTTCGCTCCGTGCAGTCTGTCTGATTGGAGACAGAGATGAGAGGGTAGGCCGTCAGACTATTAAGATGTGTCCCAAACTTATTCCTGCTGAGACGTGTTTGCAGATTTGCAAATGAGACCAAAATGTATTAAAACCACAAATTAAAACTGGTTTTGCTTCGATTTCAGACGGCCCTGATCAGAGACGTGCTGCTGCCTGGAGAATGGGATGTCTGTGTCACATCTTACGAGATGCTCATCATTGA
Organism: Protonibea diacanthus; assembly: GCA_028641955.1. NCBI lineage: Eukaryota > Metazoa > Chordata > Actinopteri > Sciaenidae > Protonibea > Protonibea diacanthus. Next base: position 8,259,040 of record CM053977.1, read on the forward strand.
AAAGGCAGTGTTCAAGAAGTTCAACTGGAGATACCTGGTCATTGATGAAGCCCACAGGATCAAGAATGAGAAATCAAAGGTCTGACAATTACTGAAGTAAATCAGATGTTTGGATATAATGGAACCGCTTAGCATTTTACAAGTCTAATTAAGCAAAAATGCCTTTTTATTTCCTGCAGTTGTCAGAAATTGTGCGTGAATTTAAGACCACCAATCGTTTACTGTTGACTGGAACACCTCTGCAAAACAACCTCCATGAACTGTGGGCTCTGCTCAACTTCCTGCTGCCTGACGTCTTCAACTCAGCAGACGTAAGAATCACCTAGAAATGTACAAGAAACAAACAAAACAACAAAAACACACTGATGTAGTTGTACTGATGTAGTTTTAGTCTGTTATTTAAAAGAAATACTCTGGTACTAATTACATTTCCCCCCCAAAGGACTTTGATTCCTGGTTTGACACAAACAACTGCTTGGGTGATCAGAAGTTGGTCGAACGTCTCCACACTGTATGTACTGAAAGTTCCTCCCAACTCATAAAATTTAAATACATTTTTTTTTTATTACTCTCATTTGCGTTAAACACTTTTTTGATCTGCCATTTTTCTCTAGGTTCTGCGTCCCTTCTTGCTCCGTCGTATAAAAGCTGACGTAGAGAAGACTCTGCTCCCGAAAAAAGAGATCAAGATGTATGTGGGCCTGAGTAAGATGCAGCGAGAGTGGTAAGCGTCCTTAGTAAAATAAATCCTCTGATTCTTTGAAATAACCTGGATACCAACGTTAATTTGTTATACACCAGCATGTAATATTAACTCATGTCACAACCCGTCAGGTACACAAAGATTCTGATGAAGGACATCGACATTCTGAACTCAGCGGGTAAGATGGACAAGATGCGTCTGCTTAACGTTCTCATGCAGCTGAGGAAATGCTGCAACCACCCGTACCTGTTCGACGGGGCCGAGCCTGGTCCCCCCTACACAACTGACCTCCACCTGGTGGTGAACAGCGGCAAGATGGTGGTGCTGGACAAACTACTACCCAAGATGAAGCAGCAGGGTATGTAGATGGCTATACTGTAACTTCAGGAGTGAAAGTATAAAGTGGCACGATGCTGATGCTGCCATGTTTCCTTCGTTCTAGGTTCTCGTGTGCTTATCTTCAGTCAGATGACCAGGATGCTGGACATCTTGGAGGACTACTGCATGTGGAGGAACTACGGTTATTGTCGCCTGGATGGCCAGACGCCGCATGAGGAGAGACAGGTGTGGTGCTTGATTCTTACACAAAACAATATGAGAGAGACACACAGTCAAAGAGAGACTTTGGATGAAGTGAACGTCATTTTCATGTCTGTTTTTGTGTTTTCAGATCTCTATCAATGCATACAATGAGCCCAACAGCTCTAAGTTCATCTTCATGTTGAGCACCAGAGCTGGAGGACTGGGTATCAACCTGGCTACAGCAGATGTAGTCATCCTGTACGACTCAGACTGGAACCCTCAAGTGGACCTTCAGGCTATGGTTAGTACGCTGAATGCTGAGCTGCCCATTACTTATTCAGCAGTCATTACAGAATCTGATTGTAGTTTTCATCTTTTTATCTCAGGACCGAGCTCACAGGATTGGTCAGCAGAAGCAGGTGCGCGTCTTTCGTTTCATCACTGAAAACACGGTGGAGGAGAGGATTGTGGAGAGGGCCGAGATGAAACTACGCCTGGACTCCATTGTCATCCAGCAAGGTAACTCATCTCTCTTCTCTTAACAGTACCCATAATTCAACTCCTAACAACCAATATACCAATAAGAGATTTGACTAAAACACTAAGTGGTCCGGTTTCTGTTAAACAGGAAGGCTCGTGGATCCAAGCGCTAACAAGCTGGGCAAAGATGAGATGTTGTCCATCATCCGCCACGGTGCCACACACGTGTTTGCTTCCAAAGAGAGCGAGATCACAGATGATGACATTGATGCGATCCTGGAGAGAGGTGAAAGGAAGGTGAGTGTGGACGCATCAGAGAAAATCTACGACCAGCGCTTCCTTGTATGTAGTTTTTAAGTTTGCCGTCAAATGAACGCTCTGATCTCATCATGTTCTAGACTTTGGAGATGAAGGAGAAGATGTCTACACTGGGCGAGAGCACTCTGAGGAACTTCACTATGGACACAGAGAACAGCAGCGTGTACACATTTGAAGGGGAAGATTACAGAGAGAAGAAAAAGGTAACAAAACTAACAACGTCAGTATTCAGTGTTTAATTGCCTTATTTAAACCAAATGAACCTTTGAGTTTTTTTTTTCTACTTTCTTCAGGTCATTACCAACTGGATTGAGCCACCTAAGAGAGAAAGGAAAGCCAATTACGCTGTGGATGCCTACTTCAGAGAAGCTCTGCGAGTCAGTGAGCCCAAAGCACCAAAGGTAGGGGAAGGATCACTAAAGAAGTAGTTAAAATGTTCTGAAGATGGGCGATATGTTATCCTGCTTATCGGCCTAACATTTGTTTGTCTGACTCCGTTTCCCAGGCTCCCCGTCCCCCCAAGCAGCCAAACGTCCAGGACTTCCAGTTTTTCCCTCCACGTCTTTTTGAGCTTCTAGAAAAGGAAATTCTGTTCTACAGAAAGACCATAGGCTACAAGGTACAGCAGTGTTTTTTCAGATGACAAATGGGTTATTTCTCATATTAGGAATGTCTTTTAGAAATGTCTCTAAAGGTCTGTGGCTGCGTCTCTTTAGGTTCCCCGTAATCCAGACATGCCAAATTCGGCTCAGCTCCAGAAAGAAGAGCAGGCTAAGATTGACGAGGCTGAGGCTCTAACAGAGGAGGAACTGGAGGAGAAGGAGAACCTGCTGCAACAGGTACACTCGCTAAAGACAATCCAATCTACGGCTAATATGCCACAAGTCAAAATTAGTCTGCATCTGTATTGTGCATGTGTTGATCAATTGTACTTTCTTTGCAGGGATTTACTATTTGGAACAAACGTGACTTCAACCAGTTCATCAAAGCCAACGAGAAGTGGGGAAGAGATGATATTGAAAACATTGCCAGAGAAGTTGAGGGAAAAACTCCAGAAGAAGTCATGGAATATTCTGGTAATGACTCGTTTTTTTAAAATCCTCTACTTCACAGACAAACCCAAACGTTTGCATTGATTAGTGAACTCATGTGTGCTTGTTCCTCCAGCTGTATTCTGGGAGCGCTGTAATGAGCTGCAGGATATCGAGAAGATCATGGCCCAGATAGAGAGAGGAGAGGCCAGGATCCAGAGAAGGATCAGCATCAAGAAAGCACTGGACTCAAAGGTAGGACTGTCAGACATTTCGCTATTCATTTCTTGTTTAAACCACCTAATTGTCTTCATCTCATTAAACCTAAAACTCAAAGTCTTGCTCTGATCCCTTAATTATCTCTTCAACATCGCTTTCTCCTCCTCCTGATTAATTAACGGCCCATCAATGTGTTTTTCATCTCCTTTCCCAGATTGGACGCTACAAGGCTCCCTTCCATCAGCTCCGTATCTCCTATGGCACCAACAAAGGCAAGAACTACACAGAAGAGGAGGACCGCTTCCTTATCTGCATGCTTCACAAGCTGGGCTTTGACAAGGAGAGTGTGTATGACGAGCTGCGTCAATGCATCCGCAACTCACCTCAGTTCCGCTTCGACTGGTTCCTCAAATCCAGGACTGCCATGGTACTTTTTTGTTGTTGTACTATTTCTCCTATTATTTTTGTCTAGTAGTTTTGTTTTTCTTCTTGTGCGCAAAGTTTTAAAAATGTTGCCTAACAATTTATTTGATTTTGTGTGTGTAGGAGCTCCAGAGGCGATGTAACACCCTGATCACACTCATAGAGAGAGAGAACATGGAGCTGGAGGAGAGGGAGAAGGCTGAGAAGAAGAAACGGGGCCCAAAGAGCGGCTCAGTAAGTTACAAATCAACCTCATATTACAGGAGGAAAGCCACTTGTTTATTGATGCTGACATGGCTGTTCAAATTCAAAGTAAAATTTGTCTGGGGCAAGTCTAAAAATATTTCCATTCCAGTGCTGATTACAAACTTTTTTTGATACCTTAAATAGAAGATTCACTTTATCAATCCCCAATGTGGAAATTCTTTTTTCACTCAAGCCTGAAATACAACCACACAAGGCTTATAAACATGCAGAGCGATTGGCTGCCAGGTAGTGATGCCCTGGGAGAAGTCAGGAGTTATAATAAAAAAAGATTTATTTTTTCTTCAAATGCTTGTGCAGCATCTGCTTGTGTTTTTCTAAACTCACAATAACCGAGCCAAAAATAAAATACTAAATTAGAGATGACAAATCTGGTGATCCATTCAATGAAACTTGTGTACTTTGATACTATGAATAGTCTGGAATCTGCCATGGAGGCATTGTTAAAAAACTACCAATTCAGTATTGATTTGCGACTGCCCGTCTGTCTGTTCGGTCACTGCTCATGAAGGCTAATTTTGTACTTTCTCCTCTCTAGGCCCAGAAACGGAAGTCGGAGGGAACCGCAGACGGACGTGGGCGCAGGAAAAAGCTCAAGTTGTGAAACGTTTCCCAACTTGAATCTACTGCACACGGTGTCAGATGTTGAGAGCGGCAGCCAGCTTCGGTATCGTTAGTCATAGTGTCTGTGTTTGTTTTTGCAGGCTGTGATAATGTACTGTGTAAAAACCCTCGGATGGACTGATCTTGTGGTATTAGGATTTAGGAAGTGCTCCTTCACAAGCCTGCCTTGTTGTCACTTACCTAAACACTGCAGCTGTGCTGGTTTAGTTTTTTGTTTGCTAGTCCTTTTTTTACTAGTACTAAATTGAAATAAATGTATTTATGCCTGTTGGTTGTACCACATTCCATTGCTTGAAACAATATGTACCCTTTTTATTTTTAAGAAAACATTTGTTCTTTTATCTTCCTATGTGAAGTAGAAAATGTCTTTTTGAACATCACAAATAAAACTTCCCTTTTTTTTAAATTGTGTGCATTCTGGTAAATAAGACACCGGTTCAAAAAAGGACATTTATATTTGGCAGTTTAAGTGTACAGACATCCAAACTCTTGAAATTGACACAAAATTAATAAGCCATAAAAGTTTGCTAACAATTGGCACATTAAAATATACTGTCACCTGTAGAAGAATAATAACTTTTATGCTGCACTGCTGTTTTTTTTTTTTCAGGACTTGATCAACAAACCAGAAAGACGTATAGTTCATCATTTTTCAAGTTTCACCAGGGTGTAATAATACCTTTTCTTTCATAGACCTACATTGTTATGTACACAGATAATTTTGCATCTGATTTCAGCCACATGGACGTAAAAAAAAAAATAAAATAAAAAGTTAATTTCTGCATTCTCAAAAGACTAAAATGACATTTACAATCCCTTTCAATGACACCATATTGGTATTGTTACTCAGTAGTGGGCAGGTTTTACTGCAGGCTTTTTAAAGCACGACAGTGAAATATCAATACTAACAATCACATTATCATTCATTAAGGTCAGCTTCAACTAACATTCAGTCCATTTTGTTCTACTCGCCACAAAACAAAATAAGGAACACAGTGAATAACAATAATTAAAAAAAACCTTGGTAAACTAGTTAGTTTTAAAGGAGGAACATAGAAAATTATTTTCCTTAATGAAATTTAAGCAAGATTGCCTTTAACTCTTAATAATTGCATTTACTAAAGTGGGATTTTCATGCATTTACAAATATTGGGTAAAGCGGGATATTTTACAACTTAGCAACCAATGAAGCAGGTGAATCATTTTGAGGGGCTTTTACGTACATCCATGATTAGGCTAGATAGGCTGCAAAAAAGGCAGAAACCTACAGTACATTACGGCAAGAACTAACCATCATCAGAGATCTATAAGCCTCCGAAAAACTCTGGTGCATTCTCTGCGTGTAGGCGCCAAACACTGACATATTGTGCTGTCCACAGGTTGTACTGGGCTCTATTCAGTGCTACAAGAGTTGGGCTTTAAAGGCACAATGGTGGAGGAGACTATCATAGTCTTTTTAATAGGGGACAGGTGTTTGAAGTGGAGCGGCGTCCACATTTAGACCTCAGAGCTGTCTGCGCTGCTCCACATGCTGGCTGGGCTGTGGCTGTAGCCATTGTAGGCAGAAGAAGAGGAGGTGGCGTAAGGAGGGAACTGCGTCTTCTTTTCCCTCTTCTTGCGCCGCAGCAGCAGAATAACAATGGTGGCGATGAGGCAGATGAGGAGGATCAGGCCTGCGAGGCCCACGAGCATGGGCAGGGTGGAGGTGTTCGTCGGCTCTCTGCCAGAACTCTCCAGCAGGGGGCGCTCAAGGAGGGGGTCACGGTTCGGTGACCAGGGCTGGCGCTGGCTGACCACCATGCGGTCTGCTCGGTCCAGGGCAATGTGCTGGATGTTGGTACCTCGGTTGTTTTCAATACCAATGTCCTGGGTCAGAGCAACGTCAGAGAAAGCAGGGGCAGCACGGCGCTGGCGGTTGGTGGCCAAGTTGGAGGTCTCTGGCTTTTCAACAGAGGACATGCTGTGATGCAGGTACTCCACACTGCGCTTGCCAATGTTGCGGTTGGCATTTTCTCGGGAGCGGACTGTGTAAATAGTGTGGATGAACCATTCACGACCAGCAGCCACCTGCAGAAGAAATGCAAGTTTGAGTCTTGTGTCCTTATTTATGTGTGTGTTTGTGCAATACGTGAATCTACTGTATTTTGAGGATCACACAGACCTGGAAAAGTGGAGATGAGGAGAGCGTGAAGCCATCTGATCCTGGTTGTCTCACCAAAGCCAGACCTCCAGGTGTGTCTTGAGCCAGTGTGGCCTTAAAAGTGATATCACCAAACGCTGTTGCCTGAGTCTCTGGCTGGGCCTTGTCCTGCAGAACAACACACACAGAAATCAGAAGTGAGTTCTACTTCTTTCGGCTTTTACAACACTTTAAAACAGTGTCCTCGTGGATTAAATGCATCTTACCAAGATCTTGAATCTGTAAAGCAGAGAGGGAGCATCTGCCAGGCAGCCATACTCCTTGTTAGTAGGGTTGTACTTGGGGACATATCCATCTGCACCAGTGCAGAGGAAGACTTTCTCGATGCTGCAGGAAAAGGAGTCACCCAAGTTCTGGACTGGATCCACCATCACACGACCGTAGATCATGGAGCCTGAAGAAGAACAGGTGAAATGGTTCAATGGGACAGTAACGTAGGCATCTCTGAAGGTTAATGATCCTCAGCTGTAATATTTACTGAAATCCATGAGGTGGCAGTGCTGTATTACCGTCTGAGAATGCAGTATCAGTCCCTTCTCCAAAGCCCATGGAGCCATCAGACAACCACAACTCCTTCTTGGACAGCAGGAACATCTGAGTGTTGAGGCTAAACTCTGCTGCAACTGGATCGCTCACCTGGAGCAAAGAACAAGGGTTACTATACACAGAACAAATCCGAACAACTACTTCTGTAGTAAATGTTGCTGTTGTTAACCCTGAGAATCCAATAGAGTACTATAAAGTTTCCTCTTTGGCAAATCAACATGAATCTTCTTATTTGTTTCAAGATATTAAGAAATGTTTAACGACCCAGGAAACACCTGAACCTTATTATATTTTAAAGTCTAAATGATTGAACTGAGTTCTCTTTTTTTGGACCAATTCCGAGGATTTTTTCTTCAGGATATCCAGGCTAACCTGCTGGAAGCGAATGTCCATGTCAAACGTAAGTGGCTCTCTTGGGTGGCAGACAGGAGGGATGCTGAACTCCCCGTTGGGTGATGCAATGCAGGGGATCATCTTCACTGTGTAGGTGCCAGAGTAGTCTCGCACCTAGAGGTCCCACAGGAAAAATAGAAATGATGTCAAGACTGCCATTGGAATTTATGATTATTTTAGCATAGCTGGCATGTTTTGACGACATAATGACTCACAGCAAAGTCTGAAACAAAACTCCACTGCTGCATGGGCTGGTTGTAAGTAGGCTCAGTCCTGACCAGGGCAAGAGTGAATGTGAGCCCAGGGTGGTCAGCACACATCACCATGGATGTCACGCTGGTTCCTGAAAACAAACGTGTATACAGTCGTAAATCTTGTCCAGCAGCATTTTGTCCAAACTAGAGCTAGCAACTGTGTCTACCTTTTTATTTATAGTGCGACCTTCTACATTGTTTGTGTCACTTGCTTCCTAACTGACATTTGCTGAAATGACCTCTGGCACTTTCACACAGGAAGGACCCCTAATGTGGAACTCCAGAAATAGATGAAGAGAGGATACTGGCCACAGGGTAATGCAATAGGAGGTTGCTGTATAGAATGACCACAGTGGATAGGTTTTGGGGATGTGGGTGCCACTTACCTGGATGAGACATAACAAACTGGCCCCTGAAGCGAGCCTCTGTCTTGAAGTTAACCACAAGACGTCCTTCCTCATTTATACGCATACTAGTTGGGTACATGGCGCCTACAAGAACAGAGAACAAAGTTTGCACCAGATATGGAGTTACATTTTTTCCCCTTCTGTGAGCACCAGCAGGGAGCAGCACATACCTTGTAGCTCAGCCTCAGGTGGGCTACCAATGCCATCCTGCCAAAGAATAGCTGTATCATACACAAAGGTGAGTTTAAGCTCTGACTGCAGGTCAAAGTGCTGCCAGCCTCCTACAGCCACTGGAGAGTGGAAGACATAGGACACAAACAGGGGAACGCGCAGGGTGACGTAGGACTGGACCAGGTTCAGCACCTAAAGAAGAGATAAATCAGACATTGACAAGGATAATGTAGGAAGCATCTTGGGGACTAGTCGAAAACTGCTGTAGCTGGTGAGCTAACTAGTAACAAACTGGAAAGCTGGGAACACAACAGCACTATAATTAACAATAGCTGTAATCGTACTGGGTTGTTTTCATTTCCCCATTTCCCCACTGGCTCTTATCTCATAACAGTCTACAACCATTCCTCATTTGTGGAGCTGTTTATTCTCCACCAGAGGAGGTAAAAAAAAAAATGGATGGCGAAACACAACTAGAATAGCTTCTCCCATTTTGGACTCTCACTGTCAAGACAGTTTGCATTTGGTCAATCGCATTATGCATTAGCATGTCAAAGTACTCTTGCCATAAATGATGAGCATGGAGATGCTGATGTGGGCCTTAGGAATGTTTGATTCTGCCTTTATTTGTGTCCTACCTGTCCATCTGTGCCTATGGAGCCTCCGCAGTCATTCAGCAGCTCTGACATGTCGTAGTAGCTGGTGAACTCCCAGAGGCAGGCCTCTAAGTTGAGGTTCCTGTAGAAGCGCAGAGAGTTGGCTGAGCGCATGTTTATACTGTACTGGTAGGGTGAAGTCTCGCCAATGATTTCAGGGTTCTTTGTTGCATCCGTGATGAAGCCATGGCCAGTTTGGATCTCATTGAAGTCCAGCAAGTTGGAGCAGCGATGGTTGCCCACGCGTGTGCCGTCTGGGCTCAGGGTGAGCTCAAAGTTGGACAGAGGTCTTGTGGAAATCACTGGTAACATGCCTGTTGAGAGTGAAAAGCTTGTTAAATTTCTGAAGGTTTCAACTAGATTACTAATCAGTAATGACTATTTTTTAATCTTTACTGCTCACCATCCATGTGAGGCATATTGACAGTTAGTTTAATGAGGTTGGGGAAGTCTGGGTCATCTGGACCAGTGTAGCGGATCTTAGCAGAGAAAGGTTCAGCTCCAACAGTTCCTTGGATACGAGGCTGACACATACCTGCAAAGAGTTAAAAGTCAGTAAAACCAAAGAACTCCATACTGTGCATATATGTGTGGCTGTCCCATCACTCACCCTCATCCTTGCTGATCACAACAATGGGGCTGGACAGCTCCAGGCCGGCATCTCCATTGGCATTAAACGCTCTTGCCGCACATTGAATTCTTGAGCCAGCCTGGAAGTAGATTGAATCCAAAGTGATGGACTTGGTGTTGGTGAAGAAAGTATTTGTGTCCACCTCCCTCATGGGGCTGGTCACTCCATCTGACCCGGTAGGGGCGCTGACCAGCCAGCGATATTGAGTGAGAGTGTCATTGATGTTCTCCGCCGAGCAGATGGAACCGGTTTTGTCAAAGTCATGGTACTTTGGATTGCAAGCCTGCATGAGATGACGAGACAGATAGAAAATGAAAAAATTGAAGAAGTCTGGAGGTGTGTGTGGCTCCCAAAAGCAGCAAAAATATTACACTCACCGTGATGCACACAACAGGGTATCCATTGGGCGGGTTGGGCTTGTCTTTGGTCTTAGCTGTGTCATCATACATGAGCAGGGAAACCACTTGGGGCACAGCAGGGAAGGTAACATCGGCCACACTGTCCATCTCCTCGATGTAAACAATGGCCTTGTTCATCTAGCAAGAAGAGGAAAGGCAGCGTTAGCTGTTTGTCAATTATATCATAACCTCCAGTTATAATTTGTCACTGGACAAAGGAAGATTCTGATTTGGATACTACTACCCTGTAGCCACTTACAAGCCACTTTTACTATTATAACATCCTTTTCACCACTCCTCCATCAGATTTCATTCTCTCTTCCTCAAATTTTGGTACCTAACATATTTGAATTTGTCATTTGAGCAGCACATGCCTGATGTAGAGTATATGGGTAGAATGTCCCAGTTCTGTTTATAGGTTTGTCTACTGTTTGGCTCTGCTGGGACATTCCCTTCAGCATCTCATTCCAGAGGGAAAAGCTTTTTATAAGACTCTGTGGTTCAGGCGCGTTGACAGCAATGCCAGCTGCTGCTTGGCTATTTTAACACAGGCTGACATGACAGTGCGCATGCTCACGTGTGTAGATATGTAGCACTGTACATGTGCACATATAGGACTTGCTACTGGTTTATATTTGTTTGTGTGTAAGGGCTGCGTGGCCTTTGTGTCACCTGTATTTCAGCCACCATGTTGTCGTCAGGCTTCATGTGCACAGTGAAGGCCTCTCTCATTTCTCTTTGGCCGTCATACAGGATCTCAATCTCTACGAAGTGCTCCTTTTCACCCTCCTTGAACTCAACATCTTAGACACAGAGACAGTGAAGTGAGCACTGATCAAAATCCTTCAATGTAGGGTCATGTCACAGCCACTGTGCAAACTGCTGTGTCACTGTGCAGCCACTAAATCAGGTTCTTACCCTCTGACAGCGGGTTGTAGTCTTCTCCGGAGGTTGCAGAGCCATCCTTGGTGTGCACTCTCACCACTGAGACCTTTGAGGTGTCTCCAACACGCAGGATAGGAATCTTCACAATGGCTATGTCACCTTTGACCTGAGGTTCACGTACACTGTACTTGATCTCAGAGAAACGGATGATGGGCTCTAGAGCAGGAAGAAAATTTGAATTACTTCTTTGGAGTTATTTAGAATATTTTAGGTTTTTGTGGTTCAATATTTCATTGCCATTAAATCATTTTGTACGTTGGTAAAGTACGTACTGTCTTTCTCATCTGTAACTGTGACCAGTGCCTCCTTCTGCTCCCCAATAGAAGCTCCATAGGAAGACTTGCTCTTGGGAGATCCCAGGACGAGGCGGAACTCCTCATCCTCTTCATGGATGGAGTCATCCATCAGGCTAACCACACATGGCTTCTCAGTTTCACCTGGAGATAAATGGGTCGCATATTCAGATAAGTGTTGCAGGATCTAGAGGAACGGGGGGGATTAGGCAGGAGTGGGAGGTCTCACCTGGCAGGAAAGTGATGATTGAGGCATCAGTATTGGGTCTTTCACTGTAGTCCATCATGACCTGAGCAGAGCCTTGGCGAGTATAACAACGCACAGTGGACCTGTGGTTAATGTCCCCACTGCGGTACACTATGGCTGTTACCTCCCCGTCGGACTCATCCACCTTGTAGCTTCCTTCCTTAAATTGAACCTTCGGCACTGCAAAGACAGTCATCATCAAGTTACAAAAGTCCGCCTTTGAGCGAAGTTACTAGCTGCAAGTTGCTTCAAATGTTAGATCAACCCTTATATCAACTCACAGTCAGTGACTGTATCATTGATGGTGATGGTGGTCTTGCTTGGTTCTCCCAGCACAGCATTCATGGGCATCCGTAACACGAGGTCAAAGGTCTCAGGTCCCTCCAGCTCCGGCTGACCCAGATCATCCAGGATTGTCACCCTAAATGTCTGCATTGTCACACCAGGAGCAAAGTCCAAGTTTCGACTAATGCCGACGTAGTCTAGTCCAGCTGCCGGATAGAGGGGAAACCATGAACTAACACTGTGGCGCAAAATCAGGCTTTTGATTCTGTTGGATTGTTTATTTTACCTTCTGCAGAGACAGGATCACTCTTCCTGGAGCGGACGGTGACAGTAGCCGTCTTGGACAGGTCAGTTCCTGTCCTCCAGACCTTCACCTCAACGTAGCCTGAGCTCTCATCGACGACATACTCAGGTTCCCCAAAATACAACGAGGGCTCTGTGGGATAGTAAAAAACAATGAGTAAATGATGAAGACCTGGTGTCATTTAAGAACTTTTTAAATAAAATAATCAAAACAAAACAGGACATAAAATACATTTATTTAGCTATTTTCAGAACAAGAGGCTTTTGTTAGAAGGGCAGAGCAACATAAGCTTTTAATCGAGCTTGGACATTTGGATATTTGTGGCTAATTTCTGAGTATATTTAGACAACATATTTTGCAGCTTTGCGATCAGGTTCACGGACAAATTGGCATGAATAGCTGAGCAAACTCTCTCATTTTGACTCAGCACAGGAAGAGAGCTGTCATCCCTCTTATCCTGTTCTCCTTCAACCTTCCTCCCCCACTTATCTAAATCCAGACAGCTCTGTCTGAACTCAACGCCAAAGGGCTTGAGGATACACCTGAAGAATAGGGTGTGTGCTTGTGTACGCACGAGTGAAGGGACGTTCCCAGTTTCTGATGATAGAGCAGCTGATAAGCGTTATGGCGAAGGGTTTGGCAGAGACAGAGAGGTAACATCCACGTTACAAAGGCAGAGGGCAAGAATTTAGACCCCTGGAACACAATGTCAATTCATCTCTCCTCACTTCTGTATAAAGCGTGTTTTCATCACACTCTGTCCAGCCAGTGCTCTTAGAGATCAACTGATAGGGGTGCAAATTCAGGCCTTTTTTAAAACTTGAACTAAAACAAAAAGAGAAAAAGAAGACAAAGAAATTAAAGGCACCCTTCATGAAGGGTTTATAAATAATAATTAGCACATGTAAGAAATTATTTACTAATGCTTTGTAGATCAACTATAAGCCACAAACAAGAACAACGTCTGGGTTGCCAGGTTGGGGTAAGCCAGGGATTTTGCATGACTTGGGAACACCAAAGTTATCCACATTAATTTGCTGTCACGTTAATACATTTTTAGGCATTAGTTAATGATTTATTAATCATTATTAAAGCCATTTGTTATAACCTATAGACCTTTCATAAAGACAGCATTGATGCAGTGAGAAAAACCTTTGATAAAAATGAAACTACGTAACTATTTAAAGAAGAAGATTCATAAGCATTAAGCAACTCTGTCCTCGTAAAATTCAAAACTCTACTACTTGGTCTGGTAGGACAACCAGAAGCTTATTGTGGCTAATCTTACCAAACTCAAGATAAAGGTAGGAAACTGATATTACTGCATGATTTTGTTGACACTATGAAAAAAAGCATTTGCCGTTATACCATAAATGTCACTTGTGGTCACTGTTCCTTCATTAGGGCCATCAAACAACACTTGAAAAACATCAAAAAATAAAAAAAGGGATGTCATTGTTTAAATGTTTAAATGTCCATGTGTTGTTTGAGTACTGTATTGAGGACCACAGGCTAAAACACATCAGTTCTCACAACAAAATTACTCTCAATTATTGGTGCTTGAGTAGAATTGGCAGATCTTGGGTTTATTTAGAAGTTGACTGATGCAGCAACAGACAACTGGTATTGAAAAAAGGATTTCTGGAGCACTTTCAGAAGCCTTTTCAGCCTCCAAGCAGCAGCTATTTAGTACCAAGGAGGATGGGAAGGGGGGTTGTATGAGGCGAATGAGTGCCAACATGGCAACCTTGAAGATCAGTGGGAGGAAGAGCCAGATAAATACAGTAACAATGGAGGCTGGATGCTGGAGAGAGTCCAAACCACAAGTTTACTCAGGGAGGCAGATGGTTTTACACACACATACACACACACACACCTACACACACACAAACAGACACAAACAGACACACACTGAATCTGATTTATGGAGGGGTGTTAATTCGGGACCCACCAAGAAGTATACTACAATAGAGGTTTGCACTGAGGAGTCTTCTCTTGTCTCTTCACATGTCTGGGAATGCATGCTGGTTATTTATACATAAAGTTCAATTGTGCTCCTGCTCCAAATTGGTTGGGAGGGATGCTTGCTTCGTGAGCAGGTCTGTCACTACAACAAGCAAGTCCAGAAAATTAGCCCTGGTGAAAGGTCGGAGATATAGAGGAGGAATGTGATGAAGACAAAATGAGTCTGTTATTACTGCTCGCTAAGGAAAGACGAGAAGGGCTTCGAGGATTTTAAGAATCTGAGGGCTACTTTTTGTCAAATCTGTTAGGATGTTTTCTTTGACGGGATCTAATCAAACACATGATATATTTGTGATTTATAACTTCATCTGCTGAAATGTAGCAAGTCTAATATCTCTAACAGAAATGGGGAACATAGCCTTAAATGCCATCAAACAGGGGAAAGAGTAAAAACATGCCAGTCATTGCACAATAGTCCCTCTCTCTCCACCACCTGCCTTTTAGTCCCTGCAGACAAAGGGATGCCCTCTGTTTCCCCTGAGCTCCCCTGAATGCCACTGAAGACGGAGGTCGCTTGGGGAGCACAGTGAGGTTTAAAGTCCTTTTATCTGTCAGACAGGCTACAGTGTAGCATAACATCCAATGAGGCCGCCATTCTCCCGCTCAACACCTGCCTATTGTTATCTTGTTTCATGTGTTCAGACAGGCAGACACAGGCAGAGTCTGGCTGATAAATGAAGCAGCGTGTTTAAAGAATACAGTTAGGCTCAGGCAGAGGATGGGTAATGGACCTGAACATACTGTAAAGCATGAAGGCGAGTACAGTATTGTTTTGGTGGCTGTCATTGTGCTTCCTGTGCACCTTTGGTGGCTTAATGGTGGCTGTCATTGTGCTTCCTGTGCACCTTTGGTGTGTGCAGATAGGCAAAGTATAGAGCATCAAAGGGCAACAGGATCACCCACACCTGCCACTGTGCCTTTTTAGGATCACTATAACCACAGCATGTGATGCCATCCTGCCTTGATCTCATATTTTCAAAAATAGCTCGATGACTCCAAGTCAAAGGCCAAAGAAAGAAACAGTTATAAGAAAAATCTGAGCTGGCAGGTGCCAAACTCTCAATTTGGTGACATACAATTGTGAAACATAAAATGCAAATAGGTGTACTAAATGTTCTGGGATTTAAAAAAAAAAAGGTGACTTCACTTACCGTCATCACTGTCTGCCAAGATTGTGATCTTGGCGGTTGGGAAGTTGGCGCCCACCTGGCCGCCCATGGGCATGCTGAGGCTGACGTTGAAGCTCTCTTCCTCCTCGTACAGGGAGTCATCAATGATAATGATGCGACAGAGTTTCTCTCGCTCATCCTTGTCAAAACGCAGCACACTGTTGTGGTCCTCGGGTCGGGTGATGTAGTCAGAGTAGGAGAGCACAGTGCTGGGGATGGTGCCAGTGGCCGTGGCTGAGGAATTATGGGAAGAGAGAGGACAGGATATTAAACTCTATTCATGTGGAGATGCTTGCAGCATGAAGTCAAAAGGGAAAAGATAAAACAAAGCATAAACATAGATAATGTTACTGTAATATGATAAAAAATATATAGAGTTATAAAAATAGTAATAAAGGTAAAATGTAGGTTACTGCACTCCACATTTACTCACATTTTAATTACCATTCATTGAAAGTTTCTTTATTCACATGTAATTTTGGAACCCTTTCTTTTGAAAGACAGTAATTACAAACAGGCTCCTCTCACCTTGCTGAGTGTAACAGACAACCATGAGTTCCTGGCTGGCATCTCCTGAGCGCCGTACCGGCACTAACAGCTCTCCAACATCCTCCTCAATCTTGTACTCTGCTTGAGGAATGAAGACAGTCGACTCTGTTTGGGAGAAACACAAGTGATGAGCAATGTATATAAGACATGCCAAAAAGGCTACCTTCATGGTGGTAAAGCTTGTTTAAATCAATTATTTGATTCCTACCATCTCCAGGATCCACAATCTCGACTGTTGCCGTGTCAGGAAACTCCAGCACAGCCATGACTGGGTCTGACAGCTGTATCTCAAAGGTCTCCGAGGTCTCAAACTCCTGGTCTGTGAAGATCTTCACTTTCCAGGTTGCTGTAGTCTGGCCGGGGTTGAACTGGACCTGCTTCTGAGCTTTGCCACGGAAGTCTTTGTCCTTTTCAGCTGTTCCATCTTTGGTGGCAATACCTGAGGAAGAGGGACGTGAACAGAGATAAAGTTAAAGTCAAGTGCTTCTCCAGTGTTAAGGCACATTGTGATTAACAATCTGTCTGTCTGCAGAAAACCACAATGCTCAACATACAGGTGTTTCCCCCACCAATATCTCGGGTCTACGCTAAAATCTGCATCTGCATCTTATTTACAGGTGTGTCCTATAGTTTCCTTTCTTGCTGCTCTACAGAAGCGTGCATGACAACAAGTGTTGTTATAAATCCACTGCATAAAAATGTCTTCCGCAGCCAAACAGACCAGCATGTTGACATTTCCTTGTGACCTTTACCAGGAAAGGTTATATGTGCTCTCAATCAGACTCCCCTCCACCCCAGACAAGAGAGGAAATGGAGCCCCAGTCAAACAAGAACACAAAAGATTTCCACCTTTAGAGACACAACATTGGTGTTGATTTTAAGTTTTCTTCCGTTTAACTGTGGGGGAAAACTGTGGGGAGGACATCCTGCAGCTGAACGTGAATCTGCATAGATTTGAAATGAGAGGGTTATGCTGATGTTTTATGGCAGGGCTGCCCTTTGAAATGGCACATAAATAACATAATACACTCTAAGGAAACAGTTAAAGGGCAATGATTCTTTGTTAAACTGTCAGTTTAATAAGGGCATGTTGTGTAGAGTCATCATCCTTCACATTAATTTGTCCCTGACAAGAACAGAAACGCTACAAATTCTGACGCAGACTCTAACAGGAAACAAAAGTTAAAGATGTGAAACAAAAGTAAAACATATCAATCTCTGACTTTAACTAAAGATGTTATTATTATTATTATATACACCTAGTTTTAAAACATTCATTCCAAAGTTCACATATCATAACAGACAATTAAAAAATGTCCGTCACTTACTGACGAAGGAGGTTTCTCCCAGGTAGCCTCTGCGTTTCAGTGTCACCTCCAGGAATTTGGCATCCTCATCCACTAAATAGTATTCCCTCTCCAGAGAGATCCAGGACCAGTTGAGACGGAATGGCTGAGGCTTTAGTTTGTTTCCACCTAAAAGGCAGAAAAAAAAAAAAAAAAGTTATTGCACCAGTTCTTTATTCGAAAGACATCCTCTGCTGCACAATACAACGAGCCAGCAATCTTTTTTGTTCATGTTAGGAGCCACTGAGGCATATAAACTGCAATCTGCTCTGGGCTCAAGGAAAAAAAGAAATCAAAGAGGCATTTTAATTATGGAAGAGAAACATGATAACTTAATACCGGGGGCTTCCCTTAAACCTCACTTCACTGGGCCTCGAGAAGAGTTGCTTCTTATTTCCTCTGATTCTTATCCAGATCTACCTAACGCTCTTTCATACTCTCAACCCTAAATAGGGCAAACATAGAGATAAATTCTCTGCTTATGGAAAAAATCTGTCATAGCAAAATTTCTTTAATGAGCTGGCCTCTTGTAAATCTGCCTGACCCCATCACATCCACGCTCTGCCGCTCTCCCTCTTGAACAAGGTGAAGTTTTTAATGTGAGACGGGTGTTTTCAGGGTGACCTCAGCAGGTGACACACACTATTTCTTTTTCTTCAACTACTATCACTTTATCTTACCACAGCTTCTTGTCTCACAAAGATATATTCACATATTCTGTTCATGTTATCAGTCTTAAATTGTTTCATTTGGGCCTGCAGCACTTGACCATGATCTCTTCATCATATGTGAAAGAGGCTGTGGACATCTGAGCAAAACACTTCTACACAAACCATCTAAATCTCAGAGTCACCTGCCACTGATCCGCAACTTTAAACCCAATCCCAATCCCTTAATCCATACTATCTCATGACTCATGTAATCCCTCAAACTGTCAGCTCAGTTTTGGTCATCGACTTGATACCAACTCCTTCAGCGATGTTTAAGATTATCGGTTCTGCTGCATAATCTGAATGTTTTTTTAACAACAGCGGCAAAAGGCTGTAATGTCTTATCCTTCGGTGAGACAAGCCTGGTGACCTGTGACTTCTGATGTGAAATGGGTCAAGCAAGGTGGATTCTTTGGATCTGGAAAGTTTGAGTGTGGGCCGTCTCGCTTTAGTCTTGCACGGCTGGTCACACTGACAGCGGCCTTGTTGACCTAACTGCTAAAGACGCTTAGAAGAGCGAGGGAAGTTCAGCAGTTTGGTGGGACTATTTTCTATGTTTTATCCTGGGTGATATATGTCTAAGAAATTATGAAACACAAAGGTGAGCAGAACTTTGCACCTGTCAAAGTAGCCTGGAAAAAAAAAAAGTGTACGGAGAACAATGGCAAGGCGCTTCTGCCTGTCCACACAATAAACCAGCATTGAGCTCAGTTTTGCATCAGTGAGGAAGAAAGAGGCTGCAGTCTTTATGCTATGTGAGTGGGGAGAATGAAAACACTCGGGGGGGTTGAGTGTGGGAGTGGGGCCACTTCCTCAAACCCACATGTCAAGACTGAAGCCAAACCAGGCCGAGCCACAACAGGGACAAACCACACTCGCCAAGGCGTAGAAGCCCGTTCCGATGGTACTGATAGCAACAAGTGGATTTTCTGGGACAATGACAGTAGTTAATTGTCTGGAAAAAGTGAGGACAGTAAAACACGAAGGTCCTCTTCCACTTCTCCTGGACTAAAGCTGACTGAAAGCTCAAATAATCTCAGTACCTCTAATTCTATGTGTCATCTTCCACACATGTACTCCACTAGCGATAGCCTGCAGTAAGCAGCAGAGCCCAGTGGGCACAGCTACCCTCGACCATGCTCCATGCTCAGGTTTCCAAGAGTCATGGCTAAAAATACAGGAAACATGTATCATGTCTGTTTTTGCTCACCCCAAATTCTTTTAGGTGTTTATATAGTACATGCATGAAATGATAAATTTAGAAAACAGTGTGAATTTGTTGTGCTCCGTGCCGAAACAACAACACACTAACTGTATTCCGGTAAATGTAAAGACTTATAAAACATTTGCTCAATCAACACTCCTTCACATGACATGAAGCTGTTCAAGAAAACTCCTTGTTGATGGTTCCAAAAAAAAAAAAAAGAAAGTCAAACTTCAGTTATTAGATCGTTTCTGTGCTGGAGAAAGTGTGTCCTGGCAGTCGGCCCTATTTGGAGCTGATATGAGAAGACGCTTAGTCAGTGGCTATCATCACGGATTATCAAATGAACACAGTGGAGACAAAAAGCTACCTCTGTTTCGGCATCGAGCAATCGGGCAGCTTTAGGTTTCTGCATCGCTACAAGGAGTAAAACAATGGGGGGTTTTATGAATGAGACAAGCACACAGCTCATGCAGCCGTATTTCATACACTGTCAGACTTGGATCAGAACAATGGATTAGAAAAGGTTCAAAATGATTGATAAATTCAATACTGTAGCACTTGTTTGTCATAGGTTAATGAGTTTTTGCCCTTTTATAACTAGATTTCAAACTAATTTTAGAACATTGTGTCCAAAATATTGTCACAGAGAGTTAAGCTGACTTGCAGTGTGGTCAAAACAGAGAAACTTAGCAATGACCCAATGGAAAAAAGCGCTACGTGATATGTGCATGTGAACAACTCACGACATATGTGAAATGACATAATGAGTCTGCACAAATGGCCATCATATAACAAGTTTGCCCTGATGTTTAACTGTTTAAAAAGTTTGCCTGATCCTTTAAAAACAGGATTTACTCATTTCATTGCTGTAATTAAACATTTCATTACCTTTTCTTGTTTGAGAAACACAAGATCTCTTACTGGAAATAATCCAGAGCTTTCAGACACATCTTGTGGCTTTGGCTGCTTTTCTTGTCCTTTTGCTAAACTGATATTTCCAAGGTCAATGCCCACACCACATTTAATCCACCAGGACTGAAGAGACCAGTGAATAAGTAACATATGCTGTTTTCATTGACATGTGAGTTTATTACACTGTGTGGTCAACAGGTGCTGTTTCTTTGCTGTAAAAGCGGTACAGGTGGTTACTTTCGGCTAGAATAACTACTGTCAGTGTTGTTTAAAAAAAGTTCAGTTTTGTAGATGTCTCTTTTTACTAGCCCTTCTTCAAGCTTTCCAAGAAATTTCAAAGTATCCCAGTCCCTGTTAACTCATCACATCGTAACATAAAGTCAGAAGGAGGGCTGGCCGAGTTCACGAGTGTCAAAGCAAAGATCCCCTTCTGTCTCTCTCTGTTTTTGTCTATCTGTCTCTCTGTGTCCCGCAAAACCTTCCTTCCCGCCAGACTCCCAGATTATGTGGGGCAGAATGACAGCTGTACTCCACAAACCTCCCCCTTCTATGTTCCCCTTCCTCCCTGTGTCGGCTTTGTTCGCTGAGGGAATCGACAACTGAGAGGGACAGCAGGCCACAGTCTGGGTGGGCCAGATCTACCACCATGGCCTGTCTCCCCTGCCTGCCTCCACATTGTTCACACCAGTGTAAGAGAGGGGAATCTCCCTTTTCTTGGACCTCTATTGTAGATGTCAGACACTGAGCTGGCATGAATGTCAACGCATCAAGAAATAATCAAGATGCCACACTTCCCAGGGTAACACGGGCAGAGTGCTTCAGGGAGAAGATGGTTACTCAAAATAGAAAATTTAAAGAGCTCTGAGAAAAAATTGCTCCAAACATAAAGTCAAAATAGCGTCTCTGACATGATTTTAAAGATGATTAATGGCCTAATTTTTATGACAACCATACTATATTAGACTGGCTATCAAACCCAATACATACAGTAGCTGCCTGGCTCAGCTCACATTTCCATTAGCTTTTCAAAGTGACACTCATCATAATTTCTGCTGGGATGAAAAGTTTTATAGGCTGCGCGTGTTTCTAAATGTCCCTGTTAGCAGCTATTCAATAAATTAGTTTCAGTGATTGATGTTATTCACTGACAAGGATAGGCAATGCATATTATAGAAGCATGAAAATGTTTTTCTGTTTTAAGACCTGAGTGCGACCCACTGGAGGTCTACTAGACTTTCATATAAAACTTCTTTAAGGCATAGTGGCTTGCTACTTAGTGGCACATTTTCGCGCAGCATTCAACTAAAAACTATCAGCAGCAGAAAACACAACGCCACAAAGCTGAAATATTTTGGTTGCAGGTACAGCAATGCAGAATGACTCAGCGAATGGACGGTCTTCATAGAATTTCAAGTATCCGATATCCTGCCTCAGCAGAACGACGTCAAAACATACACAGGATATTATAGCCGGAGATTTCTCCTTCACCAGCCTCCTTGGACAGCACATTCTTCATCAGCTCATATTTACACAGCAGCGCTGCCTGCACCATACATAGATGCAGTGGGATAGTGGGTCAGGCCGGAGATAGATAGATTGGAGAGGAAGGTCAATGTGAGGCTTTGACGTTCACCAGCATGATGCAAGGAATCGCAACCTCCTAAGAATATCCTCATCAAGTGACAAGCATCACCATTATTGCATTTCCTCATTAATCACCCTGATATAAATACTATGGAGGTTCCAGTCAGATATGCTCGGTATTTAAACACCAGTTCTTTAATCTGGGTCGATTAACTCACTCATAAGTTGATGTAAACAGAAGAATGTTAACTTTTCCTCTTTGTTTTGATTTGAGTGTAGAAAGAGATTTTTCAAATAGTGAAAGCTATAACTTCCTCTATGCGCTCCAAGGAATTCATGTCAGGAATGCTGTATGATTATTAATAACTCTTATCATTCCTTCAGGACAGCGGCAGCGTGTGCTGTAAATCGACACATCACAGTGCCTAGATTGCTGCTTCATTGCAGGACAGTGAAGTTATCTCCGCAGGATGTTGCAAATCATAATTTGACAGGGTCCGAGAGCCATGTCCTTTTAAACCCTCGCTTGC
Source organism: Protonibea diacanthus (assembly GCA_028641955.1). Classification (NCBI taxonomy): domain Eukaryota; kingdom Metazoa; phylum Chordata; class Actinopteri; family Sciaenidae; genus Protonibea; species Protonibea diacanthus. The sequence goes on from CM053977.1 coordinate 8,281,386, forward strand.
AACATTGGCAGGGTGACACAGATGCTTGCAACACTTTGGATAAATCTAATAACATAACAAATGTTGTACTACGAAACTTTATCCTTTGCCAAACTAGAGAACGATGAAAAATGGTGCATATATAACCCGAAACACTTTTTGCACAAACATATTCGAATCTTGTACCATGGCAACACATGCAGAGCCTGCTCAGACATTATGTAGAAACAAAACAGGACAAGGCTGCTGTACAGCAGTGCTTTGCACTTAACGTCAGCATGCTAACATTCCCTAACATGCAGTCAGATGCTACAATATTTGCCATGTTTACCACCTTAGTTTAGCATGTTAGCATGCATACATTTGAAATTAGCACCTAACACAAGGCACAACTGATCCTAATAGGAATGTCTTAAGTTTTGTCAGTATTTGGTCATAAACCAAAGTGTTGGAAATTAAACTTTGGACCTAATCTTTGGTCATTGGTAGGGATGACCAAAGATATTACATATCATCCTACGGATGGATACAGGAATCTCTGCACCAAACGCCGCTAGCATGGCTAAAAAGAAAAGGACAAGGAAAGGAGTGCAAGTAACTCAATGACAGCTTGGCTAGGGGTAGCAACAGCTTTGCCATATGAGAACAGATAAGAATAACCACTGTAGCCATACATCATAACTCCCCACCCCCTGCAGCCCTCCAACCACCATAAATCAAGGCCGAAGAAAAAGGACAAAAAGAGTAAGAAACACAGAACTAGGTGATACCACGGTTCATTGAAAGGGATAGGGGGAAACCCCTGCAAGGTAACATAAAGAGAAATAATGGAGAAGAGGTTAAAAGATCAATACACCAAAGAAAAAGAGTAGTAATACCATAAAGGGGTCTTAGGGGAGGGGGAGGAAGGGGAGTGAGAACAGAGTGAGGTGTGGTGGAGGGGGACTAAGAGGCCTCAGCCTCTAGTCACAGGGGGCCCCGACTGTGGCACCATTAGTCAATAAATCTCCTGCTGACTGTTGACACGGGTGACATGTAAGATCCCAAAACACACTTAGGATGTCGGGGTGTAACATGGCCATGTCAGTCAGTACACAGTCTTACTGTACACCCACTGTGCTGAGAAAAAAAGTAACATAAGGGTAACTATAGCTCAGACAACTATATACAAACTTTCTAGCTCTTTGTGTTGATCGCTTGATCATTTTCCCCTTCTTGGTATTATTGTACCCTCTCGGGAAGTGCCCCTCCAGAGCAGGGACCTTTGCATTGGGAGTCTGCAGGTTATCGGGCTATCTGAGATTGGGTTGGATTTCTGCGGAGCTGGGAGTGGGGTGACGGGGGGCTTTGAAAAGGGATCCCCCTGGAGCCTTCCCTCTCACGTACACACCTGTCTGCTCCGGGATACCACTTCACTTCCAGGCCCTGCTCTGTCTGTGGCCCAGGAGTCTGGAGTCTCCAAGGAAGTGCATTCCTCTCCCAGCTCTGAATGATCACATAACACTCAACTCACTGGGGTCTATGATCCCTCTCCAATGCTGGAAGACTATATTGTTGCTATTGGAAAAAGCACAGACCGACTCAACTTATATGAATGCGGAGGCTCTGTTCTCTCTTTCTTCTCATCTGTTAATCAGTAGTTTGATTGGTACTGCTGTGAAATCTGAGGCTATCTTGCAGCTAAGACTGGCGAGGAGAGGCAGTGTTTCTGAAGACCAATATACTCCAAAGATCTGACATTATTGCCCTATGACTAAGAAATGAACAGAAACCTTCAGACGTCTCAACACGTCTGAAGGGTTTCTTCTTTTAGCCTGTGGCCCACTGGGCCCATGCCTAATGGACAAGGATATATGCGAGTTGTGTATCCACTTGTAAAAAGAAGTATTTATTGCCTCAGTATCCCACACTTTGAATGGCTGCAGGGAGTTTCTGACCTGGTCAGTTAGGTTTTCTGCTTTTGCACTAGAAATTCCCAGCAGACAGACAGAGGTCACTGCCATACTACAACATTAATCAATGTTGCTTCACCTCTCTCTGCAGCTCTTACACTAAAGCTGTTCGATCCCTGAGATAAGAGCCTTGGTAGGTCATCAGATCATCAAGGGCCACACGTATCAGCCTCTTAAGAAATTAGAAAATGCTGCTAATACACTTTACACAGAAGGTAGCATTATAAAGATTTCTCTGCTAAGATAATGCTGAATTTGTCGCAAGTTATGATACAGTTCTTGTATATTTAATGGCTTAGTTCCCTAAATGCAATTATTTGCTTTCTGTGTATAGACTCAGATATTACAGTGCACAACGGGAGTATATTTCATTAATTTATTTATTCCTACACGACCCACAAATCTGTGAGAAAACACTACATTCTGCATTGTTTTTTCAGCTTCTGTCACATGAGTGATTTATGCACCTCCGACACATTTTTGCAAATAGGTCACCAGCCAAAAAGTCTGCTTGATGTGCCCTGACTTGATAACTTTCTCCACACAGTCTGGAATGTAACTGCTGACCAGAAGGTCTACATTGAGACCCTCGGTGTGAAACACTCCTGACCTCTTACTAAGACACACTTCAGCTGTGCCTGGCCACACACACACACACACACACACCCACACACACAGACATTACTGCTACTTCAGACACAGCATTTTCAAACCTCTGATTGAGATATAAGCGTCTACAGATACATAATACACAGTTGCAGAAACATGCACATGCCAAACTGCTTTACTACTCCTTGAAGATATGTTAATGATTTAGAGTGTGTTTATTTGTGTGTGTGTGTGTATTCCTGACCTGTGAAGAAGCTGCAGTACAGTACATGTAGTGACAGGTAGCTTTTACAGGCTGCTAAGACCATTAAGCAGCTGCCCATAGCAATGCATCTGAGAGGTATTTCCTAAAGCGAGGTCACACTCGGGCTGTGTTGAGCACAAGAACTTACTCAGCTGAATAGTTTTGAGTTTTGCTTTGTTGAGGAAAAATAATAAATTTAAGCACAATTTCACTGTAAAAAATCAAATAAAATAAAAGACTGTGTATGAGGGACAGTTAAGCACAAGTTTACTTTTATGTCTCTGTCTCTCTTTGTTAGATTAATGTGTAAGTGTTTCCAAAAAAGATCTCGACAGAGAAACAAGCAAATAATTAGGCATTATTTAAATAAATTTCAACATTATGAATCAGTTTTTATGTTGTTGGAGCAGCATTTCTATCTAACTTTGAAAAATAAGTTGTTGGATTCCATTCAAATAATTTACATTTTACAATGAGGAAAAAAGTGTGCTACAGAGGATGCTTTCAGGGGATAATCTTGGGTGTAAATCTCTGAAGGCCTGGAGTTTTGCTTCCCACACAAACAGCTCAACTACTTAGATTTATAAGCAGATAGGCTGACCATCAGTGCGCTCTCCACCTACATGTCCCTACATGTCCAGGATAATGCCATCTCGCCCCAAGGAGTCACCTCTTCAACACTTCACATTAGTGATTCACCGGTTGTCTTAAACGGCTTTTATCTGTTATTTGATCTTTGTCCGGATGCGCCTGTCACTCTGTTTGTGTGTCATGTGCAGTGGTGAGTGTCCAGGTGAGCATACGCTAACCAGTTTATCTATTATGTGGAAGAATATATGTGTATGCTATTAATTTCAAGTATGTTGTGGGGTGAGCTGAAGGTGGCACTGTCTGTGGCCTTTACATGTGAACCGTGGTCATACAGATGTTTTGTTTTATGTCCCAGCCTGCATCAGTGCACATGGCTTGACTGACTTTAAACAATGTATGAAAGCAAACAGAAAGGGGACTATTGAGATAATTGAAGCCTTTGCTTTCCCTTCCTGCGGTTAAACTCCCATTTAAAGACTGATTAATAGGTCAAAAATGTGAGGTAAAGAAATAATAACAACAACACTGGTGAACAGGGCAGATTTAAGAATAATAATGTATCTATATCAATCAATGTCAGAGCCACTGATGCTCATTAAACTAAATTATCACCTACTGCTTATAGTCTGGGGAAAAAGTTGATTACTGGGATCCAGTTGAGGCTAATAAGAGACTTCACTTTGCTGAGAAAAAGACAGTAATTTGACATAAATACACATCCTCCCAGTCCTGCCTTCTCAATGGCCTTGATGGGGATTGTGGTATTATCACCGACATGACCCCCAATCCAGAATAATTATAGACTAAACTTTCCCTGGAGCATTGATTGCATTTCCACATCTTGTTTTGTATTTTATAGTTGATACCAAAATAGCAAAGGCCACCTGTTGCATTTTATTACTTTGCATTTTCTATATTTACAATGCCGTTCAAGTAAATTGACCTAAGAGTTAGAGGTGACAAGCTTACACGGTATATCGTCATGTCTGACGGTGCATATGTGGTTCATTTAAGAGAATTCTTTAGGATAAACAGGATAAGAACATGTTCACAGATAGACCACCGGATTGTAATGTTAAACCTGTAGATATTAATAATTTTCTACAAGCAAGGCTCATATGACAGGAAATATAATATTCAGGAAATAGTTACTATCGTATTATAGTTATAGTTCACTAAGTCTATAATAGAGTTACTGAAAGCCAAAGCCTATATGTCCAAGTGAGAAAGAAAGAAATTAATGGATGTTGAGTGCTTGTAAAGGAAAAGGTAGAGACTAGAAAACAGAATCTTTTCATTTGAAATCCCATTAAATGCATTTTGTGAGAAGTATAAACTGAATAGATCAACACAAACCTTTACACATTTCACAGCATCACTTCAAGCACAGGATGAAAGGGGACATTTAAAAATGCAGAAGAGTACCCTGAGGGAAAGGATCCTATTGTTCTTAAACAATAAAGTTTAGAGCATGAGGTAGTCCCACCTCTTTCACTTTTCACCAACCCACAGTCAGTGTTTGGCTTAAGTCCCCTTTGACCCCTGTCCTTTAAACCTGGTACCCTTTCCAGTGGGGCGAAAAGAGATGGCGGCTCTATACTGGGTGTCAGTCATGGCCAACTGCCTTAAGTCTTTGTGATGCAAACATTTAGGAGATTGACAGAGAGCAGGAAGTTTCAATTTTAAGAAGCCATTAAAAGACAAATAAAGTCTGAGGACAGCCTTAAGGGACGTAATTCCTAAGTAATTGGCCCCAGTTTGGTCGCAGGGCACACAAGTATGAAATATTAAAAGATCCTTACCGTTGTCTTCAATTGTGAAGTAGAAGATATCACTTGTGGCATTGCTCCCATCCAACAGCACGTAACAGATCTTCATGTCATCGATATCAGCTGTTGGTATGACAAATATAGAGAGACGAAGTGTTAGCTGAAAACAAGCTAACTCCAATGACTAAAGCCTCTTTTACAAGGTTTTAGTTACAGCCCAAAGACTGCAATTAAAGTGATATGGTGCCACAGGAGATGTGTTTTGAAGCGTTAAGGATTGTTTTATTTAAAGTCTAAATATTTCATCAGTTAAGAAATATCTGTTACAGAAATATAATCCACTTCTATTATTATGATGATGATTATTAGTTGTATTTGTATTATCTATCATTTAAACTTATCAGAAAGACCTTGTTTTGTTCTTTAATAATTCATAGTTTTCTAATATGACAGAAAAATATTGCTTAACGTCAGTGTTACATGATGAACATTAGCATTCATACCAGCTGACAAATGTCCAGTATTTATTTTTCTTGTAGCTCTGTTTTGGTCTCCACCAACCATCTTTACCAGAGACTTACTTTGTTTGGTGCTGGTCAGGTTTGGTACTTTGAGGTAGAAGTTTTTGGGGGTGAAAATGGTAAGAGGGATCCAAAACAGTAAGGTTGCGAGCCATGAAACTAAAACAATGGGTGCATGATGCTAAAATGTTTTATAGAAGTGTATGTTAAATGTTGTGACTTACCTTGTGTGAAGGTCTGGATGCTGTCATTTCCCTGGCCGGTGTTGATGATGAAGCCATGCAGGGGAGCTTCAGATACTGTGTATTTCAGGTCTTTCTGGTTACTGTCACGGTCCTCTGATCTTAGGGCCTTGCTGGTGATAACAAAGCCGAGGTGGCCTGTTTGGAGGACCTTCAGCGAGGCAGCAGCTTTGTTAACCACTATCTGTGGCACACCATTGTCCACAGTGTGGATGTGAATTGTCATCATCTGGGGCTTGCGTGTTTCATACACAGTGTCAGGAAAAACATAAAAATCAGTGTGAGTGCCATCTGTGACAGTGAAGGAGAAGCTGTCTTCATTGGTCTCAGTCCCATCGTGCCTATAGCTGATAAGGTTCTCATTGAGGTCCTGCTTGGTGAAGGTCGTGATTGGTTTGGTATTGTTGAAAAGCAGCTGCCCGTGCACTGGCACCTGGGTGACTATGAATCGCAATAGGTTGTCTGGGGTGTCGCGATCCTCAGCTGTCAGCTCAAATGGGGTGATGAGCTTGGTTTCTCCCTCCTCCACAACCAGTTTGTTAATGGTCAAGACAGGTTTCTTATTATCTACATCAGTGATGGACACTCTGAAGGTACGGAAGACAGGATTGTAACCGTCCGTCACCTCAAACTCAAAGCTATCCATTTTCATCTCGTCATCGGAGGTGTGGATGTAGTAGATCTTGTTGCCAGCAAGCTGTAGTTGGGTGAAGGTGGAAATGGGAACACCTGGGTGGTCGGTGCTCTCTAAGTGGCCTCTACTAGGTGCTCTTGTGATGCTAAAGCTGAGGTATTCATCAGGACTGTTAATGTCGGTGGTGCTGAGGAGGTCGGTGGTAAGAGTTACTTTTCCTCCTTCTTTTAGAGTCACACCTTTGTTGATGACATCTGGAAAGACCATGTCGATGCTTCCAATGTTGATGTAAAAGTAACGGTCAATAAGGGGATTGATGCCATCGGTGACATCAAACTTCAAGAGGTCACGGATTCCCTCCTGGCCTGTGTGTACATACTGGATGAGCTGTTTGTCGATTTCGTCCTGTGTAAAGTTCATCCCAAGGGTAACATTACCTAAAACATTACCAAACTTGCTGATACGCTGAAGGTAGCCTTGGCCTGGGCCATAGCGCACAACATATGTTAGTTCTTTGTCTTCAGAGTCTAGATCTGTGGCCTTCAAAACTCTGTTACTGATGACTTTTGTTTCGCCAATTTCAACATCAAGGCCATCGTTTATAGCCATCCTTGGTGTCTCATCATCAACAGGAATAACCATGATAAGAACTATTTTCTCCACTGTATGTTTCCCATCTGAGAGCCTGATTTCAAAGCTATCCTCTTTGGTTTCTGAGTCATCGTGTTCATAGACAATGTTGGATGCTTCTTTGATCAGTTCCAAGTCGAATCTTTCCACAGGGATAGTGCCAGTGCTCAGCTGCTGAACTATTGTACCATGTTTGGGATTTTTGATGATCTCAAAGTGCAGATCATCTCCAGGGATGTCAGCATCGGCTGCATTCAGGATTGGGGTATCAATAACGAGACTCATGCCCTCCATTACCACAAACTCACGGATGAAAATCTCAGGCTTCTCGTCATTGGCGGGAATAATGACAATGGGGAAGAAGTGGCGTTCAGAGAAGTTAATACCATCTGAGCAACGGAAGGTGAAACGATCTTCAACAGGTTCAACACCTTTGTGGATGCTTTGGACATAATAGATATGACCAAGGGCAATATCTTTAATGCTAAAGGCAGTGATGGCTGTTCCAGCCCTGGATTTCTCAGAGCCCGCAGCTGGGGAGATGTTCTCTACATAACCTGATGTTGGTTGGACAATGATGGTGCACAGGATATCATCATTGTCAGTGTCAATATCCTCAGCTTGGATGTGGTCTAGAGTAATGACATTCTTCTCCCCTTCCACTACAACAAACTGCTCTACAACACTGACAATAGGTGGAATGCTGTCAACAGGAAGGATGGTGACGTAAACTGTCACACCCTGGACCTTGTTGCCTCCAACAACCCACTGATCTGACAAATCAGACAGTGTAAGGTTGAAGGAGTCGTGTTCTCTGACTGGTCCGATTTCACCGGACGTGTGAGCATAAACCACTGCCCCATTTATGATGTCTTCCTGGGTGAATCTCTCAGCGGGAGCACCATTAACCAGGATTTCACCCAGCCTGGGAGGCTCTTCAACAATGAAAGTGAGCATAAGGTCATCTGTGTCTTCATCACGGCCCTGAATGACATTACTTGTAATCTCTGTCGCCCCGTTCTCCAGTACATCGATGGATGCCCCGAGCAGACCCTCTGGGAGCATAATTGTGGGAATCTCATCATCGACTGGCTCGATGGTGATCTTAATGATAATGGGTACCTCATGAAAACCATCACTGACATCAATCTTTATGACATCAGTGAGGGATTCCTCTCCCCCATGGATATAAGTTAGGCGACCATTTGCGATGTCTTCAAGTACGAATGTTTCACCATTTGACATGCTAATTCCCAAGTACTGCAGCTGTCCATATGTAGGAATCTGGGTCACGGTGAAGACAATATTTTCATCATCTGTATCTGTGTCTGTGGCATGCAGCTCTTTCCTAGTGATGACATATGTATTTCTTTCCATAACAGTGAACCCTGTATTGGTGATAAGTGGGGGTTTGTTGTCAACTGGCTGCAGGAAAATGGTGAATAGTCCATCTGCTGTGTTACCAACAGTGTCTTCCACAATGAAAGTGAACTGAGCCACTTTTGGAGTGATGCCCAGCTCCTGGTCTGGAGGCTTGTAAGCTACTTTGTGGTGATTAACCTGGGCCTGTGTGAACTCTGTAATTACAGTGTCAGGGCTGTCAGTCAGTACAATTTCACCTAAGGGGGCTGGATTGTTCTCATCTGTGTCAGTTGGGGTCTTAATGATGGTGTACTTCAGGTCCCTGTCTTCTGAGTCTAGATCAGTATAACATAAGAATTTCTTCTTGAATTGTGTCAGCTCATACTCCTGAACTGTCATGTGAAGGGTGGTGCCCGGAAAAAGCTCTGGGGGAAGGTCATCGACAGGATGGACTTTGATGGTGAACATGTGTTCGCCTGATTGATTAGGAGGGTCATTATCATCTTGGACCCGGAACACAAACTGATCAATCACAGTGGTGGTGCTATGGGGTCCAGTGTGACGATAGAACAGCTTTCCATCAAGAATATCCTGCTGAAACCATTCGGTTACCACCTGCTCAAACATCTCATCTGTCTCGCTGAACTTCCAGAGAGACGGGTCAGAGGGAGGCTCCACTTGCCTTAGCAGGAGCTCGCCCACATTGGAGTAAGGCGCTTCCAAGATGAACTTAATGGTGGAGTCTTCTGAATCGATATCTGTGGCACTCAGGATGAAGGGAGAGATCTGCATGACTTCATTCTTGAATAGCACCAGGCCGGTGTTAGCATTGATAATAGGTGGCTCATCATCAGTGGGAGCAATAGTGATGGGAAACAAAAACTCCACTTCGTTACTGCCATCAGTCATTCTAAAAATAATATTGTCGCTATAGGTATCGCTGCCGTCATGCTGGTACACCACAATGCCTGCGTCTAGATCGGCAGGTGTAAAGAATTTCCTGCGAGCACCGAGTATGGTCAGGTCTCCATGCTTTAAGCCATCAACAACAGTTATTCTCACATCTTCCAGGTTATCCTCATCGCTAATCTCTAAATTCTGGGAGCTGGAGAGAGGTCTGGACTGCCCTTCAAACAATAGCTGCCCTGTATTTTTGGTTGCGACAGGAGCCAAAGTATTCATAGGCTTCACCACAATCATAAAAGCAAATGGATCAGACACAGCACCATCAGTGTCTACAATTTCAAGCTCTAGCTGGAAAATCCTCTCTACTTCTGAGTCCTCTGAGGGTGGCTTATAAGCTATTTTAAGATCTTTGATGTCTCGCTGGTAGAAAGAGGTGATAGGCAGGTTCCGATCATCTGTACTGATGATATAGCCCTGCTGAGGGCTCAGCGGTGAAGTAATGTTGAAGATTAAATCATCTGCATCAGATTCGACATCTTCAGCAGCCAGCATGTCGCTTGTAATAGCTGTCATCACAAACTGATCAACCTCCATCATCATCATGGCAACAAAGCTGGGTTTAGGAACGGTATTCTCTGCGCCCTCTCTGATTCTAACCATCATTTGGAAATGCTCTTGCATTATGGTGTTGCCTTCATTATCCTGCAGCTCCACCATCATTGGAATATAGTCTCTGTTCGGTGAGTTGGTTTTAGCTGTGTGCTTGTAGCGAATGCCCTGTTTCACAAACTCATCACAGTCAATCATTTGGCCATTTGAGGGGTTATTCAAAAGTGTGCCATACCTGGGAAGACCTCCAGCGCCGACCAGAGTGGCAATCTTACACTGTGTGACACCGTCCTCAAAGGAAAACTCCAGACCCTTTTTATCAATAGGGTTGCTGTCACCACTGAGCTTTTCAACATTAAGGGGCATATTCCTGGTGAGGATCTCAAGCTGCTGGAAAACCACCTCCACTTCCAGCATGAAGGGGATGATAACTGTGTCTGTCTGGGAGTCATAACGAAGCTGCAGCTTCACACGATCCTTGCTGGGACTCCGAGATCCAAAGTGAGTGTATTTCACTTCATCTGGTCCAAACGAACAGGGAAACTTTTTAGGGGTCAGCATCCCAGGTTTCTGGGCCAGTGGGTCATTGTCCAAAACTGTGATGTGGCAACGGTCACCAGGCTGCACTTCTGTTACCAGGTCATTCAAAGGGTCCAGAAACACAGACCTGCCAAAGGGCACCCTGATCCCATTGTTAGCGATGATGATATTGTCTTCATTAGGTCCAGATCTGTGGTGGTAAAGGTGAGCTGGGTCAAACGGCTCTGCATCTACTGAGGCAAAACAAAAGCTGAGAGAAAATGTTGCAAGCAGGCATCTCAAAAGTGCCCACTTTTGACAAAGTGGGGACCTTTGCAGACAACCAGCCATATCCACTGCTAGTTGCCTTGCAATTTATTTTTAACAAGTCAGCAGTAGCAGCAGATTCCTGTCCCAAGTGGGAAAAAAAGCATAAAAAAAGAGAAAACTCTGATGGTTTGGGCCTTGGAGTGTGTCCTCTCCGTCTCTCTCTCTCTGTTTCTATGTGGCCACACAGAGACACAAGTGTGGTGAATGCTGCAGGGCTGCGCAGGTAATAATGAAACAGAAGACAGTGACAGACGCAGGCTCCTCCTTCTGTCAGCAAGAGGAGGGAGCCTCCAGCCCCCATGGCTAATTTAAGATAGACCATTGGACAAGACTGTGAAAGTGCTCCCTCAACCAACACCCACCCTTCTCCCTTTCTGTCACTGAAAAAGTGAAGGATATAATGCATTGCAAAACCTAATCTAACCTAACTCAGTGAAATCTGTGTGATCAAATACATTATTCCCTATATTTTATTTAAGATTTAACAAAATGGACTGTTTATATGTATTTATTGTAGCCTAGATTTAGGAAATACTTTAATGTGATGTATGCCATTTTTTCTAATCCTCCACAAGTTATTTATAAATAAATCTAAAAAATATATCAACTGATACTGATTTCTTGATATTCTCATGGTTTAGTTTTAGAAATCACTGTTCACATAAGAACGCAATTGCACAGTATATGTAACCGGTGCCCTCTAAGAGGTAAATGCCACACACTTAAGTTGAATAAAGCAACAAACAGTAATTTTTGTGGATAATAAACACTCAGTGTGAAGAATCTTCTGAAGTATTTCTACAAGTCACTTTGAAGTCAGCTATATGCTCGGATGTATCATCACTGACCTGTGTGATCTCATTCACTGCTTTAGAGGGTGGATGAAGGGCTCTAACGATGGAAACTATGTGAATGAAGTAAGCAATCACTAATAACAGTAGAATTAAAGTCTCCATATCAAGGACAAATCTGGCGTCCTAGCACTAGGTTGTGCATAACTCAACCTCTTACAGTTAAAGGTGGAAATTCAAAGTGAAATTTATTGAATGTAGATTTATTTATTTGTCCTATAGTATAAATAATCTAGCATAAATAGTGCAATACATTCAGCATGGATTTGAGTTCTTCCTCAAGGCTTCAACAAACAGTTGATTATCACCATCAGCACAAACAAGACAAAAGCCACTACCTGTGAGGCCAAAGGCCTCTGAGGTTGACTGAGTGGGACACCTCGGCACCGGAGTGGCCATTAGTCCCACACTGAGGGACAATAATGTGACATCAGCTGGCAGGACAGGTGTACAGACACTGTTTGGTCTCACACATGCAGAGAAAACACAACATAGCCCAAAATACTGCTCGGATACTTGGAGATTTCGCAAGTTAGTTCTTTATGGGCAGACTTAGTTGTTAATACTGTATGAAGTCCACACTGGCACAGGCAGCACCACACCACAGCATCCAATCTTCCTCTAGGTTATTATGACAGGGTCAAATAAATATATTTTGATTTTATATATTGTTTGTGAAATGTATGAGATACAAGAAGTTTTATTTTAGCAAAATTTATGAAGAACGTACATTGAATTGAATTGAGGCTGTTTTCTGCAGCGATACTGACGAAGCACAGCACTGAGAAATCAAGCAGTCATACTGGATGCAGTGAGAATGTGAGAATGTGTACTCAGTATGGTGCACAAGGTCATGTTAAGATAAAAATACCTAGTAGCCTTTTATGGATCATCTTTTGAGTTGGGCCTGACACTCGATGAAGCGATCCGTGTGCATTGCTCAAACATTTTGACACAGTTCTTTCAATTAAATTTCAGTTGAAACTTTTGAAAGTTTTATTGTCATCAATATCAGCGATACTATATTACAATACAGCAGGACAAATCCGATGTCCAGTTATATTTAAATACATAAATACACCTGTAAATTGAAGACGTTAACAGCTGATAAAAATGTGGATCAAAGCACAAGAATGCAAAACTGAAAATCTGTAGGAAAATATTTGTAAGGGCACTTTTTTAATTAATAAAATAAATATGATCTGATACCATAACTAATACAATTAAAAATGTCATTCGGTAAAGGTTCCTCTGTTTATTGGAGGTGATAATGCTTTAAGGACAACACTGAGAAACACTCAGCAACCTTCCTCCAAGTGTGGGTCAAATAGCAGAGATGCCATATGCATCCAGGCATTCTGTATCACACTTTTCATTGCATCCCCTAAATAAATCTTGCCCTCCTCACTTGACAAGCCAAGAATAAAAAGGGGACACACACCGTGGGGAGTAACTATAGAAACAAACACACAGAGCTTTTTATACTTTGTTACTCCTGGATTTCACTCACATTCTTCCCATGGCAAAGAAGTACACTCCAAAATATCAAGACGTGCAGGCTAAAAAGTCAGATCTGAATCATGAATCCAAACTTTCAAATGACATTTTAAAAGGTCTTTGCTAATATTGGTGCTAATATTGATTCCTGAGCAATATGTGAAATTAAACTACCAGTTTTAGGTAACAGGATTAGTTGATAAGAAAAGGAAAACAGCTACTGAATGCATCTACTCTCGAGCAGAAGCATGGCATTCATTGAGCTATTAGTTTGGCTTTGTCTAATTTAGATGACATGCCTTTAATGAGCGTCTAAGGTAAACAGAGAGAGAGAGAAGTTGGGTCGAGGCCAGGCACTGCTGCCCAGCATCAACTCTTCATCCAGGGAGCAGCTCCTGATGACAGCGCACAGTAATGACTTCATGATAGATGGAAAACAAAGCCCAAGTGGATCCCATCTCTGTATCCCTAACAGCCACCCAGACGGGATTTGCTTTCTTTCCTCTCGGTGCAGTTGTTACGTCTGTCAAGATGAAGCCACGTTCAGATCCAGATCTCCATCATTTTCATTGAGCTTTAAGTCCTTTAAGTAAACACACACATTGTCTTTTTCTTTTTTTAATGTCACGTTAACATCATCTGTCATACTTTCAGCATGTCAGTAATGTGGCTATATATCTTTTTAGCCATGATCGAGGGATGGCATTGTTGGTCAGTCAGTCCTCCACTTTGGTTTCATAGACAGAAATATCTCAACAACTACTGGATGGATTACCATGAAATTTGGTTGTCATCCATGTTCCCCTCTGGATGATTTGTTACAACTTTGGTGATTCCATAGAGTGATAATATTTTCACAATAACAGTGTCAAATCAAATGGGTTTGACAGTGTGAACCTACGAAGAATCGTCACCCGAATCTGCAGCTCCACTGGGCCTTACAGAGCTTTACAGCAAGGTTCAGCTCATTGTTCAGCTGTCTGGCCCACAGTTTTACTGCTTTTTAACTTAAAAGATGATAATATGTCAATACTGTTTTAACTAGTTTAAATCTAAAACCATCATCATGTCAAAATATTGATTATACAAAAAATTAATATGATTCATTTGTCCTATATCAACCTCAGCTGGACTTCTTTGTGTTCAGCACTAATTAGCAAATATTAGCAGGTACACATTATACCTGCAGAACTAGCATTGTCATCGTGAGCACGGTAGTGAGCTGATGTTAGCATTTAGCTCTAACACGGCTCAGACTCGAGTGATAAAAATGAAATATAAAACAAAGTTATACAGTTACAGCAATCTTACTAAGATCTGACAAATTTTGGACAAACACATACATCATGTATCATCATGTAGCACAAGTGCGACCTCATTTGAAAATGTGATATAAAATGGACTTGTATAACATGAATGAATAGATAATAAACGTAAATAGACATAGAAGTAATACATAACTTAAACTTAGACATTTAAGTTTATGTAATTGTTCCAAAAAGATAGGTCAAGAAATAAACTTAAATCATGACAGCGTTTTGAAACTGACAGAAGTTTTAATGGATGTTTTCTCTTTGGGAAAGCAACAGTTTAAGTGTTCATTCTTCACATTCTGAGCGCGTCCGTAACACTTATCACTTGAAAACATCTCAGCCATTCATACAGCTGATGAGCAGCTAAGTATATGTGTGTGCCTAGAGTCAATACAGAAGGTCAACTACAGGTAAAGGTCTGCAGCATCGGAGCTGATCTCCCGAACGGACACAAAACTGTGATGTGTGTGTGCCGTTTTACCTTCACATGCAGTTCACTGAGCATTTAGGTTAAAAATACCAGAGTGCTTATAAGAAAGTATCTATGTTAAATACATTTAAAGCACAGATACATCAGCGACATTTGTATGAGTTCAGATCTCATCCACATTTAATCAAACTACTGTTTGCTGGAATTCGTAAAGCTTTTTACGACTTTGCATCACTTAGATATAATAAGTCTCTCATCTTCAGGGGATTTAAAACTTTTAACAACGGACAGATATAGAAATCTTTGTGATTGATGAGCTGCTGTTTGCGTAGGCATGCGTGTGACTTATGTTTGCTGCTTGTCTTCGCCCTGTATGTTTTTCTTTTGCCGGCCTCTCTTGCATTAGAGATCTCGGCCTCACTGAGATCATCTCATCATATAGGTTATAAAAGAAAAGATTTTAAAGGATCAGCTGCAGAATGTGCGAAGCAGCTCACCAAAGTAACTCTGACAGATTCTTTGAAAACAAGCTATGACATCAGAGAGGTGTCTCACCCCTGATAAACTCCTTGTCTCCTTAGAATAGCTGAAGAAGATTGCCCCTTACATTCTCTTCACTACTAGCATCCTAATCATCCGGCCTGTTGTAAATATACACAGCGTATAAATAGAGGATACTGAGACCTGAGACATTTGAATCCAGTTCAGAGGAGGAAGAGGTTTGTGTTCTGCTGGACTGGATGATTTGGTGCAGAGTGTCCATGACTGCGGTCAGGTTCGAGGGGCGTGCGTACAAATTTTAGATCCGCTCCTGCCGTCACTGCTGCACCGCAGGCTCAGTGCAACATTTCATCTGCTTAATGGTGGATTAAAGCATCCTGTGGGCAGATTGATATAGGCTGGTGCTATCACTTGTCTTTAAAGGAGAGCGGAAGCCCATGGAAACAGGCTGTATATAGCAGCTGGATCAGGCCCAAACACTGGGCAACACATCACTGTAGATGGAAATTATAAAAATATTATGCTCATGAAATTAAACAAGAATCTAGATCCATATATAGTCCTTTAGTGATGATCTTACAGCAATTAATTGTGCTTAATTGTGCATTAAATAGCAGATAATTGTTTTATCTTTAGCTTTTTTTCTTTTCTGACAAAGAGCATCATAAATCTATGATTTTTTTCTCCACCCGCATCTTTGTTTAAGGTTTATTTAGCATCAACAATGACGTTACTACACGTCCACTTCTAGACAACACCGGTTCCAAAATCAGAAAGCCGGCTACTGAAACCCAGAAATGTGCGCAGCACGGTGTTGAGGGATTCTTGTCTTTTAACACTGTCACTTTGAACTAAATGCGTTTGCACCTGGAGCTCATGTTTGCACTAACAGTAAAACGAGTCGGGGGCGATCTAAAAGAACTGTCAGAAGCAGAGATACAGAGATACATTTAACAAATGCTAACTGACCTAATAATTATTTCATCTGTTAAATGAGCACATAAAACTTAAATTAGTGTTTCACTGGGTTCCAGTATGCACTTTGCATTTATTTCAGATGCTTGTGGATGAAGTTATATAAGCATAGTTAAAGGTTATGTGGTGTTTTAGGATGTTTATAAGGTTATTTTGGTTTCTAAGCAAAAAGTACCACATGATATTTGGTGAAAAATATGGTTGAAATCTTTTCTTTCATTCTGTCCTGACAGCCACAACTTTTTGTGTTACTTTCATAATCAAAGTGGAGGATTGTTAAATTTCAGAAATATTAACCATCATGGTAAATATTGCCAAAAAATGTCAGACAAAGTTAGAATACTTTTCTTTAATACATTCAAATAACATTCACATCACAGCAAGTTTTCAGCACAATGGAAACTTTAATAATGGAAATAGCATTGAAAAAGCAAAATTCAGCATCCACAAAAATAACATTGCATCTTAAACTGATACAGGAACACTGATTCAAATCATACAATCCTACATTGTCTTGTTTATTTATACATTTTTATCCTGATATTTTACAAATGAGAACACAAATACTGTTATGTGACAAAAAACTATATTTTACTACAGTGTAAAGATCAGTTTCAGGTTACCAGGTTGTGAGCTTGCACTTAAAGGTCCAGTTTGTAACTTTTAGGGAGGCTCTATTTACAGAATATGGCCAAAATTAAATATAATACGTTTACGTTTTTATTTGTGTATAATCACCCCAAAAATAAGAACTGCTAGGTTTATGTTACCTTAGAATGAGCCCTTTATGTCCATAGACCATTTCTACGCAGTCTGCCATGTTGAACCTCCATGTTTCTACAGTATCCCAGAATGGACAAACTAAACACTGGCTCTAGACAAGGCCTGTCATGTTTTTTATTTGTTTTGTGGCCACCATTCATGCTAGAAAGATGTTGGATTCAGTAACAAGATGCCACTAAATCCTTCACATTGGACCTTTAAGGATGTCTTTGGTTTGGGGAGTTGGAAGTGACTATACGATGCAAGTACTTGTATTATAACACCATTTATTTACATAATTAACTATTAATAAGATCATTAACAACAACTTAAAAACCTTTTGTACCTTAATGTAAAGTTGTATCGTAACACTTTACTTTAAATCCCCCTATTTAGTATTGATAAGCAGTGTACATGCATCTATTAAATGGTTTGTAGCACTATAATGCAGTTTTAAGCAGCTATAAACACATTTTTAAAATTTACATTATTTTCAGCAATGATAACTTTTCCAATTTATTAAATATTTGTATACTGCTTAGTGGCTGGATGGGGGTTACAGTTGTACCAAAAATATCAACATTTAGTCTAATAAATCTAGTAAATTTGTTAAAAAGTAAATTATTAAAAAGCTGAGCTCAGCTGACGTTTAACTTTGAAAAAGCGGCTGTGCTACAATAAATTTGTTTCCAATGTGAAGGCCAGAGCCAGTTTGATTTCTCACACAGTATGAACTGAAGTGGTCTTTTCCACTGCCTTAACAGGAGCCTTTTTTCAGTCTGAAAGAAAAAAAGAAAAAAAAAGGTAAAGGACAATGAAATCAATGTATCCCGTCCCACAGTCACGTGTCCTGCAATCACCTGCTTTTTCCACTTGTAACTTCTGCTTTGGCCAAGTTTATACGGCCTTTGTCATGACCTTTAACCTCTATGGAGAAACATCTGTTTGAGGGAAAGGATAACTGACATAATCCTACAAATCTATTGATGTGATTTATGCTTCACCACTAAGCAGCTGAAAAACACTGCAGTCCCTGAGGGTGATGTGACAGCAGGACAGGAAGGGTTCATCTTGGGATTTATCCAAATATTTGTCTCAATAAGGACATTAGAGCTCTTTTTTTACTCTTTAAATCTTTCACTTTAAGACAACTGCTGCACTCTGACAATCATTCAAACCCAGTGGAATATTTCAAAGTGGGATTTTGTTCTCACTAACCTCACAATCTCCAATTTGACCTGAGTTAATCTGAACTGCATCCAATATAGTTCGGTTTTAGACCAGTAATGTGACTACAGAGGCTCAGGTTGCAGGTAAGACTTCACATCGATCTTAGTCTATGCCGCTATTCTGAGTTGAGCCACAGGGATAGATAGGGATCTGCGGAGACCAGTTAGCCTCTATAGTGAAACCTGGCTGCTGAAAGATTGTGCATTCCAAGGGGGATTTGGTAGTGTGAAAGAAAATGCTCAACTGAATCCCATGCAAGGTTGTTCATCCTTTTCAGTCACCCACAAATAGAAAACACACAAATTCCATTCAGGTAAAACAATGGCACTTTGTGAAGAACATTTTGAGGTTAAGTAAGTTCTTTTGTTCTGTCTTTGGACTCATTTGACATCTGGAGCAAACAAGAACTTTCTGGACAGAAATCTAATTTTCACTTGTGAAGATGTTGCAACACTGTTATTGTAAGAACACAAATCAACAGAAAATGACATCACGTGTCACTGAGGTGGACTTGTGTGTACTTTGTAAAGTAATCATTGTCTTTATTGGGGGCAATTGACACAACAAGGACTCCGCAGAAACAGAAGTCGAAACAACTGGAGCGATAAAATGCATCAAAACTGATGGATTTATCACTTAAAGGTAAGTTTCCTGAACTACAACACAGAAGGATGTTGTTCACATGAGATGCAGATTTATGGCTGAGCTGTAAATATTCTGAAAATTTGTCTGTACATGTGAATATATGTACTAAACAAAATTGACCAATCTACCAACATAAATTTAAGTTATGCAGAAATATAAGTTGAATAATTCAGTTATAGGTGAATGTATTGAAGGTGACTCATAATAAATATTTTATGTCTGATTTAACGTTAATTTCAGAATTGTGACTAACGTGAGGTTTAAGTTTGGATTTGATTTATAAATATGGTCAGTGGTTTAAATTTAGGTTTGGACCAACTGCTAACCTCTGTGGCTGTGAAGTGAAGCCAATGCAGAAGTGCAGTTTCTCAAACGTCCACTTGAGGCTGGCTACAGAACGAGTCAGTCTCCATAAGCATATCCATATTAAAATGTCCAACAACGTTCATGACAGCTGTACTGAGGATGAATTTCTATATAACTCATCTTTATGCATGATTTAGCAGCATGGCTGCTTTGATTGAAAGGTGGGTGCCATTATAGAAGGCTTGTTTGAGCACTAAGGCATCATTCAGCCTGCCTCAGCTGCCTGTCTTTGCCTAATTTGACATTATCTGGGCGGTGGCAGAGGCAGGACTACCACACTCTGAGATTCACAATGACTCTTCAGAAACTTGTGGGTGACGTCCATATTTATACTGCCTATGGTTGGGCACACCAAGTTTTGCAGTGATATCAACAGGGTTCCTGTCACATTCAACTACAATGTTGCACCACTGACCAACAAATGGAGGAAGCTATCGTGTTGCACCATCTACTTTAATTTAACCCTTGTGTGTCGGAGTATGAGAGTAAAACTTGTTTATAGAAAATTAGGACACAGGAATTGATAATACAAATATGATGATAAATTCTGGCGTGTCCTGGGTTTAGTCTGAAATGTGAAAAGCAACAAATCATCATGAATTAAAATAACAGTAATTCCCCATCAAATTTAGAGTAACAGCATTGGGTTATTCTTCTACAGTAGAACCTGTTACCTTGTAGTCATTACTGCCTGGTTGTGTTATGAATTATGAAATGTATAACTCATCAGGTTTGACATGCAAATTTCATAATTCATCGTGTTTCAACATCAAATATGTCCACACATCAACTTGCATCACATGAAAAGAAGCTACAGGTTTAACATTTTTGGGAACTTTCATTCATTTTCCTCCTGAGCTCACTGTAAACTGTGTGTGAATGATGAGAGATTGATATATAATAAAGCCACGGTGTGACTCTGACAGCTTCACACTGCCTGAGGAATGTGGAGCCGATGCCGGAGGCGATACCGGCAGGTGAATGAACATCTGTCTGTCAGCAGGTCTCCTGATCTCAGCAGCCCTGCCAACTGCACAAAGCAAGGCCAGGAATGTCTGAACCGGCCTGGAGAGGACAACAGGAGGGGAAACTGTCCCTACAACTGTAGGCCTCATGGGGTTTGCATTCTGGGAGAGTCACAGGTCATTGACAGAGTCAGCTGCATTGGCGTTTGGGCATGTGGACATGAAAGCGTTTGCGTGTTCATGCTGTGCTCATCCTTTTAGGGCAAACTAACTTTTTTTGCCATGGTCGGTGCTTGGCTTTAAGGCAGTGTTGTTCCGCTCATTTGGTTGTACACTCCTTTGGTCCAGTGGGACGGATAGCCAGATTTGGAACAGATCAAGGGTATATTCTAGTGACTTTGGTGACCTGGTTTTCCTCTAGTGCCACCAGTAGCTCAAGGTTTTTACTTATTCAGTGAAGTAGCTTGATACCTATGAGATGGATTGCTGAGGAATTCTACATGGACATTCATGGTTCCCAGATGATGGATCCTAATGAATTTGTCCATTCATTCTCCATAATCTGGAGAATTAATGACCCAAGTCCCATGACCCATAGCCATACTTGTGTTTAGTTAGCATGCTAACATGCTGAATGGAGGTAAACATCATCGTAAACATCATTGTGAGCATGCCAGTATTTAGCATTTGGCTCAAAGTGCTGCTATGCCACCTGCTAGCATGGTTGTTTACCTTTACAGTGGTTTAAGTGATTTACTGTATGGATAAACTTAGATTATTTTAGTCAGGGACTGTTAATGCACATCTATGTACATATTATTTATTTTACAATCTATTTTTCAAAGAGATCACAAACCTGTTGGGTTGAAATGAAAAGATTTCTTTACATTTATCTAATCCTGTCACTAGGGAATCACCAACATTGAGGCTTAAAAGGCCTGTGCACCAATGATCATAACACATTTCTAAATTACGTTAAATTGTCATTATTTCGAGTTCGGCATAATCTAGACAGATGTTTCCTCTTCAGGTCAGTTGCCAAAAAGAACAAAACATTAGTAACTAGGCAGAGTAGAGACAACACGGGCAATAGATCACAAAATGTCAAGGGTGTGATTGTTCACAATAAACTCACATACATTGTGTGACTGTGAGTGCCAACTCTATTTCTGTATTCTGTACAAATTGTTGTCACTCTATAATCACTACGTCCTCTTTTCTTTGTTGAGAAGCGTGTAGCATGGTGTAAAGAAGTGAAACACACAACTAAATTAAGCCCTGTAAATGTTTTGTGGGCCCCCTGCCAAAGCATGGACTGAAGTACAAAGGAAGAATCTGGAAAATTCAAAATGTCCATGGTGTAAATAGTGAAGGTCAGGGCCTGGCATACTTTGACATATCTTAAAATAAAAGCTTGTACGTTGGAGCATCAGGGAAAGTAAAACCTTATAACTTGCTTCTAAATGCCTGACTTGTGTGTTTCCTGCAGCAGGATACAAATCAACATGAATTCAGAATTAATGTCTGTTTCTCGCAAACATTGTTTTCATTTTTTTCAGGTTCATTCATGTGCGGTGGTCTTTGTTGAAATGTATCCCGGTTCGGGCTGCACTTCACAGCAGCCGCTGCACATCCAATTCTGCAAAGACTTGCTCCATGACAGGCAAAGAATGTGAGCCAGTTGACTCTGACATTGAGGCCACATTATTCTCCTGCAGTCACCGTGTACCCTTTAATTAGGATTGTTTGACCTATGATCTTTGGAAAGGACTTCAACCATAAGACACTGCAGGGTCATGGAACTGGAGCAGGAAGAGGACACACCCTTTGGTTTTGATAAAGAGCTGCAGTATGCATACGGACACTGGGGAAGATATCAATCTGTACACATGTGTACTGCATAGCCAGACGTGTCTGAAGAAGAAGAAGAGATTGCGACTGAAACAGATGACCAATGGCAGGTTTGTACCCACAGCTTACTTCCTGTAGGCCAGATTACACGCGTAATGACATCATGCTGATAAGTTGCATTGCTTTCAGTTTAAAGGTAATCACATTAACAATCACAATCATTTGTCAGTTTTAACACAAACTCACAGAAATTGTTTGGGAAACAGTCAGCTTGCCTCCTCGCCACATTTTGTTGAGTGTACAGTACCTCATATGTTGACAGGGCATTAAAGGAAAAGGCATGCTCAGAAGTCAAAGGCCAAAGAGCACTGATTTATTTTGTCCAATAAATTTGTCACTTGTATGCCTGGAATGACTAGTAAACATTTTTTTCCTCATACATTGGAGCTTTAACAAGTGAAACTGACCTATTCAACTTTTGCCATAGATTGTGCAAGTTGAGCTTCCAACAGCTGTTTCTGTCAAAGATTTTCAGGGATTCAATGACAAGGACGACCCAATTTCCTTTAAAACCCCCTGAAAACTGGCTGCTGGCTTCAGCTTCATGTTTCCTAGATATAACAGATATTACAGATATGAGCGCATCGATCACCATTTCTAACTCTTAGCAAGAAAGCAAACAAGTAGATTTCCCTTTAGAGAGCTTCAACTTCAGCTATTGCTTCTATACATGAATTGAATAGTTTGCACTGACGGTGCAGTAGTAGTCCAGTCCTGTTTCACCTTACAAAACTTGGTTGACGCTGATAAAACCAAACCAAATGCATCGTTTAATGAATGCCTGCTGGTGTGTGTTTAACCAGGATGAGGGTGTATCTAAGTCCCAAAACACTGACAAGGATGAAAGTGGTGCTGCTTTATGTCTTGCTGTAAGAAACTAGTGATTATCCAATTATTCCAAACATTCCTTTTGGATGTAAAATCTCAGGTCTTATTCCCTTTTTAAATAATCTAGGTTGCCTGTATTTACACAAGAATATTGCTTATGAAAATAAGGCCCAGTGTTCTGTGACTATATCTGTTTCTCCTAATGCTGAATGACACCGAGTTATTGTTGAGTAATTTTAATCCTGACGTTCTGCTATCCAGGTGCTATCAACACTTAAATAATGTAACATGAAGTCCCTCTTCAAGTACATGTCTTCACATCTCCACCACCACCTTTTGCTATGCATAATGGAGCATGCTGTAAAATCCTTAGGTTTCTGTTAGAACATGAAAATCAACAAAATCTTCACAGGAAAAAAAGTGATGACACACAGTCGTCAGCCTCAAAACTGCATATACAGCATACCCTGGCTCTTTAATGACGCATGTTTAATAGCTATCTTCACCACTTTGCAAGGGTTTTTAATTTCTTGACCAAAACTTGATGGTTTGTGGTAGGAAGTCAAGTAAGGAAGGGGCAGAACCAGCCTCCACCAGCTGTTTTCTTCTCAAAGTGTGAAGGGAGTGTCAGTCTGCATTTTCCGACAGTTCCTCCCCCCTGTAAAGCTGCCCAGGTGTAATGGCCGGCCTGCCGATCTGAACCACATCAAACCTCACGTACAGGAAGCTTCCCCTCACTGTTATTACTGAGATAAAGATCCTGCATTTATCACATTTTGCATTGTCAACTTGCCAACTGTGAACCTGTGATTACACCTGCAATACTGCCCAAGGGAAATGATGATTTTTGCTCCTACTGGGAGTCAGGAAAAGGAGACAAATAGCTAAAAAATAAAATGACTCAATCCACATTTTAAACTCATAAATAAGAAAAATTGTCTGTCACAAGCATTGAAAGAACATAAAGTAAACTGACTATGACCTAAAGCCACCCACAAAGAATTAGTACTGGCTTCAGATCCTTGACCCTCCTCGTCTCTATGACCTGTCTCTGAACCAGCACCAGCAGCCCTTTCCAGAAAGAGTCTGCAAATAAAACAAGCTACTTCTGGCTAACTACTAGCCCTGTTCGCCTCACACAGTTAAAACTCGGTCTGTCACTCTCTTTCACTCGCTGTGAAGTATTCATCCCAGGCGGTACAGACAGTTTCCTCCAACATTAGCCATCAAACATGAAAGCAGAGCTCTGACTGGAAAATAACGCAGTGAAGTCCCAGGTCTAATTATGCTAGTTTAGTTTATGACTTGTCAGCTCACATCCATTATCCACAACTGCAGAGTGGTGAGTAGCCTTTCAACTTCAGTTTCCAGCTTGCTCATCACTTCCCAGACCAGGTGGGAAAGAGTGAAGAGTTCACTTTTTCCTTTTCTCTTCCCTTTTTCAAATTGCCAGCAACAAAATGTCTCAGAGTTTCTCACAGAGTACTAGAGACATGATTCAGTTGTCTATGAATTGAGTGTAATTATTGACTTCAGGCTACAGACAAATAAATCAAAATCTAAAATGAATCTAGAAAAACACGCTTTCGACTTTTTGGACAACAAATATGTCCTTTAAGTGATTCCAGTGAACTTCCAGTAAAAGTAACTGTACATTTACACAAAAGGAAATGTACATATGATGATTTAAAGATAAATATATGGGGGTCGTTTGCATGGAAACAGTTGCCATCTCTGAATATTACACCTGGTACTAACTCTCTGGGGTCCTATCAATTGCTTTTTCAATCATGAGGCGATTGCTTGAGCCCCAGAAGGTCAAAATGTGATCTCTATGCGGACACATTATCTGGACCATAAACAATCCGATCTGGCCTTTGTGGTATTGTTATGGTATTCATAATGCATTCTTATTATCCTCATTGAGATCAGATCTCTGTAATCCAGAGCAAAACCTGAGTAACTTGAGGCAGCAGCAAATCAGCCCCAGACTCTTTTAAAGAAGCAGTGTGTGTCAATTATTGAATTAGTACAAACCATATCGATAGCATGATTTGAGCAGGTATTATGTTACCTGTTGTCAGGTACTGGTATTATTAGACACCACAAAATACTGATACAAAGGTAATCAAGTTATGACTTTCCATAACATTGGATTATGTTTTTTTTTACTTCATATAATCTGTATCAAAGTTATTTTGGATCAATCTTTCCAAAACAACTTTACTCTCTAACAAAGAAAGGGCTTGCTGCTCGATGCTCGATGCCGCTGCTTGATACACTCAACTTAAAAGAGCTTGTCTTGTCAGAGAACAGGAGACTTTTCTTCCACCTTAAGTAAACATCCAGCCTCAGACATAAATATAGCGAGATGCCTTTCATCTAAAAAGAAAAGAGAGTAACTTGAGGCAAGCCCGTCTCCTTTAAATTATGTTTATGAAAAACTTTTTTTTTTTTTGAGAACCATAGTTTCTGTCTGGATTATGTTCCCAGACACAAAGAGTGAATAAGGTGTTACATTTTTGTAACGGCACAGTAGACAAAGGAAGGTGTTTTGGGTGGATGGTGAGTTCACTTCGTTCACACGACAACAAAAGCAGTTTGTGGTTTTGACTGTGAACGCGAGGCGTTAACTTACTTTAAGTCGTAAAATAGTAATGCTGATTTTAGATTTTTAGATTTGATGGCTCACTCTCACACTTTCACGGCTTACTGGGATACTTGAATAGAACAGAGCCATCGTTATTGTTATTAGACAACTTACGTTCCTACTATGACAAGTCAAAAGGTGTATTAAATGCACATCTCATTACATTCTTTGTTATCCTGAAGACATGCTCGCTGTCGAATCAGGTATTTAGAGACACCACGAGTGCCTCTACCGAAGTGGAGATGCTTGGGATGTCTGAAGCTGGTGTTTTTGTGAGACTGGAGCTGATCCGTGACTGCTAACACGGGAGCATCTGAGCGGTTAGCTTCTCAGATGTGAGCTTATCATCAGCTGTGAAGAGCAGCGTGAATTCCTCGGGCCTCAGGCTTCAGCTCTAAGTGTTTCTGAGCAGACAGGAGGAGAGAGAAGGAGTGTGCAGGTGCAGGTGTGGAGCCTTACATCCTGAAGCACATGATGATTAGACAGAGAGGGCCCATGTTAGTACTCGTGTAAGAAGAATCTCATCCGTCAGTGGAAGAGAGAAGAGAGTGCAGGATGATCCAGAATGAGAAAGGGAGCCTTAGTTATAGTTAGCAGAAATAGAGTGATAGAAAATAGTTGGTTTTGCATTAATGAAGTAAATTATTTAGAGGATATAACCTACATATGAGCATGTAGATGAATTTTAAAGTCTAAAAAGGGTCGTTTTAATAACTGTTTGAGAAAAAAATCTGAACTCATGGTCCATTTACGAGATATTTCTTTGGTTTTCATCAGCAGGTTGCGTTTGCTCAGTGTGTGCCATCACCTAAGTGTGGTACTTTGGTCACATTATCATGATAGGATGCAGTTAATAGTATGGGAAATAGATATTATTTTGCAGAAAGCCTTTAGCTATGTAACACACAAAAATATATTATCAGAGAAGCAATGAGAAGTTAAAGCAAACAGTTTAAAAGAGCGATATACTGTATGTTGTGATACTGACTTTTTCCACCAGCAGGGAGGCTCAGTTTTGGATGCAGCTTCCAGTGTGTATTTATAAACTACTGGATGTCAGACTGTCAGCGTGATTTATAATTTTGGGGACAAGCACATTTTATAATTTTAGATTTAATGGTTATGACTCCTCTATTTTTAATACTTAGTTAGGGATGGGATGGGAAGCTGTAACACAGCACCCCAAGTGGTCGTACGTGGACTGTTGACCTGCAGTTCAGGGTGGGGGTTTTCCCTTCATTAACACCTGAGCTGGCTGAAGCAGCTGCAGCGGAGCGTCTGTCCGTTTCGCTCTTACCGAGTTCCTGGAGAACAGCACAGAGGCGGAGAGGCAAAATGTCTCACACCGGAGAATTGAGGGGAACGTCCCAGAAGAGTTTCCTCGACACCAGATCTGTTTAGAAGACAAAGAAACAAACGGATAAGATTTTGTAATACTGATATATTCCCTATGAACTACTAATGAAATATATGAAGATATTAGTAGGATTAACAGTAAAACAGTGTCAGATTTGGTCATTTTTATGTTAATTTTCCTTACCATACTGACATATACTGTGTGCATAAAACATATGTCTTGTGGTCTGTGAAGATTCTCAGTCATCCAGGTCATCTTTCATTGAGAAGGGTTAAATCCGGGGCAGCTGGACTTGGTTGTCAATCCATTGTTACCCACCAAGTACAATCAATGGCCTGGTTAACAATCCCACCCAAGGTAAATACCTGGATTTCCCCACCAGTCGATAAGAACTGAAGAGGCCTCTTAGAAGAGGGTTGCAACGTTTTCATGGATCTACAACCAAGTCGAGTTGCCCCAGATTTAACCCTTTGAAAAAACATGTATGTATGTGCATTGAAAGTGTTATTGATCACTGTTCTTCTTGTGAAGAGACCCCATGCTTTCCTAGTATAACTCCAACGTACGAGAAGTCTTGTTTTACCTTTTGTATCTGTCTTGTCTTTCCTTGTCTTTTCTCTGTTGTGTGTTGCTGAGCATGGCTCTTGTCTGATTACCTCACCACCTGTTCCTGTTGAGTCTCCTACATGGAACCTTGCTCGCCATTTATTGTCTCTCGCCTCTCTCTCGTCTTCATTGCGAGATCCTATTCTGCCATTGCACTACATCCTCTTGTCAAATAAACTGATTCTGGTTTCAAGCTTGCTATTTGAGTCCACTTCCGTTCAACCAAACAGCATTATTCGGTTTATCTTAAACCAATGAGACTTGGTTTGAATTAACTCCTAGTATGGCGAGGATACATCAGCCAATAAATCTAATATGGATATGTTAGCAATATATTAAGATAGACTCAATCTTAATGTTGCCTGGGGAAGTGGATTTTCAAATTCACGGTAATAGTTAGGCCTGTAGTGAATGACTGCAAAGCTGTAAGTTCTCCTTTTTGTCTCCACTTGACGGAAAATGTGTTGAAATGACATGTTGCAGTAAGTCCTGTCACGCACGCCCACAGTAGATTCAACAAACTTAACTATACAGTCTTACCAAAGATACGGCTGTATTCTTTCAAACCTGCGAAAGGTTTGTGAAAAAATCTCAGATAGTACGAGTTGTGAGATTTGTAGGGGACAAACTTAAAATACCAACCCCTCTGCTGATTGACGTCAACATTGTTGCTGTTGTTCTCATTTGTCTCCTTCAGCGATTCCACTGAGGTCTTGTTGGAGACGACGCTTTCATCATCAGTTTTTTCCTCCACGTTCGGCTCCACAGGTGCAGGAGGACTCTTCTCAGCGACATCCTCTTTGGGTTTGTCAGACGTGGCCCGAGCTGCAGACTCAGCATCGGGACCAGCCTCAGTTTTAGATTTATCGGCCTCAGCTGTGAAGTACAACAAAAGCAAATTGCTTTTTCAGTGTTTTTCATGAACATTAATACTGTTTTTCTACTCTGAATCCAGTTATAGCGTGACACATGCAAGTGAAAACATGTGGAGGAATAAAAAACAAAACAGAGGTTGAGTCATTGGAATACACTGGAAAAAACCAACATTTATGTCATGCTATTTCAATAGGAAGTTGAACTGTTGCAATAAATGAATTGTGCAATATTGTTGAGATGTTTCTCCATCACTTTAACATCTGTGACATTGCAGATTCGATATTTGTTCGACTGCATTCTGTACTTAGCACCTGCATAATAACAGTATTTCCACTAATATAGCCTGAAGTGGTTTTGCCCTTTCTGACAGTCAGGGGGGGATTTCTCTCGGGCAAAGGCATTTCAGGGGGCCACCATGTCGGTAATGAGGCGGCTGATTACTGACCAATTCCTAATGAGCCACAGCCATGCAGCTGTTGGAGACTGTGGGAAAGTAGGGCGGCCCCATCATTATCTGACCTAGGGTTAGGTAGAAGGAAAGCGGAGATGAAGTTGTTCTAGTCATTATTTGGCCGTGAGTAAGATGGCTCCTCAGGCATCATTCCAGTCTTCAGAGAATCATCGTGTCTGCTTGGTTTATGGCGGATGACTAGGCTCTTTATCACAGGTGGACTCTTGACCTGACTGTAAGCTCACCATTCTCCTCCAGAGACTGGAAATGTGATCTGAGCCTGGTGCTTGTTATATAAAGAGTGACTGGATAAAATGCGATATTTAAAGATATAATTCAACTTTTATTTGCTTGATTCATATCTGGGTGTTACTGAGACAGACCCAAGTGCCAGTTACTTCAGCTTAAAGATTGGAAACTCCAAAGTAAAAAAAAAAAAAAAGAAGCAAATCTAAAGCTCACTATTTAACACTTGGGCAACAACAGTTGGGTTGGCCTACACCACGTAACTCTCTCTAAAATATTGGGTGGATTGCCTGGAAATTCTGTAGATGTTGGTGACCAGAGGATGTATCCTAATCTCTATTTGTCCAATACTTTGGTTTATGACCAAGCACCTGCAAAACTAATGACATTCCCATCAGCTGTAGTTTGTGTTATGTGCTAATATTAAACATTACTACACTAATGCCAATTTGCATTGCATTAAACACCAGGATGTTTATTTGGAGAGCTCTTGAACTCTCTCAAACTCTCTCTATGAATGCCTTAGAAGAAAGACCATCCAAAGATGTCCATCATAGCAATTATCATATCTCAGTGACGGCAGGTTTTTTTATCCTGCCTTTTTACATCGTACAAAATAGTTGTGTGTTTCAAGCACTCCTTGACCTTTAGAGAAATAATCTACAGCAAGTCAATTCATGACCTTTACTGTCTGAATATGACCTATTGAAGGTGTTGGTAGGAGAAAAGCCAGACTCGCTGCTTCCCCTCTGCTTTCAATAGGCCAACTGCCTGTCCACTTCATACTTAAAGACCACGCACAACCTAGTGCAGGACTGATTACATCTTTATGATTCTTATTGGAGTCTGGTGGCCTATCATAGCCCCACCCAGCATCAACCTGAGCAGTGGCTTATCAGCAAGAATAACTGTAATAAAACACCTATGTGTGTGTGTGTAGGGCTTTTATCAGAGTGGTATCGAGATTTATTTCACAAAATGTTCAAATCAAAACCAGGGGGGTAATAAAATCAAATTTAAAGCTGTTTTAAGTGAGATTTTAAAAACTACATCTTAGTATATATCCTATATGTTCTTCTGTGTGACAGCTTTCTTGGCCTGTTTATGCAGGCTGGAATCTAATCTCTTTAGTGTTAAAAAAGAAAAGAAAGAAGAAGTATTTTCACTCAGCCATCAGGAAGTGACAAATCAGAGGGATGATGAAAGCCGACTCGCCACTGATATTCTTTCTTTGGTTTAAAATGTCACAGACCAGCCAAGTTGAACTATGTTTCTTTGTTATATTCCACTAGTTTTCCAGTGTTACTCTGCCTGTATCTGTTTGCATGAAGGGGTTTGCTGTCCAGTAAAACTTTACGCTTATCTCATTCTTTAACTTAACAGTACTTCTCATCACTGAAGGAAATGAGTCACACTTAACATTCAAGCAGCTTCCACTTAAGATGAAAAACCTCATATGGTTACAACATTTCATGTACGAGCTTCTCACTACATTTTTGATGCGGAAATAACTGTATACCAACCCAAAGAAATCTTTTACCACAGAGCCCATAGGGGAAGAGAGAAAGGTGTGTGTGTGTGTGTGGGGGGGGGGGGGGGGGGTTTCCATGACGTCATGGGAGTGGGATAGGTTGTGGCTGTTAAACAAAGTGCAGTTATTTTCAATCTGATCTCGCATACAGAAATTTAATGTAGATGCTGCAGAAGACTGGCTTCAGGGGAATTTCTATTCTTGTCAGAGAGATGTTGTAATTGAGGAAATCACACTTTGCTAAGCGTCTGGCTGGTTTCTTCATTGCTCACTACTTGAAACACTCGAGATAAAACAAGTGAGTTTGAGTGCACTGGACAAGCAGTCATCGTCAGCCATATCAGATTCTTCTTCTTGCCATCGAGTTAAATTAAAGCAGCTGTAACAAAACCCAGGTGCTTGATTAGAAACCTGGCTGCCCACCTGCTCTGATTCCTGATAAACTATATTTCCTCCCCATGAGAGGAGGAGAACAATTTGAAAGGCTTTTCAAAGCGGCCATCAGCACTGTCCATATAAACAAATGGTGGCCCAGGGCAAAGAGGCAGGCCCAGACATGAGCTGTGAACCATTTACCTTTCGAATTCATCCTGGGAGGATTTCTTTGAGTGAAACAAGAACACTTCATTCATTCTCAGGCAGATGACGATGTCAAAACAAAAAGAAAATCATCATGTTTTGCATGATCGTGCCTCATATTTTGTTGTAAAATCAACTCACGGAGGAAAGAATTTTCTTGAATTCATAAATATCTGCTTTTGTTGCCCAATATCTGGATTTTAAAAATTACTGCATATGAAGACAAATACTTGTTTTTCACCTGAATTATACAGAACAACACTTATTTTATGTGGCAACAATGTAAAAGACATGAGGCGTCAGCTGCACTTAAACTCAATAAGCTTGTGATTTATTAACTTGGCTTCCATTTCCATCAAGTGGTAAACACGAGTACTGCAGGTTAGTTTTCAGCTCGTCTCCTCTCAAAGTCAGGAACCGATGAGTGTCAGTTGTGCATACACTTTACGTCACAGACATTTCAAAACTTTTCTGTCGAAGTTCTTAACTGATCTAAATTCATTTGCACAAGTTGTTTTTCAAGCCCCGTCTGAGTCATTCTCGTGCGCATAATTTAAAGTTTCCTTCCCATGACATTCACACCAACGATGAACAATCAGTTCATACACATGTGGTCATGACAACTTTTACAAACTCGCTTGACGTATAGTAAAAACCTAACACTTTTTTTGCATCCGCGTGACAAATGAATGCCTATGTCTAGAGAAAAACACATTTCACACATCTCCTTGCAAGAAGGCCTGTAAGGATATATCTCACAGTATCTGTGATAATGCAGAGAGCTGTCACAAGCTGCACTTTTTTTTTGGTTCAGTTTAACTGATAAAAAAGAGGAAGGAAAACAGTACACAGCTACTGTAGACGGAGTGTCAACCTCAGTCTTCTATGTATATCTGCAAACACGTGCACTAAACACTGTATGTCTGTATTACCTCATATCACAATGCAATAAAACAAATAACAAAAGAGAAAATAAATTTGTATTGCCTTAATTTGGATCCTCCCCAATATATAATTGCTTCTTCCTTGGCCCATGCTACACCCATCCACTAATTTTCATGAAATCGGACCAGTACTAATCTTGCTGACAGACAGCTGACATAACATCCTTGTTGGAGGTAATTAGACCACAAAATATTTTTAAATTCAACCCAAATAAATGTCCTGTCCTGTTTCTCCGAGCTCCAACAAAACAGTAATAATCTGCTGATCACTCGCAGGTTTGTTCTTACCTTTCTGCTCCTCCTGTGCTTCAGGATTTTCCTCTGGCTCTTTTGTAGGAGTGTCTGCAAAGGTTTGCAAACCTGAAAAGCGGATGTGGATCACAAAAGTTTGGTTTGGTGATTGATTTTTTTTTATTAATTTGGCATCTTCTCAGTAACACTGCTGATGTAAGAGTGTTGGACTGACCGTTCTGAGATACAGTATCAGCATGCAACTCTGGCTCCACAGCGCTGAGAGGGATGTTGGTTTCATCTGGTCTGGAAGCAAAGTCAACAGAGTAGCGCTGCAGGAACACACACACAGACACACACAACAATTGCGGTTTGACATTTTGGGACCACTTTCATGTTTGTGCACTAAATATTAAGCTATAGCCAGTGGCCGCTTAGCTTAGCTTAGCTTAGCTTAGCTTAGCTTAGCTTAGCATAAAGACTAGACTTGGTTCTTTCCAAAGTTAAAAAATAAGTGTACCAACAGCTCTAAATCTGTGTAATTGTAAAGACTGTAGTTAATTGTAAATAACCAAAACAATATTAATTAAACAAACAAGATATAATGTGTTAATTAGTATTCTTTAGACTAGTTGTTTAGTCTTTATACTAAGCTATGCTAACTGGCTGCTGGGGTGTAGCTTCATATTTAGAAAACAGACAGGAGAGTAGTAACAATCTTCTCAATCATCTAACCCACATAAAGAAAGGAAAAGCACATTTCCCTAAATGTCAACGAAACAACGGGCTACTCTACTTACCCTTCCTCTCTTTCGTGCCACATAGCAGGCGACTCCAAATGCAAGAGCTACAAGGATGATCACAACTAGGATGATAATGCCTGGAGGAGGTAATATAGTTCATGTTTATTAAGCACTGCGGCTCCAGACAAAGACATACATCTTTTTATGTAGTATAAACTAAGCTGACAGTATAGTTAAAACATCAAAAATACATATATGACTGGAAATAATTTGATATCATGTGCTGGAGCACGTTTAAATGTGACTCACCAGTGCTGTCGCTTGATGCCGTATGTGGTTTCGCAACGGTGGCTGTAAGAAATATGACATAATTCAAATTTTAAAGGCAAAAGGTTGACATGAAACGATGAATATGAAGTTGGGATATCAGTAAAAAAAAAAACAAAAAAAAAACTACATTTATAATACAGTCAACAATACAGCAGCCTATAGGATTCAGTGGCATCTAGGTGAAGTTGCTGATTGCAGTTCTTATGTAAAAAAAAAAAAAAAAAATCATGCATACTGGACCTTTAAAGCTGCATTAACAGACATTAACTTTTGGCCACTTGGGGAAAGAAAAAAACTGAAAATACAGCAGTGACATGTTCGCAAACAACTGATGATTTACATTTTCAGCGCACACAGAGCAATATCTAGAGTTGTATTTCTGTCCACCGGAGAGTGGACCTTGGGAGTGACCCAAGATCATTTAACATTTTGATTTAACAACAAAAAAGCAATTAATGTGACTTGTACTCAATGTTTGGTAATGGAAAATTAAAGCTAATCAGGGAACACCAACTTGTAGAATACAGTTTATTCATCAGCGGTCTCTACTTACTCTTCTTTTCTTCTCCTTTGGTGGTAGATGTGCTGCTAGTAGGAGTGATGGGTTTAGGTGTGACTGAGGACGGTGGGGCAGTTGTGGTGTTTTTTTTTTCATCACCTGAATCAGACATGCTTGTTATTCCACAAACAGGAACAATCATTAAACAAATAACAACAAAAACATGATGATGATGAATGTACTGGCTATCAAGCTCAATATCTGTGACAGAATTGTTCTCATTGGGTGCATGCATAAAGCGATGAACAGCTCAGATAGTAGATCTCACCTTTTGTTGAGGGTCTTATGGTGCTGTTAATGGTGCTGTTGATGGTGGTGTTGTTCATTGTACTGATGGTACTGGAGATATTGTTGATCTTGGCGTTCATGTCGATATTGGGTGATAGAGTCAAGGAACTGTTTTCATCATACACTGCGGTACCAAATTCAGTTCTGGCATTCAATCCAATTGTTGATGTCTCATTTGCTGTGACAGAAGCCACAACCAAACCTGCAGGAAAGAACACGAACAACACCACAACGCAAAAACAACAAAGGTTTAAGCATAAAGCCATAACACCTTTTTTTTTTTTTAACTTATTCAGATTCAACAAACTTTATGCTTTTTTCTCAATATGTGTTTGTTTTCATTGTTTCTGTGTCTCTATACAATAAAGAACAAATTGCCAAAAGACAAATATTGTCATAATTTCCTTGCTGATCTCTCAAGTCAACTCGGCAATGTATCAAACTACATGACTTACAATAGATCTGTTACTGTAACTGCAAAGCCTAAACAGAACCAGCTATGTGGTGCGTTAAGGTGTGGCCGCGTTTGCCTTGACAAAAATTGTCATGTCATTAATACACATAAACAAATAAAAGAGTCTCACCCAGGATAAAGAAGAAAGGACCGACCAATGTCATTGTAAGTTTGTTTGATGTCAGCAGCAGCTGAGAAAAACAGCAAATTCTAGCTGTAAAGTAAGTTTTGGCAAAGCTCTCTGCCTGAAGGTAATTCTCTGACACGCTGCTTGTCTTCCTGAATGTCTCAAAACGTGTTGCATGCATCTAAAAAGAACCAAAAAAAAAAAAGAGGATCAACGTCTCTGATGACAGCAGGATGCATCAAAGAACAGTGTTGCTTAAATAGTAAGAGGAAACATTCTGCTGCCATGTTGCCACAGAGTCTCTTTTCACTGCAAGACAACAAAAAGTGATAGATGTGGATTGTTTATGATGAAACATTTATATTTTGAGTCACTATTAATCTAAATTTAGTGAACAATATGGCATAGTTGTGCCAGCTGTAACACCTGTGAGAGCGAATGTTTTATCCAGTAGCATTAGTGTTTCATTTTCCAATTTATATTTTCTATTTATTTCCACTAAACAGTATGTTATAAAGTTGTAATAACCAATTGTATTCCTTGTTTTTGAGATAGTGCTGAAAAAGAGATTACTTTCCATTGTTGTCAGTACTATTTCATGCTCACTAGATGTCGCTGTGACTAAGGGGAAGGACGCCAGATGGATTTTAGACTGTTGCCTTTTCTTGCTGAAGGTAAAACTAACTTTAACTTCACCTCAGTTTATTTCTTGTCTGATAAACTGTAAAAGAAATGAGGTTCATAAAATATACGAATGATGGATTGACATGGCACTGCAGCCTTTTTTTTTTTTTAAGTGATAAAGGTCAATAATAATATTGTTGAGGCACAAGAAGACGGTTTTGTATGTTTGGTGGTCTGGTGGGAAAGCAACATATACTGTAGGTTTGATGAGAAAGCATTTGGAGGTGCAGCAATAATCAATCAACATTCTTCCTCTTTTGGACTGTTGGTTGGTTGGAGAGGTAAAAACAAGTATTTATCACAATTTTCTGGTATTTTATAGACCAACGCTCAGAAATAATTGAAATTAGCTTCATTTAATTCAGAATGAGCCTTAGTTGCTGAAATGTTTTATGAAGGTTTATAAATGTGTGTGTGCTGGTTTACAAGTGTGTCAGCATTACTTGTCTTGTGTGGGTGGAGTTGTTGTAAGGGTGTATGTGTGCTCAGCCTTGTAGGTTCATTTATTACTGTTTATTTCCCCATGCCAGTGGTAATCAGCAGCAGGATTAGTGTTAACTGCCACCCAGTCACTGGCAGGCTCCACGTGGGCCACCGCAGGCCCCTCCTGTCGACTGGCCTGACCGGGTCTGTCCGGGGCCCGCTCGCAGTGACGAGGAACTGGGAGTCCGCTAACCCTGAAAAAAAAAAAAAAAGACCCCTGCCTGGCTTCCTCTCTGGGCCACCTATCACCACATCACAGAGCCCAGGGACCAGCACCAGGCCTGGCCCGGTGGATGAGCTAATCACTGAGAGGAGAGGAGAGGAGAGGAGAGGAGAGGAGAGGAGAGGAGAGAGTGTGTTTCTATGTGTATGTGTGTGAGAGAGACACAGAGAGGGGAGAGAGCTGGACCACCCACCCGGAGGATTCAGAGGCACAGGATTCACAGCCCATTCTGTTGACCTGCCACACCGCCCCAGCTCTGGGCAAGGCCCTCCCCAATTGTTCCGCCTGCTAACATGAGGAGGGGGGTTAGACAAGGGGGGATGGGGGGTGGACGAGCAGTAAACAGTGGGCTGAGCTTCTCTCCTTCAGCGCACAAAGGGGCTGAATTGTGTCGGGACTGGAGCACTTTTTAGAGTGGCCCTGCCATGGGGCCTGAATGAAACATCTGTGGAGGCTGAGCCCGAGGGAGAAAATGCTATTTTGCTGTTCAACCACACTGACAACCTGTTTTCTCTTTCTTTACCCCACCACCCACCCCACCACACACCCCACACACCACCACCACCACCACCACCACCTCCACCTCCCCTCACTGTTATTTCTCCCTTGGCCTTGTAAAACTATTCATACTGTATACTCACATTTGCCAAGCAAGTAACAGAGAAGCAACAGTAAACGAGAGCGAGAGAGATGACTTGAAGGTTTTCCACATGCTTATGAACCTGCACATTTTTTTTCCCCCAGTTTAATCGAATTCAATTTACTTCATTTCATCAGGATAATCCAATCAATAGAAACACAGCTCTCCAAACAAACAATAGTAAAATTAAAACATATAAAAACACAGTGTAGCACTGGCACCCAGATTTCAGTTTGCATTTAAAAGCCTGGCCAAATAACTTTGACAGAGCTTATAACAGAAATGTTGAGTCCAGATGAGCTCTATACAAAAATATTTAAATGAACTATCACTTAGTAAGTGTCGGGGTAACATTTTGCATACTGAAAAGTGACAAATATGACACTTTTTTTTTCTAGAATCTGATTACAAATCCTTAAAGAAAAAACAGTCAGAGCACAATTTAGACAAGATTAAAAAATCAAAAGTGAGTGTACCAAAAATGTTTGTAATAATCCCTTATTGCACAGTAAAGTATGGCAGGGGAGGTAAAAGTCAAAACAGGAAGTCTGTCTGTTTGGTTGATAATAACTTCCAACCTGAGGATTTGTTTAAAAGCTGTATGATAAGCTGACTGCTTGTGTTTGTTGTTACATCAAAATTCCAGCGTAGTTATGTTGCCACTTTTCAGATCTTGGAGTACAATGCTACTATTTACCAATGGCATTTCAGTCAGAAACACTTTTATAGCAAGTGGTTATGCGGTTATATGTGGTGGAAAAGGCCCTGCTTGCTTCAATGATTGCCAAAACCATGAAAATAAGTTATGAAGTGGAACTATCCTTAAATTCCTCAAGTGTTTGAGCTGGAGACAGCTAATATCCTTTAATCACATGAATACAGTGAATACAGTAGCGTATGGAGGCTGTCATGGGTGTCAGCCTCCACAGAGAGTCCATCCATCTATCAACATCACCTCTATAAACTCCCCCCCTCTCCGCTTTCCAGAAAGAACCCCCACAATCTCAGCCCTCTTTCCCCGCAGTCCTGCTCCACCACATGCAGCTCAAAGAGAGAGACCACTGAGACATTTCAGTTTAATTGAAGGGGAAACAAAGATCCTTGCTTACTTCCTGGTCAACCATTTTCTTTAATCAATTTCCTCCCTTTGGTCCTATATCATCTGTAATTACTTTCCCTTTCCCGCCCCTTGTGGGTTCCTCTTGGAGCAAAGGTCCACATACACATAAGGACACACACACACTTATTGCTAACCCCCTACCGTAAGCAGGCAATACCTTCGGCATCAATACTCGTTGCCCCCCTTTGGTTCCTCAAGCTTGAACAATAGTGAAGGCCCACTGGCTCCAGAACCCCACTAAGCAACCCCTGACCCTGCCCACCTACTCCACTAAACCCCTACACACATACACACACACACACACACACACACACAGGTTCACATGGTATGTACTCTTATATTCACGTCATAGACATTGTCACACATGCACACACAGCTCGTATGAGTTTGCAGTGAATGGGGGGGAAGGAGAAGAGGAGGCGAGACAAGGGAGAGGGGGGGTATATGGCCACTTTAAATACCAGTTCAGCTTGTAATCACTGGAGTTTGAACTCAGAAGACTTCTTGTGCTGAGAGGTCAAGAAGCCAGAGCACTCATTCGCCGCTTTCTTTCTTCCCCGCTGCCCTCTGCCACTCACTTCCCTCAGTGGGTCTCTATGATCCATAAGCTGGTTACGTACAGTGAAAGCAGTGC
Organism: Protonibea diacanthus; assembly: GCA_028641955.1. Lineage (NCBI taxonomy): Eukaryota > Metazoa > Chordata > Actinopteri > Sciaenidae > Protonibea > Protonibea diacanthus. The sequence continues at coordinate 8,320,313 of CM053977.1, forward strand.
TGATAACCTGAGGAAATGTTCCAGCAAAACAATGAGCGTGTTGTATTCCCAGCGTGAGCGAATAATACAAATTCATCGTGGCACAAGCTTAACTTTCCCCTGTACTCAAATAACACAACTGGATCTTCTGCCAAATGGTAATTTTCTGGAAGAACTGAGCTTTATTTGCAAATGGTTCCCAAGGAAATTCATTAAATTGAACCCAAATGCCAAAAGGAATAGCAAGACAATGCCTGTAAATATAGCATGTAGTGTTAAACCCGCTGCTTACCTCAGGACATTTTGTGTACATCTGGTATAGCATGCATGGAAATGCCCTCCAAATTATACACCTTTATTGGACTTTTCACATTTCTCAAATATGACCACCCAGAGAACGCAGCCCATACCACCCACGCACTATTGAGTGGATTTATCACTCAGCTGATGCCAGTGTTGCCTGATGAATGAAACCGGCTTACAGTATTGGCATCGTTACCTTGTTTGATGGGGAAGCGAAAGATCAGAAACTCCTATATAAATGGGTATTAGCCATGGGAATAAGAGAGGAGAGGTGTTGCCTGCAGGCAACAATCACAATGTAAATGCCAAGGAAAGTGCTGGTGCAATATTGTAAAAAAAAATAAAGAGCTGATGGGGGAAATGTTTGTGTGTGGTAAAGACAGGTCTAAAATTGGCTTCCAGTTAGTCAGCAGTGCAGTGGGATACAGATAGGAGGTAAACAGTGGTGTCAGCCAGAGGATACAGAGATCACAGCAAGTGGTGATTATTTTTACTACCACTTAATCTTTTGATTATTTCTTTGCTTAATCTTAATTATTACCGTAATTATTTACTCTAAAAATGTCACAAAATACAAACAATAGAGGAAAATGCACAGTAAAATTCCCCAGAGACAAAGGTGAGGTCTTTAAATTGTCTTGTTTTGCCCAACCAGCAGTCCAAAAATCAAAGATGACAGAGACAGAGAAAGGCATCAAATCCTCACATTTTTGGCAGTGTTGGCAGCATGTTGCCATGTTCACTGGATATGACCAACTTATTATCAAAATTGTCGATTAATCAGCCGATTCTTTCAGTGCTAAATATAAATGGTGTTTAACCTTTAAAACTCAGAACACTGGAAAACTTGAACAACTACACTGTGGTTCTATGCCAACTGAGCAAATTCATAATTTTCATGTGATGTCACATTTCTATGGGAACTCCCACTTGGAGTGCAAAACAAGGCTTTCTTCCGCTGCGTGCCATCCAATTTAGTGAGCGTTTTCCATCAGACTAAGTTTGTTTAGCCAAAACGCCGGATAGTTGTTGTTTGAGTTGATGCACTGTCCTACAAGTCGGCGACAAGTCTGGGTTGACCACATTGAACTTTGGTCACAGAGGTTGCTGAACCCAGCAGGAGGCGCGCCGCAAATTGCATCGTGTCTGAAAGGGCGGTTATGCTTCTACAGAATCCAAAATCCAAATCTGCATCTGAAAAAGGAAGCCTAGAGGGAAGGAGACTGTGGATTTGTGCTATTAGACGGGATGGCAGCATAATTGACCCATCCAGATCCAAAAGGCATATAGAAAATACCTATGTAACAACTGCATATATAACTATCTGTACTTTTGTACGCTTTCATCCTGACAGCAGTGTAGATATTCTACACAAGATATACAGAATGTAAACATCTCCAAAGAGGATCTCTGGCACAGAGTGAAATACTCGGCGTCTGTTGTATATCAATGCAAGGGGATAAAACTTGCAGTTTTGTGTTTGGAATAATCACGGGTTGTCACAGCTCTCTTCTGTGGCTCTGTGCCCATTAAGTGACTAAATATCTGTTGATGATATTGTATGATAGCTACAGAACAAATGAGTAAGTGGACCTATGGAGACTGTTCAGCTGCTATTCTGATAATCGATTAAGCATATCAGTCGCAAATAGTAGATCTTTAAGTTTGACCCCAACAGGAACAGTTTTACAGCATTATCACAAATGCATCTACAATCACCTACAACCCATTCATCACAACTGTTATCTCAAGATTTTCCAAATAGAGCAGGTCTAGACTGGACTCTTTATAAAATTATTTACACAGACCCAACAATTCCCACCATGAGCAAGCACTTGGCGACAGTGGCAAGGAAAAACTTCCTTTCAAGAGGCAGAAACCTCAAGCATAACCCAGCTCGTGGTGGGCGTCCATCTGCTGTGACCAGAGTGTGGGTTTGCATGTATTTGATTAGCCAACGCAGAACCTCACATTGTGCTGTGGCAAACGTTGAGCCAGGTTCAATGTTTCTGGCAAGTGTAGGGCTCTAACTTAATTGTGTCCTGTCGTCCCGGGGGTTGGAAAAAATTAATCAGGGACTATTAAAAAAAAATTTGTTTTGGGACAGTTGTGACAACTGCACATGCACAACGAGAAGATAAATTACAACTGTAACAGTCAGTTATCTGTGCTGGGAAAAGCCTGTGTATCGACTTGTTTCGTTCAAAAGAATGAGCAGCCTGTGTTTTTTCCACGCAGGGCTTAACAACAAACATAACAACCAATTTGAAGACATCACCATAGGCTCTTATATCTGTCATGGGCATTTTTTTTTTACTATTTTTGTGACAATTTAATTGTAATAATAGGCAGATTTATCAATAATGAAAACAATGCTTACTTTCAGCCCCAAAGTCAGTGATGGGATACTTGCGGGAAAGACATGTGGATACAAAACAGACATCACAGTCTCTTTATGTCAGCGTACATTTACCAACCAGCTGTATTTAAATTCAGGCACAGTGGCAGGACTCCAGCACTTTCAGCATCCCATCATCTCTACTGTGCCACCTAGGCAGCAGATAAAACCAACTGGTGTCCATCTTCACACACACACACACACACGCACACACGCACACATGCACGCACACATACTTAACAGACCATTGATGTGGGTCTTCTTGTGTGGGATTAAAGAAAGAAGACAGCAGGAGAAAGGAAGGACAAGACAGTTTCTGGCCCCAATTTTATGGCGTGTTTTTAAAAGTCTAATGTGCAAATGATAACAGTTCGTCCAAACAGTGTGTGTGGTCAGGTGTTGACACACATCCAAGTATGTTCACACACACAGCTATGCCCACACACATACTGTATTGCACACATCGACTCAGTGATTGGAGTCTTTGGTCTTCATCAGGTCAATCAGTGGAACCGTGAGACCTGGAGGCTGTGAGGCTGGATGTCCTTCTGCTTCCAGACTTCAATGTGGCCTGTTCCAGTAACTCCTGAGCAAATACAGACCATGAGTGAGCAAGTGTGTGTGTGTGTGTATGAGAGTTAAACAGAGGGGAAGAGAGTAGTAGTAGTAGAAGCTGGGAACAAGCACTGTGTGGGGTACAAAATGAAAATTAGAGGGTATGACTTCATTTTCATTTACTGTAACACACATTACACATTATCCATTCAGGTCATTAGAGCAGCCATCAGCTCTGAGGCACCCATAATGCTTAGGAGCTGCTCGGACATCAAGCATAGGAGTTGTGGTACATGCGATCAGTCATTGGGAATATGCTCTGGATGGAGTTTGTTCATTAAAGGGTAAACAGCGTTTGTTGCTATCACATTTGAGGCCCACCTGTGGCTGTCTGTGAGCATGTGTGTGTGTCATGTGTATCTGCTTGCTTCATCCACACAAAGCAAAGCCCACCACAGGCAGAGCCCACCACAGAAGGTGCACAGATGTGCCGCTGGCTACAAGCAGAGGTAGGTCTTGCATTCAGAAGTGATAGTTCTCATATGGCATATGGCAGTAATAGTGAAATCTGACATCATTTCCATTCTGAAATATACGGCCAGAGAAGGAAGACAGATTGTAACGCAGTTTAGTGCAGAAGGAATATTCATGATACTTTCCCATCTCTTTTTAAACGGGGTTATGTATGGACACTGATAAGTAATCATAAGTGTGTAATCATGGAGTTCCACTCCACTGGTGGTTTGTGTGACAGCTGGTGATTGATTTTAGCCTGAATTCAGAACCACATCAGTAGGAAGACCACCAGCTCCTTCCTCAACATGAGGCTTAACACATTTCTGTCCTCCACACGCACGTATCGAGCAGCTTTGTGTCTGCACAACAACACTGTATTCGTAACCATAACTGACTGTATTTATGACTGCACATTCAAGGATTGGTTCACCCAAATAACAAAGAAAAACAACAAGAAAAACAACGACTGTGTACACCACTTACGTACTTCCTGGCGTAGTGCGCTAATTTCTCAATTTGAGTACAGATGTTGCACACTTACGGTTATGGTTCACTCATATGACGATCAAAACATTGCAAACAGGGCATCAGAATCAAAATATAAATATAAAACATGTACAACTTATATTTGAACATTGAGATATTCACCCCAATAGCGTCCTCCGATAGCTAAATACTAATGTTGTCCTGCAAATATGCAGATGTTTAGCAAGTATAACATTTACTATGTTAACTATCTTAGTCTAGTGTGCTAGCATGCTAATTAGCACTAATCAGCTAAGGCTGATGAAAACATTAGTTTAGCATTTAGTCATAAACTAGAGTTTAGTGGAAAAGTCAGACCAGCGTCGGAGAATCATAAATGTAGATGCATCATCTTCTGAGCTCCACAGATAGCTGTACCAAGTTTCATGGCAATACATTTGGTTTCAAAGCAGAGTACGGACAAACCGACACAGCCATGCTTCTAACAAGGCTAAAAATTCACCAACAATTTGTCTTTGCAGAAGCTGCGAACCCTGTTACTCTGAACGGAAATTTAAATTTCAAAACCCAACATCTAAAAACTGGAAGTAACTGAAAATGTTTTTTTGTCTTTGTTCCGTTCACTTTACTTGCATAGGCTGCCTATATATAGATTTATATTTGTAACATTTCAACAGCATATTAGTTGAGATTCAACGACCATTTTTTGACATTAAATGACTGTGGTTAAGGTTTGGTGAGGTTTGGCACAAAAAACATGTTCATGACTCGTTACATATTTTCATACATAGATAATCTGTTAAACATGTTAAAAACAGAATGAATCAGTTAAGAACGTTTCAGATACTCTATAAACTATCTGTAGGTGGACTATCCAAATAAAACGTCATCATCGTTCCTTGTATTTCTCCAGCACACACCTCCGAGTGAATTCAAACCAAATGGCTTTCATACATGATGAATGATGAAACAATATCCCTGCCATGTGCCAAAGCCTCTTCTCAAGAAAACCACAGATGTAGCAGATTAAAGCTATACCACACGAAGCCTGCCAATACCAACTAGCTTCATTTGCCATTTAAAGCCTTCTAATCCATCATTAACAGGAAGTTAGGCCTGCTGCTGCCACAAGCTTTTCTCTGCGATGGCATGCAACCACGAAATCTGCTCTGACTAGCTGCTACCAGGTTCGATATTTTCAATGAAAGACATAGTACACTGGAAATGGTCTTACTTCCTGACAACAGCATGCCCCTCTCTCCACCTCGTAAAACTTGTTTATTTCATTGTAAGTTCCTTCAATAAAAATTATTTTAATAGAAAGTCTCCCTGCTTGTTTATTCCCAACAACATCCTTTTGATCTGCGGCCGCAACAAGTGTCATGCTGCGGGCACGGTGTCAGTCTTACTGTAAATCATCCGCCCAGTTTTTCCAAGTACCATGACACACGGCACAACCAGTAATGACCGCTGGGAGGGTCGCGGTGGAAATGGGGGTGAAGTGGGAGCAGAGCAGGGGTGTCCAGCAATACGTCACCGATCCCCCGAGTGCTTTCATCTCCTCTGATAAGTGCCATACCTAATCAGGTTAAAGCAGCACATGCCGCGGAAGGAGAGGAAATTCCGGCCAAAACGGTAACGTATCTGTTCCGCTCTCATGCGTCGCATTCCTCCAGCTAATTAGGAGTAAATATCTGACCCCGGAGAGAAAACGTCCACATTAGTCCAACCAGTCAGTCGGTGTGGTCCATCTGCACTCTCTCTTTCGCTCCCCCCCCTTCCTCTCCCCTCTCACCCTAATTTGGCACACAGATGACAAAAAACATAGGGGAGTTCTCAGTAGGTTTCTTTCTTTCTTCTATGGCTCCCCTCCTTTTTCTTCTCCAGCATTAGGCCCCATCATTACTGACAGGCTATCAGTTGTTCTCATACCAGATTATCTACTGCCAATGACCTCCAGGTCATGGCACCGTGCTCTCTGCCACTTTCTCTCTTTGCTTTGCCTTTGTCTCGTCACAGATACACTTCAATGAGTTTAGGCTTTGCTGACTCCAAATCAAAGATACTATTGATCATAGCGGCAATTTGAGTTTTGGAAGTTTTGGTTAGGGGGGAGAAGCATAGCGGCATAGATTTTACTTCTACGATCGCAGCTAAGTTAAGCGATGAAAAAAGATGGATCTTAAGAGATACTAAGTGACTGTTTACGGTATTTCTTGTGTTGTTTTCTTGTTACTACAGAAGAACATCTGCCATCGAAGATGCTGTCAAGATTCATGAGCTGCAGCTAGGTTATTTTTTCATCCAAATCAGATTTCTGATGAGGTATACCTGCCTGAAAAAGTCTTGCTGTGACTGCAAACCAATGAATATGGTAATGTCACATGTTTGATTGGTCAAATGCTCAATTTTGATTGCAAATCTTTGGAAGAAACGTCACAATTCAATGCATGGAATATGTACGTCTTTGTGGGGCAAGGATTTATTCACCTTCATGTGAATATCTCATAAGTTTAGACTTGGTGTTGAGCAGTCTAGATAGTCTCTGATGCTGTTCTGGCTGTTTGTAGCTGTGCATCACATTAATAAGACACTACGGTTTAGTTTTTAATTTCAAGCCCATATTTACTATGACTCCAGGTCAAAACAACATATGATCTTGTTTGAGAAGGGCTCGTCTGTTTGTTTGCTTAAGCAAACTGCAGGCATTGAGTTACCTTGGCTGACTTTGGCATGTAGCATGTTCCAAAGTGTGCCAAATACCACCATTTTTAGTTGCCTTAGCCTTTCATGCTTTAGACATAGAGAGGAAACAAGCAAGAATGAAATCCAATGATGTCTGAAGTCTATTTGTTTCTGACAAACACTACTTTTTCCTGTCAGGAACTTTTGTGCTTTGTTGATTTAATCAATCTGCAGGAAAAACATGTTGCAACACATATTCATTCCTGGTGTCCATGTTCAAAGAAACAATAACTTATCCAAAAAATGATTTTCATGTCATTGTCAGCTTCATGTCAAAATCAATTTCTACAAGATTTTCCACACCACACTCCGACAGTTTAATCAAAACAGTCCTTGGTAATTTGGCTGCTTCCATTCACAGCCCATGTATTTATAACTGCACAAACAGACTCACTCATGTCTCATCAGCTGACGTACGCAGCATGCCACACACATAGCAGCAGGAAGCAGCCCAGTGTAATACACTTGAAGTTGTTTACATTACATTACAGAGAGAGGAAGGTGCTCGAGAGGCACATCATCATCCTGACCCATGATCCTGACCTGTGCGCAAGTGGATGTCAAGCCGCAGTCCACATGTTCCAAACTGGACTGCGGTCAAGAGCAACATTAGCAGGGTTTTGGCAGGAAAGTTCAAGATTGTGACTGAACTACAGTGGGCAGACAAGCAGAAAAGTACAGTGTGTGTGTGTGTGTGTGTGTGTGTGTGTGTATGTATGTGCGAGTGTCATGCTCTCACCACCTCCTTTATGTAACGCTGCATTTGAATGTCATGAAGCATAAAGTTAAGCTCTGTTGCAGCGAACAAGATGTAAAAATCTTCTGGAACATACGACTAAAGAAAACCATGTAGGAGTGACAAATGCTTCCCCAGGCCAGTGACAGATCTTCACACGTACAGAAGCTGTCATGATCCTTGATGTAGATACAGCGTGAAGCACCAAAAAAGGCTACATCAACTTCAGTGTATTAAACAAGGCATTAGTCAACAAGGAGGGGAGGCCTGAGTGGTGATGATATTGCTGGGTTATGGAGCTGCAGCAGCATTATGAACACTAGAGTGTAGTAACCCACATAAAGTGCTCCAACACACCACTTTAGATTATAAAGCATCTGAAGACCACATTTGTGTGTAACAGCTAGCATTTACACCAGGGTGGCTCACAATGTTGTTTTTTTTTTTTTTTTTTTTTGCTCTTTCTTTTTTTTTTTTTTACTCGTATTTACTCTGTGGAAGGTAATTAGCGAGCTGATCAGAAACCATATTTATTCCCCTGTGGTCAACCACAGCTCTCTTTCCACTTTAAAGTGTTTGCTGAGCAAAAACAACAACATCTAAATGCTTCCAGATATTAAGACAAAAACTATTCTCAGCTTGCTGAGACCTTTTTTTAAAAATCTACTCCTTCTTTTAAATGGGTGGAAATTATGGCTGACTGAAATAAAGTAATTCATATGTACACATGTGCTATATATGGACTACAATATGGACAGATACCATCTCTGTGGCGTTCCACTCCATTCATTTCATCATGCTCCTCTTAATTACAACCAATTATGGCCATAGCTGCTCATTATGTGAAACATTAGTCATTGTAGAAACACTTTAAATATTATGATTTAGTTGAAAAGAAATCATGCACGTCCCACCTAATAAATAATTACACATTATGATCAAAAAAGTGTTTTCTTAAGTTTTGGAACACCTCTGAGAAGAATGTCTTTATTCTTTTTCCTGTAATAACTGTTTTTTTTAGCCACATTCTTGGCAGTGGAAACAAGGCGTTAGCACAGCATTGACAGAGCATCACCCTTTAAGTCATTATGGCAAATTTGTTAGCAAACAGTTACTTATTCACACATCTAGCAACACTATAATTCATTTGGAGCCTCTTTTAGCTCTGTTCTTGGTCTCTTCCAAGTGGCAGCCTCTGTGGCTGTGAAGTCAAGCTTATGCCTAAGAGCCAAAAACTGCAGTTTCTTGAACGTCCACTTGAGGCTGGCTACAGAACAAGTCAGTCTCCATTAGCCCGCATATTAAAGTTATTATTATTAAAACTTTACAGCAGAAATAAACATGTTTACAGCCTGGTACAAAAATCGGTTTGTGAATCTTTTTGTGAAAACACCTGCCTCCTGTGGCCAAAAACAATGAAATGAGAGTGGTCATATGATACATTGTTATGGTAAAAATATTGATTATAACTGCCTTAGCCTGCCCTGCCTAATGCCTAGCATATCGACAGGTTTGTCGTCATAAACTAGTAGATATTCAACATCTTCTAACTTCTTGTCCATGCTGGCTTAAAAATTGACTTAAATCTTGACTTTGGAAACAACACAAACTCACCCCAAGGCCCATTTAGTAGCTTTTCTGGAGCTTTCGACCACGTCATGTGATCTTGATCAGCAGATGAAGGTTTTGTTTCCAAGGACAAGAATGAACTTTAAACCTCAGTGTTAGTTGTTGTTAACGTTAGTGATTATTAGTGTTAATGTATCTGTATATTTGTAAGTAAAAGTTTATTGATTTATGATAAAACTCAGAGCTTAAATATAATCCACATACTGCACAAGTGTTGCTCAACACACACACAAACACGCACGCACACGGGTCAGCGATCTGTGGTTTGAGCCTTGTTGTAGTGAGACAGCATGATGAAGTGTGTAGAGACTAGAAGAGAAAGGAAAGTGCTTCCTGGGCAGTGATGTGTGACAGGAGATATCAGAGAACTGGTGCAGGGTCAACCGTCACTGACAGCCACCACACCTCTTGACATCTACCCAAGGCCCCGGAGGTTGTGCTCAGCAGATATGGGTCAGTGGAGGCTGGAGATGTGTGTGTTCATCACCTCAGTGTGTGTGCGTGTGTGATTGTCATTTAGAAGGTTTTTTGTGTGTGAACTCGTAATGTGTCTCTCTGCTTGTATCCACACTATCTGATTCCTCGAGGAGCAGCTACCCAGGTGGTCCCGTGCCGCAAGGAGAAGAGTCGGTGTGTTCAGGCAGCGAGCAGGTAACCTAAACCTTCACACCCCCTGCCTGCAGCTGCCTGATCTCCTCCCTCAGGAACCAGGGCTTCTTTTACATGCTTCTACGCTTTGTTCCCCACCCTGCAGAACATTAGCACTACAATGACCTCCACAGAGAAACTCGAGTCCATAAAAACCTAATGGAGTAGGATGAAGGAGGCAGGCTGAGAGGAAGCAAAAAAAAAAGGATGCAAACTTTTGTCAGGTTTATATTCCGTAAAATTCTTGAAAAATGGGTCCTCGTAGAGCTCAGATGGACCTTCCGGGGGGTTTCATTTTTGAGTAGCGACTGTGGTTTTCGAAGTGGGCTCAAGTATTTTTTCAAAAGTATCACTCTATCAGTGGCGAGGCAGGGGGAGAGTAGGGGACAGCCATGGCATGTAATAATGGCCTGTCATTTTTCATCAACATTCCCGACAATGCATGACCCAGACTGGAGCCAGAACACACACTTAGGAGCTGACACACTGCACAGAAATACATCACTTGGGTCAGAGGGTCGACCAGCGTCATGATTACTGGGACCAGGAGAGCCTGAATATATGTGTGTGTGTGTATGTGTATGTAGAGTCGGGGGTATAGTCCTCAACATCAGGGCTGGGAAATCAAGACAGGCTCTTCTTCTGAAGTTTCTAGGAAAAAGAAAGCAGAGAGAGGATGTAGGGCTTCTCCAATTCATCTCAATTTCTGCATGTTCTTCTTGTACTTTTATTCGTACCATCAGGTTGTATTTCTTGAGAGAAAGTCAAGCACACGAGCCTTTAAGCTGAAGGCCCTCTGGGAGAGAATGGCTGCGCCACACAGACCCCCACACCCCGAACCCACTCTTAGCCCCCTTCTCAAATTAGATCCCAGGTCTAATCAGAGACAGCTTGGCGTTGTGGGTGGAAACTAGCCACAAACCTCATCTTCAAACGACTGTTGGTTGCTGTGAGAGGCCCCCCTGTTCTGTTGACTGGGCAGGATGGAGCACTGTACGAGGCGTTCTCAATTCTCTTGACCACACAATGGAAAATGGAAGAGAGCCCACACAACAATGAGTGATTTCCAACACAGCGGCTGACCTAAACCCAGTTTCAAAGTGAAAACCTACTGGAATAATACCACCGAAAAGAACACTATCCAACACTACACCGTACAGTGTAATGTCTTTCTTTGTCTTGGATGGAAGGTCAGGATGTCAAACACCAAGGTAGGATGAAAAATCAGGTTTGACAGTCGGAGGTGAGAGGTGATAAACAAATTAGATAAATGAAATATAAAATTTATGTTTTGATTAGTGTATGATGAAAATCTGTCCATCCATCCATTTTCCATAATTGCTTATCCTTAACAGGGTCACGGGTGACTGGAGCCTACCCTGCGTACACCCTGGACAAGTCGCACCTGAAAATATGTTATAGTTGTGTTTTGTTACCTTAGGAGCTTACCTACAGAGCTTTGTATATCTACAAAGCCTGGCCCATTTTGCATTTTTGGCATCTCTTGGACCTCTTCTTCCCGGTAGTCCAAAACGCCTGTGGTACAAACACTAACACTCTCCCGGTGCCTTGAGCTCTGGGCAGCCTGACTAACAAATTGAGCTAGCATTAGCTAACAGCAGCTATAGTTCACAGCAGTTTACTTTACTGTCCATCAGGAAACTCACTCGAAATCACAAAGAGACCCAGAAAACATCAGAGTGAAAACTAGAAAATATTTTCTCCATTTTCACTAAAAGTTTCACCAAATCAGTGAAGTAGTTGGTGTAGGGGGCACAAAGTGGGAATGACAGAGACACCATTCACCTGATAACAAGTCAATAGCATCAAAATCATTCAAAATCTGCTATTTCATGGTTGAAAAGTATCTATGTCAGTGAGAATGTATGCCCCAAATATCATGTTCTTCACTTGGTTGTGACATTATTTTAGGCACAAAAATAAACGGACCCAAAAAAAAAAAAAAACATGACATGATCATTAAAAACTACAAATATAGTAGCAGCTATTTGACCTCAGAAGACTCAGCAGTTGTCGAGGTCAGCACTAAATTAGACAGCAATCAGCCAACGATGAGCCCTCCTAACCCACTGGGATAAAAAGCAGAAAAAGAAAGCAGTAGTGGATTTCTGGCAACCTCTCCTTTGGCAAGCCCCTGTGACTATCACTTTGTGTGGAAGCATTCATTTTGCTCTCAATTGTAAGACAGAAAAAAAGTCAGTTCCCCTTATTACACGGGTAATGATAGATTGCTCTGGCTGCGAGCACATGTCCGGCCAGCCATCCTGCTGCTATGCTACCTACACCACTGATGCCAGAGCAAATGGGTCCTTATTTAAATCTTGTCAAGGGTAAAATTGGGGCCGTAGCTAGTCATTACAAAGTGGCACATAAAGTCTAATTTGGGTCATGCTGTGGTGGCCTAAAAGCAGTGTGTGTACACTTTTTACTATTCCCTATGTGTCTTTGTGAAAATGAAACAAATATGCTTATTTCCATCAGTGACAAATGGAAATTTGTAATGGCAAGCACTCTCTCCCTAAGGATGTTTTTCTATTCTCCAACCAATAAACATTAAGAAATGGAGAACTCCCACTAGTCGGATGACTCCTGGTGAATGTGGATATTTCTCTGAACAATAGCTTAATGTAGACATGTCATTTAAATTCAACAGAGTGTTCCACATATCCTCCTTGAAGCAGCATCTGCTATGGAACAAACTGTTAAAAATCACCCAAACTTGAAACATTCAGCTGTGTTATTGACTGAGCATCTAAATTCTTTCTTCATTAATGAAGACTCCATCCATGGCCAATCTCTTTCTCTCTCCATAGTGAAGTTATTAATGTTGAGTGCTCATTACAGCTGTTCAAACACTGGATGGCGTCCAAATGACCCATGCTCAAGGAAAACACGGTGATCTACTCTGGCAGCATGTGCTAAAGTAATGTGTAAGGGAGCATAATAACGTTTGTCATAACTCATAGGACACTGAGGACCTGCCGAGAGTGGCCTTCAAACCCAAACGCTGTGTGTATGAATGTTTGTGTGTATGACACAAACCAAAACAGGCAGCTGTTCACACCAGGCCAGCAAAGAGGAGCGCGTCCAGTGACTGAGGCCCTCCTCAAAGTGCTCGTTTCATCTGTTGAGGAGGTCCAGAGATCAGAGGGACAGAGAGGGGTAGGCATGGAGGGGAAAGTCTCTTCTGGGGCCGATGTCAGGGGCCAAAAATAGCGGAGAACGCCTCTCTCCCGGTCTCTCTCCCTCTGTGACTCATCTGGAGTGCGGTAATTAGCAAGAGACGGTTCGCCACCATCGTGGCTGGAACCACACAGTGCATGGTGGTGACAAGGCCCAAAACAAACGCTCCTTAAAGAGGGACAGGATGGCAGGGGTGGGGGGTTAAGAAGCGGAGAGTCAGAGAGCAGGAGCGTGAGGATGTGTCACACTTGGAAACGATTGGTATTACCAAATCCTTCCAAGAGGACCTGGAGGAAGCGAAAAGGAGGGAGGAGGAAACCAGAATGACAAGAGGTGAGACAGAGAAAAAGTGGAGACGAACAAGAGTTGTCTCATTGCGTGGATTCTCGTCCCTTCCTCATTTTTTCCCCTAAATTTTCCACTTATAACCACAGAGAGTTGAAAAGTGGAACTCCTGACTTTTTCCCCTACCTTTGCTGCCTTTTCTCTCAATGGCACGCACCAGCGGAGGTCTGCACAGCAGCTAACCCAGGAGCTATACCAGAAGAAATCCCCAGTTGACTATAATGGGCTCAACAGGCCTCTGGACATTAAATTACGCTGCCTGCACATCAATTAATTCGCCTCCATTTTCTAAGCAAACAAAATGGTCCATTCACATATCATCGCAGACCCCACTGAGCAAATAAATGCCTTCATCATCTCTGTATGTTTTGGGTCAATGTTTTCTTTGCATTTTGAGTCATATTGATTTATGTCTGGACCTGGTATAGCCCGAGTGTGTGTGGGTGATAGAAAAATAGAGAGATACGGTAAGAAGAGAGACAGACAGAGACAAAGTATGCGTTTACTGCAGACCTACGATATGCTACTGGAAATAAGCCATTAAACCTTACATAGCTCACCATATAAAAAGCACATAATATGTTTTGTGGGAGGGATTGTTGGGGATCAAAGACAGAGCAGCAGATATGAGTTTCTGTTCCTGGCCAGTCGAGGAGTCATACCAGACATGGTGAGCACATACATTTCCTTGGGCCCTGGGCGTGTGCTGAGGTTCTGCTGGGTGGACTCATTACTCACTGTGAGCCCTGAGCCTGGGATTGACGGAGAAGCCTGTGTCACACCCACTACGCACTGACCATTGTGTAATCCCTCCTGGGGTTGTGGAATGAGCTTGTAATGATGACTGGTTTGATCACCCTCTGACACACATGCAGAGACGCTCGGGAGACATCCATGCAAACACAGACGAAAACCTGTTGTGATGTAAGCGATATTTCCCTGTGAGAGCTTCTGTCCGTAGCAGGAAGCACTTAGTGGAGGTTTCTGTGCACAAGCATTTAAAACTTTGACGTTTTAAGACAAAATCGATTAATTTCAATGGAACGCAGTGATCAGTGGGTTTGACTAAATTCAACTTGCAAATTCAAACCACTCATCAATAACAAGACACCTTGACAGTGCTGAAATTAAGGGAACAGAGAACCGAAGAGTCCAAAAGCTATCGAGGAAGCTATTGTAGAGTATTAGCTATGTGATCTTTTTATCCGATTTTATCTTACGATTGTCTCACAAACCCTGTTTTCAGCAAACAAGCTCTGATGGACCTGGTATTTTTCTCATTTTGAATACTCATAGTGAATATTGGACTTAAGTTCATCAGGTGAACTCCAAATGAATGTAAATGTTCCTCTGTGTCTGCTAGATGTGTCAATTCAAAATAACACTAGGTAACGATAGGTAAGATGTTGCACTGAAATTGTCCCTCTGCCCCCAAGTGGCCAAAAAATGAATCAATGATGATTAAAAGTGCAATTATCAGCTCAGCAATGATACACAGTCAGCTACTACTTGGTTACTGAAACACTGTGAAAGACTCAGAAACAATCATGATGTGAAAACTGTACTGCAGATAGGTGGTTGCTGAGCTATTGACCTCATAAGCCTTTGTATTTGACTCAGTTTTATATTGAAAGGAGCAAAATTGCTCAAACCAGCAACAGATTTAACTTACTTATAAGCTTGAAATTGCAGAAATCAAAACAAATAAAAGAAATCTAGCTATATAGTCAACAACCATGAATCTCTGACTTTGCACTGAACAGCAACTGAATGGGGCCTTTTCTTGGCAGATATTTTGACGTGTCATAGCAGGAAAAGCACAGGTGTTACTAATAACATTAACAATAGTTCTGTTCTCTTCAAGCGTCTCAGTAAAGCTGTGACAAGTGAGCCAGCATGCACAATACCAGGACCCTGACACCGAGGCAGCTCAGCGGAATGCAGCCATCATTAATTTGATTATTTATACCTGTATACCTTTATACTAAAGGAATGTCTTCAGTGAAAAAAATAAATACCACCTGTAAAATACCGTTGTTCCCCATCTTTAAAATATTCCGTTTTGAAAAAGCAAGCCGAATATTTGCCGACCTGTTTCAAAACGAGGAGTGGCTTAGCTCCCTGACCTGTTCACACTTGGGCAGCATAATTAGGCTCACCCCCGTGATTTTGTCTCTTTATCAAGAATGTTCACAAATCCCTCTGAATGACATCATCTTGTTCTGGGGAGCTGTAGCCAAACAGACAGAGAGAGAAGCAGCACCAAGCGTAGCATCCAGATCCAAGCCCTCAGCAGTCACTCTCTTGAGCCAGCAGACCTGGACACCAGCAGAGAAAAATATGCCAAATACCCCCCTTCCCACCCCTCCTATTATTTCTGCCCCTCTCTCTGTTCTTGAAAGCTTGGTTACATCATCCTCAGTGTCCACATTTCAATAATGCCTCTGAAATCTCCCACTGGCTACTAGACTCTGGGTGAAGGGGGGGCGGGGGGGGGGGCTTGGATGGAGAAAGAAAAATAGCAGAATGCGTGATAAAGAATAACAACACGCATGCAGGAATCACTGAGCATTTAATGAAAGACAGGAGTTTAAAACATTTGGAACATGCCAATCGGATGTAGCTTTCTGTCTGTCCTCTTCTCCTCTCGTAATCCCTCCAAGTAGATGTGTAGTGGTAAGCGTTTGTATTGACTCAGGCCGGTCAGCCGAGCTCTCTTTTCAAACCCCCCCCACACCCTCCCCACCATTCAGCCAGTGGGGGGGCTCTGAGCTCCATGCAGGCCCAGCCATAGCAGACATTTTTGTGGTGAAATCATTAAACCCACGTGCAGCTCTCTCTCTGTGGTCACTGGGGGTCGTGCTCCTCTGCCTTTAGCTGAATAAATCATAAAGTTTGCCGGGGGACCACACAAGAAGCCAGCCCAGTGCAGCCAGCCCATCCAGTCTATGCAGCCAGCGCAAAACACATGCACACGCACAGCCCCAGACCTTGTTATTTTTCAGAAAAACACCAGCAGTGAGACAGAGACAGAGGAAGCGAGACAGAGGGGAGGCGAGGAGGTAAAACTGCAAAGGCACAAAAAAAATAAGAGGGAGCACATTGCATGGGAAATAATGTCAAAGAGATGATAAAATGGATAAAATTAACAAATCTGTGTTTTCTAAAACCGAAAAGAAAAGTACAGGTACAGCTAGGTGGAAATAAACACACAGAAATGGAAAAATTGAAACAGAGTAGTGTACAGTGAGGGAAAAACTGAAGCGAAGGCAAAAAAAAAAAAAAAAAAAAAAACACACGCTAAAAAAGATGTCAACAACATTTGCTAGTAACATCAGTTCGGATGGAACTGAAAAAACACAACATTTTTCTGACCGGGGCTCAAGAGCATCATAAAGGGGAGCGATCCTCTCTCCCTCTCTGTCTGGATGACCTCGCCAGACTGATCCTTCAGACAAGACCTGACTACTAGAGGAGGAAGCACTGTCCTGTCTGAGGATCACATACTGTCTGGGGAACACTTAAACAGAGCCGTCTGAGAATGCGTGTCTGTGGTGTGTGTGTGTGTGTGTGTGTGTGTGTGTGTTTGTGTGTGTGTCCATATTTGTGAATTAATACCATAAATTACTACAAGAGATCAGCACTAAAACTGTCACTGTTTACATCATTTTAAAGCTCCTGTTTGTGGATCCTTAAGAGTCACATTTCCATCTTAATTTGTACAACAGAAAAACAGCACTGGATGTTTTGACTCCAGTGGTGGAAGAAGAAGTACTCAGACCTTTTATTTAAAGCTGCGCTAGTCAACAACAACAACATTAAGAAGTACTGAAAGGTACTTTTGCTACATTTTCCAAGCACCAAACAGCAGACCAACAAATTTAGTGACTAGTGGGCATAGTGGAGAATTTAGCAGCTAAAGAGCCACAAAACTACACTAAAAGGAAAGTTAATAACTTCTGGTGGCCCTTAACATTACTCCAAACGAATGCAGTTGTTGTGGTTTGTCTCCTGGCTGTCTAAACAGGCAAAAATGTTTATTAAAGCCATAATAATTTTGTAAGCCAATAACTGTCAGTGCTGTGTTTACAGCCCCATGTGGCCAAAATCAGTTATTGCAGTTTTAAAGTAGTAATACCATAGACTGTATCAATAAAAATGGATGTAATCACCATGACATCATACATAGATTTCTGAGTTAAAAGCTCACTGTGGTGGCTAATCCAAAGACGTGGAGCCTGTGATGGTACTCACCTGTCAATCAAAGCATTTATGCCCTTAACTAGACTTTACGCCTTAATATCATTTGAATGGGTGTAATAATATATTTCACCTGACATACTCCTCCTACTACTACTAGTAGCTCTAGAGGCAAAAAACATCTTCTGTACCAGGTTGTAAACATGTTTATTTTTGTTACAACGGGCATTTTAAAATGGGGCTTTTGTAGTCAGCCTCAAGTGGCCGTGTGAGGAACTGCAGCTTTTGATACTTCAAGAATTGTCTTAAAATATCAAAGGTCAAAGTACTCATTAAGCAGCAGCCCCTCGACAACATTACATTATCATGTATTATATTATTTTACCCTTTTGTATGATTCTTTAACGTTGTTGCTTTAGCATTAAAAATAGCTTATTTTACATGACAGAAGGTGAAATATAAAGTATCATAAATGGTACAAGGGTGACGTACCTTGTGATTGTACTTAAATACAGTATTTGAATCATTCCACCACTGCTTCACTCCAAATGCAGAGACTAGTTATTACTTAAGTGAACCATGTATTTACAACATTGCACCATCAACACTCCTGCTCCCACATAAAAGTAATTCACAAACCTTTCCAACAATCCTTTTTTTTAATGTTTTGTACTGACTTTCTCCCTCCAGCTTCAGTTCAACACATCAACAAATCTAAGCCATCAGACCATAGCCATCTAATTTTGTTTTTTAACACCCCGCTGTCCTGCTTTGTTGTCTGCTCTTTCTTCACCTCCATCAAGCCTCTGTCACCTGACTAAAAGGTGGGGGTCGTCACGCGTGTCATGGTGAGAAATGTAAGTGGCAGAGCAGCCCGGAGAAAGAGGAGAGGGTGAGGGTGGAGGTTGAAACTCTACCCTTACCGTTAACGGAGGCCATAGCACCTCTCGACCCCAGGCCACACATTTCTGAGTGAACTTTGGCCCTGTGACCACACCAGTGGTGCTGGGTACCTCCTCGAGTCATACACACACACACATACACACACACAGTATATCCTCAGACACCCTCTGGCTTTCGGGCAGGCAGCCATTACCTGGAGATTGTATCAGTGTCAGTTTGTGGGGGTATTCTTGCTCCCTGGGGTAAAGCACAGAGGGCAGGCGCCTGATCTCTCTGTGAAATGTTAATGTGGAACAAAACAGGCTGAACTCTTGAGTGTAGCAATATGTGGAGCCCTGTTCATTGGTTAAGAAACTCTATCCCCTTTAGCATCAACTGGCATGTGACCAAGCACAAAACAAATCAGACAGCTTTGAGTGCTTTGCAAAGATTTTGAAGCACACATTGATGGTTTCACAGTTGGATCACTGAGGCATGCTTTACAGTATATCTACAGTGCGCTGAGACAAAAATCTTGCACAGTAAGAGTGTTCATTAGCACTGGTATTTCAATTTTGAAGACAGTAAATTGGCCAAGGAATGCAGCTTGTTCCTTATCAAAGTCTAGAAGCCAGGGATCTGGGAATGCCTTGCTTTGTTGAGCGTTTAGTTTATCTGTCCTGTAATTGCACATTGTAAAACTGTCTTTTTGGGCTTCTTGCTATCCCCAGTGGCCAATGTAACCATCTGGCCCTCACAAAGATCTGAGCAGGAAGTTATGGGAGACGTAAGAGGATAGGAACTCTGATAATGACTACTTAGCCTCACATGAAGTTGGCTGATTTTTCCGCAATCCCATCATTGTCTGAAGTATCTGTCACTGCGTGTTTGGCAAACTTGCACAGGTCGTCAATCTTAACGGCGCTTTTCCAGCAGTGCGATGCACAACAAAACGTTAACAAGCGTCTCGTGTTTTTTGCATGATGCACTCTGCATTGGTGTACAGGTGGAGAGCACGCAGACCACTATGTTACTCGACCTTGTATAAATGGTTCATTGAATCAGAAATTCTGGCATCTCTTTACCTAAGTGCAGGTGGATGAAGCACACAGCCAAGTCTTTGTGCACACTAGCATTGCAATTACACTACGGGGAGCACCTGCTGTATTCTTGCACAAATATGTCTATTATGAGTTTATGTGCCAACTGCATGACATGGTAAAAAAAAATACATTTTTCATTATTATCCCTTTATATCTGTGAAATCCTGTCATTATGGGGCTTGTAAGGTTATCGAGACACATGTTCTTTGTCTATCTTCATCATCCTTTAACAATAAATCACTCTGTTAACACATATGAGCAGGTGGCTGGCAGCCTCTTACCAACCAAGTCACGCAGTCCGATTGTAATGGATGGGAGTGATTACATCCAGCATCCCTACCTACCCAGAGGGTTTTTCAGAAAGCTGGAGACAGACACAGTGATATTAAGACAAGGAGGTCCAAGGAGAGTCACCCCTCTCAGGGCACCCCCTCTGCACAGATCCCTCTTTATGCTCCTGTTTATTATGGTCCCAAGTAATCCATGCCTTGTGCACTACACCAGAGCTGCCATATGTCAACATCTTGCTGGTGGTTTGCAGGGTTCCAAACAACAGATAGGGTGCACTGAACCTACCATGTAAACTTTATAAAACACATTCAGCAGAACTGTAATTATTTACAAAACCAGAGCATGGGAATATTTTTAGTAGGGGAGGGGGGGATTTAATTTTATTTATTTATTTACTTATTTTTTACATATATTGATGTAACACAAGTTTGTTGCCCATGACCTTTGTGATAAAACTTTATTAAGAATTAGATTTTACAAGCAGCTTGTTATGATAACGCTTTCAAAGTAGTAGTTGGCTATAGCTGGAAAATCAAAGGATTACAGAACGCTGTATTGTATGAGTGTTTGATTTTCTCAGGCTTTCCCAGAATGGCTAACACACAGGTTTGTGTGTGTGTGTGTGTGTGTGTGTCAACATTTCACCTTCAGTGTTTAGTGCCTTAACGGTCTAATGGAGGGTTCTGCAAAATTTAGTTCACCTTTCCGTAGAGCAGGCGTGGCAAAACCGGGTGGGGAGAGGGGTTGTTGGTGAGGAGAGAGGGGGGTTATTTTTGTGAGCACCCCTACAATGCTCCACCTGTGCCTCAGCCATACCCCAGAGGACCACCCACTTAGGGAGAGAGAGGGCAGTCGAGAATCCCTATAACCTCTTTGGGTGGGCAATAAGGCCTTGCACTGAAGTAGAGTGTTTGAGACAACTGAAAGACTCAGGAGGAACGACTCTCAGCGAATACTATCACACCACCAGCAAAGAATGGCAAGTGCTGGTGTGAATTAAAGAGGGGCTAAATCTGTGTGTGTGTAGTAGTAGTAGTAGTAGTAGTAGTAGTACATACATATCTATATGTATGTAGTAGTGGTGTGAAGTTAAGAATAAGAACTGATCCTTAGCAATTACATTATGTCTGTTAACTTCATCATAAACTCAGCAGAATCAAAAAGCAGCATGCAGGACACCGTGCTATAAATATCAAACGCTCACAAATTCTTCAACACCTCCAGACACTCCTCCCTTTCATCACCACTTTCATGGTGAATTTCATGCAGATAACCATAAACATTAATAACTGTCAGTTATGATACCAACATGAAACAGCTAACACCAGATGAGTAGCAGGCCTCCACAGAAGACACACTCAGGTCTCAAAGGTCAAAGACACACTTCACCATTACTGACATAATGCTGAGCAGGTTTGGTGCAGAGGGAATCCTTATCGTAATACGAAACACAAGGGACAAAGATACAAACTGACAAAGACACTTTGTTATGAATAAAAATGAAAGCCAAGAACCAAAGATTAGAGATTCATTGTGATGAGTATTTAGTCTGATACACTGAACAGTCTCTAGTGATCTTAAAAACACAATTCAGTGAGTGAGTAAATACACATTTTATAATAAAGGACCCTTTGGTTTTCAAACTAAACATTCATTTGAAACTATTTTATCTGCATTAGGGTAATACTGTCAATCCATTGATCTTGTTTTACCCAATGCTGTCCAAATTATTGCTACCTGGGTGTTTGTCACTTTCCAAAGTAGGCTACATATGGCACTGAACATTGATGTAAGAGACATAAACCTCCTTATCTGTTAGCATAAAGCTGGAGGTCAGTGTTTATTAAGGCCTTGTTTGACATCAAAGTCCTTGTCCATGTTTTTGACATTGAATTATGTCCAATACTGTTATAACCTTCTTAAACTGTCTATCTGACATTAACGTCAGCAGGTGTGTGGAAGTGAGACAGTAGGCAGGATTTTAACTTCTTTATTCTTCCTGTTTTTGTATGTACAACAACCTGTTTGACCAATACAGCTTGCCATTCTCTACGATAGCACGCTGCCTTTGAGCTGTTTGCTATAACCACTTTTGCTGTCTGACGAGGTTGGAGGACATATCATAGGAAGTTACTTTCAAGCATACGCTGTCCTTTATGGTTCGTTCCGTAGTAATTCTGAGGGACTGAGCAAAAAAAAGACCGTCCACTTTAACAAAATAAAGATAACATTAACAAAAATACACATTGGCCATTTACAATAACACATGCTACATCAATCAAATGCTTGGGAACCAAAGATCTGGCATGAATAATATACACCATAGTGTAAATTACAACATCTTTACCTTGTAGGTAATTCTGGCTGAAAGTAAGTGTAAATTAAACATAATGGCGAGGTGTAAGGATGAGCGTCTGGTTGTGTTTGCTTGCATCTATCTTTGCTTATATGTATGTGAGTGATTGATGGCTGAGGAAAGAGGTGAAGGCCTCCTCCCCGGTGGTCTGGCTGGGCTCTTAGCCACTGTGCAATGATCGCTGCTGCTGCTATCCCTGACCCACATCACCACATCATTGACACTAAACCGACCGCCAATCTTCCGTTGGCCCATTGCCTTTGGCACCGTCTGCACTGGAGCTGTTTGGATTATCACCCGGCTTCATAATGAAGACGGAACAATAACGAAGAGGAACACTGTGTCCACAAACTACAAGATAAAGTTTGTTTGTCTATCATTATTGTCAGGCTGACTGATATTTTCCCCCTTTTTTAAAAATGTGGTGCACACACTGCTGCACAGGCCAACCCTGCGGTGCACGTGTTAAGTGGCAAACACAGGGAGGATAAAACAGCTCAGGAACACTATCCCATGTTCAAATAAACAGAGGTGTGTGGGGTCTGAAGGACAAACACACATTCATTAGGTGTCTCGGTGCCTCCAGACCCGTAGTGTTTGCGCAGTGATGCACACACACATGTACACACAAACATATGCACAGTCTCCCTTACTCTCTTTTTTTTTTTATCTCTTTTTCTCACACACACACACACACTCACACACAATCCAACCCCCAATTAGACAATCAAACAGCTCCACTGACCCTTAGCTTCTCTGGGATTTGGAGTTTACACCCCGGCATGGGCCGCCCATTCCTGTTTACCCGAGAAACCTGACTGATGGATTGTATTGTTTGGCCTTTTGCAACTATAATTGGCTCTGTTGTATAGGTTAAAGCTTGGGATATATTCTGCAGACCCCAAACATGCCACGCATGGCCTCTGGGTCAATAACACTCATATCAGTCCAGGGCCCCCTAAATGGTAAAAGGGTCAGGAGTGAACGTCACTGGCTCGCTAACGACATCGGTCGGTGGCGATGACTTCACCATCTTACTCTCTCTCCATCTCCTTGCTCCTGAGAGACTCACGCTCAGCCAAGTATGCCTTCTAACCCCCCCAGCACCCAGTAAATATTTAGCCAGGACTCCACACTGTGACACACAGCCAGTCCAAACAACCTGCTAAACAATTATCATTGGCATAATCTGTATACTGCACTGCCTTCTTCATGTATCCATGTGTCAATATAATATTTGGCTTTAAAACGCTGCGTGATATTTTGTTAACTTGAAATGTCAAATTGTACTGACTGTGTACTGACTGACTATCATTCTGACACCACAGAAAAAGAAAATATACAAGCTGTAAAGTCAAAGCCAAATAATACCCAGGGGCTGTGTTTAGTGTGTTCCTATCTCACTGGCAACAGAGCACCACAAACACAAGAATTCTACAATTTTACATAAAAAACTGGTTGAATGCACATAAAACGGTCGGTCACAAGAGTAGATAGCCAGACCAGAAACACTGAGAAGGTGACTGCAAACACAGAAAACCCAGAATGTCAAAATAGTGGCATAACATAACAGCTCTTTTGGGCAAGTCATCAGCTATGAGGGATCACAACAGTGATAGTATTTGATATCATTTTACAAACAACCCATCACAACTGTAGCACAAGAAACTCTGTATGATTTAAAACAGAATTTAGCTAAACTTGCACCATATTTTTTCAATTCATCAAGACTGCACACTAGCTTCAAAAAAAAAAAAAAACAATTGCAGTCCCTCAGCTGTGTAAAGTGTGAAGGAGATCCTTTCAACTGTTGTGATGGAAAATAATTTAGTCCTGTGGATCTACAAGAGTCATAAATGACTAAACCGCTGGTTGCTAAGCATTCAACAAAGACAGGTACAAACACATGACACCTCTCTGTTTGGCCACTGGTGAAGTTGTCACACTTGGGTATGCAAACATTTGCTAAAATATTACTTCCTCTCCTCTGCTGGTTGCTAAGCTAATGAGGCTGCAGGCACAGTGATTTACAGATGTTGAGCATTTCACAGTTGTTCATGGAGGCCTGACCATTTCCAATAAATGTGATGATTTTCATCACTTTTTTTTTATGTGTTCTAGTTTGTGTTACGCTCTCAAGTTCTGTTGACACTGGAGGTCTACAGCAGTGATGAATCAACAGGCAGCTTACAGTAACAGAGCTGTACAATGATAGAAGTTTGTATACAGTGGCCGTGGATACACACGCTGCCAAATACTATTTTGGTCATCAAATAATGCTGCACTGTTTGTAGTAGCCATCCAAAGTTAGCTAGATATACAATACCTTGTGAGTACACTCTAACTCAAATTGCATATGTGATACAAAACAAAGGAAAAAGTTGTTGTTGGGTAGATGTACACAATAAAATATGGCGTTAAACACCCACATGAAATGTACCCTCTTGCATTTTAAGCACCTCACTGGCAATGTAGAGCAACATTTCATTGAGATTATCCCAAACTGCTTGCATCATCATGTTTTATCACAACTTCTCATCATTTTACAGTGATGTAAAATGTAAACAAAAATCTGTTTGAATGGCAAAGTTCATTCTTGACCTTCCTTTATGGACTTCTATCAGAGACCCATACTGCTAACACCTGTAGAAGCAATGTCTACAAGTGTCTAACAGTGCAGACAAACAAGACAAAGTTAAAGCATTGCAATGCAAGGAGCATTTTCTCCCAGATTCAGTCACTTTATAAAGCTTAAAATCTCAGCATCTTCCAAAAGTAATCACTCAGTCATTGGTATTGATCCACAAACTGATCAAAACATACATAGATATATTGCATTGGAGCAATGAAATCCAAATTTATTGCCCATTCAAGTGTTATAATGTGTACCAAATGCTCATGCTGCTCAGTTAGAGGAGGACAACAGAAATCAACAGACAACCGAAAGACATTTCCTCCCTTGAATAGCTGCCACGTTTTATTCATTGAATAACAAAATAAATGCACAACACTTGAACAGCATAGTATAAAACATGAAGCAAGTTCAAGAGTGTTTGAACATTACTGATGGGATCCAACCGCAACAGCACTGTCCAGTTGACCACACAAATATTTGGAGTACGCAGTGATACTTGGCAGTCTCCTTCTCCTTGAAAAAAGCATGCAAGCCACAGGTTGTGAAAGACTGGTAGGGGGAAAAAAATCCACTTTCCCTAGGAAGGACAAGTGTTGAAATGAATCTGAATGTTGCACAGCGGTGCACAAATGATTTATGATCAATCCATCCTCTAATTTTCTTGCTGGTTTATCTCACCATTATTGTCGAGTTCGGTCAGCTCTCCCTTGGATATCAGAATTCACAGAGCTCTTTTGGTGGGCTGAGTGCACCACAAGAACATAAAGGCTCAGTTCATTTAGCGTCTTAATAAAAAACATGCTGTATGGCTTCTATGTCTTGGCCTGTAAAATCATAACAACCTAACTAATCAAAGACATTGTGTCAAAGGAATACTGATTCCAGTTGTGGCCTAATGTTGGCAAGACACCCCATTTCCTTCTTTATATTCCTCTGCCAAAGGCTGTATAAAAAAAGTCAGCCCTTTACAGCAAATTAGCACAAACTGTACATCTATGCGCAGCGACGTCAAACACCTGCTCATGCAGGCCACCATGCGACTCACAGTATTGCTGTTCACAATTATGTACAGTACTTGTACCAGATGGATTTCAAAACAGAGTCCTAAATGAAAGGGTTGGTTCACCGAAATTCCAAAAAAACATATTTTTCTCACTTACCCCTTGTTGGATCTGAACCATGCCAATAGTTTTGTTTTTTGTCCGGTTTTTGAGACGTCAGTGACTGAGATTTACCACCATCTCAATACAATGGTGTTCACATAATTAAAACAAGAGTAGAGACATGGTGGCAGCTTATTGAGGCTATACTTAGGGACAGTGGTGACAGAGACTTGTTCACAATGTAATGCTTACATGGTGCACACACATGATTTTTCCCGTGTTTCCCATGATGATGGCAGTGGAGGAAAAGGCAGGGGATCGCCACAGTTATTACAGTTCATCGTACACAGACCTCCCTGTGTATATTTTTTTTATTGAAACTACTTTTCACTGAAGGTACAGGGCTCTGAAAACTGTTGACAGTGTCTTCTGTCAATTACTCTGAGTGACAAGGCAGTTTTTCTTTGAAATTTTGGCTTCAGAGTTAATCTATTTCAGGCCACAGTCATGCACACAATTCAAACTTTTGCTTTTAAGCTTGTTAAATAATAGACGGCGCCTTACATACAAAATACTACTTCTCTGACAGGGAGAGGATGGATAAGCAGCAGAGGGAAACATTTTATCAGAGTCTTTGTACATCTCAAGTCATGTAAGTATACTTAAAGTCCTTGGTGGTCCAATACTCCTATCAGCATCTGGAATGTAGCACTGTGGAGACTGCACCCAAAAAGTTCTGTTCTGTATCTTTGCAATTAGCTGAAGATAAACTTCGGTTTTACACTGTCCTGATTTATCCTTTGTTTTTTAAATTATTTACAAAATGATCTTTCCCACAAGAAAGTACAAACATGTAGACTGTGTTTATGGTCAGTGACTTTTTTGAATTTGTTGTCTGCTTTAAATGGCTATGAGGGAAGTATGACGATAATGAGGCAGTGTTTATGCCTTTGAGTGTTTAATGGTAATAGCCCTGCAACTGTTTGCATGTTTTGTGCTCTTGTGCAGATGGGTTTACACACACATGTTTGGACAAGGATCTGCAGGTTTCAGACTATATGAGAGACAGCTTGTCTTCAAGTGTCAATGTGACGAAGGGTATGAAGAATGGGAAGGGGACATACAGTGGCAGACAGGGCAGTGACCCCGTCCGTCTGAGATGAACCCTGCTGAGAGAGGTCCAAGGCCAGGGACGCAACTGCTCAATCACACACATGCACTTTTGCAACAGGGTTATGGTCAGATTTATGCTTTAACTTGATTTTTTTGTTTTTGGTAAAGTTGTGTAAAAGAGAGTAGTTTTCTTTATTAGGTGAGGAGATAAAGAGAAAGCTGGATTCCTGCTAAAGAAATATGATATTTTGACCATGTTTTACATGTGCCCATGCACATATACTCAAGGATTTAAGAAAAGAAATGATTGTTACTGCTAGCTGTTCACCCTTGTGTCCAAAATAACTTAAACTGAAACAGGAGTCTGAACAAATCGGTTTCGACAGCTGACCTTTATACCATTGTAAAATTTGGATACATTTGCACAGTAAGCAAACACTTTGTGCTGTTCATTTCAGAGCCTATTTTACTACTGCACTGTCAAACAAACAAAACCAACTATAAATTAAAGAAAATAAAGTAATTCAGCTGCAGAGTCTCATGTAACCGACTGATAACACTTAATATATGCATGTCTTTGCTCAAAAATATGATCAGAGTTAGGGTAGAAACCTGACTGCATGTAGCAAACACAGATCTGACATCAACCAGGTTACTGCAGTGCATATAAAAACCTATTCCTAATTTAACTTGATTCTTCCCAGTAACATATTTTTCTTCAATGCATGGAAAA
Source organism: Protonibea diacanthus (assembly GCA_028641955.1). NCBI lineage: Eukaryota > Metazoa > Chordata > Actinopteri > Sciaenidae > Protonibea > Protonibea diacanthus. The sequence goes on from CM053977.1 coordinate 8,348,273, forward strand.
CATAGTGACAGACTCAAAGCTGCCATCACTGGGGCCAACACAGAGACCACCTTCTGATACAACGCTCACGCTGCTGCTAATGAGAACCTTAAGGCCATGAGGAGGCAAAACACATCTGACTAACATGCAGTTGTGCATGACCAATTCTGAGACGCTGTAGCTATTAAAGTGTTAGGTGATACATAAAGAGTAATAACAGGGGCAAGGTGGAAATGCACCTGGACGTAAATAATGAAACATGTTGATGTCACACTGAGTTTAGAGCAAGTAAGGCTAACAAAAGCAGTAGCGAGTCTGGCACATTACAATTTTCAAGCTGTTGCATCAAAGCTACCACCAAATACCTTCCATGGCTAGTATGAACCGAAAACACAAAGGAGACCGCAGTTTGAATTACATTTAGGGTGGCAATATGAAAATGTATACTGTAATAACTGGGCAGTGTTTTCTAGCAGACGTACCTTGGACTAACTGAAAGGGATTAGAACAAAAACATCCTGACAGGAGAGGCTGGCACATTATAAAAATGACTCATGCTTCGTAACCAGATCCCAGACAAAGGGGAAGTTTTCACTTCGGCTTTCTGATATAAAAGAACAAGGGCCAGACAAGGAAATATTACTCTGAAATGAGACCTCAAAACAATTCCCTGGGACAATAAAACACAGTGGGTTCCCAAACACTGACCTTTCTATGGGGGGATGAAAGGAAAAAATCTCAAAACTGATTCCACACCACACCTAACTGCCTTCTTGGGAGCGCCTGCTCCGTTCGCCTCTTTTCCTTCTGTTGTAAAACGATCCCAATGCAAAGAGACTGTGTAAACCAGGATTTCACAATTGACCACAAGCCCCAAGAAAACCATATAATGTCCACTTTTGAGAGAACTTGTACAGCACTACACTATCATACCAATCATCCCTCCAAACTCATGCTGAGGACCACCCTGAGAGCTGCTTTTCCAAATAATGGAAGGAATGGATAAAATACTTTCCATTTGCTTAATCTAAATAAGGGTGGAATTGATTAATCTGGCTGGTGTGTCTGCTAGTCTTTTTGTTTGAATGATAAAAGTTCAATATACAGAATGTGGCAGTAAAGCAACACTGCAGGCAAGTCTCCTCAGACGAAATGTTCGAGTTTAGAGTGAGAATTGATGCCTTCCATAACCACCAAGCAAGTAAGAATTTGGGGCATAAACTTAGCGGCATGATTCTTGATAAAGGCAGAACTTGCTTAGAAAAGGCGTGACACTGCTTAGATTTGAAACGGTGTCAAGATAATCTCCAAAAAACGGCTTTCGAATGTCATCACATGTTCTTCTTACCTGTCTGTATTTAATGTAGAACATGAGTACAGCACGCACTCGCTGTTCTTCTTTACGCTAAATATTTTCACTTGAGCTGATCTGCCCAAAGGCAAGCTGATAGCCCACTAATGACATTGGTGGGCCCTCATTTATCAAACATTTTAGACAGTGCATTAAAAAAAAAAACACAGTCTTGCAGGTGCAAATATGCACACACACACACACCTCCTCCTCTTTCTAGCTTATTTGGATGCCACAAGATGAGAGGAGCACTCAATAGCTCAGGCCTACCTGATGGAGAGCCTGAGAGGCCAAGCAGGAACAGATGGGCTGAGGACGGCGGGGTACTGGGAATGAGGGAGTAAAGGGAGGGAAAGAAGGGAGAGAGCATCGACAGTCAGGGACCACCATCATTGCTGCCCACACCAGACTACACTTACCACTACTCACCCGCCATCCCGCCATCCCACCATCCTGCCATCCCGCCACCATCCCATCCCACCAAATTCATTTGCAGCACAGTGATTCTCAACTGTAATGAATCTACAATTTGCACACATATGTACGGTTCCTAACATGGTACTACTTTGGGATCTTTTAACCCCTGATGGAAACATTTACACACAAGTGGCCACAAAGAGTCATCAATCTGCACATTAACCTCTTACTTGCCTTCGGGGGATTGTGCTATTCTCTATTATAGGGTTCAGAGAGGACCAAAGACACTGAAACAGGGAGGAAAAGGAAATAATTCCTTTCAAAGCAGACTACAGAGGCAATTAGCCAAGTACTAACAGGACCGAGCTATGGTCACTTCAATCCTTCTCTTCCTTTTGCTTTAAGATTAGAAAAGACATGATCAAAGTGAAGTGAAAGATTTGAGAACCCTGAGAGGTAGAATGACCACTTCTAAGCTCCCTGGGTTGAAACCTAAAGAGTCGCTGTGCCTAAACATCTGGAAGAGCATCTATCTGACGCAAATGACTGATCAGTTTCCTGTAAGGAGCAATGCAAGCCAATGCTGCTGAATTTATCTCCCTGGAGCTATGTCTTTGTGTTTGTGTGTATTTGTATGCATCAGGCATTGAGTATCGCGTAAACAGTGACAGGACACTTCATCTTCTCGACTTGTGCAACCTGGTATGTGTCTCGTGCCACCGCGCCAGGGAGCCCTGGGTGGCTTCAGTTACTCATGCCATGTGTATACTTTAGCCAAACAAGGCCTAAGGACACTCCAGGGTGGTACAGAGGAAGGAGGGGCGAGGAAGCTAAAGGCGAAGTAGTGTGGTCCGATGGTTGAAGCCAGTGATTTAGGGGCTGTTGATACCGGGCAGACAGCCCAGGCTCAGTCACTGACTCACAGTAGATGACGCTGCATAAGTCACTACACTTAAAATGTCCTCATGTGTTTAGAAATGTTCAAGTGGAAATCAGGCGCACTCACACAGCTGGAAATCGCTACTGGATCTGATTTTCTTGTTTCTCTCTCGCTTTTCCCTGAAGCTTTCATAAACAGATGGCAGAGTCTCATTAAGCTGTTGTCAGGACTATTAATGACATTGTGAACACTTTCCGAGCTCTGTATGCCTTAGGGCTTGCGATTGCCAAAGCTGGGCCATTAAAGAAGGTGTGAGAGTAACACAATGCTGCTGTGTGCTGCAAGGTGAGGGATGGAGGCCATGAAAGAAAAGTACACACATGGTTGAATGGCTGTTAGCAGTGGGCTGACTTTAATGATTTCATGTTAGTTGTGCAGTTGAGAAAAATGGTATAATATAATGTTATTTCAACACTGCAGGACTAAATGATTGGGATGCTTTGACCCTGCAATGCTACATTGCATGTATACTGTACTGTGTTCGCCAAGAGGATTACACTGCAGTCATAATGTCAGATAAGTGCTTGGCACTAGTAGCCTACTACTTTCAGATAACACCTTTGTGATGTTTTTCTTTGCAAGTTTGCAAGTTTAAAGTATAAGACTGATAACAGGGGTCATCAGCCATGCTTGTGGTGCTGTCTTTTCAGATAGGGATTGACTCTCCACCAGGAGCTTTATGTGTGGTAACCATAGAAACGGCACAGATATGATTATCAACTAGTTTTAAGAGAGAAGGGTTAAATGAAATAAGTTAGCTGATATCCCTAATCACAGGTTGATTTGTTCACACAGTGTCTCTTAGATTAAAACACTGAACCCTAACCCCATCCAGTCTTGCACCGAGGCTCTTTCTATGTGAGTTTAAACAACAGTTACATAGTTTTGGAAACTCAAACCACCAGGTTCAGGCCTGCTTGTCGCTTCTTGTTCAGATATAACTACTGTAATATGGAGCCCCCATATTAAAATGCCCAATTTCACAGAGATTGACTTGTTCTGTAGCCAGCCTCAAGTGGCCTTTTGAAGAACTTGCCACTTCTGTGTTGGCTTCATTTTACAGCCACAAGGGTTGCCGCTTGATAATTACTCAGAAAAATGACAAAGTAAAGACAAGTAAACAAATTGGAAATTTTGACCTGATGATGACACTGGATGAAATGTCAGGGAACCAATCAAGTAACTGTGAGATTAATTCAGTGGAAAATATGAATTTGAGGAAAGACCTGGAATCACCAAGATCATTTTGGATTTATCCTCTGAGGACAATCCAATCATCCAAGGACAATCCATCAAAATATTACTGAAATATTTCAGTCTGGACCAGACGGTTAGACTAACATACAGGCTACGATCTGTAGAGCCAAGCTGCTAACTTCCTTTTCAAACATATGTCACAAACCAAAGCTACATTTCTGATTCAAACATTTAAAAATCATAGCAACAGTTTCAAATCAACTTTTGCCAATTTTTACAGCTATTTGGAAAGGACGTTCTGTTCTGATTATTACTCAGAATAATGGCTACCATTCCTTGTAGCTCCACAGATAAATTGTGCTGAACCCACAGCTACTTGTTGGCCACCTCTAACAACACTTGGGAGACAACTTTAGGTGGACTTATGAACTGTGAGGTGTGAGGTAGTGGTTTCGCAAGCTTGGAATGGAAAAATTGAAAAAGCACAAATAGGATTCTGTCATCAGTGCTGTTGTGTATGACCATGATTACGATGCTGAGTTAAGAAGCAAACAATGCAGAAACAGAGTGGATAGGGAGAACAGAGTAAACTTTCAACATCTCCTCAGTCCGGGAAACAGTGGAGGCGGCAATGAGAGCTTTCAGAGCTCCAGACTCATGTTGTTGATCCTTATGTGGTCACACGCAAACCTAACCATCTTCCTCTGGGATATCCTCTCAGAGGGTCAGACACTGCATGTGAATTCCCCAACTGATCCAGCAGAAATAAGGCGCAAAGCAGGTGGTATCATTTTCAGGGAATTATGTTAACATTTTATTTATATCAATATTGCATTACAATGATCGCATGATCCCAATGGGCCAAATTAAAGCAAAGTAAGCGTCATCCCCACACCTGACATGTGATGCAACAAATGTAATAAAACCAAATGACTTTTGAATGATGTGGAGAGCAAGTGTAGCAAGAGAAGACACTTTATATGGCTGTTATTTCTCCATGTGTATGCATGTGTGCGTGTGTGCTCTGAGCCTGTGCCTCACTAGAACTCTGTCAGCTTAAAACTGTGGTCTGTCGAACTGTGATTCTCTCTAATGGTCTATCTCTCCCAGCAGATGTACTCTTCTCTGCTCCACAGCTGCATCCCACATGTTTTCACGCTGTTCGCCAATGCAGTTATATTCTTTTTCTCTGCAAGGAGCTCTAGTGTTGTTGGTGGTAGTAGTGGTGGCGGTGGTGGCAGATTCCTTCTCTGCATATGGTCTTATTCCTTCCCTCCTTTACATCCAGAATACTGCAGTAGCACTTTGGCTATACTTGGTCCTGAAATGTCTCCAGTTGGGTAACGTAAAGAATGTAGAGGGTGGGGGGTCAGATCTGGCATGGTCTGCCACGGCTTCATAGCACACACAGTCATTTCCATAATTGCCCACAATCAAACCAACCCCTCCTGGATTCCTCCCGCTTCAGATTCCTGTAGATAAGCTGAGCTGGGGCTCTGGTGAGTGCCGGAGACCCCCAAGTAAGAACAGGTGCCGCTAATGTAACTGATTTCAGATTCTCTGTGTATCCAGAAAGAGGGAGGGCTGTTGTTTCTCCAGTAATTGCCATGGTTGGACATTCCCTTTCGGATCGCTATCGTGAGACTTTTCTGAAGACAGGAATGAAAGAGGATTTGTCCCACATTTAGTTCGGTATTATCAGGAGTCAAATTAAGATGCCTTACAGTATGTACAACTGCAGGGCAGCAAATTGCTGGGCATCAGGTCACAGTGATTGATTCACATTGTAGCCGATTTTCCACTGCCTAACACATGTGATTCTTCATTCTGCGGCTACCAGAATAAACCTTTTAGACCATATTTAGAAACAAAGTCAAACACCCATGACACAGTTTGTGATGTAATATAATATCCATTTTCATAATGTCAGTGTCTTGCAGAAATCTAAGTGCTTCCCTCATAAGCTCAGTTATTCAAGAACAGAAAAAAATGTATGGATCATTTTTCAAATATTTTTAAGACTTGGCTCGCATGCATGGCCATGAAGTAACTCCAGCATATGGACAGCAGGGGAAGATTCCTTACTTATGTAAAAGTACCAATACCGCAGTGTAAAAATACTCTATCAAAAGCAATCAAAATCTTTGTAAAAGTACAAAAATATCTGGAAAAAAAGTATGATGAAGAAAGATGGATACCTGTAAGTTATATTATAATACATTATATATATCAAATTATCATTGCTGATGCACAAGCTTCTAAGAAATGTTTTATGTGGTCAAATAGGGAGCTAATTTAAACTACTTTTAAAACTGTTCATCTTTAACAAGGCATCATATTTCATGAACTCACCATATGATTTGTATGTAAAATATGACTCTGCAGTGCAATATTGTCTTATAAACTGTAGTCTGTGCTGAACAAGTACCTCATTTTTCTACTATTATTTGGTGTAACTGTACTTAGTTAATATGAAAGACATTTTCACAGCTGCAAATAAATTAAAAACAGAGAATGAGGTTAACACGGCTTAACCACGGGAGCAGGAGCAAAGAAGAGAAATAAGGCTACTCCATATACAGTATACATTGTATAATGTATATGATATATGGATAGGGTATCTTCTAGTTAGTAATCAAAGAATAACCGGATACATTGTGTTTACATGACACATTTAAATCTTCTTTACTTTTTCGGTCGAGTGAGCCCGTCACCGTGTCTCCCACCGTCTCCACTCTCCGTCCTCCGCTCTCTACCAGGTAACTGTTTACCTCGACGTGGACGCGACTGTGGCCACATGCGCGCCCCCGCGAAGTCATACGTCACTGTGCTCGCTCCTCTTCTCGCGCGCTGGTTAAAAAGAAGGAGGAAAGAGCACGGAAAAACATGTGAGCGGTCTGAGGACTTTAGTGAGAGACAACTTTTATGTCTTATATGTTTTTTTTTGACCCCGTACATGCACAAACCGCCGAGCTGTGCTTAAAAGGAATTACATCTTAAAGGAACGTCACGGCTCTTTTTTTTCTTGCAGTTCACGGTGTTTTTTTGAGGGGGGGGTTGATTTTTTGTGTGTGTGTGTGTTCATCAGGATAAATTGTGTTATTATTTTGCTTTTATTTTATTTTTGTGTTATTTTTCAGTTGTACTATATAAGCAGAAGCAACAATAATTTATTTTTAAACACCTTTCTTTATAGCAGTGAATCAAATGTACGACACCTGCTCTGACAAACAGCATATTTGTCATTTTTGTAGTAACTGTCTTCTGCTGCTTGGAGAAATATAGCCCAAATAAAACTCTATATATAAATAAAAATATAAATATAAATATATTACATTGCAGGTCAACCCAACTTTTATTTTTTTAAAAAAAAGGGGGGGGGGGCACATCTTGTTTTGTTTTTGTTGCATTTTCATATATTTTTTTGGTGTATCTTTTTTTATGGTTTTTTAAAACTATGAAGCATTTGCAATTTGTGCTCGTCCTGGCCATCGCGGTCAACGTGTGGGAATGTGGAGACGCAAAATTCGGCGAGAGAGGAGAAATTAGCCCCAGGAGGAGAAGATGTTACGACGGAAGCTTGCCCAAGCGGCTGAAGAAAAGGGAGCGAAAAGTGTTGCTTGACGGCAGCAGCGGCGAAGTTTGCCACAGGTTGTATCCCCGTGTGTCCTGCTGTCCCACCAGGAGAGCCGCCTATCAGATCCTACACCGCAGGGATGCAAGGGTAGGTTAATGCCCATCCACCACGTTGTATTTTCTTTAAATTAAGGGGTAGTGGGTTTTTTACTGCTAAACCGCCCCCAGGAGATGCATTTACAGCCGTTGTGTATTGTCATTCTGCTTCTTATTGCCGACAGCTGAATGTTGAGATGGTCAGGGGAAATTGCCCTGGGCTATGGTGCCTCTGGGTGCCGATAAAAGTCTTTTTTAAAACATTCAAACGGGACACAATGTGGCACTGAATGGTTGGTGTGCTTACCATATGTATGTTGCACAGGTTCACCTTGTAAAATCTCAATTCCTGACACATACCGTATCACTGCACTGTTATTTCATCGTGGTTTATGCTTTTAAGTCTCTTATAATAGCGCCTCAAAGCTTATTTAGCTAATGCAGGGTCTGTCTATCTTTTCTATAAGGGTTAAGTTGTTTCTTTTTTTTAGCTTACCTGGCTCTGAAATCGAGTAAATGTCCATATTTCGTGTTCGTTTTGTATCTATCGGTGTCTTTGCTTTGCACAGTCTGGCTCAATCTTTCAGCTGTCCAATGCGCTTCAGCGTTACCATGGTAATCACTCGCCGATTTACGTTACTTCTCGCCGCAGTCAGCTACAACTGTCAGGAGAAAGGGGGCTAAACTATGTATCCGGAAAGGTAGGAACCCGGTTGTACCCTGTTTTTTTGTTGTTGTTATTAAGCGTCGACCCTTTTATTTTTGTTTTGTTTGTTTTTTTTTTACCACAAGCTGGAAGCTGATAGCTGAACTGTTTTCTTGTCGTCTGTTTAACCGCCGTTCAACGGTTACTCGACGTTAACGTACGAGAATTCGCTCGCCGAACGTTTGGACGTTAAAAAGTTCCACAACGCTGTACAGCGCTTTTACCTAACTAGACCTGGACGTTACGGCATCGACCGAAGTGGTTAACCGTGTGTTAAAATATCACGTAAGATAGTTTCAGTTTCCGTGGGACAGAAATAAAGGCGACTGTGTTCGCCAAAACTTGTAGCGGATTCCGTTGGATCCTCACCGGGCCATTCTCATGTAAACCACTCCTCGAATCATTCAGTGGCTGGGTGGTATCTTACTTTGTCTTGCGACAAAAAGCCATATTGCATCATTTAATTTGCTCAAGTCATGCAAATAAGAGGGGGGAAACTGAATAGGACGAACTCGACTTCTCCTCCTCCCCACTACACTGCCCACACACGGAGCCCTTTCTGATTATGGCAAAAGAATAACAACAACACCATTGTGTTTGTTGGTTTCACTAATGGGAGAAGCTGGAGAACATCACTCTCCCCCAGTCATCAGCCCTGTCCAAGTGTTAATGCCTTTGAGAGGGTGTGTGTCCTTCACTATATCCCCCTGCCAACCAACTTACACCTATTCCCCTGAGGACAAGTGTTTTGTTTAGGCTTAGTGTTGCCTACATCAGTGCTCTTCTCAGTCTCTCTGGCCATATGAGGTTTGCAGAGCGTCACTGATTTTTTTTGCAAATGCAAGTGACTTTTTCAACATGTGGCATTGTATATTGATGTTTGTTGTGTTAATTTCATTGGCAAATGACATTATGCAGTTGCTGTCGTAAGAAGAAGTAATCCTCTAACAGCTGTTCTCCCGCCTGAGTCTATGTATTGCAGCGTGGTATGGGGCCAACTTTAGAGAATGTAATGTAAACATCTAAAATAGCCTGGGGATGCATTGATGACAATTTTATGTTATTATAGCTGGATGTTTGTTTGATTGTGGCTCTGTTCTTGACCTGCTTTTAGTGTGTCCTCAGCAAAAGTGCAACAGCTGAGCCCCATTGCCATTTTCTCCCTGCTTTTGAGGAACGTACTCCCTGAGATTCAGCAAAAGACAACAAACAAAGGTCCACTTGTTCTGGTTTGGATGATGGCAACATTGGAGCCCATCCCAGCAACATATGGACACAGGGCATGGCTGAGAGCACACAAATGCTACTCTCCGTGGACCTTGTGCCAGCCCATGGCACACAGAATCAATGGGCAATTTAGAGCAGGAGGGCAGGCATGCCCACAACACTACATGGCATGAGTGAACAGGGCACGGAGACAGAGGAGCACACCACACATACAGGGTCATAGCCAGCCTGGAGCTCCCTTTTTGAGGAAAATGTCAATTAAACAATTAGATTTTTAAAAAAAAGTGGGATTCAGTTCAGAGGGATCTCAAACAGGCTACAATTTATCTCCCCTCTTTAACACTGCCTTTTGTGATGAGAGATTTACTGTATGTGTTAATAGATTATTCAGATAGCCCCTTAAGGTTTTGCCAGAGGTTTTTGCCACCTGTTGAGCAAACACAGCTCTGAATAACTTAACAAAAACTTTTCCTCAGTTGCAGCTTGTTCGGCAGTCAGAGTAAAGTGTAAGGCATCCATATGTTGGCCTTGGGTCCGCTGGTCTAATTGACTTCGACAGACTGCTAATTTGTTGATACCAGAGTGGGAATGATGTGCCTGTCTATCTCTAAATTGGTGTTTACACATGGACCTCACACAGAGCAAAGCACTACCAGCCTGCCTGGCTGCCTGGCTGCCCAAGCAGCGCTGCTCTTGACCTAAAACAGATTACATTGTGTTTTATTACAGCTAATTTGTTATGTAAATAATCCTGCTAATTTCTTTTGGATTAACTCTTTGTGTACTTTTGCGTAATGACCCCAAGTCAGGCTTTGAGGCTGTTATTTAGCTTCATTCATTTCATGCTCCGAGATCTGTCAGACATGGGAATTGTAATTTGACTTTAACTGTTTATGAACTTGGGTAAGTAGGCAGTGAATGAGATTATTTCTTTGGGTTTTTTTTTATCCAAACAGACAGGGTGTTCCAACCTCAATGTTTAACAAATTGGTATCAAAGGCTATAGAGTTGGATATTATAGAAAATGTTGTTAGGAAAGGATAGAAATGTGAAAACATCAGTGTACTTTAGTTTTGTAAAAACTCTATAAAGAAATGTTACATTGGGACATGAGGAAAGAGGCTATACCAGCATAACCAGTGAAAATTTGGAGTGTCTTTGCAGTATGAATGGTGCGAACGTTCATGCAGATTGTGGTAGAGATGCTGCAGACTTTCACACTATGCAAGTTACTGTCTGTCTCCTTCCTCATTCTTCATTTTGCAGATGATGCTATGAAAAAGAAGGAAGTCGCTGTGTGAACAAATAGATCAGCAGGATACCGTCCCTAACAGCAATGATCTAAACTAACCACACGTCATATGTGATCATGTCGAATATAAACACTCCATGCTGACATTTACGTTTGACATATGATTCAGGGTATGCAGTAATGCTTTTATGACATCTAGTGTTGCTTTGTACCTTATTGCTAAACTGTGCATGTGTCATGTGGGAGAAAGATGTTGTTAACATACAGTTGTAACTTGTAAGTAAGTGTTTGTGTTAAGTAGAGATCACTGACTCTCTGTGTGGTAACTGGGGTGAGATTGGCTAATTTAGGGCTGTTAAATTGGAAAGTCTGGTAAAGGCTCTGTGTTTTATTGTAGGAATGATCTAAACATTTAATCAAAACCATTTAACCTCTACGTTTTACACATTACATGGACTGATATGTAGACGTGTAACAAAGTTAGAAAACAAATGTTACGTGAAAACTTTTAGGCAAAGTTTTGCCTTAAAAAGGTAATTTAGACTCACTGGAAACATTTGAAAACAAATCATTTTGTGTAGTCCTTGCAAATCTCAGACAGTGTCTTAAGTTGTCAGAGATTTATGATAAAGAAAATGCACCCTACAATCTAAACTTTCCAGACTTCATAGTCTAATGTTTATGATGTTATTTCACCAAACGTCCAGCTAATCCTAAACTACATGGTGGCTTGTTTGTTAGAGTGGAAGTAAGAAGTAAAAGTTAACAGCCCACCAGTTTAATCATTGGTCCTTGTTGCGTGTGGTCTCCAGATTTTCTCCACCAACAACACCGAATGTGGACGTCTCCTGGAGGAGATCAAGTGTGCTCGCTGCTCCCCCAATGCCCAGGTGTTGTTCCACTCCTTGGACATGGATAAGATGCCACACAGGGAGCCAGACCTGCCGCGGCTATGCCAGGACTTCTGCCGCGAGTTCTACTACACCTGCAGGGGGCACATACCAGGTAATTACAGAGATAATAACGACCACGGTGATGCTCAAAAGTAGGCGTACATGCTCGTTTCAGTCTTGTACATTTGAAATGAAACTGACACGTCTGATTGTGATGAATTAAAATTCACTGCAGGCTTCATTCTCATTGAGACTCAGCCTGCACATGTAGAACTGGCAGATTTTTGGACTTATGCAAGAAGTGGTGCGTCAGTAGTCTGGTCTGTGAATATTTATTTATCCAGCTCTTACCTCATCTGACCTCACCTCCATTTGTTGCTGAGCTTGTCTCACCCGTTTGCTTGCTTCACTCCTTGCTTTACTGTTGCACTTCAATGCATCAGTAAAATTACTCGCCACAGAGTGTATGTGTGCTATACAGACACAACACCAGTTTGCTGATTAGTCTGCAGACTGATTGAGCACATGTGGACTAGCAAATAGTGGAGCAATATTTGTGTTTTTTATGACGCAGTATTCAGACTAACTGTTTATGGCACCAGGTGCAAAAAGTTTGGTTCTCTCGTCTCTGTTAGGTTTATTTGGATCGTGCAAGTTTATTTTAATCAGCATAAATTTGCAAAAATTTGACTTATTTGAAGACCTTGAGCGTAGTAACAATACACAGATTTGAGGCATTTCCTGACATATGAATGGAAAATATTTGATTTGCAAAGGTGGGTGTGAAAACAAATATCTCACATGCACTAACAAAAGCCAGTCCAGCCTGACCAGTGTACCAGAAAACTGGACTGGAGAAAAAATGAACTATTTTATGATCTGTTCCTGGATACTGCTCATCAGACTCAACTCCTGGGGTTGATTCTGTATTTGGGATGCATAAGCACCCTAGCTGTGGTCTAGACATGACTGCCCAGTACTTTGCCCTCCTCAGACATAAATGGTGTCTGTCTCATGCTCTGCCACCAACATGTTTTCATTTGAGCGGTAGGTTCACATGAATCTAAACATAGTCGAAGTGTTACTGTACTGGCCGCTGTCATCTCTGACCATGAGCTCTACTACAAGATGGCAGAATCCACAGAACATGGAAAAAAAATAATTGATGCAACAGTTTTCCTTGCGGATACAGCACTACTAAATGATAGGAACCCTTCTGCCCTCTGAAAGTTTTTGGTCTTCAGAAGAATTTCCTTTGAAGGGATGCAAGATCACAGGTACCTGTGCCTTCAGAGTGCATACCAAACATGATCAAACACTTTTTGAGTGTATTTTCTCCTCCAGCCAAGTCTTCTTCCAATCTCTGTCGCCACAAACTGATTAGATCTGCTGAGATTTTGCAAACAGAGAACAGTTTCAAACACACTTGTCTGCAACCCACCCACATGGTATGCTGCAGCTCAAGTCAAATATCAAACACATACATTCCATCCGAGTCCATCCGAGTCTGCATCTAATGGCCTGCTGGCGTATCTCGTACAACACTTGAGCTACAATTGAGGTTGGTGAGTTGGGCTCCACGGAGCATGGAGAGAGGAGGGAAGTAGAAGACTTGTCTGGAGGTGCATTACTTGCTCTTGAGCTGACAGACATATGGGCTCAGAGAGTCAAACCAAAAAAGCTCAAGAGATGAACCCCCCCTCTTCTGTTCACCGTCGCGCTCCTCCCTGCTCACCCCCCCCACTCAGCCCTCCACAGATCAGCATATGTGGTGACGAATGACACATTTATTTTTCTACAAAGGTTGTGTGTATGTAAAACTGCTGAAGTGCATCAAGATGTCAAGTACTTTGGGTGGGCCACCCAGGTTGCCTTGGAAGATAACCAGATGGAAGTATAACTTTAGCGCTGGGGAGCCGGGAATATGGACAGAGTTCTGTCTCCCGCTCTCTCTCTTTCTCTCCCTCTGTCTTTATCCCCCCTCTTCGCTCCTTCTCTTTTTTTCTGTTGCATGCTCTTCTTCTCTTTTGCTTAGTTCATACTCTTTTCCAGTCTTGTTTTTGTGTGTGTACACAGTACAATAAAGGTGGAACTTATTGTCAAAGCTTGTGGATTTAAAATATCTTATTAGTAATCTACTTTTTTAGTAGTAATCCTGCTAAAGGCAAAAAGATAAATTAGATTGAAACCCACTATGGAGGGAAATCTCTAACATCTGTGTTGGCAGTTTTAAATATTTAATACAAATTTCTGTTTTAATTTGTGTCTGTGAATCATATTATACAAGGCAATGAGAGTGAATATAACCACAAACACAAACATATGTCCCTAACTTTTGCTAATTCAAAATCACTGACCGAAGGTATTAAAATGAAACAGTAGCCTTTACAGCTTCCATAATTGTCGTCCTTCTACCATGAAATTTGCTACCGGCCCTTGATTAGGCCATATAGTTAGCCCCCATTTCTCCATAAAGACATTTACTGCCTTGACTCTCACTTCTGCCAGGAGGCCTCCCACCTTCCCCTTACTCCTCTTCCCTCACATCTTCCTCTCCTCTTCACTCATCCCCCTACCCTGCACCCAAGGTCCCCAACCAGCATGGTTAAGATAACTGCAGACACAAGTGGGTGGGTGGTATAGCCCGAGCTGTGTGTGTGTGTTTCTGCATGTTTGATCTTCATGTTGTGTTTAGATGTTTGAGGGGATATCCTATCACCTCCAGTATTTGGTGCGGTCAGCACTTGCGGTCGGTGTGTGGCAGGAGAGGGAGATGAAAGGAGGGACAGGGAGAGTCCTGTTTGTGTTTTTATCACTGGTGTATTTTCTCTCCTCTGTCCTCTGAGGGATTGACTAAAGGAAACAATACTGGCAAGATTGTTTTTAGGTCGCAAAGGGCCTCTGAGACCCACTGCACACTTTGCTTTTTGCTGGGAATAATGTTGTGACTTCTCAGACTGGAGGCGTAGCTGTGTGTATCTGCATGTTTACGTAGATCACTTTTTGTTCTTTCACTGAAACATTTTAGGTACACCAGCAGGTCATAGGGAAAAAAGAATGATGTGATAGTAGTTTTATCTTGATTTAACACACTGAATTAGTGGAATGTAATCAGTAAGTCAAGCCAGGTGAAGTCAAAATCAGGATAGATATATAGAAAAATTTATGAAGAATATGGATCCGGGAGGATGTGACACAACTTCTATGTGCTGCCAAACAGACAGTACTTAATCCAGACGACCTCCTGTCCACCGTGAAAAATGGGAAGAGGACGGACTACATAGACTCACAAGACGAAACACTCAAGCGCACCATTCACACAGTAAGGAGAAAGGAAGGGAGAGAGAGGCACAAGGACAACATGCACACAAGGGAGAGAGTGAAACAAGAGGGGAGGATGAAGATCGAGATCCAAAACATCTGGAATGAGGCACCAACAGCCAGGGGAGAAAGAGAGCTGCCAGGACGGTCGATAGTCCAGCACAGAGAAGCCTCAGTGAAAAGAGAAGACAAGACAGAGAAACTAGGCAAAGATAGTGGGAGAGAGAGGGCACACAGCTTGTTTGTTCTTGTGCCTGTGGGACAACAAACTACACAACGATATAGACTACTAGGCTTAATAGATTCATTGAGGCCGAGGCCATCCTGCCAAGGATGGTGACACGTGGTAACAGGTACAAGGCCTGCGGCCTTAAAGCAACAAGCAACTAACTGAAAGTTCAGGTGAATAAATGAGTTTTAAATTTGAATTTAAAGGGCAACAACATTGTTGAGAGTTACTGTTGCTTCATCAAACTGTCTATTTCGAGCCAGGCCAATGACCAGCATGCTTTCTCAGAACTTAGGAGCAGGAAATTACCTGACATCCAGTTCTTCACAGCAGACAAGCAAGCCTCAAATTTAATAATTTGGATATGATTATCCTTTACAGGCACAAACAGCTGAGTATCATCAGCATAGCAGTGGAAATTAATTCCATGACTGTGTATAAGTTGGCCAGGAGATGAAATATAAAGAAAGAAAAGCAGAGGGCCCTGAGGTACTCCATATTTCACATCAGAAAAATGTAGATCTTGTATTACTATAGAAAACACATTGTGTTCTATCATCTGTAAATCTTTAACCACATGAGAGATGCCAAATTGATTTTTCCAGTTTGTCTATGAGTATATAGTGATCGAAAGTGTCAAAACACAGAGGTGTAATCTCAGTTCATATTAAGCCGAAGATCATTCACCATTTTCGAAGATGTGACAGGCCCTGAAAACAGATCGAAAAGGTCAGGTCCATGGGGAGTAAGTTTCTGAGACACAACTCGTCAAGCATTTGGGAACATCATGTCTTTGTTGGCAACGAAAGCAGAGAATCTCTCTCTCTACCTGAAAACATTTTTGTTTATTTGGAATTACATGCTGTATTTAACAGCTTGATTATTTCATTTCACATGCTGTGCCCATGTGTTACTGAGTAATGCAAAACAGTCACATCTGTTTGAAGGAAAGAACAAGTGTTGGGGTCATTAAAGGAGGATTTAGGGATCCCTAAGAATTGGAGGAATAATAAAAAGAAATATTCTCCAATTAATTGAATAAACACAGTTACACATAGGGAAAATAACTTCTGACATGCTGATTTTGACAGTAATAGTAACGGCTGTGATATTGTGTACAAACCAACTTTTGTCTGCAGAAAGAATTGCATTTATTTTTTGTGCCGGTTTAAATGTTATAAAGTGAACTGTTCGCAGGTTATAATATGACGACCAATTTCACTAGCATCATTTCAGATTGACACTGGTTTTTCTTTTATCCAATGTAGTTTTGTTGTTGATAGTTTGATTGTGTGTGAGCAGAGCCTCTAGACCAGCTGACCAGGGGTATATGACTCCTGAAAGGTAGGATAAGTTAAGATATGATGTAACTTTATTGAAAAGTCAGGTCAAAAAGGTCAGGGCTTTGTGCTTTTGTGATGATGAGTCTAGAGGCAATTTGCTTTTAGATGGATGTAAAATTGTATCATTATTGCTTTGTTTATCTGAGGTGTTATTTGCTAAGTTTGGCCAGTGACAATAATTTAATATCAAACACAGGTTGGGTTTTTACGTAGTATTTAGTTGCAGAGCATAGAAAAGTTGAGTTCACTGCCAGAGACACATTGGTTGAGTGAGATAACCAATATGGCCACTTCTAGTAATCATAAAGAATATTCTTCTTTTGTACCTCACCTCTTTCAGGATCATGTTGAAATTGCATATTGGAGAAGCAAATCTTAAGAATACCACTTTGGGAATGACAATCAACAATAAGACACCAAGCCAATACCCACATGCTCCACAAGTCAGCTGATTGAAGATATTTTTAGTGCCAAATAAAGGAAATTACTACCCTGATCACATCTGATCTTGCATTGAGTGTATTTCAAATTCTGTATTATCATTAACTACTGTGTTGCTGAAACCCAGTCTCAGAGTCTTTTCCATAGGAATCCATTAGGACTAGCACACATACACGATTTAATAAATCAAAACGGACAGTGTAAGCTTAAATTGAGAAGGCAATCTTTTTGCTCTGTGGAGGAGGCATAGTTCACTGCAGAGCCCTGTCTAATCTGTGATACATTTGGTTTGGCCCAGTTTCTCTTCACTTGTTCATTTCAGCCCAGTCTAGCCAGGATTTGGTTTGGCTCATCAAGCATAACTCTAACCCTCCCCAACACATCCTTTCTGTCTTCCTCTGTTTTTGTCTTACTCTTTTGTCCTGTCTTGCTCATACTCGTGCATGTACACACATATAGTACAGCTACATGCACTACAGCCAGATGTGCACACACAGAACTTAAGTACCATGAAAACAATGTTCAGAGAATATTCTTTGGAGTTCCTGAGTTAAGCCATCTACATGAGCCTCGTTGTATGAAGTCATTTAACCATGCACTATGTACAGCAAGTGTATGACCCTCTTGTCTATGTCTCTATCTGTTGGGTTTGCTAGAACTGTTCCAAGCCGATGTGGATGAGTTCTGCCAATACTATGGGAGGAGAGATGCCAGCCTGTGCTTTCCAGATTTTCAACGAAAGCAACCGCAAGGGCAAGATTCCAACTACTTGGGAGATGAGATAATAGAAGATATCAACAGGTTTGTAGCCTGACTTTTACATGTTATTCATCCATTTGAGACTTGGAAGATTCGCATATTATTGTTTTGAATGAGCTTTGGATAGCTTTTAATCTGTTTCAGCCAAGTGAACGTTTCTTTTCAAGCTTTATTAGTACTCATGAGATCTTTTTATTGTTTTTATAGGAAAAGGCATGGCCCCAGTAACATGTTCACTGGTCCATTTTGACATGGTCCATACTCTCAGACAGAGATTCTATGCCATCTGTCCTCTAATCCTAAAGTTTGTCCAGACTGCATTTGCTCAGCTTTGCTCACATAATGAAAATGCTTATCCTGCGTCATTCTGGTTGCCTCCCTCACTGCAAAGGTCTGTACATCACAGAGGGCTTTGCCCTTTTGTCCATGGGGGGATGCCTTTCATCTCTGTTTCCCCTGAGGCAAGAAGGCCAAGCAGCATGTGCACCTGAATAACAGCAACCACCAGTCAGTCAAATAACTTCCAAAAGTTAAGCCAGAGTCTCTGGCTTATTTGTTGCTCTAGTCCCTTAGTCCTTTCAGAGATATAAAATAAATGACAGTGAGCAGGACTCTCTTACTTTTAGAGCGTGCCAAAATTAAGTCACAGTTATTGGCTAAAATTATGCTCTTTGTTTTGGGGAATTTAGGCACAGAGCTGAAATGCTCGTGTGCTCCTTGTGCAATGCACTGTGGGAGTGGTTGTGCACTTTCGGTACTTTCATGGCTGGTGCTACGTAGGTCACGCTGCGATCACATAGAAAACAGAAAGAATCCATCATTATGTATGACTGACAAGTGTGTTAGTTGGTATATATGATATTCTCTGCAACAAAGTGGCCATGTTCACATGGGGAAAACCACAAGGGTTAGTTAGTTAGTTTCACAGTGGAATCTATGTAGAATTTACAACTAGCCAGGTAGATCTACATGTAACAAGTGTAATACGTAGACCTGTGTTGTTATATGCTTGTTGCGCAAGATTTGATAAAGAGAACCGGTGGATCCGGGGTATGAAGTCAGACTTTGTTACTCAGATTAGAGACTGCAGGTCACTGCATACTTGTTGCCTTCATCCTGCACACGAGTTGTTGCACGTAAGAGATGCTGGTAGCAATCAGACACAATGATAACCTGGATTTCTGTTGTGCATTTAAATGTTTGTCTTGGTTAAAGACACAATCAGAGCACTCATAAAACATAAAATCTTCTACAATGTCATAAAAATCATTTTAGGTTGTTCTATCTTACTGCTGATTATTTTATGTTTCCTTTCACATACCACTGCTTCAAATTCTATCACACCCCCTCTACCTTATAACTGGATTATTCACCACCACCATCGGCCTCTGACCTTTTGTATCTCTCTTGTTACCCAGGAAACACAAACACAACTGCTACTGTGCCCAGGAGGTGTTGAGTGGTCTGAGGCAGCCGGTGGCTGTGGTGCACTGCGGGGATGGATCCCAGCGGCTCTTTGTCCTGGAGAGGGAGGGGATTGTCAGGATACTCAACCATGACCTCGAGCTAATCAAGGAGCCCTTCCTGGACATCCACAAGCTGGTGCAGAGTGGCCTGAAGGTAGGAATGAGCCTGCCTTTATAGTGTTAATAGTGTTGGAGGGATTACAGAGAAATGTGATAATACGGATATACTTTGAGCACAGATGTAAACAGGAAAAAGAAAATGAGTATGAAAAATTGTTTGCTACATTGCTAGCGTAAGAAAGTAATGTGGTAGAGCCTTTACAACACAAGTGTTTGCACCTATGTAAACGTGTGAGGAATATATCCAGCCAAGACAAATCCCTTGAAAGTGGTGCCTGCTCACTATTAGTATTTAATTATATAATTACTCCAAACAAGCAGTCATTCATCAAATGTGATCTGGCTAATCATTACACTATTATCTGCTAATTAACTGTACATACAGCACACATTGTGCTCACTGCTAATTTTCTGCTAATTCTCACAAGATGGGTTAATGGCTTTCTTAATTTCTCCCATATTGTTTCTATAAGGGTTCTAATATCCCACATGGTGACTTTCCCAATACTTTACATTGTGGCTAACTCACATACCACCTGACGACTGGAATGACAGTAAAACAACTCTGTCCCAGGTTTAAATTGTAACCCTGCCTGCACTCTTCATTCACTTCAACAAAGAAGTTTTTATCAGATGTCTGTGATATTTCTGTGCTTTTCCTGCTCTCCCCGGTGAAATAATGAGTGGTTAGCGATAGAGTGAGGAGCCGAAGGGGCTGATATGTCTGTATTTCTGACAGGATTTGGCACCTATGTAGCATTTACCTTGTTTACTTGACCACCTACTGTCAAGAAAGTCTTCCTGCCAAGAGGGGACATGATAGGATATTGGGGTGTCAAGGGGCAAGTAAACATGTGTTCTACTTCTGTTTGGCTTTGTGCCCTGTCTGAGAAAAATAAACACCGGCAAGGCAGTAAAAAAGAAATAAAGGTGCACATGAATAAATCTTCTAAGCCTGTTGCAGATTTTTGGATATTGTTATATCCGTTGTGTCATGGAGGTGGTCCAACAACCACTTGTGTGTTGTGGTGCTAGTTCACATCTTTAGAAAGGTCCTTGTGACTGGAACGTCGACTTTTAATAAATCATTGCAGAGGTGATGTGTGTGTGTGTGTGTGTGAGGGAATTGCCTTTTTTCTTTGGAAGAGGTGCCTCTTGAAATGTCTTCTCCATGACAGTGGAAATTTTACATAACACAGACATAAATTGTTTGCAATGTGACATATAGGCTGCTGTAGCTCTGAGAATTCTCTGTGGATATCGTAGACACTGCATTCGTCAGAGTAATGTCTCTAATGTCTTGATGTTTATTTTTTATCCGTAATCGTTGCTGCATCTGAGATTTTGAATTTGAGAATTGTTCAGAAATTATTTAGATCGCACGAGATGGAGAAGCTAGGATGTTTGGGGGGCACACTCCCAGACAGGAAGTTTATCTATCACGCATGCCTCCTGCTTCTCTACTGACAAGACCCTTTGCTTATAAGGAGTCAAACAGAGCACAGCAATTGAATATGCAACTGCCCCCTACGGGATACTGTCATTGCTCTGCAGTGCTCCCTTATCATCATTCAATCCAAACTGGTTGTGGATAAAGTGATCATTATGACAATTAGACGTGGCTCGATCCCCTGCAGGCCCCAGGAGTCCTATTCTGTGATGTTGGCTGCCAGAACGGGCTCCCAGCCACACGGGCTGAACAGAACCAGGGGAGGGCTAAGGTGTTTACTGGCAGCATCAACAGGATGGAGGTGCCTTTATACAGAGAGAGGAACCCAGGCCCCCTGGAGACAGGGCAGATAACGGGTTTATCATCAGCTCCATGCACATGCTTTGATTGTAATGTTCTGTGCTTCCTCCTGGTCTTCTATCCCCCTCCTTCCATGGATCCCCCGGTGCCAATTAAGCTGAACTGCACAGAAACAATGCTGTGCTGTGGTGGTGTGGGCTCCTAGCTGCGCTGTGGGTGTTCTGCTCCTGAAATTCAATCTCTATACTCCAAGTCGCTCCTCCCCAACCCACCCACCACACACCTACCACACACACATATACACACACATTCACACACACACTACCCATGTCATCATCACAGTGGTCTCTCCACAATTGGCTCACGTTCACACACATCTAACATGATGGTGAGTTGTGGACAAACCTCCTAATTGGACAGGGCCCCGCTACAGGATGTGCTTAGGAATTGGTGAATGTAGCCGATTTTCACCATTCTTAGTAAAGCAATGACCGATACTGGATTTCAATCAACCTGCCGTTATTTGTACGAGAACAATAATTGTCAAATCTGTGTTTACTTTACTGGCTGCAACTCTCTGCCATATACGCACCAAATCAAACAAAACAGAAAAAAAATGTTACTTCAATTTGGAGCCAGAAAACTAAACAATATTCCATATACAGTAAATTACAATGCAGTTTGCAACAAAATTAGACTTTCTTGTCTGTGCCTGTGTTATAAAGCCAAACACACAGGTGTGGCTCAGAAAGACGCCATCTTCCTCAATGAACTTCTTATTGGACAGCAGTGATTTGAGAATATAAGAGTTACATAAAGCTTTATAGAGAAGTAAATGACAAATATTTTAATACAATTTGACATGACAACAACTACAATTAAGTTCAACTTTATAAGAGGCCCTTGAGAGTAGCATGTGTGATAGCGACAGTGAGTATTATAAATGAAGACATCTGTGAGCAGCAACCCAAAGCTTGACAGTCCACTGACATGTATTAGCCTGTGTAACAGGGGCGAGGGGGCCTGCAATAAAATATTTCACTGTTAAAACAAATAAGTCACAGCATGTTATTCTTTCTGTTCCTGCTCCGCTGACAGCTGCTCCGCATTCTCAGTGGTCATCAGAGGCTCAGGGCTGCTCTCATACAGACTAAAATAAGTGGCCTCATCTTCGCCATTTACTCTGAATAGAGCCGAAGGCAGTGTCAAACTCATACTGATCTCACAATTATTCTCAAACAGCGGGATGCCTTCTCGTGAAAGATGGATGTTAATAAGCAGAGCAGTTAGGCAAAAAAATGTCTATTCTATGAACTTTATGGCCCTGATGATGGATTATATCTTATTCTTGGTTGGTGGGAGGATTAATGTTTCATGGGATTACTGTGTGCTTGTCATAGGATTTATGTATCAACAGGTGGAGGAGTTGCAGTGGAGATTAGATTCTCATTGCACAGGATACTACACAGGAAGTGTGTATATTGTGTGTAAGGGAGGTGCAAGTGTAGATGTATCAGGTAGTCTTTGAGTGAAGGGCGTAGACATTGTTTTGCTCCAATCAACTCATGTGGAATGTCTTTTAGTGGAGGAATGCCCACGAGCCACTGAGGAAGGATCAAAAGGTTCAGGATAACAATGCATGAGCCAACACATGCGTTACTAGGACTCAAAAGACAGCTGCCCCTGCAGGATTGGAGATCACAGCGTTGTGTGTGTGTGTGTGTCACTGCCTCTGCCGCTCAGACAAGACCAGCATTCCATGTAATGCACCGTGAGATGTGAGATAACAACCGCTCTTCATCCCTGCACCTCACTTTCCCAGCTTTCTGTGGAATGACGCCAACACTTTGACAGTGCCAAAGCCGGAGCCCCAGAGAAGAGAATTGGAGGGAAAAGAGGAATGCAGAGGCAGGTGTTTGTAAAAAATGAAGAGATAATTCCTCGTGAGAGATTCAATCAGAACCCCCTGCCTGGCTGTGGAAGAATGATGGTGGTCATGAAAAACACAAAGATGTTCAAGGGAAAAATGGAGGGAATGTGTTTTAAGTTGACACAGCGGAGTTACTGGTGTAGTTTGAAAGACAATTGAAGATGGCGGGTGTTATAATCAGCAACATTCACATCTGTTGTCAAGAAATTATGAAGCTAAATTATTATTATTAATATGACTGTACAATGAAACAGAGAGTCTTGCAGGTTGCCCCCATATTGTCCCATATACACATTAATATGTACTGTAGATGTAAAAAAAAAACCCAAATTGATTGAATAATGCAGAGACAGCTTAGTATAATGTTGCATAGATGGTAATGTAGCAGATAAAATGTACCATGACACAAGGGAGCACAAAACTCCTAAATAATCCAAACCCCCTGAAAATTCATTTTGGAGCTGACTTTGAAGCCTGAAGTTTGTAATTCTCTAAATGAGCTTGTTTGAACAGTATATTGGTTTTTGAGTTGAGAATGTTTTACCCACTGTAGCTCTGGCAGCAGGTCTACCATGATCAGTGCTCAGCAGCCACAGGTTGGCATTCTGTCTTCTTTTAATCAAGGTGTCTTCATGGATTGGCTCTGCTGTGAAAAGCTTTCTAATGCAGTGTTTGTTTCTTATGGCTCCGGTGCCAGCTCTGCTGTCCGCCTGCTGCTGAAGGAGCTAGTCATTAGCAAGGGAGCTAATATTTCAGCCCATTTAACCACTGTGTATCTTGGTGGTCCCCCTTTGGCTCCAGTTCTAGGCCTCTTTGGAATTGTGGTCTTTGACCCACTCCCTATAGTGAGTTTATTTTCGGGATGTGGGTCACTGCATCCCCAAATCCAACATATGGGTCCAGCATTTCAAGGTGAGGTTGAGAATTTCTCTTCCCAACATGCAACTTTTTTGACATTCCTTGGCAAGTGCAGTCACCTCTGCTCTGACTAACATCCAGCTGTACAGTGGGCTGCATCCACTCCCACATAGCTCCTTTTTTATTTGACTTCAATGATCTGACATTTAGTAGTACTCGTAAATTTTTTGCGGAAGAACTCTGCCTTTTTGGGTGGAGATTTATTTGTCAACTTTAACAAAATTTCACTTCATATTCAGATTGATAGAACCCCTGTGGCTTATCATGTGGGTCTCTGTTGTTCCTCAGTGGTACTTCAAGTACATTCCTTTGCAAAGAGTCATCTCTTTTGCATTCGTATGTGGCCTATGTCACTGCTGTGTTTGACCGGGCCAGGTCTAACACAGTCCAAACAGAACTACGAGATCCAGTACAGCAATTTATGATGTGTGTTCCTTGGCCTGTGACATAGACTACACCTATCCAGAGCCTGCCACTTATGTCCATATATATATATACAGCTATATACAGCTGTGTTAATTGTAGACGTGATACTTGCTTGTTGCCATGAGTAAAATCATTTCTCTGCATGATGCTCACTTTTTAAAAATTTTTCTCAGTGAAATAAAAAAAGCAACAAGCTGTTTTAAAAGGATACAATCACACAGGGACCACTTTATAAACATTCTTCACACCTAAGCCTAGCATTCTGTTCATTCTTTTGTCAAGAAGAAATAGTGAGGGAGAGTACAACATAAAAAAAGACTGACCTGGCTTGCCTTGCCTGGGGAATGAAATGCTGTAGCTGATTATTACAGCTAACTATGATGAGAGGACCACCAGGGTAGTGACAACTGATGTAGCTGCCTCCGGGGTGAGACAAAGGTTTACATATTACACAAGCAATTTGGATGTTTTCTAAACATGTTGCCAAGACAGTGGGAGTTGGCAGCTCCCCCACCCACCCCTCCAAGCCTTGAATTTTGCATGGATTTTGTGTAAACCGGGAAAGAGCGAGAGGACGGGGAGCAAAAAGCATGGACTGAAGCACTCTGCACTTTTGTGCTCTCTATGAACTGTGAGTGAGCTAATAAATTCTTTCAGCCACTCAGCGTAGCATTCACGGATATCCCCCAAAGATTACACACACAAATCACTGCACAATGGAGGCCACCGGGAGGGCCTGGGCGTCACAGGGGCCCCCGACCCTGTGGACAAGCGCACATTACCCAGGCTGCAGAGAAGACTGGGCAAAGGCGGGGGGTTGTAGAGGAGGTGCAGCTCTACCCAGAGTCAAATGCTTTATAATGGTTGGTAATGGTATATTCAAGGAGGTTGGTGAAGGTGTGAAGTGAAACAGGCGAGGGTAGAAAAAGAGAAAATGGGAGAATAGCAGGGGTGTGAAAGGGAATGTGATGGATAAATAAAAAAGGGGATTAGAGAGGTTGAAGAATTAAAGGAGGTGGGGGGTGATGGGTGTGTAGGGGTTGCATGTAGTGGTCTTGGTGATGATGAAGATGACCGAGGGGGGTGATTCCAACCCCACACAGCCGAGCAGAAGCCAAGGAGGGACATAATTAACTCCTGGATCTTTTGTGTTTCTCATCTGACTGCAGGGTGGAGATGAAAGGGGCCTGCTAAGCCTGGCATTCCACCCCAATTACAAGAAGAATGGCAAGCTCTACGTCTCTTACACCACCAACCAAGAGCGCTGGGCCATCGGACCACACGACCACATTCTCCGTGTGGTTGAATACACCGTTTCGAGGTAATGGGAGAAGTGTGTGCCAAATCTACCTTCAAATATGGGTCGTCCACTGCCTGAAAGCCTCATAGTCTACACAACTACCAACCGACTCATCTATTAACTATTGAGGATTAATATGTCCCGGCAATGCAAAGCCTGCTTATTAGCCCTCATGCTCTTATTTTGCTTAATAATTCAAGTGGTGCCATGTGTAAAAATTGTAAGCTTTAGAGAGAGGCTTTAGAGAAATGGTACACGACACAACCTAATGTTATGAAAAAGTTCTGGATTATGTATGCTATTCCAATCCAACAGCATTGATTTGACAGATTTTTGCCAGATACCATGGTAACCAAAGTAAATTCGAAAGCTTCAAGGCCACACAGCATATTTTTTTTCTTAAGATGCAGTTGGAAAAAATCAAGCATTTTTGTCTTACAGGGATTTAGAAAGTTGGTCAAACGTCACACCTCACTAACTTTGAGTGTGCACACAATGTTTTGCTGAATATGTGTTGGGGCGTTCATTTGCAACACTCTTAATCACACACCTGTGATTAAGACAACAATCTTCTCTCACGAACGTCTTGAAGTGTTACATTTTAATTTGCATAATCACAGTTGTATGTTTGACTTAATGATCTAATCTTAATTATGGTCTTGGCATGCAGTCTTGGTGACTGCAGTGTATAGTCTTTAATTTAAGGGTCCAATAGAGAAATGACAGTTAAAGTATTTGATGGTTGTGTAAGAGAGTCATTTTTTCTCTTTGGCAAGCTACTTTTTACAAAATTGCAGGACTACCCAAAATAACACATCATGAAATATTTGTTGCTGATACTGTGAAGCCAAATCCTCACTTTGCACTTGAAATTGTGCAACATTTTGAAGCCTGTGTTACATCTCCACCCACTGTCTTTGCTTTAATGAGACAATGCATTAGATTTAGACTAAATGTCTCCAGACAACAAACTATTTAAACTCATTTAATGTTGGATTTTGTTTGTTATGTCATGTCAGCGTTTGCATATCCATTTCTTGGTATCATTTTACCCAATTATTCTCTGAAGTAATTAGAGACAATCAGAGAGAGTACTCATTTATAAAACCATGTGATATACAACATGTATAAAGATGTTGTAAATATTAGTTACTTTGTAATGTAGCAGCCATAATGTTTGCACTCTGTGACAGAAATCCAGTGACAAAGACGTATTGTTTTTCTCTAGGAAAAACCCGAACCAGGTGGACACACGGACTGTGCGGGTGCTGATGGAAGTGGCAGAGCTGCACAGGAAACACCTAGGCGGTCAACTTCTGTTCAGCCCTGATGGTCTGTTGCACATCATCCTGGGAGATGGCATGATCACCCTGGATGATATGGAGGAGATGGATGGACTCAGGTGAGCTCAGAGGTTTAAGAATTTTAGTATAAATAATCAAGTGCTGGTGTGTGTGTGTGTGTGTGCCAAGATTGCATCCTTTCCTAGCTCCTACTATCGTGAATAGTGTATTTTGTTTGTGTGTTTGAATGCAGTGATTTCACAGGGTCCGTCCTGAGGGTAGATGTGGACACAGACTGCTGCACATCACCTTATTCCATACCGCGGAACAACCCTTACTTCAACAGTACCAACCAGCCACCTGAAATCTTTGCCCATGGATTACATGACCCAGGCAGGTGAGTGAAACATTTATGGAACTTCCACAACGCCACGATGAAGAACTTAATAGCTATTCCCGGAAAGAAATATCCACTCAAACGATGATCAATTAAAACTTTTCCAGTATTTCTTAAGTGAAAAAAACATTATTTGTTTAGACAGCTAATTTGCTAATTTCCCCTTTATAACTGCTGTTTTTAAAGTTTATAAACTATAGACTGTTCATAGACTTATCACTTTGTACTTGGTTGGTGTCTTTCTCCTGTATTCATCCTTGATGTGCTGTACTGTAGGTGTGCAGTGGATCGGCTTCAGACAGACAATGGGAGCTTCCTGATCCTCTGTACAGATGCCATTGGCAAAAACACATCAGCAGGAAGAATACTGGAGATTACTAAGGGGAAAGATTATGGTGAGTTAAAATTTCCATGAGATTTTCCAAAAATGCTGATAATATTTACAGATTTAAAGTTTGGAAGGAGTTCATTATTTTGCAATCTTAATAGCTCATGATAAAAATAAACGAGTGCAACCTTTGCCTTTGTGTTTTGTTTGATGGCATTACGTCTGGAGAAAGAAATGAAAATACATTAACTTCTTGGATAACCTTTCATATTTATCCTGCTGAAAATGACATCTGTTTTTATGAATGTCTTTCATTTTGTAAGAACACGGTGTTTTGGCAACAAGTTCAGAAAACACACCAGGTTGAGTGCAGAGATAGTGAAGGTTAAATGTAAAAATGATGTGATCGAGAAAGATTCCTCCCTTGTGGAGTGTAGATTTGCCAAGGGAATGCGAGATTGTGTCCACAAGTAAGATTTAAAGCTGTCAACAACAATAACTGTCTAGATGATGGTTTACCATTGTTGAAACACAGCTGAGAGTAGCTGAGTTCTTCTCACATTGAGAAAATAATCAATAACAGCCGCGCCTTGACAATGCTTAGCTTTCTTCTCTTCACAAAAAACACAAATTACTGCTATTTGTTCCAAATTGCATTGGGCTGGTTATCTTTGCCACAATGAGTGATGCTTTTGGCAACCCAAATTAATCCTTCAACCTTTTATCTCTCCCTCCAATTCCAATCCGAGTGCCAGACCACCTCTCACCTGGCTAAATGCCTTATTTAGCCAGCTTACCCAAACCCTAAAGTGATTGCAGTTTGGAAATGAGCACACCATGTCTTGGATCATAAATTTTTAAAGGCAACAAACCTCCATTCATATTTCCCCTTGCCAAGACGACTGTAATCCAGAAAACATGCCATGCTGCCTCAACATCACACTTTTGAATAAAAGATTAATACATTGTCTTCCAGTTTCGATAAAGACGTATTAAAGTCTATGTTGGCTGCCAAAGAAGAAGTCAAATGTATTGCTGTCCAATTTAAATTAAGTTATTGAAGGGGATGTCTCTAATAGGAACCACACAACCATTATATCTAATAGACAAAATTAAGCAAACATGCTTAATCCTTTTGATTCCAACACAAACAAAACAGCACTTGCCATAAATTAAACTAATTATTCCTTGAGTAAATCAGTAGATTATAATCACAGAATGATGCAGATTTATGAATATTATGATTAATACATCATATCTCAGAGAGATTACTGCCTGTACAATTTGTCTCCTGGTGATACATGCAGGCAGCAGTGCCTAAATCAGACCTTTGACTCTTTGTGCCTCCTTAGAAAATGAGCCTTCTGTCTATGACCTGCAGTCCAGTGGAGGAGCATCACCTGTGGGGGGCTTCATCTACAGGGGCTGCCAGTCTAGAAGACTTTATGGCAGTTACGTGTTTGGAGATAAAAATGGGTAAGTATGAAAAACAGGCTGAACAGTACTGATGAATAATCCTGATGATTTAAGTTGCTACATGTTGTGAAATCTTGATGGATTCCTGATGACAGATAGCTTTATTATGAAGACATTTCACTGGCTTTATCCTATTGGTGTTCAAGTGAACTTGATTTATGTGTTATCAAAGACATCTTCAGTCTTATATAGATCAACATAACTCTTCCCCCTCTTCTCACACTGAAAATCTGTCCCTTGCATCGGTATGTGCCAAAGTAAACACAAAGTTCCATCCACGTGGGGGGAAAACAAGTTTTATGTTACTGTCACCACTACGGCACGGCCCATTCAGTGTAAATGGAGATTAGACATCCTGCCCTGTGCTGTTCACACTTTTCTTTGGTTTGTAATTTATCCTACTTTGCCGATGTCAAACATTGACGCTTGAGTAAACAAAGGAAGTAAATAGCGGGGGGGAAGTACACTATCAGGAGTTGGCACTGTGTTTAAAACAATGTGTGGTCGGTTAATTCTGTGCCTCATTACAATTTGAGGGCACACTGTTGTGGCTAAGTGAAGGCTCCGGCATGATGTTTGTTTTGAAACTAAAAGCCAAGGTCTTAAATAACACCATGTGAGACATGAAGTGGAAAAGGAAGATGGGTCAATGAACCATGTTACACGATGTAAAAGCTGTTTCCAGATCTCAACTGTACTTTGCCTAATACTGCTGCAAACAAACTGCATGGCATTTCTTATTTTCTTCATAATTGTCAGTCTACATGAGATAAACCGACAAAGTGACATCTGTAGTAATTGACCTACTCTCTGTGTTTTGTTTGTCTCAGTAACCTGCGGATCCTCCAGAAGTCTACGTTGTCAACATCAGCAAGTGGTGAACAGTGGCAGGAGAAGGCTCTGTGTCTGGGATCAGCTGGTTCCTGTGGCTCCATGCTTGTGGGGCATATCTTGGGTTTTGGAGAGGATGAACTAGGTTAGTGGGGCATTAATAAGAAAAGTACCTTTTTAGACGAGATACTCTCTGTGTTTCCAGATTTTCAATCTTGTGCTCTTTTTTCTCTTCCTTTGTTTTGTTCTTTCTCCATATATATGCATGAGTGGCAACTATGTGCTAACATAGTTTCTGAAATCACTTTGGCCTTGAAGGCTTGTTGACTACAAATGACAGATGTCAAAACTATGGAAAAATCATGGCTAACAGTTATTTTGTTGGATATTTATCAGCGGTACATAGATTAACATCATGGTGTGGAATTTTCCAGTTGGTTATTTGAAAGATGTTTGTCATGTTTTGCACTAACACATGGTAATACATTAAAACAAAATCTGGGAATGTTGCAACACCTAGCCAACAAGCAGCAACACTAAAAACTACGGGGGAACTAATACCCCTCTTTACTCTACCTCTATGGCACTTTCCCAACAGGATATTAAATAGTACGTGCTTTCTTCTGGATTAATTGTCATTTCCATAAGATAGCAATGAAACTTACCCACTTATGAGCTGCATATTAGGCCACCTACATGGCGATGTTTTGCATGGGTAGAGAGATGTGTTATTGTTTACCTGGGGGACTGCAGCATACAGATACGGTCGGGTGAGCTGAGGTGAGCAGACTAATATGATACAGAACATTTTTACCAGTTGGACCCCCACCAGAAACTCACAGAATTATTAGCTGTCAGCTCTTGTGTTTCTGATTAAAATGAAGACGTTATGCGGATCACTCGCACAGCCATCAAAAATGTTTGATCTCAGTTCTTGCCAGGTCTTGGAGTTATTATTTGACGAGGTATTTAAAGATTCCTGCATTTGATCATGATTTGCAAGTGGTGCAGGAATCATGGAGGGGGTGGGCTTGTGTCCCAAAGTATGGGCCCCACAGACACATGTTTACAATTTGTCTCCTTATGGAATTTTCTTGCGGGCTTGTTCCTCATTAAATTATCCGCCTGGTTCCCAGTCATGAGAATCCAATTGTCCCATTAAACTCTTTCTTAAAGTCCTTTGGCAAGTGCAACAATGCAGAAGCTTTAGCTACGCTGTGTCTCCTCATCTCCTCATCTCCTCATGTCCTCTCCTTTCATCCTCTTGTGTTATCTTCCCATTTTGGCACAGGTATTGCAAGTAAATAATTGGGACATGTACTGCAGATTAATAGTATGCAATGCAAATAATGCTGATAGCCTGCTCGATGTGACTGTTCCTCTTTTGCAGGTGAAGTCTACATACTGGCAAGCAGTAAAAGCATGGTGCAGTCACACAGTGGAAAACTCTACAAGCTGGTAGACCCCAAAAGGTACAATCATGAAGTACATTTTCTTTTTCTCTCAGGGTGGTTTGTTTCTCATTTGGAAGGGGGCTTCGAGTGAGCTATATTCTTTCAGTCATCATATGTTTGTAGGCTGTGGCAGTATACATTTGGGTCTCGGCTCACTAAGTAAGTGATCCCTCAGTACTTGTACGTGCCATCTAATGAGCTCCAGCAAAGTAGCCCACCATCTCTAATGCCATGCTGGTTTTTGTTTTGTTTGAAGATGATACACACACAGTATACCATGAAAGATCCAAGACTAATGCAACTGACTCATGAAATCATGTATCTGTAGTTAACCACATTTGACTGCAGTGAAGTCTTTCTCATTTTTCTCCTCAAGTCCTTACTACTTAGACATACCCCTATAACCCTCCACATGTACTTAACATATCGCTACGACTGGGTCTTTTGTGTCACATGAAAACCTGCCTCGGCCAAAATAAATGCTGAGCAGAAACTGGAGAATAAACACAGCATTATTGCAAACAGCAACACTTACTATTTGGCCATTTTAACCTTAGTAACTGTTGCCTGCTGGTTATTCTCAGAGCATTTGACAGCAGGGTTTATTCTGCTGAGAGTAAGCAAAACAAAAAGGCACCTGTTGTCAAGCAGAGAGACACATGTAGAAACACACACACGTCCATGTGTCTAACGTAGGGCACATTTTATTCATCATTTTGTGGACACACATCAGCTTTACTTTGAGTGGTTCAATCCAGTCTATTTCTGTGCAGTCTAACGCTTAATTAGTTGATGTTAAACAACTGGAATGTGTGGGAGAACATGCACGTGAGCGCAACTTCATAATTCAAATGTGTGCGCGTGTCACTGTGCCATAATCCTTACCATATGCATCACAGTATTAGAAATAGTTCTGATAGTGATGATCTATAAACTGTTTGTGCAAAGCCAAGTACATGTGAAAAACATTTGTCACTCAAGACGAGAAAATGTGCAGAGAAGGCATGAATTCATTCCACATGATACAGGATGGATATATAAGCATTTGTGTCTGATATATTACCCTGGCAGTAAGGAAATCACTGCAAACATAAGCAGACTTTGTAATTCAAACCAATTGCATATTAAGTTTCAAGCTGAACCCCCTGTTTTTAACCTATCGTCTTATCTGCACTTGGGCAGGAAGTTAAGAGAGAATGAGATCCTGCAGGGTTAGGCCCACCTGCTCAGGTCAGTAAGTGGATTGAATCCAACTTTGAACATACTGAACGAGAAAGAAAAGTCCCAAACGAATAATATTTCTCTAGGCAAGGTCAGATTTGATTAAGAGAGGCAGATAAAGTAAGGGAAGCAGACTCGGAGAGAGAGAATTTACATGCCTCAGAATCACAATAGAAACATATCCGCAGCTGATTACGCCTGGGTGACGACAGTGCCACCCAGGCATTAGCGCAATTAATTACACCACAGATGTTTCAAAGGGGCCCTGGTGGCTTGCTCTGTATTTATGTTTTCTGGCATGGCCGATGGACGCATTTCTCCCAAAGAACAATTCTTTCCACCATCAAGTGGACTTGTTTAGTCTGCGCGGACCCTGTGGTGTTGGAATCATGACTCCTAATACTCTCTGGCTTCATTATTATGATCTTGTTACAGGGAGGACGTAGAGGGGGTGACAAGGGAGTAAATGGGGTAGCTAACGTGTCTGACCTCAGCGCGTTATCAAGTCTGGTGGTCCTCCCCCCTTTTTTTTTTTTTTCTTTTCCATACTGCAAGGACATCTGGACCCTAAAGCCCTCACATAAAGAGGTTTGTTTTAGAGTATGGTGGTTTTTGTGGTCCGGTATAGCATCTAGTGCTGTGTTTTGATCAACTGTGTGTTTGGGAACATGGAGGGGAAAAGAGGAACTGTTAGGGAGAGCGGTAAAGGCTTACAGGGAAACATCAGCCATAAAATCCCTCAGCAGTGTTTGTGTAAACATGTCCTGGCCAGATGACTTCATTTTTAGGTATTTGTTTGTCAGTTGGAGTACCCCTCCAATAATAAATAGGCCACCATGCATTTTGAAACATGCTGAATGTGTGTGGTGTGAGGGTGTATGCGAGTGAGAGAAAGAGAGACAGAGGGGCAAGACACAGCTTGTTTGTGGTAGCAGCCGGATAGAAATATTTCCAATCATATATCTGTCTCTATATGGTGACCAGTTAAAAGCTGTTTGAGCTTAGATTCTCTTCACCATATAAGTAAGAATGAGCATCCATGCATGTATATTTTATCTAAGGCAAGACAAGTTTATTTGTATAGCATCTTTCAGCAACAAGTTAATTCTTTACAAGGTAAAAAACAACTTTACAAAAAGACATCAAAAAAGCAAAGAGACAAGGTATAAAAGAGACACAAGATGCATATAAATAGGGTTTAAAAGTAAAATATGTAAATAATGCCATGTCTGATTGAGACAAGTTATAATATTGAAGGTTTTATATATTTTTTAAATCTTTGCTTTTCAACTATTTTACCTACAGAGCAAAGCTGTAGCCCGCAAATGAAGTGAAACTTTCACTTTATTTTACTTGACGCGTACATACTGTAGGCAAGCATACGTGGGCAAGGTTGGTTACTTCCTAGTCCCACAGAGTCTGCATTTAATAACATAATTATTTATACAGTGAGAGCATTATATATATGCCAAGAACAAATAATTCAAGAAAGACCCCCAAACAAAGATATTTTGATACAGCACGAGGCGGGGATTTGTTTCAGCCCCTCTGTGTATATACAGCATGCCATGGGAGTCATACAGCATAAGTTACATGTTTATTATATCATAATTCAAAAGGCACATGTTGCGCTCCATCAATGCAGTTGGTCACTGGCAACAGCTTAATTGAAGCGTAGAGCCAGACCTCATGCTGATTTCTGGTGTAAAATGCAATTTGCCTCTGTTTGTTACAGTCCCTCTCCGCAGCAGAGAAGAAGGGAAAGCAGTATTATGGCAGACTTTTCACACATTGGGGTTTTGTCAGCTGCAGGCTGGACCGATTGAATTACAGTGAGCAGAGACCTTAAAAAAGACACGGTGAACTTCGAATAGGGTCCTGGGACCTCCTTTATGAACTGCATTAGCTATGGAAGTCACAAATCATCACATGTACAGGGGAAGGAGACTGCGGGTGCTTGTTTGGGGATATATTTATCTGTATGTGTGCCTCTTTGTGTTTTGTGTGTACAGATATAAACCGTGTGGGTGGTGGGTACACGCGAACATGCACATCTGTGAGCCTGTGTGAGCGTGTGGTACGCTAGC
Source organism: Protonibea diacanthus (assembly GCA_028641955.1). NCBI lineage: Eukaryota > Metazoa > Chordata > Actinopteri > Sciaenidae > Protonibea > Protonibea diacanthus. The sequence goes on from CM053977.1 coordinate 8,382,987, forward strand.
TCCCAGCACGCTGCAGAAAAAAGCCTTTTCTTTTTTCTTTTTTCTTTTTTTTTTCTTTTCCTATCCCTCCTAAATCTTCCTACATCTCTGCTGTGGTCCTCCCCTTGACAAAGCTGCTTGCCAGTCGCACTGAATAGCCCTGGCTCCTACAATACACAGTAAATTTCTTGCACAATTAAAACAAGGAATGAAGCTACAAAAGAAGCCCCCAAACAATGGAGTCGGATGACAAAACAGCAAAAGAGACCACACTGGGCCGTTTGATTAAGCCATTGTTAGGGCGCACAATGTACACCACTCCACGGCCCTTTTCTCACATATACCTCATGTCAATCAAACAGGCCCTGCGAGCCAACAAGCTAAACACACACACACACACACACACACACACACACAGACAAACATAATAATCAAACAGATCGGGAACAAATCTGAGGCAGAGCATCCACACTGCACTGATGGCGTAGACCTGAATGGACGTCAGTGTTAAGATATGTTAATGTTCAGCTTCCCCTGATGTAAGGACAGAAGGAAGGGCAGTTTTTAGCACACAACAACAAGTCTTAACCTGCATTAATCTTCTTCTTCCCTGCCTTATCTCTGCTAACGTGCCTTGCTCACTCTCCACTCTATTTTCATTTTAATTATGATCTGTCTTCATGCAGTTTTCTGTTTTTGTCATCATCATCATCATCTCTCTCTCTCTCTCTCTCTCTCTCTCTCTGTCCATGTAACTACCTCATGTGTGAGCACTGTCGCCCTTCTCCCACTCCCTCGCTCTCACACATACACCACCCCTCCCAAAGTTGATAAATTCCCACAGTGGCTGTTGACCCAGCTGCCTTTGTCAAGTGGCGCTACCAGCAGGTGCTGTTTTCACAGCCACCCTGGCAGTCGTACAGACTGTTTAGTAGCGCTGCTGACCCCTGCCTGCTATTAACAGTGTTAGCTACAGACCCCCCAATCCTCTAGGGACTCTTACTCTTTCTCTCTCTCCCTCTCTTTCTGTTTGCTTGCCTCCTTCACTCTTTTTTTTAACTACATGCAGCCGTTAACAACAAAAGCCAGCGCGGATGGAGTCTGGAGTTGGGTGCTGATGGGAGCATGGGAATCAACCCCCCCTGCCCTCCATCCTCCCAAATTTAAAGCAACTTTTAACGCGCAGTCACACACAGTCACACAGTATTGTCACCGCGCACTGCCATCAGTCAGTGTGTCTGTCAGAACATTTGCAACACATTTTTCAAACTAGGAAGTAAACACTCGCACACTCAAATAAATACAATTATCCTCACACAACATAGTTAGAGTCATTTATCCAACAACTGACAGACTCTCACTCAAAACTGAAATTTGCATCCTCCTGCACAGTCAGTGCTTTACAGTAGATCAAATAAATATGATGTTTATCCAACTAGTGAAGGTCAAAACAGGTAAGACTCAACAAAAATTGCTGATTTCAAATTTAATATAGTAAATAATCCCCCTGGTTATAGGTGTTAAACTCCATCTAGTTTTGGTTCCTACTACGGGTTGACCATTTGCTCTCCAGCCATGATTGATGAGGCCTGTTCTCTCGTGGACTAAGCGTTACACATACACACACACTGACCTCACTACTCATGCTTTACAGCTCTCATACCAGCGTCAGTCCACAGGAGTCCAGTTACCAAGCGTAAAAGTGTAAAAGTGTGTGTCCTTCAGTGTCCAGCAAATGTGTTGCCCCGGTAGCTTTTTACTTCAGTACAAGTGAACTGTTTACACATCTCTCCTTCTCTCTTTTTCGTGTGTGTGGGCCGGTAAGCAACAGGCGCTAACAGACGCTTCACATTTGAACTTGATTACGCACTCACTGTATTATTTCCAGATTTGTTGAGCGTGATATGAAATAATTCAGTTTCAGCCCATTTGCTGATGTGCGTGTCTGGATGTTTGTCTTAATATGGAATGATCACAATATGTTTCTTTGGTGCTCAGACTTCACGCATATGGTGTGGAGATGTTTGTGTTTGTGTGTGTGTGTGTGTGTCGGCATTTTCCAAATCATGTTTATATCTGCGGCAGCCTCGTGTTAACCCTATGTGTTGTTTTGTTCTTCGAGTCGGGTGAATTTAAGGAAAACATAAGTCAAAACAATGAAAGCACCAGACTTGACACAGGTTTTGTCCCAGCAGATTCACAATTGACTCATGATTTGATAGTACACAAAAGAAAAAGGCCAATTCATCAACCACACATCACTAGAAAAGGGAAAAAAAAATCTTTATGGATACACACATACAGTTAGCTTATCACTGTACAAGTGCTATCCCACTCAGGCTGGCAGCCCTCCCCAGCATCTGAGATCATAGACGCAACATGTGATGGCAGATGTGTTCTTGTTGTAGTATTCAAAAATAGATTTACAGTAAACAAATGGCAGCTATCACGCTACATCAAAATGTTTAAAATAGAACACATTTCATACAGTACTTCCACTAATCACATGAAGCAATACTATGTACCTCAGCCAGATTTGGACGAGCGTTCTGTTTTTGTCCAGTCCCTGCTTTTTGTTTGTCTGTTAGCAGGATATTTTTAAGAAACTATGAATGGATTTTGCACGAAACTTTGTGGAAACTGTGAGAACTGACAGTGGGTGTGACTTCTCACTGAAAGGCTCCAACTTATAAACAAACTCGTCTTAATGTAGTGTGCCTGAAAGCAGAAAATAATATGAAGGGGAAACCATCCATTGCTATTCCAATCAAACAGCGTGTGGCCCAACCCTGTTAATTTCTCCACTAGGCACAGCAGCTGAGCACAGAACAAATACAGAGCTGATTAGCTGTGTAGTGTAACTGGCCAAAACCCTGAAGAGTATCAACATGTCTAGTCTGTTTGTTACAGCATAGTCACAGGATAACTACACACCTCTAAACCACACTTTGCTTACCTTTATTAAATCTATACAACCCTACACATCTACATCTCTAATTGTTGCTTTAAGAGCCACCAAAAAGGTTTCTATGGATTCAAAACTGTAAGGAGTGGTGTGACTCAACATTCAACTTGTGTCATTCATATTGGATGTAAGCTCAATATTTAACCTAATTTAAAATAATGAGGACTTGACTTAACCCTGCGACCTTAGAGCCAAAGATTTTTAGTATTCGCTCCTTAATAGGCAAAAGATAACCGCCAGTATTTGGGGTTCCTACTAGAGTTGAGAAATACTGATTTATTATAACTATTATTTCTTATATCCCAGTTTATTTGGCCAATATTTTATTATTTTGGATTATTAGTGGAATTTTCCTGACTGCCAATATTTAAAATTGTGTCTTAAAACTGCTATTTTCAAATTATACTCCCAAAATTGCTTCAGTTGTGTCAGAATTATGGAGTAATGTTACTTCATCGGGGTGTGACTTTATAGGAAGACATTAAGCGATAATATTGAATTAATGCCTAGCCCTACTTCCTGTAATTCATGTGATGCTTGTGTCCCCCACATATTGACTTTCCCTCCTTCTGACAACTGTTGCAGGCCTCATGCCCCCAAGGAGTGCCAGCGTCAGGTGGAGCCTCCAGAGCTGCTGATGACAGCTTGTTCCAGACACTGTAAGAACGGACACTGCACTCCTACAGGCAAGTGCTGCTGCAGCCCCGGCTGGGAGGGACCCTTCTGCCGAGTTGGTGAGTGCCTTTTTTTTTCTTTTTTTTTGTAGATTTGCATGTGCTGCTTGCAGAGTAGTATCATCTTGGACAAACATCCATGTGTTGTTCCTTTACAGATGTGTAGATGAGGTTTTGTAATCCATGTTTTTCCTTCTCCTCTTTCTGCGTGGCCGTAGCCAAATGTGAACCAGCCTGCCGCAACGGAGGAGTCTGCATGGAGCCCAACAAGTGCCTGTGTAAGAGCGGCTACTCCGGGGCCCAGTGTGAGAACAGTGAGCAGGGTATGCCCAACGACCAGGAGAAAGACGGCATACTGGACCACATCATTGACATGACCTCGTACCTCCTAGATCTGACCAGCTATATTGTATAGGGGTGCGCAGAGGGGGGCTGCTCCCCGCTGTCATCCTCAAGTTGACACAAATCTACCTACCACCACCAGCAGACTCTAACGAGGTGTCCTTAATATGGCCTCTTAATCTCCCTCACACCCATACATGTACATGTACACACACACACACGTAATACACACAGGATCCCCGTCAGACTGCTTTACATCCTCATCACCGAACTCTTCCTCTTTCTCCTATAAGCTACTTGCTCTTGAGCACCAGGCCTGGCATCCAAGCCGTGTTCACTGACCTGCAGACAGCAGCGAGATGATTGACAAGCATGGCCAAGTTATGGAAGTTCCACTAAGACATTTCCTCCTCTGTCATTCAGAAAAACGCTTGTACACGGTTGACTCCACAGGAACAGGAACTCCACGGGAACAGACACTTTTAACTCAAGACTTTGGATCTTTTCTGTCGCCTTACTTAGAGACCCCCCCCTCAAAAAAAATGGAGTTTTGAAGCATTTCAGCGGGGACAGTCGATTGTCAGGGGGTTCTTTAAGGATTCAAAATTAGAGCGGTGTGGCTCAAGATCCAAGTTTGTGCTCATGGTACATCAAAATCCAGCAATAATACTAAATGTCTACATACACAGACTTTTGAAGGAACACTCTGCACCTCTGCCTCGGTTATACAAAGCTGAGAAGCCGATGAGAGTCGAGGGTCACTTAGAGCCTGCTTTGTGCTATACTATTCTAAAGGCACTAATACAAGAGAGATGAACCATGTTGTCTCACTTATGATGTTGTATTTAGTTTGTGGGCACATTGTCATAAAAAGCTATAACAGTATACAGTATGTATACTTTGTTTCGCAACACTCACTTGCTATCAATGTACAGAATGGATCTACAACAGAGGACTGTTACCTACGACAGAAATAGGGACGACCGAGTGAGAACATTTTGTCAAAGCCAGTTTTCATACAATCTGAACGGAGTTATTGGCTCCCATGCACTGTATTCATTTTTTGTTTCATTCACTTTATTATTCAAAATGAATTTGTCATTAAAAGCGCAATGAGAGTAGTTTCACATCCACACATAACCACACGACACTAGGACAGGTATGATCTAACAAACTCCTTTTCGTTGCGTCACACACTGAACCTGAACTCAAAACTACAAAGGGAAGAGATAGCGCGGTGATGTATATTTCCAATAGAGCTTACCTAAGTACTACTTAGCATTGCAAAAAAAAAAAAAAAAAAAAAAAAAAAAAAAAACTATAGCATTACTATTGTTATCATAGAGGAGGGTTTATTTTTTTAAGCGTAATAATATATGGGAGAGAATGGTGTTTATAGAAAGCAGTTTTACACTAAGCTTGTCAGTTCATGTCATTTCATTGTTCTTGTACTTATACATATGCTTTTTCCTCTGTTAAGAAAGACACATGAGGTGCGTAAAAGTAATGCATGTCTGTGCCTGCGTAGGGTAATTCGGAGCAGTTGGCTGAGTCCATCTATTTCTTCTCCCTGATGTGTGGTTTCATTACCACCGTCAGAAATGTGTCTCCGTTGCGAGATGATCAAAGATCCCGTCGGACCACCAAGTCAACTGTGGAAGCAGTTCACAGTCAGATCTTATCTGTGGAGAGCAGATTAACTTAAGTTTAACCTAAGGATGTGTCTAATGAGATAAGATTGAACGTTTCACTCTAAAGAGGATCTGACTCCTGCGTGTAATCAGTTTGCAGACTGGGATTGTCTGGAGTTTTGTGTTTTCAGATGCCAGACTGAAGTTCAAACAGATGCAGTACATACATACGTGCATGCCCGTATTCTCTTAAACTAATAACTTCTCCTATTAAGCCATTTAAATTCCATTAAATGAGTCAATCATTGCGTGTTTTTTTTTTTTTTTTTTTGAAGGCAAACATTCGTTTTGCCCTCTCCCCCAAATTTTATTTTGAAAAACACATTTCCAAGTATCATGGTTAACTGAAGTTCATTGTCATGTTCAAAAAAATGTATTTGTTCTTCATCTCCCGCCTCGCTTGTGTCGCTGAAATAAATCAACTCTACCTGGTCAAAATGGAATTCATGCTGTAAAATGGAAAATTATAATTTTTTTAGCACTTAATGTGAAAGTTGCATTGTAGCTGCTGAGACGGCGTGGTGTGAATAGAATAACCATTTTCATTATTTAAGTAGTTACACAAATAAAATAATTATTTAAGTTCTCTATGTTGTTTTTACCATTGTACTGTATGTGACATTTTTTTTTATTCCTGTATTGTAAATAAAACTAGGGATAACTTTGTTTCTCTACAGAAATATCAATATGTCTATTAAAATTTATAGCATGTCTGAAATATTTGTCTCTTGTTTTTGGTACTGAGTTACTAAACTTTAGATCAACATTTTTTGTGGAAGTGCATGTTATACTCTATATATTATGTAGTATAGCTCTAATTATTCAGTAAAACATTTTACCTCTAAAACTAGAAATTGGCATTTTAAGGACCTGTCGAGATATGATCGAAAGCTCTGAACCTTGTGGTGAGTTTGTCTTGTAAAATAATAATTAAAATATAAATTAAATTTCAGTCTCAACCGTTAGGTCAACATGAATGAGAACTCCTTAAAGGAATAGTTCACCAGTTTGAGAAACGCTTTCTCTGTCTGTTAAACATGAGGCTACAGCAGCCAGAGATGGTTAGTTTAGCTATTCCAGATCTGTCCAAAAGAAAATAAGTAAAAATCTGTCATGATGTCATGAAGTGATATCCTGTTTGTTTACCTGGTTTGTGTCAGATTTTGACTCCAGGAAGTCCCTGCTCCCAGCCAAGAAATAGTCCATCATAGAAAACCCAGTAAAGCCACAACTTACACTTTGGATTCACAAGATTTATAGTATATTGTATAACCTATTAATCAGTGAGTTTTAAAGGTGCTGGTAGCTAACTGTTCAGAGGCATTTTAAGCTAAGCAAACCGACTGCTAGCTGTAGCCTTCTATCGTACAGATTTGTGAGTGGCGCTGGCCCTCATCTTCATCCTTTCAGCAAGAAAGTGAAAAAGTGCATTTCCCAAACTGTCAAACTACTCCTCTGAGACACAGACAACAAAACCACAATGATCCTATCTTTTTTTTTTCCTGCCAGAGACCGATGTTGAGCATGTCTCTCCCCATGTTTCCTGTCTGTTTTCATACTCTCACATATGATGACAGAAAAATGGCAAAAGAAACTGAAAAATAATTAGCTTTCAGTCTCGACTATTAGAAAATTATTCAGAAATTACAGACCTGTAAAACAAAGTGTTACCTATGTTCCTGGGATAGACATAATCTATAATTATGGCAATTATAGATTCGGATGGCAATTTAATGTATAAGAACCTTGTCTTTGGTCACGGCCCCATACTGGGAATTGTCTCATTTCTGGAAAGTCAGCTGCAACATTTCCACTGATGGTTTGTCCTCCAGCCAGGTAAAAAGAGTAAAGAGAAGGATGTTGAGAAAATGTTTAAGTTAAACCAGGGCCAATGTGGCTACAGGCCCAGGGTTTTCCCTTTACTCCTGCTTGAATGGAAAAGCTGCCTGCGGAGTTGACAGCGAGGAGAGAGCCGAGATGGCTGCGATGTCGTCATGCAGCGTCACTTAGAGCGATGCCAAAGTTCAGCCTGAAAATTCCTCATTTGAAGTGGAAATTCTCCACTCTGTTTTTCGGAAGTACACAAACACATCCATGCATGGAGGCACACACGCAAGAGCCACTGCTGATGGCAATATTAATTTCCTTCTCAAAATACCAATGAGGCTTTGTGTTGTATAATGATAGTGAGTGGAGACCACCCACCTCACTCTGGTCTCACTCACACATACACAAGTGCACACACTGCCATATTTAGAGTAATGCAATACTAAGTTGTCTATGCACTGTTCAGATCCAATCAAAATTGCATAAAGTGGAACTGTCCAATAGTGCTGCGAGGTCCAGCGTATATTTGAGTTTATACACTATCTATGGCATGAATCATTACTTTTCATTTGGAATAGTTTTCTTTTTCCTTCCCAAAGGGCCCTTGTCTGGCTATCTTTCCCAAACAGTGTAACCCAGTACTTTGAATAAACATGAGGAGTCTGTATACCAAATATTTGTAGGACTGAGATGGCTGGAAGTGCATGCTATAATATTGTATACATGAGTGAAAGAGTCACTGCAAGAAATACTTATAGGGTAACAAGAGGAGACAGGAAAAAACAGGAAAAAACAATAGCACCGTGATTAAAAAGAGACGTCATTCTTCTTCTCTTCATCCAGACAAGTGAATAATTCATTATATTGTTTTTACTCGTGTTTTTATTCTGTGATAATTTATAACATCCTAGGGAACTAAGTCTGCCTGGTACCATGGAAATCATGCCCTATGGGGCAAGACAGACAATCAGACAGGTTGTAAACAAACCAACAGTCTAGACAGGACACTCACGTCAAGGTTTTAACTATTTATTGCAGTGCCAAATGTTTATATGGACCACCTGTAGTGAGATATACGTCATGGACGTACTTGACTGGTTGGCGTATTCAATACGTGACTATGACTACTATGACTTCTGTGTATGTCTGATCTACAACAAGTGGCAACCTCATGGCTGTGAAATGAAGCCAGAGTTGAAGTGCCAAAAACTGCAGTTCCTCAAATGTCCACTTGAGGCTGGCTACAGAAGTGAGTCAGTCTCCATAAGCCCCAATGTTAAAATGTCAGACTTCACAGCAGAAATAAACATGTTTACAGCCTGGTACAAAAAAACTGTTTTGGATCTTTATAGCTAATTTCCCCGTTCATGACAACTGTACTGAGTCTGAGTTAACTCACATTCAAATTATATTAAGGCATCGTTCAGCCAGCCTCAGCTCTGTCGACAATCCATGTCTTTGCTGATTTTTAGATTAGCTTCAACACTGTATGACCCTGTGTGTAACCATTACCAGCCTTTACATGGTGCTTTCACAACAGCCTACCTTATAAGAGTCTTATTATTACCAATAAGAAGGACCCAAGTTGTAAACAACAGATTTTATTTCATAATTAAGATGTGTTCAGACGAGTTTCACTCGAAATCGCCACAGGTTTAATCATAACTTTTAACAAATGCTCCGATGATTGGCCTTTGTCAAAATTGTGAGATCCTTGTGTCGCTAATCTATTTACATTTCACTATATCTTCTAACTAACTCTATCTGTAGCACCATTTGTCTAGACTGTAAGCTCACCAGCATTCTCTCAAAATAAGCATTAAGTGAATATTTAGGCGCCCTTGTGACTACTACAGTGCGCACGTGGCTGTAAAACATAACAAAGTACAGTATGATGACTTAGGCAGTAGGAAAAATAACAAAAAAACAAGCCTGGACTCAGTGTGAAATATGTGTTTTAATGGTCTAATTGCTTAATAGCCTTTTTGAGGTTTTATAAATATAATATGATATAAATCATTTGCACAAAAACTGGTTATTTTAAATGTGGACCACCATGTTTTAAGGTGTTTTCTTTAACTACCCAAACAAAGAGGTCTTTTTTTCCTCCATTTTGTCTGGCAGTGCTCCTTTATCAAACCCACATTATAATTCATTATTCTAAACTGTTGACTCCAACCACTCGATTTTTCTGATACCACCCCTGTCCACCCATGACACTTTTTTGGAAACGTCTCCCGATACTCAGTATGATTGTGACATCCCTTCAGGTCTAGTTTGACTCTGCCTGCACCGTGAATAACTGTTTCCACTGTGATCTAACTGTACGTTACCACTTCACCACCATACCACAAAACTGTGGAAATCACTGTTAAATGTACAGCATGTTGTACGTTTGGCGCTGAGTTCGATGTCATGTGTTAACACATGAAGTCATGATGTCTTGTCAGGGAAGGATCCTAGCTGGGGAGTAACGTTGATTAATGTTGTGCATTAACATCTGTGTTTGTCTACACTGGCACTGGTCTCTTGTGATTTTTTTTTTTTTTTTGAATATAAATTGTGGCCCCCTCCGGGTTCCAACATATTGATTTATGTGAGAATATTGGATCTGGACTGTGTAAACATTTGTGGTGGTTGTACCTGCATTTTTTCCCCCTGTGTGCACACGTACATCTGTGTGCATGTCAATCCCTCGGTTGTATATCTGGTTTTGTCACACCCCTAATTGCGTAGTGTATTCTGTGACCTCATGTGTTTACTCTGGGCTGACTCAGTGAGTACTACTGCTGAAACGCACAACCGAGGCAGCTGAAATCTCATATTCCCTGGCCCCGATCACTTACTAATGAAGACACACTTTCCGACTAGCCTGCCGCTGCCGCTGCTGCCTTTTCCTTCTGCCTCCCTTAACTCTCGGCTTATCACATAACAAAACAAACCTCGCTCGCCGACCACCTTGGAGGAGGTTTGGGTGGTTTTATGCAAGACTGTTGATTTTGTTATTAACCAAGAGATTTTTTTTTTTTTTGCCATTCTCACACCTCTGCTATCTCATATATCACACTTCTCCATTTCTCAATACCTCAGTTATTTACACCAATCTCCCGTCCTGAAGCACTTCCTGTTTTCTTCCTTCTACGAGCTCTTGTATTCATCCTTTTACTCCCCTCCATGCACTCTTCATTCCATCACTCCCCCTCACCCCTTCCTTCTCCTTCCTCCCTCTCTGCTCCTGGATTCAAAGCTTGTTTACTCTCCCGGACCACAGCACTGACTCGCATCCATGAAATGATGCAATTAAGGATCCCACTGGGGCTCAATCTGTCATGTTAACACATGCTAAACCCCCACAGAGGGCTGAGAGCAGCACTGAGTGTTGGGCGACAGGTAAGACTGACGGGGGTGAGAGGTGGTGGTGGTGGTGGTTAAAAAAAAAAAAAAAAAATGAGGGGAGTGTTATGTCTCGTAACGCAGAAGAAGAAACAAAATGTAACCAAGATAAATGATCTTACACAACGCTGACGGGAGGATTATAAGAGAAAACATCAGATGTGTGTATGTTTGTCAGTTTTTAAATGCCGACACGTCATCCCAAAACTCCCTTCCTTTTTATTACTTGCATTTGTATGTGTCTCTGATTTTATCAGGCATTGACAATACTCCAGAGCACAGCAGTAAAGCTGTATAACCGTAGAGACATAACATTGTGGATTAAAGCATGTTTTTCATTGAACCAAACTGCCTGAAAGACACAAAAGACACAAGGATCTCCTGAAGAGTTTGCTCGATGAGTAACATCAACCTGTTTTTTTCTTATCTGTTCATCCTGTATTTAACAAGTCATTTAGATTTGTCTATAAATATTGTTTACCTGAATCTTTATCTGATTCTCTGCTAGCCACAGAGCACTCATATTTGTTTATTGTGACCACGTAAATCAAATTCCTGCAACTTCAAATCGCTCCTCGGGGGGGGGGGGAGGAGAGTTTGAGCTTGAGAGCCACTGACACCAAGTATTCCTGCTCACTTCTGGTGTCTTTCCTGAAAATTTGCAACAGAAATGTTGTTATAAGTATGTCTGAAATGTGCTACTGTGAGTCTATGTACAGTAGCGTGAACAGTGCATGTGTAACTTTGCGCGCGTGTGTGTCTGATCTATAATAAACGTGCATGCGGCTGTCAAAGACAACACATCACTCTTTGTCTGCTTCCCCGCTCTGTGATCCTCAGCCGGGCTAGGTAAACAACTGATGTCGGCTGGAATGGACCACCTAAGTATAAGTTTCCATGTGGGGGTATCCCCTCAAAGCAAAGCAAGGACATTTTCCGAAACACATTAAAAAGAGTTATGCAAATGGTTTACGGCAGGGCTCGTGTGGCTGTATTGTTATATTAATCTGTATACACTGTGGCTCATCTTGGCAGGACCCTTTGTTTGCCTTCACTCTTAATCTGCAGGGCTCATCTCGAGCTTATATCATTCAAAGTCAACAGAGGGACATCCGCCGCAGCCTTAGTGCTAACACTCGAGCTAACACTGGGGTCAAATAGTGGGTGTATGTGTTTGTGTGTCTCCGTCATTGTGTGTTAACCAAAGAGACCAAGCAAAGCCAAAAAAGGTCTAGCAAGTTGACTTTAAGTGTCCACTGATGTTCACAGACATCTGACCACTGCAGCAGAGCAAACTGCCATGGTCCATTCTGTATCTGTATTTTCTAGGCCTCTGGAACCAAAATGCATTTTCTGATGACCGTGTCCTCGCACATATTTGCTCTTCAAACACTGACTTCCCTCTAGAACCTTCCTGCCCTACAAGAAAGAGAAAAGGGAGTACCGAAAGGAAAAGAAAGTTAAGCACAGTTGTTTTTCTGTGCTTGCAAAGATGTGGTTTCCTCTGACTGAAGTGGGGCCATAGTGTGTCTGTGTGTCCAGGCCAGTGAACTCTGCCAGATGCCTGCCGCCTTGTTATCTGTACAGGCACGGCCCGTTCTGCTGCACTGTGTGGGCCAAACAGTTTATCACACACCAATAGCAAAGAGGTTGGGGTCTTTGCACAAGTGATAGCACATAGATACAAACAGAGAGAGAGAGAGAGAGAGAGAGAGAGAGAGAGAGAGAGAGAGAAAGAGAATCACAAACACACATGCATGGAGACAAATGCATACCTCTTCATGCAGATCTTCCAGGATCATCATCCTACAGCAGAGTGTGTTTCTTTATCATGAAATACCAAAACTCAAAACCTGCTTAAGTCAATTTAAAGGAAACGTTAAACATCAACAACTATTGGATGCATTGCTAAGAACTTTTATACAGGCATTCATAGTTCCCAGGAAATGTATTGTAATCACATTTTTGTTTTTTAGTGTAATCCATCCAGCTATTAAGTGAATGGCCATGAAATGTGGTTCAGACATTCGTCTTGTCCTCAGGATGTATTGTAATAACATTTTTGAACTCAACTTCAGTGAAATCATCAGGTCAAAAGTTAAATTTGTCCAGTGTTTGGTTTTTGACCAAAATGCATGCAGCTGTACTTTGTGTTTAGTGCCTGTAAGCAGGTGCTGGCATGCTAACATGCTAAGCTAAGATGGCAGACATTATATTAGAATGTTGACCTTTTTATTGTGAACATGACTTTAGTATTTAGCTCCAAGCAGAGCTGTTTCTTGACTTTTTTGACAGACTCTGGCAGGCAGTTTCCCTCTGCTTCATAGACAGTATAAAATCTGGACGTCATATCATCACCGACAGATTTCTGAAGAGCCGTTGTGAAGCTCAGAGTGTTGTGGCTTTTGGCCATGTTGGAAGTCCTGCTTCTGCTGCCTCCCGGCTAATCCGAAAGTGGTCAAAGACGTGGAGCATGGATGGAGCTGAGGCGGGGTGAATGACGCCTGGCCACCTCAAAGAAGCCATCTGTAACATCATCCACCCATCCATGCTGTTGATTGTGCATAACTTTAAGCTTTAATATAATTTGAACGAATGAGTTAAATAGAAATTCAAATTTGTACCAGGCTGTAAACGTTTATTTCTGCTGTGAAGTTGGACATTTTAACATGGGGACTTATGGAGACTGATTTGTTCTGTAGCCAGCCTCAAGTGGACGTTTGAGGAACTGCACTTTTAGCTCTTCCACATTGGCTTCACTTCACATCCAGGTTACTGCTTGCTCTGCTTTGTGTCTTTATGCTAAGTTAGCTAATTACTGCCTGGCATTAGCTTCACACTTATTGTACAAACATGAGAAATCTCATGAGAAACTCGCTGCAAGAAAGCAAATAAATGTATTTCCCAAAATGTTGAACTATTCCTTTAAGATTTGAAGTAGGGTTGTCAAAATAACTGATTCATTTCGATTAATTAATTATAGAAACACTCTGTGATGCCAATTGACCTCATATCTTACTGAACATACAGCTTTCCACAGCAACTTTGTAAACATGATGGAAGCAGATGACAAAGTGTTGCTTGGCCCAGTTAACGGAAAATTTACATTCATGTAAATCCCAGATGGAACAGTTGATTGGAGCACTGTTCTGTTTGTACCATCAACCTCAAACGTAAAGCACTTAGTAGCAAGCTCGGAGGTCGGGCCTCGAAGCTACTGTGAGCAAACAGTCTCATTGAGACACTCGAACTGACATTCAGGCACACACGAAGTAACAAATTATATATATCATATCCTTGAATGCTTCTCACAGCAAATATTGATATACGCAATTAATTTAGATTAATTAATCACAAAGCATATATTTAACTTGATTATTTTTTTAATTGTTTGACAGCTCTAGTTTGAAGCTTAATTAAGTAAAGCATTTTAATGAGTCGCATTCAAAATACAAATAAAAGCCTCCTCTTAACTTGTCTAATGAATCAACATTTACTGTAAAACAAAAAAGCAAAGCTTGGTAAACAAAAAACCTGATTGTTTATTGGCTCTCGTATCACAACAAATTGCAACAGTGCGTGGCCTCTCAGTCAAACCCACACACAATCATACAAATGCACCCCCATAACTCCAACTCCAGCGTCAGAGCGCACTCTACAAAATGACTCATAAATAAATCAAGTCGGTGTTATTCCAGAAATGGAGGATTACAGAGTAAACATGCCGTTCTCCTCAGTGAAATATTGAACTGAATATGAAATACTGCTCATTCCTTCTCAGAAAATATTGCCCATTCATTCTCATCAGTGCCACATAAGGTAAAAAAACACATATGGTGTATAATTTTCTTTGGCGGTGTCTTTTGCATGGTTAAGTGTTTTTCTGTGGTGCAGCTTCGCCATTGCCAAAGCCCTAATCCTCGTTTTGGTACAGAGAATGCCTGTGGTGGTGGTGTACTGTGTGCATCTAATCTCTCCAAAGCTCTGTGTCTAATGGCTGCACTGCCTCTCTGTACACTGTGTACCTCCAGTTTAGCTATAGCCTAACAAGCATGGCAAAGTGGTGACAGGAAGAGGTTGTTACACAAGTAGGGGAGAAGGGAAGGAAGGTAGAAACGAAGGTAGGAAGGAGGGAAGGGAGGCATTAAAGGCCCAATTTTGCTGCAGTATAAATCATGGACGTATTTGGATAGAATTGCAGACAGTGACTTGAAATCTGCCT
The DNA here is from genome assembly GCA_028641955.1 of Protonibea diacanthus. Classification (NCBI taxonomy): domain Eukaryota; kingdom Metazoa; phylum Chordata; class Actinopteri; family Sciaenidae; genus Protonibea; species Protonibea diacanthus. The sequence continues at coordinate 8,398,080 of CM053977.1, forward strand.
GATCATGAACAAAAATACACGCCTGTTTTACTCATGTGTTGACAACTATTAGAGTTGTAGACAAACCTGTCACGGCATCAGAAAACATTAATTACCAAGCTTTTGTTGTACGTCTGCCTCATCCAAAACCTGTCTGTCAGTTTAGATGTAATAACAGGCTTCGGTTTTGTGTTTTGAGTTGAGATGTCAGGCCTAATCATTGGCAGTTATTCTGTCTATTTAGACTTCAATCATCTATCAGTCATCAAGCCTGAAATGGAAGGAAACAACTTATTTCATTTGATTTACGTGTATTCGATTTGCAGTGATATAAAACAGAAAATGCCTCAAACTCTTGGATCTTTCTGCTCCCGATCCCCAAAAGACTTTTTGTTCAGACTTAATCATGATTAACACATAATCATAAACATTTATCTTTGCTTCATTCACTTGCAGGATAAACTTGTTGTTCTGTTGGTTTTGGTCTTGTCAGGGGATTTGTTTTGTTTTTCTACATATTTTCATTTCAATTACCAGTAATATAAAGATAAATCTGCCACTGGGCTCATTTCAAATGATTCCACAACACACACTTGATTTTGCTTTGAAAGAGACAGCGTTATTTCACCACACTCTTGATGAATCATGATTTTACAATTGAAAAATGAGAGGACAAGAAGACTCAATACTGCAGATCAACACTGACATTCTCGAGATGCTGGACTTCAGTAAGCCAGAGTGAATGTGTAAATGTTTATTATGTTCCTGTACATGAAAGAAGGACAGATCACATCTGGATCCAAAGTGCGAAGCGCCAAAAACTGCAGTTCGTCCACTTGAGACTGCCTTCAGAACGAGTCAGTTTCCATAAGCCCCCATGTTAAAATGTGCAACTTCACAGCAGAAATAAACATGTTTACAGCCTGGTACAAAAAACAGTTTTGGTCTCTATGGCGAATTTCCCCGTTCAGGACAACTGTACTGTGAATTTTTTCATAACTAACCTGTTCAAATTATATGAAGGCTTAAAGTTATGCATAATTAAGATAGTGGCTGTTTTGATTGACAGGTGGGTGCTGCCACAGGTGGCTTGTTTGAGCTTCATTCAGTCCACCTCAACTCCACCCACACTCCACAGCTTTGCCCATTTTTTTTCATTAGCCGGAGGGTTCTTCAGAAACCTGTGGGTGACGTCACGGATATGAAGTCCACATTTTAAGCAGGCTATGGCTGGATCAGGGCGAGAGAGAGGATTAAGCGGTGATCGATGGAGTGAGACTTCCCCTTAAATCTGTTACATTGTCCTCCTGCCACAGCCGTCCCTGCTGTCCTCATCAAGCCTTCGCAGGTGTCCCGTTTGCTGACCTCATCCCTGACCTTTAGTCTTTAACCCCTCACACCTGGGCGACTCCTTTGCATACCCTCCCTGAACTCTGACCCCAGACTGTCCATCATCTGGGGGGGGTCACCTGGTAAAAGCATTAAGCAAAAAACTATAGTAGCTCTCTGCAGCGCCACTCATAAATCAGAGAAACACTCTCAAAACAATGATAGCTGTTTCCTGCAGGAAGGTAAGTTCTTATTATGTGTTGATTATCATCATTTTGCTTTTAGGGTTTTAAAGAGCAGATTAAAAAATGCTGAATAATGTCAGATTCCTGCATTTTACCACAAAATACATATATATAATACATGTATAGGCCAATATTTGCTTTACATATACACTCATACATACATTCATACTGTAAACATGCATGTGTATTAAAGCCAGATGTACTTTTACAGTTTTTCATGTGCACTTGAAACTATACATATGAATGCATGAATACAGAGCTGTGTGTTTTTCATGCATACCATGAGAGACACAGTGTACTGCATGTTTCTTGCTTTTGAGTCAAAACTTTCTCTTTGGCTATCTCGCTCTCTCTTCAGCTCCTGTACAGCTCGTTTTATATGATGTAGCGTCGGTCCTTCTGTGTTCTGTGTGTACAGCAGCCATAGGAATGACCTTAAAGTAACAGTGTGCAGGATTTAGTAGCATCTAGTGGTGTAGTTGCTGATTGCAACCACCTTATCTCACTCTTTCTTTCCTAGTAGATGTACTGTTATGTCTAGGTGGACTTAGAGGCATTCAGTCATAATCCCATAGATGTACATACACATACGCCAAATGTCTCATCATCAGGGTAAAACTAACCTGTTTCACGACGGTCTAATCCCAGCTCACGTTCACTATTAGTGGGTGAACAATCCAAGGCTTGGTGAGTGGCTGCAAAATGCATAAAAAACATGACTCACGTCTATCTAGGAACAGTGTTTAGTTTGTTCATATTATAGAAACAGCGTGGTTCAACATGGTGGACCTGATATAAAAGGCTCACTCTAAGGGAACAAAAACACAATGATTTGTATTTTCAGGTGATTACACACTAATTAAAACATAGTTATGCATATTATATTCAGGTTCTGACATATTCTATAAATAGAGCTTCCTAAATCTGACACACTGGACTTTAATAAATAAAGCATTTCTTAGGATGTTACGGTGGTATTAACTTAAAAACTTGATTAGCAGTTTGTGTTTGTAGAAAAGTGAAACCATCCTGGTGAAGAACTTTCAAGTCACGAAATCATTAGCGAGCCCAGCTCTCCTCTGACTGAAGTTTTTGTTCTCTCTTGGGGATTCGAAACAAGCTTTCATCTCCTGTCGAGCAGCTTAGTGTGCGGTATCTAGCAGGTGGCTTGATTAAGAAATAACCCGTCATACAGGAATCAAACAAGTTTATTAAGAATGTCGTCTATTGGTTTTTACAAGTGGGGTTGTTTTTACAAGAAGTAGAACATATCATGTGGTTTTCATGACTTCTTCTTCCTGTGAAATATAAGAACTCTGTTACCCCAGGCGTTAAAAGACCCCATAGAAGTTAGTCTTTAAACATGTTTTATTTATTACTTTGTTGTCTTTCCTTTTCTCGTTTCTATAGCAGGACGCTGAAATGCAGAACATGATTAGTTTTGAAATGAGGAAAAAGCTTCTCATCTGAAACATGCTGTCCGTGTCAAACTCAACTCAACTCAACTCAATCATCCTCAAACTTTCCTGAATCATGTTCTCAGACATGTAGGCATGTGTTCAGTGAATTTCCAAACAGCCAAGACAAAACAAAGTCTCTAACGTTGTCAAAAACATGTCTTTTTCACTGTAGGTATCTGTCTCCATATGTAGTGATATAAATGTTCATATTTTTCTCCTTTTTTTGCAGCTTATTGTGTTAATGTCCACATATCTTCATCTTTCTTGGCAACTAAAAAAGTGTCTTCAACATATAAAACACCAAACGCACTAAAACTACACTGAGCGAGTGTTAATTTTGGAAGCAGTCCATATTAAGGCATTAGTGGAACTCTGAAATGCTAATCAGCGATTATAAAATTAAGTTTAATTTGATCTTCCAGTGCATTGGTGGTCTTTTTTTTTTTTATCTCTGTGGGAAGATCTGGAAAGCAAATATTCTTCAAGAAAATCTGAATTGTCACATAGTACGCCCGCACGTCACTATTACATATGAAAAAGTACGATTTAATAAGAGCAGAAGGGCCGTCTTTGTGGCCTGGGCGACTGACCACCAACATTGTTCCAGGAATCTTATTTTCACATTGGGGGGATTCACTCCAACCTCATCATTTATGACGGACATGTTATATTTTTTGAGCAGGTGGGGGTGGGGAAGAGGCTTTAAGTAAATGACATCTGATCTCTTTGTGGGGAATCCCTTTTCAAGTTGAGGAATCAAAGACCACCAATGTGTTACACCTCTAATGTGGTCAAAAGAGAAAGAGGCAGAGGATCTGCAGATTTGGTGCAGACACACACTTGAAATCTTGATCCGCTCCCACCAAGTCCATGCGGGCAGATGGAGGCGAGCACAAGCACAAGTCTCTGATCAACTCCTGCACTTGCCACACACTGCGCTAGCACCGACAACGTTTATCATTCTGTTTTACTGTTGACGGGCACTTTCTTTTCTTTTTTTTTTTTTTCTCCATTTCCCTCACTCCTTTCCTCTTTGGCAGGCAGGATTAAGTTTAATTGTATCGTTTATGACAGATACGGAGTGAGGTTTGGCACTAATTCAAGGCAGACCGTGCACAGCCATTTTATGGTTTCTTTCCACCTCGCTCGCTGATGTGTGGTGGTGACACATTTGACAAAAACCATCCAAGATGGAGGGTTGGAAGGAGGGGGGGGGGTTGTATATGTGTACAAAGAGAGACATAGTTGAGCATGAATAAAACTTTTGCACACACCAATTTTCAATTTTCAGTCACCCATAACCGCACCTTCATCCCTGCCATCCAGCGACTCATACAATCACATATTTCTAAAGAGTATGATTGAATCTAAAAACTGTGTGGTTTGCAGTCTGAGCGCTTCTACGCCATGGTCTCCTCTGCAGTGGTGACACCCTGGGGCCACCTACCCGCAGTAATCTCATAATTAACCGAATGGGATTGAAGGAACCTGCCAAATATGTGACATTTGTTGTTTTGGGGTCAGACAAATTGAGGTGTCGATTGAGAACAGAAAAGTCTGGTTTGCTATAAACTGACTAAACAAGCAGAATAATATTGGCCTTGGTAGAGATGGGTATAATCAGTTTGATCTGGGCCCTCAGTGAAGCTGTAGGGAGGTTAACACATGACATCAACTTATAAAAGACTTTTTTTTTAACAGCTGATATTCATTCATCAGACAGATGTAGTGTTAAGGCAAGTGTGTGTGTGTGTGTCTGTGCGCGCTTGTGATTTTGCATAGTGAGCGGACCACCAGGCGTCCAGACATGGACTCCGCCTTTGAGCTTAATACAACTGATTGCACTCTGATCAGTGCTGGTAATAGTTAAGGCTTCAAAGGCTCCACCTCTGAGGCTGCCAGCAGTTATTTCCGACCCTGAGATCGCAGTCCCAGCCTTTGGAAAACACTTAGTCCTCATCTGTGTCTGTATTTCATTCTTTATGAATAATATTTTATTATTCTAATATTCTCCTTTTTTTAGTCTTAGTATAATAAATACCAAACAAACAAACCAAGAAAAACAGAGAAGACAAAAGAGAAGTACTGATTTAGTTAACAGAAATCATATGTAGGATGTAATAATCAAACAAACAAGCTTTTACAAACAAACTAAAAATTAGTAACGATAAAAACAAAAATGTAATGGTAGCATACATTCTAAATGTATTCTATTTTTTTTTATGTTTTTATGTTTGTATCATGCTAGCTTAAAGGGACAGTTCCACAATACACTAAGACAAGATGTTTGATATCACACTCGTGCCTGTTTGCTCATTGTGTAGTTAGAGAGAGGGGGCTATTAGCCTAGCTTAGCATAAAGAGTGGAAGCAGAGGGGAAGAGCTAGCCTGGCTCCGTCCAAAGTGTGAAAAACTCTGTGCACCGGCACCTCTAAAAGCTCACAAGTGAACACAGTGTATATCTTATGACAAGGTGTGTTTTTTACGAGGAGTTGCGTGCTGGAACAATTTCAGTGACACAGCGACATCCAGCACTTCTGGTCCCCAGTGAAGAGGAACAGTTCCTGCACAAAACTCTTTTAACTAAGCTAATTTCCTGCTAGCTCTAGATTTATATTTAGCATACAAACATGAGACTGGTATCGATCTTCTCATCCAACTCAAGGCAAAAGAGTGAATGAGTATAGTTCGAGAAGATATTAAACTTCAGTTCAGCCTTTCGGAAACTGAGGATGACTTTCTACTTAAGGTTCACTTACTTTTCATGCTGATGAAGACCATGTAGCATGGTAGAAAAGAACAGAAAAAATCAATAAGTGGGATGTGAACTTCAAAGTGATGATAAAGACTGTGTGGTATAGTACAACAATGAGTGCGTGGACATTGAGTTGATATTGTTTTGTCAACTAATACAATGTTTTCTCACTTCTTGTATTTCCATTCTTCCTCTGTCTTTTTGTTTTTTTCTCCCTGCCTCTCTTTGTTTATCCTCTCTTTGTATCTGTACACAGGTGAACTGTCACACCTCTTACTCTCAGCACCCTACAATTACACCATGTGACCCCCCCTGCCTCCACTCCTCATACAAACACACACTTAAATGCCCTTTGGCACGGAACACATCTTCTCTACAATTGCCTTTCAAACACGCACACACATCACAAAAACGAGTGTCTCGTTTGACGGGGGAGAAGGTCTCAGAAGATAGAGGTAGCTAATATGAACTTAAAGGGTTATAACAGGAACTGTGGTGGAAGAAAATGATTGAAATGAGCCAAAAGGTCTTTGTGGTGGTGCATTTCATTACGCTCTCCGTGGCCTATCACCAGGACAGGTAAGAAAGAGTTTTGTCTGTTAAGATAGTCGAAGTTTAGACGACTTCTTTGAAAAAAAGGGGAGGCATGTGGACTGTGGGGGGTTCTTGTGCGAAATGAACCTACTTGGACTGTGTCTAATCATTTAATAGCCTCTTAATGCAGTGTGGGTGTGAGGAGATTTAACAGCAGCTATGAATGAAACTTGTTCAATGGTTCTGAAAGTCATGTATTTTATTGCACTTTTGTTTATGACAGCAGATTTTAATGAGGGGGAAATTGTTACTGCGTAGATTTTAAGGACTTTTCTGGTGAATGCATGAGAATGAGGGAGGTGTTTCATAAGTAGTTACAGTGTACAGCTGCAATAAATGGGAGAGCTGGTGTGCTGAAAAGATCTGCTAAGCTGTAAAATGCATGAGATATTCATCTGAATATGGGATTTTCACGTAGGGACACTGGTCATTCCCTTTTCTCTCCTTTGTTTGAATCCCTACTTAAGTTACTTTTTAGTTAGTTAGTTTATCATCTTGACTGTATTTTAACTTGATTTTCTAGGATATAAGGAATAATTGTTGAGTTCCTCAAGAGTTATTGATAATTGATTTGGTAATTTGAGATTTTTGCTAACCAGATTTCCAGCTGCTGAAAATGTATTTGTGAAAACTCCGTCCTGCTTGGTGCATTCTGATGATGCTCTCAAGTATTGTATATGAAAAATCTGCTACATTTGTGACCTGGAGAACATTGATGGTGGTGGTGAATGAGTGAACAAGGGAGTGATTTTGGAATCGTGTATGTTTACTAGATTAATTACTGCATTGTATCTCCTTTACGGGATTTAATGTTGATCTTTCACCTGGAATACTTTGTTTCTTTCCAGCATGACGGATAATGTGAAGTGTTTTTGAAATCAATTGGTCTAATTGTTGTTTGATGTGTCTCATTTTTATGATTTGTCATCGGCATCATGGAATTTGTTGTCCAATACTGAACTTTAAAGGCTGCTGTCCTCAACTTTTATTAGAAATATGTTTATTGAGCTCACTGCATAGCTACAAGTATAGTGTGGGCAGATACCTGTGTGTTTTTTTTTAATACTTAAATACTTCACCATCTTTCAGGGCATCAGTCTGTGTGTTTTTTATGTGATGAATCTGAAGCCCCGAAGGCTTAACGATGCTTAATGGCCTGATAACCTTTTGTCCCGGCGTCCACAGGGCAGGGGAGGATGCGCTGGAGTACACTGGGGGTCGTGCACAGCCAGGACTCTGCAGCTATGGTCACACTATTTCCTGTTGTTTGGGATGGAGGAATGTTAACGGCATTTGTCAGCGTAAGTCATTCTGCGTTTCAGTGACAGCACAACTACAAAGACACATTACCCACAGTTCACGGGTTATCGGTTCAGCATCTAGCATAACAACAAATACTAGGAAATAAGTGTGAGGAGGTTTCGATTCTTTCTTTTCTGGTTCTTTTCTTTGCATTTTTTCTCGTTTACTACCTTGTTTTTTTGTCACTTTGCAAATAAAAATTCTACTTATGTGTGAATGCATCAGTAATAACTCAAAATTTGTTATATATAAAACATGCTCTTCTATCCAGTGTGTACTTTAGTAACTACTTGTTGTACCTTTGCTTGCTTATACTTAAGTTGAGATTTTCTCATGAAATTAAGCAAGTTAGTGTATGCACATGTCATACAAACTCACCTCTACAGAGCATTTTAGCATCTTTCAGCTCATTGGTTTCATTTTACAGTTCACAACCTCTTGTTTAATCTGTGTTCAGCTCTTATAAACCATTGTACAGTACCGGCTCATCACTAAATGACAGACAACTTAGTGACTGGTTGGTAAACATAGTGGAGCAATTAGTAGCTACATTTCTCTCAGGAGTTGGTGGAGACCAAAACAGAGGTAAAAGGAGAATTAATAGTAGACTTACATTCACCAGGTACCATGAAACACAACTCCAAATTAATGCTAATGTTGCTTCGTATCCAATCTCACAACGTGCTGACTATCGTCTTACCGTGATTTATCCTCCGGGGTCAACAGCCGATGTTTTGGCTGTTTTCTAGATATCCAAGACTTTTCTTGCAGTCCTGATTGCAGATAGACAGAAAGACAGATTTTGTCAAATATCTATAAAAAAAATATCTGGATATAAATGCAAATGTCGTCAGATGGTAGCTGATAGGTTCTTGCATTTGGGCCATTGCTTTTTGCCTCTTTTGCTCTCCACATGGACTGTTAACTTGCAGCCAAAGCTCACTTAACGGAAACGATTCTGAAACCAGAACACTTCTTGGTCATTTGCCTCCAGACTCTGAATTCATAAGCAGATATCTGTCTATAGAGATTACACCTCATCTGCTCAATGTGAACTGTTTGCTTTTTCTGTTGCCTTCAAGTACGAAGTGGACTTTTACTATGCTGATGGCTCTTATCATACACCACTGTAGAGAAGTTTGAGACGTTAGCACGATTGGTTTATATTATATCTGTCATTCTTCACAGCGGTGTGCAAGAAGTCATGTGTAAATGGAAACTGCGTGGGACCAGACAAGTGTTTATGCTCCACAGGGTATAAAGGACCTCAGTGTGATGAAGGTAGAGTGTAATGTGCAAAATCATTGTCAGTCTTATGTTTCTAATTTCTTAACCATTACCTGCGTTCTCCTGCATCATTTACCGCAAGGATTTCTATCTGCTGTTTGAATAATGTCTCATATTGACTCCAGATGTGAATGAGTGCGGTTTCCTGGAGAGACCTTGTTCCCAGCGCTGCATGAATACACACGGTAGCTATCGCTGTTACTGCGAACCTGGATACACACTCAGTGCAGATGAATACACCTGCATCAGTGAGTAATTTCCTGTTTAAACAGAACATTTAAAATGAAAAGTCCTGTATCTAAAACCCAAATGAAGAAAATCTGCAGCCTGACAGATGATATTTTTCATGTTGGATCAGCCCTCCACAAAAAGCCATCTGCCATCTTTATACCATAATAGGATGTTAAAGTATTGGAGGACTTGGTATTCAGTTTACGCACCTTTTTAGGCTAGCATAAATGTTTATGATGGAAATTCACAGTTTATATTATAGAAAGTGATATCATAACAAAGTTTAGTGGTGATACAGATTGTAGAGGGCAGAAAATATGAATGAGTGATTCATGTTCAAGATACTCATTTTTGTTTTTAAAGACCTTTTTTTTTTGTTTATTTGTGGCTTCTTTACTGGTCCCAGTTTTATAGTCGTGTGGTGTGTGTGTGTGTGTGCGTTGGTATGACAGTGTGTGTGTGTGTGTGTCTCAGCAGTGATCCAGTGGCCCATTTCTCTGACCGATCGTCAGCCAGTGTTTCCCTGTCTGTCTTCCAGGAGAGGCCGCATGTTTCTCCCTGCGCTGCCAGTTTGGTTGCCAGATGGAGAGAGGGGGAGCTGTGCGCTGTCTGTGTCCCCCCGGCCTCCACCTGGCCGCTGACAACAAGACCTGTGAAGGTAGCGCTTTTACAGAAACACCCCTCAGCTTCTCACTATGATGAATTACCACAGAAACACACCTCACCTGCTCGGATTTAGTGCTTTTCTTGGTTCTTTTTGACCTGATGGTGATTGTGAAATGCCATCTTTGTTCACTTTATTACTCAGTCTGACATCATGTTCATGTTTGAAATGGGTTGTTATTCAGCCAGCTAATAATTAGAAGGGGATGTATCTGTTGACATAATTTTCAGCTTGCAGTGATGAACCTACAGGGAAGTATCACCCTTCAGCTCTTTGAGCATTTAGCGTCTTTTAGCTCATTGTTTTGGTTTTGGACCACCAACATCATTGTTTTTACTGGTCTAAAAACCCACTGCACACCACCTGCCCGAGACCAAACAACAGACAGACTTGCAAACATAGTGGAACATTAGCTCCTAAATAGTCAAACATTTTCCTCAGGAGCTGGTTAAGACCAAAATGAGAATGAATATTGAATACTGAAGATTCATTGGGTGGCCAGAAACACAACTGCTAATGAATGCTAATGTTGTTACATCTGTTGGATGAGTAAATAAGCAAGTATTTGCTAATAAGTTCGTTTGTTAATATGTCAATATTTTGTTCACAAATGGCTAACAGCAGTCAATGCAGGATAAACAAAGCTTCATTGTCTAGCTCTGTGGCTCCATGATGGTTCGTCTAGTACATACTGAAGCAAAGAGCTGTTATAAACATAGCAAAATTGTTTGCTATGTTTATAAAATACTATAAAAAAGGCTAATGTACTTGACCAATGAGCGTGATTCAGTGCTACCCCCAACTAGATAGTTCCATGGCTGAGTAAGATGGAGGAACTATTGTGCAAGAACAAAATTTTGTCCCAATTTGTCCCCAAATTTTTCCCAACATGCGTACATGTTGGGAAAAAAACATGAATATTTCAGCCATATTCTGTAAATAGTGGCCCCTAAAACTTCTGCACTGGACCTTTAAGTTGCTAAGTTCCTAAAAAGTTCCTGCATTGTCAATGGGAATAGAGTGAATCACTGCAGCAACATTTCTCATTTATTTGTATATTACACTTGTCATGTTACTTCAGTTTTAATTTCAGTGCTGTTGTTGCCACCATCATGTCTTTCCAGATCGTTTCTACTTGGCTTTATTTGTAGAACAGGTGATGCACACAGCTTCCCATGCACATTATGTTAACTACCTGCAGCGAACTTACCAGTGCCACCTCTCTACTGAGTCTGTCCACCCAATGGTAAAAAGCCTTTAATTACCTTTTTGTAAAGAAAAACACAACCTGGATTCTCTCCTCAGTGTCCAGCCGCTTTATGACTGAAGTCCCCCCTCGAAAACTCCGCTGCAGACACCTCCTCTCCTGTCCTGTAATGAAGCGAGCCGTCAACAGCCTCTCTCACGGCTGTTAAGACATTTTCACACTGTGAGAGAGTTTTCGGTGGGAACGATTCAGAGGGAGAAATTTGACAGGTTCTGGTGAGGACTCACAGATGCACAGTTGTGTTTAAAGTAGTGTGGGGCAAGTATACGAGGTACTGAACTTGGAGCAGTAACGTTTGTACTTTAGTTGGGTTTTACATCAATATTCAAACTACTTTTTCTCTACTTGTAAGTAAAAATAGCAAAGATGTTAGGGTTCACTACAAGTTTCCACTTTATTAGACACACTTATTATTTTCTGTATTTTTTTATTGGATGTAACCTGTTGACATTTTGGACAGGACTCCCTGACAAAAAGATTTCCTAAGAGACTATTAAATGTAAAGACAAATGTAGCTGGGTGTGTCTATAATTAACCTGAATCTCTGTAGTCACAACTGACTCAATAAGTAAACTAAATAACTAAATAAATATAGAGAACCACTTATTTATACATCATTGTTAGTAAATGCAGTTCAGTGGATGACATAAAGGTCTTCGTTCTGCACACCTGCACATCTGACATTTGTGTGTCTGGGTCATTCCTTGTTGTTGAACAGCCGTGCAACTTTCAAAGCTTCAGTACAAAGACATGGTTGCAAGGTCAAGGTACTCATTTGTGCCTCTCGTGTCTTTTTGAAGGTAATTATTGTTTTGAGCAAAGACGAGAAACATTTAAGCAACTTGTCCTTGAGAGGTTTGGTTTGTGTGTGCATGCATGTGTGTGTGTGTGTGTGTGTTTGTTTTAAAGGTTTAAAGGTTGGGTTGTGTGGACGAGAAGGCCACAAATTTGGACTGTTGGGCACCGAAACTGACCAAATGTTCTGCTGGTGTTTGACACGTTTGCGTTGTGTTGCAGATGTAGATGAGTGTCAGCGAGATGCGGATCTGTGTCCACCTCGGAGAGCCTGCAAGAACACTTTCGGCAGCTTTGTGTGTGTTTGCCAAGATGGCTTTTTGATGGGGACGCTCCAGGGCACGGTGCAATGTCGAGGTGTGGTCTTTTTTTGTTATTAAATTAATGTTAATTAAAGTTATTTTTGGAACGTTTAAGACTCAGTATATGGTCACATGTTTCTCATGATATCTCATGAAACTGTGGTATATGTGAGGACATGCGTTTATGTGCTTGAATGTTAAGGTATGCGTGAGGTTTTCTGTTAACATTTTGCCAGTAAGGATAAACAGGAAACATATGTAGTAAAGGGGATATCATGCAACAGAAGTCCTCCACCAGAATCAACCTGCTATGTGTTTTAGACCGCTAGGCCACCAGGACGCTCATGTATGACATTCCTTTGAGTCACATTCAGATCTGTTCCATGTCCAATCCTGTAAATGACTGAACGGATCACAGCTCAGCTCCACATGTTCTCCTCATCTGTGTTAATTGGCACAGTGAGGGATCATGTGAAGATGTGCTTTGGCAGCAGTGGATCCAGAGACCATGTTTATTTGATGAGAACTCATAGCTCACCCACTCAGCTGTGGGCTCACCCACACGAGCTGTTTTTTTGTTTTTATCCATGTGATAAGCATTGCAAAATTGTCTCTTGCACAGGTTTGAAACAGACTCTCGCTCTCGAAACGCTTTGCTCTCTCCGTACAGATCTAATACGTCTTAGCTATGAAGCGGCCTCGCTCTAACAGGAAATAATTAAATATCTGACAAACATTCGCCGTGTATAAACATTTCAAATCTCCTTCTCGTCTCCACAGATAAGGACGAATGTTTAACAGGGTCTCACCGGTGCAGCCGCAATGCTCACTGTGTCAACACAGATGGTTCCTACACCTGTCAGTGTTTGGAGGACTACTTCGGTAACGGACGCACCTGCTGGCCCAGGAGAGCCCCACAGTCCAAGGCTGTAATGTACTTCAACTATAAACTCTCCAAAAGGACCAAGCCCATACAAGCTTCATCTTCAGGTCTTAGAACCTAGATGTCTAAACAGAAAATGGACACGCAACATTTGAGGGTAACTTGAGAGGTGTTCGGGTTAACAAGAACAGGCTGTAATGTCAAGTATTTTGTTAAGTAATAATAATTTTCAACACAACTGGAAACCTTGTTGCCATTTTTCTGTCCAAGGCTGTTATTTCTCTTCCTAGCCAGCAAGGCAAAAACCTGGAATACTCGCCTCGCCATTAGTTGCCTGTTTGATGTCTGTTGAAGGAACCCTTCATTTAACAAATGCACTGCAACAGGACCACACTCTGTACTTTGCTTGTGTGCTTCAACCCAAATGGACTGTGATGACAGGAGGGTTTTCCTTACGCTGGCATCACCAGTGTCAAAGAAACAACCGCGCCTGTTGTTGCACGTGGAGTTCACTTTGTCCAACGACACGCTGCACAAGATCGTAAATGTTGCTTAGGAATCGTTGGTAATTTATTAAATAAATATGCCATTAAGTGTAAGTTTAGTTCAATGAAAAAAAGCAGTTTTGTGAGACTTCATCAGAATTTGTTAATTAAAGGCTGACCTCTGGTGGATAGATAAGGGAAGATACTATATCTAAGCTGCCTTCACAATAAACTCTGAAGCGTGTTGGTGAAACCAAATGCTGTCAAAGATAATTTACGGTGTTTGTCCATATGATGTGTCTGTAAAGAGTTTTTTATGACATTGTTTTTTTTTTTTCAATCTCAGAAAAATTCCATAGTCGATTTTGAGGCATTTTTGAAAGACTGCTAAAACGCAGACTGATGTTTTCAAACCTCACTGTTTATCTTCCTCTGTTATGCCACAGGGAATGTTTTCAGACCTACTAAGTCACACGCAGGGCAGACTACCACACAGCAAGAGAGCATAGACAGGTCAGACCAACCAAATACCAAGAATCTTTGTCTGTCAGCAGCTGTCTGGAAACCCCTTCCTGCGTCCAGAGCGCGCAAGAATGGAAATTGAAGTTCGTTTTTGATGTTTTCCACAGGTCAATTTTACGTTTCCTTCCAAATGATTAAGATCGTGACCCTGGGAGAGGAGGGAATTGCAATACTTGAAGATAATAACTGTAATGATGAGGAGATGGTGGTAGGGGGCACTATGTGTCGTGTCAGGGCCTCAGTTGTATCTGGAGGCTTTGGAGCACTGAGAGAGTCGGGCTTGCAGTGAGAACAAGCAGCTGCTGCCTGCTGAAGGGCCCTGCCACTGACCCTATTCATCCCAACAGCAGGTGTCACATCAAGTCCCCGCCTCACCCTCACGCACACACATTCACACATGTGCTTCAGACGCACACACACATACAGCCATGCGCAAAATCACAGAGCCTCGTGCACGTTTACACACACACACAGATGAGTATGTGTGTGTGTGAGTGTGTGTGAGTGAGGGGGGACCTGGAACTACTTACAGAGAACAAAGAGGGAAATCAGGAAAAAATGCAGCCTCTTCGAATAAATCTCACCACAATGCTGAGAAAAATCCCCAACCTCACCCCCAGAAACGCAAGAAAAACCTTGTTTCTCTCTTTCAAAGCAGTCAAAAGTGTCTTACAAAAGCAGAAATAGAAAACATTTTAGATAAAAGGATCCAGGCCCCTTTCTGAAAAGGACCTCACACCAAGTTGTGTGTAATTCCTACCAGAAACTGGTTTATTTACCAAAAAATAATAAGATTTAATGCCAAAGCACTTAGGCTACAAATAAAGGACAACAAGTGGTGGGTACACTGAAGGGGCCTAGGGAGAAAAAGGAGGACAACGCTGGGGTGGAAATTTTCCCTTTTCTTGTGCTTGTTATTTTCTGGTTCAGTGTTTACACGACACACAAGATTTCGCATAGAGGAGTAGCTACAGGAACAGTGGCGCTAGAGCTGTGCAGAATGGCCTCCGCAAAATAAAAGAAAACAATAAACAAGTCAGAGGAATTTGGACATCTGCAGTGACACAAGCTCTCACGCCGAGGCCATGGCAATTTCACGAATCAAAGCGTTGCTGCCTCGGCTTTTCTTATATAAAGCAAAATCAACATTTATCCTGAGAAAGTGAGCAATGATGCTGACAAGTGCATAGAGCCAATGACAATACAATAGCAGAGATGCTAGGAACAACCGTGCCACCCACGTTGCTGAAAGACTGTGCTTTCAAACACCACCACTGAACTGTAAAACCACTAAAACCCCTGTCTTGCCCATACTGTCCTTTTTACTTTAGCTTGAAATAAGCCAGTCTTTTCTCCCTGTGCTCCATCAGAGGAGGCTTTTCCACGGCTAATTCTGGTATTATGTTCCTATTGGACCCACATCTCCTCTGACACACAGTCGCTATAAGGAGGAACACAGTGCAGTGTTTCATGAATGAATTAAAATTATAGATGCTGACCAATCCCACTCAAGGGGGAATGAGCCAAAGCTTGAACCCTTGGCGTATAATTATAAATCTTGTTAGGAAGCCATTTTCTATTGCTTACCTTTGACTACAAAATCTGCAGTGGCGTAGAGAGAGTGTGACAGCTCACTGCCTGCAGCAGTCTTCCCAGATTTCTTTCATAAACTATTGAATTTGACTAAAATGAGCTGAACTAAATAAAGCTGAGCTTATTGCTTCTGTTGCCAGAATCATTCCCCGTATTCATGAATCGGTGCCAAAAAGGACAGAAAAGAAATGAGCATTTGTTTTCGGTTTAGAAATGAAAATAGAATCACATCACAGCAGCTTAGCTGAACCTCTATACCCGATTTTGCTACGGGGATAATTGAAGCTTTCTCTTATCTTAAAGGCAGCGCTGTCCTCTCAGTCACATTTAAATCACATTATGTGGAGTAAATACATGTGAGTCACTCTCTTCTGTTTGACCCCAGGAGGAAAAAAAAAAAAAAAAGGCCCATGTGCACCCGCGTTTTTTCTTGTAATTCTAATTCATACTAATACACTCCCGGTGAATGTTCTGCTATGCGGTGGGTAGTGTGTGTGAGGCTGAAGGAAAACCTGATGTGGAAATATCCGTAAGACCTCAAACGTCTTAAAAAGTGAACTCCCAGACACCCTTGTTCAAGCTGCACACACCCACACACACACACACACAGACGTTTTCTTTCAAATAGACTGAGCTGTCGTGTATCAGTGACCTTAATTCATGTTTCAAGTCCACATGATGACTTTGAACTCTGTTTGAACAGTAAAAAAGCTGCCCTCTTTTCCCTCGCCTTTCTTCTGTCCGCTCCTATTCGCTGCACAAGGTACGTATAACAACTGGAACAGCCACAAAATAACATGAAAGCGGAGACTTGACCTGACCGGAATTCACTGTGCCTAAATCATTCTTAATATGAGAGCCGAGCAGCCTTGTTCGGGGGATTATCCTTGATAGAACAGGAAAGATTTCCAGCTAATCTATATAGGAATGCCCACTCTGGAGAAGGTGAAGGGAAGTGGCTGGGACCAAAGGTTTCTTTTGGAGGCCAACACACTTCATTATTCTTTTGTACAGCAATTAAGGCCCAACCACTGAGAAAAGCAATATATTTTTGTTCTTTTCCACACGAACAGAGAGAAGAGATTGTTTTTTGTTATAGATGAGTAGTCGTTATTGGTTGATTTGTCAGCGTTTTTGATAATTGATTAATAGTTTGTTACTGTGCAAAATTACCATCAGTGTGTTTGCATGTTCTAGATTTTTAAATGTGTCTTTTATTTAATTATAAACACAATATCTTGTGGTTTTGGCCTGTTAGTTGACAAACACACAATTGGAAGATGTCACAATAAGACATTTTGGACATTTTCCTCTGTTTTCTGACATTTTATAGACTCAGGATTGATGTAAAAGAAAAGAAAGCAGATGCATCTGTAATGTAAAGAATATACAGCGATCCATTTGTCCAAAACACAAAACCTAGACACAACGTCAGGACAGTTTGGTGAGAATTTCTGGTATCTTGACAGAGGAGTTTTTACAGGTTTGGCCACTTTTTTGCTCATTTTATATCCTAGACGAGACGCACCAGTGCCCGTTGCACCATATTTCTGTTGTAAAACTGTTACAGCTTAACTTGCGTAACGTGAAACCAAATGAGAAGGAGTCAATCACACAAAGATTAGGCCACACCAAATATTTATATAAAGTTATGACTGTGTAACGTGAAACTCTGCAGTGCC
Organism: Protonibea diacanthus; assembly: GCA_028641955.1. NCBI lineage: Eukaryota > Metazoa > Chordata > Actinopteri > Sciaenidae > Protonibea > Protonibea diacanthus. The sequence continues at coordinate 8,415,455 of CM053977.1, forward strand.
CTCAATCTCTGCAGAGTGTTTTAGGCAACAGGCCCTGCAAATTAAATGACAAAAGGCGTCGATTTTATACACTAGAACGAAGTGTTTTCTGATTTGATGTCCATAGGGGACTGCAGCATTGTCTATCTATGTCTTTCAAAACCGTCACGAATCGTTGAGATTTGGTTATGCTTAGGCTCCAAAGCAATTTGGTTAGGTTAATTGGAAGATGATGGTTTGGGTAGAAGTGACTATTTCCTTAATGACTGTTTTGTTAAGGACCTTCATTGTCATAGTTACAATAATAAACATTTGGTTCAGGGGAATGATCGTGGTCATGCCTTAAAAAGAGTGTTGACTGTTGACTTGAAACAGGAAATGAACGGCGGTTTCCTGTGTTAAAGTCTGACGTTTTGTTGAGTAATCCATCCAACTTTGTCTCTCTCTATCATACTGTCCCCATACTTCTTTCTTTGCTCTTGTCAATAATTACTATTGTCAATAGACATAGTTTAATGTTTTGGTTTTACAGCCCAGAAATGTCCTGTTTAAGTTTACTCTCGCTACTTTCATCTAATTTCTAAATGCAGCATGCAGCTGTTTTTTAGAGAAAAAGCCCTGATAAACCCGCTTCATGTTACCTGCCCAGTGTCAAGCAGTCAAGTAGCTAGTGAACAGAATGGGACTAGATATTTCCCTCAGGACTTGGTGGAGACCAAAAACTTAAGTTAAAACGTGAGTGACGGTTGGATTTACATACATCTGATGGCCAAAATCATAGCTCTGTGTCTGCTTTGTGTGTAAATTAACAATTGTTTGCTGTCCAATTCACAGTAAGGTGTTTGAAGCTTGTTCTACTGCCCCCATGTGGCCAAAAATCTTTAATTACAGCTTTAAATCATGTTGGTGAGGGTACTTTCAGAGTCATGGTACGGGGTTAGAGGGCTGGGATGTGTAAATATCCGAGAAAAAGAGATCATGTGCCTGAATGCATGTGTGCATTTATACTGTATGTATGTAAGGAAAGTTCTGGCAAGAAGAGGGATGGGCAGAGTTTTAATTAGTGCTGTACTGGAAGCAGGAACAGTGGAATCGTTGTGGAAAAGTCCACAACAGCTGCAGTGGCTGTTTGCTGGCTATTTAACATAGCTCTCACTCCCACCATGCACCCTTCCAGCTATCCATGTTTCTCTCTCTTTCTCTTCCACTCCTGTGCTAGTTCAGGTGTCTGGGGCAGCTAAGGAAGCACTGGGTGGCATCCACCCAGACTGGCTGAGCTGGCAGCGGATGCACTGTTGAGGAATGTATGAGAGGGTTGCTGGCAAACTCGCTGCTTGGCAGGTTGTCCCGCTGGGGAATCACTCAGTGAGAGCAGTCTGCAGCCAATTCCCTGTCATTGGCCGGTGAGCTCACAAGGGCAGTAGTCGGGGAACATAGATGTAGACACAGAGACGGACTGTAGTCATGCTGTGTAATACCTTCCCATTCACTCTGCCTAGCCGCCACCCCACCCTGCCCATGGGGACACACTTTAAATTTTCAGAGTGGAACTGAGAAATGAAAACAGTGTGTTCCGCTAAAAACTTCAATGGGTGGAAATCGTTTTATTACTGTAGCGCTCAAATTCCTTGTTCGGTCCAGACAGTGCAGAACAGGCGCATGCTACGAGATGTTTTCTATGTTTACACCCTTTAGATACAAACATATGTTGGTGTTCTGTCAATTGTTGTTCTATGTAGCTTTTGACAATGCATAGGAACGATGTGTTGCTCGAGAAGCTCCCGCATTTCTCGCTCCATTTCTAAACCCACACGAGCCAGGCCAAACCGAACCTCAGTTTCCACTTAAGCTAAACCTGAGGAGGAACCGACAACCCCAAAGCCTCACCTCAACCTGACCGCACTACAACCGCTGTTGGCAGTCCATTCCATCACTGAGATGTTATGAACCATTGGTTGAGATATTGTTTTACTTTAGGCTTTACTCTGTCTATTTTGGCACCATAGAAATCAACACTGGCCTCCATGTTAGCTTCATGAATTACTGGCAAACCAGTTCAGTTTAAAAAGGTTCTCGAAAAAATTTAGTCTATTTTGACGGAAAAGTTTAAATAATTTGACATGGAATGTTTCTTGAGGCCTGAGTGAGAGTCTGATTTTCCATCCAAATGTACCAGTGTTTAGCTGTGAGTCAGGTGCTGCCAAGAGACTTTCAAAGGCTCCTTTGACGCGACTGCTTGGGGGATGGTGAATGTTTGCAGTGCAACACTGACATCTTATGGAAAATCAGAAGATGTGCAATACAAAATCAGAATGGTCAGAAAGGATGCAAAGTGACAATTTCAAACTTTCAAATTTTCAAACCCAATTTCATTAAATATATGGATATAGATTTGGAGTGGGACCAGGTATAACAGACATATTTCAAGAACATCAGCCACACATTAACCCTCCAACTTTAACATCTAACTGTTGTATGAAATGAAATGTAAACATTTATGCAGGGTGTGAAGTGTTAAAATATGTGGGGGTGCTGAAAAATCTGACATTTATGAATAATTTTGTATCTTACTAATTAAATACTATGTTGCTGGAGAAGTCTAGAGCACCAGTGAAATAAAAAATGTTGGGGTTCATTGGAATCAGTGGAATCTGGTTTGGAAACAGAAACACAATCTGATTTCTGTTCTTTGACACTAACAGGTAAATACACAGTAATTTACCTGGAACTGTGAAATGCTTTTGCTTGGTAAGATGATCAAAATATTCAATCCGCTAATTCATTAATCAACTAATCATTTCAGATGTACTTGTATGAACTGTTGGGTAGTTTAATTTATAACAAAACATAATATTTAATAAGCTCTTCATATGTTTTGTATGCAAAAATCCTAATGTCAGCCAATTATAGTGAAGTAAAAAGTACAATATTTCCCTTTGAAATGTAATGGAGCAGAAGTAGAAAGTGGCATGAAGCACTAAATGTACTTAAATGTACTTAGTTACATCCATCACCACCGATGACTCCCTAGGACCCCGAACTAGCCAGGAATCCAGAACTGTACTGCACCAAGATCCCGGAGGATGACCTCAAGGCTACTGTGGAGCCTTAGTATGTGGACCAGATCCTTAAAAGTATCATGATCAGTTCACAGACCTCTTGGTGACATACAGAAGCCATTTAAATTTAAAATGTATAACGATGCATCAGTCGAATAAAGGAAAGAATTGTAATAGCAAATTGAGTTAAGCATCTAAATTTGATTATAGATTATGGATTTATATTTTTCACACAGACAGAGTTTATCCATTTACCAACATGTTCATAGATTTTTTTCTCTTTTATCAAATTAAGCTTATTTCTCCTCCATATTTCCTGCTTGACTCCGCTGATATTAACCTTGTTATAACGGTATTACAGGAATGGCGTAACAGACACAGCATTCCTCTTTTTTCTGTCAAATGTAAATGATAGGAAGACAGCTCTTTTCATATAAAGACATGTTGTACATATATTTATATCTTCTAGTACTTGATTTTTAGCTCCATGTCTTCTTTACTTAATGTTTGCTATGCACCAAAATACTGAGGCAAATTCCCTTTTTTTAATAACCCATCAACTGTACCCGAGCACGGCTTATCACAAATGACTCACTGACATGAATTCAAACAAACCACAGACAGTGTAGCAAAGAAAACATAGGCTTGACCAACAAGCATGTGCCGTCGAATGCACATTTATCAGACAAATTTAAATTTCTATGACTCATTCATTATTATTGTTAGCATTTCATCTTTTTCCATCCAAACTGGCAGTTTTAAACAAATATTGTCTGAGCTTGCAGTGTGGTCCGCCAATCATACAGTAAACATGTGACATTAATCACCATATTTATAAATCATGAAAATTCTTTCAGTTTAAACACGAATTTAATTTGAGTAAGCACAAACAATAGAAGATTGAGCAATAATGGAATCGGAGCAACTTCTCTTTTACCTGAGTTTTCTTGACCATGCAAAAACGTAATAGTAGGGAAGTTAATGCTTCGATATCCTTAAAACATTTCTAACATGGACTATTCTTATTTTCTGGCACATGGTGTGTGTTATTTTGGAGTGATTTGCAGAAATGCATTCATGCAGAAGCTGTTTATTTTGGTAGAAGTTGGAACTTCCAGAGTTTCCTTTCTGTTTCTTGTTAGAATACTTTTCTCTCAGATCAGACTCATGCCGGTGACAGAAACATATCTCTCAGGAGGGGAGCTGCAGAGCTTTGTGCTGTTGAGGGCCAACCATTTTTCCCATAAAGAGAGAGAAAGAGAGAGAGAGAATGTCTGGACCTACAGACACAGTAAATGCAGCCCTGCGTCATGCTCAATCCATCCTGTATAATTATTGTAACTATTAACTGATGTAATACAACGACATTGTGCTGAAACAACATGATAAATCTGAGATACCACTGAGGGTACACTGGGTTAAAGATGTTGCTTATGCAATCCAGCACTCATGCACAAACACATAATTATCTATCATTTGGAGCAGCATATCAAACCTCTACCTAAAGTCGGCTGGGATCAGCTCCAGCCTCCCAGGACTCTGCAAACAATAAGTGGTATTTCTTTTCACGAGAGTTGAGAAGTTTGCCGAAAGACAGACCTTATTATGCTTATTTTGTATAATTTTTATGAAAGTTCATGGATATTTGAAGAGCTTTCTAGTTAATTTAGCTCAGTGCAAATGTTATATTCTTTTACATAAAGCTGATTGCTATATAGTACATCAAACAATGAAGCTTGCAGCCTAATTGGCAAAATCTTTCACTGACCACAATCTTCCACTAGATGGAGCTCAGAATATACTTTAAGATTCTGTACCAGTGGGCACATCAGACAGGCTTGATTTGCTCCTCAAAATGATGGATCCTTCAAGTACTGAGTGTTACTATGTATGTATAGATTAAAAACAATATATATCTTCTACTGTACATAACCCCACACAAAAGGTTATCTCCTCTCATTTGACAAAATATCAGGAATCGTTTCTTCTGTCTTGCAATAGCGTGTGTATTCACATAGATCCCTACATGAACTTTTTATTTCCATTCCACAAATAAAAACCAGGCCATTATGGCTATGGTTTATTGAAGGTGAAGCGAGATGATGTACTGTAGGGTTAGGATGAGGGCTGAGAGATAAAGGGGTTATGGATGAGGGGAGAAATCAGGGTCAGGAGATGGACCAGTGTTGACTGGTGGCGGGAAGATGGGAGGAAACCAGAAGGGAGCTGAGACTCTGAGTGGGGCAGTCGTCTCTTCATTGCTTTATGGAATTATAGCCCCAGTGTCTATATTTGAACAAAAGAGAGAGAAGGGAAGAAGAAGAGGAAGTGAACAACTAAGATGTGCTTAAGTACTTTAGGTGCAGAAATGGGATGACTTTGAAGCATGGTCTTTGTTCCTGAGCCTAGTTTGAAAAAAATGATAGTTTAAACTTTAATCATGCTTAAAAATGTTTAGTTTTCTGTTCTTACTGAGATAAAATGGATTTAAATGTGGCTTTGTGCTCCTATCTAAACAAAATGCATCATTTTAATTTATGTTGGGAACTTGCTGTGCAAGTGCAATTGATCTCTAGTGGACTTCCTTCTGGTATTAAAAGACATTATGCATTTTATTGTGAAGAGAAAGAGATAGCATTTGGCATCCTGCAAACCTCATAAAAAGAAAAAAAAACCCTCATCCACAGAACTCATAAAAACCAGGTCAAAGGAAGGTGGATCAAATGTCCTGAGAGGAAGGACTGTTGTAAATGATCATGATCGATGACCTCCTCCCGCCAAGGGGCAAGTCTTTAAACTGAAGACGGAGAGGATAGATAGAGGCTGAAATCAACACATGAAAAACACACGAGCAAAGCCTCGGTTAGTTCACTCAGGAATTAATTAAACGGGATGATCATCTCATAAGATTTAGCAGTTAAGTGAGCCTGTTCTGTAAATGTCTGATGCTGTCCTTATAAAGCATATAAACCCCCTCATGTCCCTGATAAACACAGACATACACATCTGTCCTGGTCACGTGACAGCTGTAACCACAGGGATCAATTATAGATTGGTGACATCATCGCAGTGTCTGCAGCTTCTGTCCCAATGTGAGGAGGAAAGTCCCAGGGCGAAGCTTTACTTCATTTGCTGCTGTTGTTATGAGTTTCAAGTAAGCATCGGCTCAGAAAATGGCTTGTTACATTTTTAGCAAGTGATTTGCAGCTACATTTGCAATGTGGTGGCAGCATTCATTTCATATGGTGTCACGACACCACAGCAGAGCAAATGCCAGCTTACCACCCATTGAGTTAGACAAACATAGTGCTCTATTGTCATGTATGTACGAGTGCTGTATTCCAAAACAGGTTCACTCCTCTCAGTTCTGTGAATGGCCAGTAAAGAATCCCAAATCCTCAACGTATTCAAACAAATACGTGTTCAAATGAGCATACAGAGAAATCAGAAGGTGTGAACAAGAAGAACAACACAGGTATATAGAATACATCAAGAATAAGAGTCTTCAAGCAGCTCTATGAGGCTGAGCTAATGTCAGCATGACTACAAGCTCACAATGACAATGCTAAAATGCTAATGTGTACTATGTTTACCATCTTAGCTTATTATAATGGACAATAACATTAGCTAAATAGCACTAAACTCAAAGTATGGACAAAGTATTGGACAAATTGAGAATTTGACCCAATGATGGTGCTTGATTGGATCACCGGGTTTAGTGAAATTCATCCTCTGGGAACCACAAATGTAGAGAATGTCATGGTTGTCCACCTAATAATTGTTGAGATCCCAAAAATGTAGTGGCACTGAGAGTCAAAACACAACAACATTTTAGTTTACAGAGTGGGTCAACACTTTTTGTTTGTGATTATACAAACCCAAGTCAGTTCAGAGTTTATGCAATGGATGCGTTAAGGTGGGTCTGGTCCGGGTCTGCTGGAGGGACGCTCTAAGTTGCGACTGCTTGGATCGCAGTCAGGCAACTGATGATGATCTGGGGTTTGTGTTAAAGTTGGTCAGACTGGTCACAGTCTGCTACACAGAAGTCTTTTATGTGGCTAACTGGCATCTATCATTTTCCAATCAAGGTTAGATGAACCTACGCCTGCTTTCATATGATGAAAGCCTCAACAGCATGTGACAGTACAGCTATGGTAGCTTGGAAAATAGCAGCTTGTAGCTCTATGAGTTGAGTTGGGGTCAAGCATAGAGGATGTTTTATGTGTAGCTCTGGTTATGTCTGTGTTTTTTTTGTGGCTGCATCATAAAACTGCTGATACAGCAGATTGGCTGGATTCATCCTGTAAACCTCTTGTTGTAGTCTCTCATGCCCAGCCTGCTGCTGTTCAGGGTCACTCATCCTCTGGAGCTATCGTAGGCAAGACCGGTTGTGTGTCCGGAGGGAGGGCTGCCGCCGGGCTGCCCCTCTACACACACCGTGCCCCTCTACACACACCCGCCCTGCACACACCCAGCCTGTCCTGTGCTGCCTAGCCCAGAGACACTCTCCGGCAGCAGAGAGCAGCTCTCCGAGAGGCCCAGCAGCAGCAGGCCAGACAGAAGGGACTACGACACCCAAGAGGTCGGTGTGGTTGCCAGGGAAACTACAGCTCACGACCTGCTGTATCAGCACCGCCACTGGCTGTTTGATTTAGCATCTGCAAGAAAAATACAGTCCAAATACACAATCAGAGCTACACGTAACACAACTGCTATGCTTGACTCAAACTTCTTTCAGAATTAATGTCATATAATTGTGTTGTGACCCTCAGGGCCACCGTACAAGAGAGTATATAAGAAGCGACATGACATAAATATTGTAGATAGATAAGCAAACAAGTAAAATAAGACAAATATATATTTTAATTTGGCTAAAGTTTGGCTATCATAAGTTTTGCTTTCAGTAGAAGAAAATTATTTCCCAGTTTGTGTTACATTCTGCAGGGAAAGATACACAATCTAGGCTAAACATGTAACATTACATTTAACACTCAATTTAAGTTAGTTAGTTTGATCACATTATCCACAGCTCTTATGCTTACTCTGTGACATTTGACCTTAAATGTCCTTGTGTTTTACCCACTAGCGTAATCATTTTTGCTGCAAACAATCAGTCATCAGCTTTGTTTGAGGAGCGGTCTATTTTTGCCCTGCAGAGCTGTCTTTGGAGGCCAAACCAGGAAGAGGTGATGTCATGATGGCTATCACTTACAATGCTCCAGCCAGCTCCAGATGTACAGACCCCCTTCTCTCCTGAGGTATGACCTCAGCCTGGGAGTGTACAGAGGGAACATCTGCTTGATGATCTGGTTAGCAGGATGCAGGTTTGATCTGATGCAAGACATTACACCAGAGAGAGCTTTGTCGTGTGATCTTGGGGGAAATATTTGCGATCAGTCCTCATCTACTTTAGCTGTGATTGGTGTCTTGAAATAGGTCAGAAACAAGAACACTAGTTAGATGTTTGTGTGTCTCCTTGTATACTGAAGTGTCCTAATTTATGCACACTGACTGATGGGGACATTTTAGGGACATTTTGCCCATTAAATGTTTTATTTTCGTTTCAGACAACATGAAAACACCCTTGGCAAGAACACCCACCAAAACACTGTATTGCTTGATATCATTCAGCATATCTGCTCACTCCAGTGTTGATCTATCACAAGGTGTCCAGTCCACATACAACATGCTATCAAATGAAACCTTTTATCAGATGCACAAGTTCTTTCTTGACTTACTCATTTGACAAAAAGACTGTGAGATGTGTCAAGGAAACGCTAGCATGTGGACCTTAAGCTAATAAGATGCTTTAGAGGTGCTGCTAGGCAAATATTTTTTATGTTTAGACAGAGTCGGTCTAGCTGTCTCTCCAGTTTTTCCAGTTTTTATGCAAAGCTAAGATAATTTGCTGTAACAGTTGTAACTTTATATTTACCATACAGATGTGAGAGTGGTAGTGATCTCTACATCTACATCTCCTGGCAACCAAGCAAGTCGGTGTATTTCCCAAATATCAAACTATTCCTTACAGAAACACAGAGAGCTTGAAACTGTAAATATGCCTCTGTTCTTCTTAGCAACTTTACTGCTTGAGACTTGTTGCATGAAGGCAAAACTGAGAAAAAGCTGTCTTTAAAAAAATGTGACAACCCATCTAGCAGGTACCAGCAAGCCTTTCCTCAGCAACTGAGCTCAAAAGGATGTTCAAAGGTATAACATGTCAAGCAGAAATTCATGAATCAAAGGGAAACGCCCTGGACTGGACGCCAATCCTTTGCAGGTCTAAAGCAGAATACCCCTGGGCAATTTAGAGTCTCAGAATTCACTTGCCTTTGCAAAATGAAAGGAAATTTGCACAAACAAGGGTGCCTTCAAATGCAACGTGTGTTATCAGGACAAGAGGACAATGGCTTAGCGAAGAAATGCTTTTAAGAGTGCACCTGTATTAGTGAGGGACAGATGGCCGAGATACAGGTGCACCGTCATGTGTCAGCTCTGAACAAGCGTCAGCAGTTGGTTTGAAGTTCACAGTGTCGCCACCCCTTTGTGCAAAATGCGCCATGACTGCTTTGACTGACAGCTGTGCCATCTAGGGTTAACTGTCCCATCTAACAAGTGACTGTGACAGCTGCCGTTAGACACTTCCCCTCCCCAAGACTCGAACACTTCTTCTCAATAAACCAGGGCAGACCACCCTCCATACTGAACCCAGGGAATCTCTTTGCTGGGGGTGAACACAATTTTGTGTGTGTGCATGTGTGAGGGGTGGGGGGGGTTTGCAGACACAGTCCTCAAGGGAGTCTCATTTTACACAGTGGGTTTCGATTAGAAATACAGCATTGTCTAGTGAGAGGACCAGTCATCAAACCTCTAAAAGACCTGTGAGAACAATCAATCAAGTGTGTTTGAGAGATAGTGAAAAAAAGTGTTGAGATGTATGTCTGTCCATCATGCATGCAACCTATCAGTGAGCCTCACTTCATGTAAATCGACAAAGCCCTGAGTGGCGAGCTAGCAGGACTAAAGGTAGTGCCCCCCTCTGATTGGTGCATCCTCTGTCTCTGTGCAATGAAGGTAGAAGAGGAAAACCGAGAGCCCCTGGAGACAGCATTCAAATATTACCACCCCAGACATTATTTCTAGAAGGACTTGCAAAAAGCCACGCCAAATGAGCCACCCGTTTGAAATGTGAGCTGGCCTGATGCACTGCTGCCATGCCTCGCATTGCTGCAAAAAATTTGATGGGCCTGCCAAGAGCCCTCGGATGGCAAAATGAATTGCATGTGTGAAGGAGTGTCATCTAAACACGTGTGTCAGTCATCGTAAAGCATTTCCACCCCGTGCTAATTCATGGAAGTCTATGGAGTTAATGTTGTAATCAATCCTAACCCATGAGTCCACTCTTCCTCCGTCTGGTTAGAGACAGGCAACACTCCAAAGTTTCTAAATGGCTCCCGCTCTTCATGAACCCTGACCTAATAGAGCCTACTACTAAGTGGTTCAAATGTTAATGTCCTGTCCACACCTTTTACATGCAACATGTTGGCCTTGTAGTTCTTGTCCTGTTTTGGGTTGAGGGAGCAGAGAAGTATTTAAGTACTATTTCAAGAGCAAACAATCCGTCCTTCCTGTCCGTCACTATTGTGATTTCTGCATTGGACAGCAGAACAGAACTTACCACCTAAAGAAATATTGCGCTGACAGGATAAGAAGTGAAATCTGAGCATGACAGTTTAATCCTGAGCTTTGGGAACAGTATGTCTAACAAAATAGTCTAAATCTCCAAAGGTTCAAAGGTTTGAACTTAAATGAAAAAGATAGAACACATGACTATGTTTTCATTTGTGCATAATCGCCTGAAAATAACAATGTTATGTTTTTGTTATCTTAGAATTAAACTTTTATATCTGCAGACACTGCAGGTTCTCTTCCATGGTGTCCATCCATGTCTACAGTAGCCCAGAACCATAAACTGTCTCAAGACAGGGTGTTTCATATTTTTCGTGGTTACCATAGTTTCTCCCTCCCGCTTAAAACTACTGCTAGATGCCACTAAATCTGATCCTTTTTATCTTTATTTATATTTGTAACTTTTCCCCTATATTGTCATTCTTTTAATTCAAGTATAGTTTTCTTGCTGCTCCTTCTGCCAACTCTGAATGCACGACAGCTAAAGTGATGCTGATGATGATTTTTTGTGTGTGTGAGGAGATTTTCCTGATCTAAATCAAATGTCTAAGGATACAGGATGCCTTATATTGTACAGCTGGTTCAGCTCTCTGAGGCAAATGTGTAAATTTATGATTTTGGGCTTCATAAATCAAAAGAAAAAAAATCAGTTTTTGCCACAAGATAACGATGGCGGGTGATAATCATGGCTGATGTTGACTAGACGTTAACCCCAACTGGACTGGATTAGTGGTTTCAACTCTTGTGTTACTTCAGACCCACATATATAGAGCATATATAGATTTTTCCTTGTTCCATAACAAATTAACCAAACTGCAGGGTTAAAATCAACCTTAGTTCCTCTGAGATTTGGATTTTAATTTAACTTTCGCATTGCTTTTTGCATTGCTGCTCTGGTGTAGTGACCATTTGCCAGCTTTGGACCCCATGAACATTGCCAGATGTGGATGTTGGAGGGTCCAGTTAAGTCAGCGGCAGCTCATTTGGTTTGCCATATATGACCAGGGCAGAGCTTCATGTCTCCAAGCTGCAGCGGGACCTTGATGCCACTCGGTTTGCCTCATTTGAAGACAAGCTGATGTCTGCCACATTCTTGTAATATGGTTGCAGTTTAATTTAGAAATCAGGTGGTTGTGATGAACTGCTTGAGAGTCATTACATCTCCCCATATCTATGCCATGGCTTCAGATTCACAGGGTGCTTACTGTATCTCTTTCAACCACAGTACAGGTGACCCAAGGCTGGCTTACTAAGTGACTTGTACTACAAGTTAGAGCGCAGAGAGATGGGAAGGAGCTGACCCCTCTTTTAACCTTTTGTTGTCTTGCTGTGTGATGGCTCAACAATGGGGACTGTCATCTAATTGCATCCACATTCAGTTCTTACCACCACAGCACAAGGCCAGGCTAAAGACGGGAAATAACAGCAGCCTCTCTTTGTTCAGAATATGTATGAAACACATTATTTGTTTACCCAATTTATCAGAATACCAACATTCAGTCTTGTGAGGCTAATCGAAGTGGGATACAGCCATTACAGCATCAGCTGTCATAGCCATTACTGCTAGAAGGGAGAGAGTCTCTCCTTGTGATAGTTTGGGGAGCTTCCTTGCCCTGATACAACCATAATAAGTACATAAAAACGCACATAAGCAAAGGTAATTGATTTTCATTTCTAGTGCTCACATAATCCCAATCCCAGTGACTGCATTAGTGAATTTATGTCATGTGAAATATAATTTGCTTCATGTTACCTGCTTTAAAAATACAAATATTTGCATTGTGGCCGCTTCATGCAGCATAAAGAGAAGATGGACGACACTCTTCAGCCAAGTAATTACATTTGCTCACAAATCTTGTTGGATATTTTATAGGCGGATTCCAGGATTTGTTGGACTCAAAGTACAGGAAAAAAAATCAATTACTATTTCCCTACTGCACCCCAGTGTGTAAAAGTCTTTGTTTCTGATGTTCTGAACAAAATAATAATAGAAAGCAGTGTATATAATATATAAAATAAAAATATTAATATATTATTAGAAGAATTTGACTTGTAATGGATATTTTTACATTGTGGCATTTCTACTTTCACTTTAAGTTGAAGCTGGCGAACACTAAGATAAATTCAAGGATCTTATAGACTCATCGGCCACTTCATTTGGTACAATCTAATGTGATCCAGCTCTGCTGTAAATTCTACTTTCACAAAGCTAATAATTCTAATTTATGTTTATTATTGAGGTAGTAGTGGGTAGTGGTGTTGTACTGAAGTGCAATATACTGATATATTAGAAACACCTTTTGGGTCTTGGTAGCTTACCCGGTACAAAGGCTCAGTGCTTACTGCAGTGGCCTGGATTTGTGGCCCTTTTCTGCATGTCATCCTCTCTCTCTCTCTCTCTCTGTCTCTCGCTCTTTTTTGTCAGTATTCAATCTCTAGTCAACACCACAACCTAAAAACATATATATATAACAAACATATAGATTGATTAATACCTCTCTGACAGTGTCAATCAAACCTGAGCATTTGTATCTTTGTTAAAGCAGAATTTAAAGCAGATCTGCTGTATAGTATTGACAGTATAAGAATGGACGGCATATGCGTGATGTCACCCACACCGTTAAAACCGTTCTTGTACCAGGCTGTAAACATGTTTATTTCTGCTGTGAAGTTGGAGATTTTAACATGGGGGCTTATGGAGACTGACTTGTTCTGTAGCCAGCCTCAAGTGGCCGCTGCAAGAACTGCAGTTTTTGGCACTGGCTTCACTTTCCGGCCTCGGAGGTCGCCGCTTGTTGTATAGCCACCCATTAGATTGTTGTGTATATCACTGCAATGCATATTATGTTATGAGCTGATATATTTTATGCATGTAAAATGATCAGCAAGATACCTGCGGTATGTCATAAAAAATGAAATAAACTCTACTGGAGTGGAAGTATAAAGAAGTAGCATAAAATGGACAGTAAAGTACAACTAGCTTCCCTCTAAAGTAAATATATTGTGTCACTTTCATGCTGTGTTAAAACCAAGACGGGCGTGGCACAAGGTAAATTTACTCTTTTTGAGGATATTACTGTTTGATTATGCTTTTATCATATAAAACGCCATAAAGTCTGACAGCGTCTGTATAAACTGAGCAGCCTCTTCCCTTGAAGCAATAGGTCTGTAATGAATGTGCAGTTGCCCATTGTGTGTGTGTGTGTGTGTGTGTGTGTGTATTAGAAGAAATCCTTCAACTAAAAAAAAAAAGTTTTGAGGAGCTTTCTTTCTATTTCTACATATAATCATCATCATCATCATCATCATCATCATCATCCCCGCCCCTCCCTCCCTCCCCCTCTCCTCGGCTCGCACTGTTTTCCCAGATTTATTCACGTGCAGCTCGCTCCCGCCTCACTCAGACATTCTGTCGCCAGCGCCGTGACGTCACCTACGCCAGGAGCCTCCTCCGCTCTGAGCGTTTCCCTCCGCCCGTCTTCAAGATAATCTAGTCCCCCCCTCTCACCGCGGCAACCCTGAACTTGACTAACTACGACCCAAATAAAAAAAAAAGACTTTGTGTTTGTGTTTCACAACAGGATCAGTGGAGTTTTTTTTTTTTTTTTCTTTTTAAAGATTTATATTATATTTGACATATTATTTCTAGAAAGACTAAAACATGCCTGGGCTGATTAAAGCTGTAATATTATTATTTCATCTTCACGAAAATGCCTGTCTTCTAGGTGAGTGAGTACTTAAACTGGGCCCGTAAAGCATTTTAACTTTCTGTTTTCTGAGGAAGTGTATTTTTAGCTATAAAGGTTGCATAACTTCTTGCTCTGAGATTAGAATCTCCTTTTCACCTCTTCATCTCTGTTTTGATCTCTGTACAAACTATTGCACAATTTCAAATTGCCCTCACTTTATTCTAAGATCTTCTTAAATGTGAGGCACATTGTTTCTGGTTCACACACATGGACTGATTTAGCTCACTTCTGAGGAAATGACACATTTGTGTCCTCTGCTGCTGCCCTGCACGGAGGCTATTTTCATGCATTTTCATGAGAACTAGTTGAAAGTTTCACTTTTGACATTGCAAAATGATGCCTCTATGCACCCACAAGAGGAATCAGGGCTGCACTTGATGTGTGTGTGTATGTGCATTATTGTCTTGAGGTGAGAAGTTGAAATGATGGCATGTGTAAGCATGCTCCTGTGCTTACCCCTGCTCTTGGACACTTTTGTTCTCCTGACAACATAAATAGTGCTTATCATATCACAATCAAAGCTAGAAGGGAACTGAGAGGCAGGCTTAACACGGTGCAGTTCAGGAGTTCACTACAGATAAACCACAGAGTTGTCTGTCACTTAAAACTACTGCAAGGCAGTGCTGGCCAAGTTTGGAGAAGAAATCTGTTTTTATTAAGCTTGAAATCAAAGTTTAGCTCCTATTTTTCAGGTGATTTCTGTTGCATTTATGGAGGTAAGAAGTCAGAAAAAGTTTCATTGCATAAAAGAGTAAAATCAGAGATGCAAAATGCAGAGATGTTCTGAGAGCCACCTAAGTAAAAAAAAAAAAAAAAAAAAAAAAGACCCCCTCTCTGCTTCAAAACAAGCAACCTTCAACTGCAAAGGCAAGTTTGTGTGACAACCAGAAACTCTGAATACAAACACTCAAGTCGAAATAAGCTCAGAAAAAACTGTTTCACGAGTTACATAATCCATTTCCACACGGTGAATGAAGATGTTTTAAATGTGTGAAAAGTAGGTCTTGTTATTGTCGGGCTGCTGCTGCATCCTGCGGCGTGATACTGGCGCTCAGCGGAGGGTGAGACGGCTCCGCGACTCACTGACGCCAGGGCCGAGCAGCAGACCCAAGACAGGCTGAGAGAGACACAGGAGGAGACAGACAGACACACACACACAGAGAGAGAGAGAGCAGCAGCCAAAGAAAAGGTATGGAAACTTTTATTTATTTTTTTAAAATTTTTTTAACAAGCTAAATGAAAACTTCCTTTAACTGTTGTTTCATTTGTTACAGTGTGCATGTGTCTGTTTGTGGAGAAGTAGATCCCAACGCTTATCAACTCAACAGTGTGTCAGTTGGCAGCTTCAAACTTTTTTTTTTTTCCCCTCTTCCTTTTTACTCACAGTATCAGCCTGGGGCTGCATATTTAGTCACATTTTCATGAATAATTTAGGCTAAAGTGATTAAAAAACAACACTGTTTTGTTAAAGAGCTGTAGTAATATTGTAGTAGTAGTAGTGTGGTTGCTGTGTGTTAGAGAGAAAAACAGTAAAAATGTATAGGAATATTGCAGAAGTGCTGCTTTTGGGCACCAAAAACATCATTCATTGGGGTTAAATCAAGCTAAAGCTGGTATCAAGAGAAACACTAGTCACTTTATAGGCTTACTGATATATGCAGTGATTATCTAGGAGGGAATAAAGACTGAAGTGCAGTTATTAAACACATGGTATGGGGATATTTGGGTTATTAAGCTTGGGTTATTAAACCAAATTTACAATGATGAAACAGGCTCAAGCAGTGAATCTTTACATTTTCAGACACAATAAAGTCACTTTTTAGCATCTTTTCTTGATTAATGACTTAGCTAATTGGTTAAACAGTTATCATAACTGTTTCTGAGGATAGGCTCATTGATTAATTGACTAATCCTTCAAGCTCTAGACTATATAGTGGCCTTGTGTCATACACTTGTTAACAGATCTCATGTTGATGCCACTAAAGCGTTATATGATGAATAAAGAAGTGCACAGATGCTTACAAATCAACGCATGATGCCGTCCGTTTACATGTTTCCATTTTAAAGTTTTAATTATTTCGCTGGCCTCCTGCAGATGCGGGCTTTCTAAGGCGATCTCAACCGGTGCACCATCATGCTTCACAGGACATGTGTCCCATGTGTGGTTTTAGTTATCTGTATGTGTTTATGAATTTGTGTCTGTGTAAATGTGCATGCAGGACAGAGAGGGAGAGAGAGAGGGATAAGGAAAGCAAGTGAGAGAGAGAGAGATCTACAGCAGCTAAGGCTAGATCTCCTGACATTATTGAAGATGACATATCAGATTACCCAAAGGACAGGAATTTGTCCTTGTCCGTGATTTACTTCCAATTGTTTTATCGTCCTGCGTTCTCGGGGTATGCGGCTTTAAATTCTGTTTGAAAATTAAACAAATGCTGTCTTTATAGGATTGAAATGACAGGGTTAGTTTTACATCAGGGAGAAGCCTCTTTAATAAATGGCAATGCAGATTCGATCGTCGGATGCATTTATCAGCTTCATTTCCTTACAAAACGTTACATAAACATTTAATTTGCCACTGTATAACCAAGTCAAACATCCGTCTATCCGTCTATGATCATACTAAAGGCAAAAACTTCTCAACTACAAGGTGTAAATATAGGTTAGCAGCATTCCTGTATCCAGAGAGTCAGTCACAACAGTAGTGAACAACGTCAAAACCCTCCCTGTGTGTCTGTACGGCCCGGACAACATAGCCTGCCATGTGTTGGGGTGAGGTGTCCACCCTAACACAACACTAACCCAACACTGAGTGCCAAGCATGGTTGAGATAGCTGCTTCAAACCCCATGTGTTTGCTAGTTATGTCTGCACTTGTGTGTGGACTGGTGTGTCTGGGACATAAAGAATCTGATCCCAGTTCAGCCGTTCAAAGTCAGGGACAATACTGACCACATTTCTGGTGACACAAAGTTTGTTTCTGGTGTTTTTCCGTGCCGTGATGGAAGTCGCGTCACGGCTAGATTTTGCTCACTTGTGTGTATGCCAGTGTGATCTTTACAGGGTCAGCTGTGTCATGCGTTGGTGGTTGTAAAGGAAAAGTGACCCCAGCGAGTTAAAGGAGCCTCACAGGTCAATGCCATGTCTAGTCACTGAGGGCAGCACCTCATGCTCATGTCTGACTGTGGTTATTTCAAGCTTTGCTCTTCGACTGTTTCATAAGACATGCGTGGCTGTGGTAAATATCTGCATTTGCTGGCCACTGGGGCCGGCTATTGAATCTCAATACTTTTTTGGAACCAATTGAAATGTAATAGATGAGTCTGAGTGGCGAACATGACGGGCTGATATATCAGCCAATATTTGGTGATTTGGACGGTACATGTTGGCCAATAATTTGCAAAAAACTGCAGCACATGAACTCCAAAAGTTTCCATTGCATGTTTGTCCACCAGAGAACCCTGACAGGTTTATTTTCAATACACAATGCAGTATATTGAAAAATGGGCTCTAATCAAGTGGCAACCTCCGTCACTGTGAAGTGAAGCCTATGCAAAGTGCCAAAACCTGCAGTTCTTTGAACGGCCACTTGAGGCTGGCTACAGAATGACTCAATCTCCGTAAGTCTCCATGTTAAAATGTCCAACTTCACAGCAGAAATAAACATGTTTACAGTTTTGGTCTCTTTAGCTAAGTTACCCGTTCATGACAGCTGTACTGAGTCTGAATTTTTTTAATGCACCTGTTCAGATTATATTCAGGCTTAAAGTTATTCATAATTAAGAGCATGGCCACTTTGATTGACAGGTGAGTGCCCTTACAGATGGCTCGTTTGAGCACCCAGGTGTCATTGAGCCCGCCTCAGGTCCGCCGACGATCCACGTCTTTGCCTATTTAAGATTATCTGGGAAGCAGAAGAAGCATGGCTACCAACATGGTGCCAACCTGAGCCAACACACTCTGAACTTTAAAACGGCCCTTCAGAGACCTGTGGGTGACGTCACGCATACGCCGTCCAGTCTTTATACTGTCATTAGTTCTAATCTGTCGCACGGTAAATTAAAAAATAGTAATCAGATAGTTCCTGATTTAAATTTTGACTAATTTTAGATCATTTAGACTTTCAGATAGATATTTTGGAAGTTTGAGAAGGAAGGAACATTTGAGAAGTTTGGCTTTTGTCAAAAGAATGCAAAAACATGTTTACTAGAGCTGCAACCAATGATTATCTTCATTGTCAATTAACCTGCCTATAATTTGTTGGATGAATCATTTGGTCTATAAAATAGAGAAACATGTGCGTCACAGTTGTTCAGAGACCAAGGTAACATCTTCAGATGGCTTATTTTGTATCTTTTTGTCAGTCCAAAGCCCAAAGATATTCTAAAACACAGAGATATTGAGAGAGAGTTTGGTATTTGGTATGGAAATTTCAAACGTGACTCTTTTCTCTTTCTGTTTTCTTTTTAATGACTCACCTCAAGTGGTATTGAACTTTGCGACAGCTCCTGCTCCTGCTAAAGAAACTTTCATATGTCACTGCTGCTTTGCTGTGATTTGTATTTGTGAAAAGCACATATTGCATCCTTGTAGTGTTACTCTTTACTCAGTAATGACCCTTGAAGGCACTTAATCGAGAAGCGCTCGGTGAACAGACCAGATATACGAGTGTTTTCCATCTCTGTCTCTCCAAAACACTCCCTCTGTCTTACATCTCTGCTTTTGCCGTCACTCTCACTTTCTTCCTGTCTTTCTCTTTCTGCATCATTCCTCCTCTCTTCCTCTCTCGTTCTCTTTATCTATCACTCCCTCTTCCTGCTCTCCTCTGTTTATAGCCAGTGACTCCATTGAGCTGGGGCTAATGGAGGCCCCGTCCAGGACCCTGCTGATAAATAATGTAGCTTCTTTATAATGCTCCGTCCCCGGGGAGGGTCCAGAGAGCATCATTACTGCCTCCTCATCCTACACAGCCCAGGCCTAAATTGATTAACAGACACTGGAGCGGTGCAAAATGATCCATGGGGCTAGTGTAGTGGCTAACAGCTCGCACCCGGTGGGTCAAAGCCTCCGCCTGTCAGTGTCGCATGATCCCACTCTGTGCTCCCATTAGCCTCAGTTTCTGTCCGGTGGACTAACTGATGGCCATAACAAGCTACCGCTAACACAATAGTGAGAGAGCATTGCCCGGACTCAGCTGTAGGGAATGTCAGAGTGGTTTTTATGGAGCTGTTGTGTAAATGATGGTGTGTGTTTCAGCTTTTATAGGGAGGATAGCAGCGGCCAAGGCCACTGCAGGCATCTGTGTTACTCAGGGTTTTTCCTGCATAGAGGAATTTTTGGTGCCACCCAAAGAGGTTTTAGACAGTGACAAAAGAAAATCAGCATTGCCAAAATGAAAAGATTTGAGAATAAAAATAGCGATTGTTTAACTGTAACTGTTTAATGAGCAATTTATCAAAAAACTGTTGGAGAATTGTAGGAGAGAGAACTTCCTGTGATTTCTCATGAAATATACACTGTTTAATTGCAACTTTCTCTTAAACCAAATTGGAGTATTTCCAGTAGGTGACAACACGGCTGACAAAGAAATAAAAATAAAAACTCTTGTTTTTGTAACTCTACTACAGCATCTTCCAGTCGTCAGAGTAGATGGTCTATGGTCCTCTGGCGGAAAATGTATTTGGAAGATGTCTGGTTTTTAGCTATTTTAATTGTCATTAATCTGACTCACAGTTTCTAGCTATCTAGTTTCAACTCCACTGTGAAAAATACAAGAACACATCTTGTTACGTTACATAAGAAAGGACTTTTTATTTCTTTCCTGCGGCAACAAACACATCACACAGCTATTACTGTTATTATCACAACTGTTTTTAGTAATTATTATACAACAACCAGGATCTTATCCCTTAATCGCTGACAACCCCTCTTGTGCTGAGACTTTGAGTGTCCAAGCAGATATTATGTTTTATAGACTGTATAATCTCTTAGCTCGTAGCGCATCTTGATAGGAAGCACGTTGACAGAAACGTGAGTGTCTTACTCTCTCTTCAGTGATCTGGAAAATTAATTTAGTTAATTTTGTGGTTTATATTGAGTTTTAACTCAACAGTTGTGGACTCTCGCTGGAGTTAACGACACTCAAGTTCATGTTCATTTCACTGTCAAAAGCATGAGCACATTCAATGAATGGCGCTCTTTTATCACAATCATGCACAACACTAAATATCAGATAATTTGGTCTTCATAGAGACTTAGTTGCTTCCTAAGGGTGCTTTAGTTGATCGGAGCACCCTTACCCACAAGGTGCAGTTAGGCTGTAGGTGTGCTAACCAGGTGGAAGAAGTTTTGAGGTCCGTTACTTAAGTTAAAGTACTAATACCAGCCCCACTGTCGAAATATTTGCAGTCTAAACGTTATCTTGGAAAATGTATGCATGTATTCTAGCAACGAGTACTCACTGTGCAGTAAAATGGTCACATCACTTCTGCATTTCCTACTGGAGATGTTTAAGGTTGAGCTAATTTTTAACTAGTGGTAGTTTAGTCTCCAGCAATTCATAGTATTATGCAAAAAAATATGCATATTGAGATATTAAGCCACATTGTTCAGCCCTAACTGTATGCAGACTGATCATGCTTACTGTCTTGTGTAGTCACCCCCCCCCCAAAGGTCCATCCTGAGCCAGTAAAGACCCTGTTATTCCTGATTATGTGAGACTTGGGTGATGACCAGTGAGGCTCAATGGAATACTTTTGTGTTTTTGGACTGTTTCTTGGACAAAACAGACAATTTAAAGACACCGTGGGCAGTTTTCACATGAAGTTGATTAGTTGGAAAAAGTAATTAGTTTAACTGATGCTAAAAATAATCCTTAATTGCAGCCTTAAAGAGGATTGTGGGTATATTTTGAAATCACTGACCACATTTCAGATTTTTTAGGGATTCAGATAGGTCTGATGTTTTTTTATCAGCTGTTAAAGAAGTTGGAAAACAACCAAACCAATCGGAGCTTTGTAGGCTGTAGGTGGGATTACAAATGGGAATGTCATCTCTCGTGTGCTAGTGCCGGGAAATGTCAGTAAGAATGGATGAGATCAGTGCAGCTGTACAGGTTGTTGTGAGTCAGTTTTCAGAAGTTTTCATTTTCTCTGCTCTGAACTGCAAACAGAAACCAGCATATGAATACAATATAACTTTGTGTAAGGATCTGATACCAAATGGTATTTCAGTATGATTATCAGGATATTAGTCACGAACTGACGCTCAAACTTCTCTGTAAGTGATAAGTGATAGAATCAAAATCTTTGAATGTTACAAAATGTATGCCACAAAGGACTTCAGATAAGCATTTAGATTTTATCTGACATTAAATTTTTAAGAAATTGTTTTGACAGACAAGCTGCAAAACCTGCACACGGACGTCAAGTGAATTTAAAATAAAGTTGGTGCCCAAAAAGCCTGTTTATGTCATCCAAACATCCTTGTCTATACATAGGTATAAGAACACAGCGGCCCAGTGATGCCTGTATATTTTGACTGCCTTATAGACAACTCTAAACTAGCCTTGTCGAATACAAAGCCATCAAGACCATTTAAATGAACATGTGGTCAGGCCAGCAGTGAGATATTTCTAACTGTCAGGGTTGGAAATATCTAAGCGATATGGTCTGCAGCTGCAGTAAAATGACATTAGAGGATTGTGAAGCCTGCTCCAGATGTTACAGTACAGAACCTTCTGGATTCTTCCATCTGAAATGGATTAAAGGTTGTCTTTCTGCAGCTAGTCCTGAACTTGTGCTGATAGAGCTGGCTGTTACTGAAAGGCCATCAAAGCAGCTTTGTGGCTGGAAGTGGATCAAAACGACTGTCTGTACATCTGGCTGGTGACCATGGTACAAAGATGATATTGCAGTGTTTGCCTTTTGAACTTTGTGATGCATTGTTATGCTCCACACTCAGTGCTCAAATATGTCTTTTGCTTTGTGTGGAGATGTGCTGAGTCAGTTCTGCATCAGGCACCGACAAGGTCACAATGTAGCACAATCAGCTTTTTGAGATTTCTGAGTTATATACTCTGTTATGATTAAAAATTGTTTGAATTAAATATTTTGAAAATATTCAATTATGTCAACAATGAGAATAAAGGCCGTGAACCATGACACTGAGTATTAGACCTCCATGCATGCTCTCTGAAATGTGTGTGTAGCTGTCACGTCACGTCTGCAGGCATTAAATATTTGGTCAGATTTATAATCTTAATTAGAGCTGAGATGATTAATCGAATAGTTGATTGACAGAAAGTCAGTCTGCATCTATTTTGATCACTTTTCAAGCAAGAATGTCCAAAAATTTCAAATTGTTGTGGGCTGTGGGTGTGCTAACCAGCGGTAGAAGAAATGTGGAGGTCAATTACTAAAGTAAAAGTACTAATACTAGCCCGACTGTGGAAATTTGTGCAATCTAAACTTACACTGGTAAAAGTATCTAAGTGTTCTAGCTAAATTTACTTAACAGTAGTCATTCTGCCATTAAATTGTCTCTTCACTCCTGCATTAATATCTGTGTTGCATGTTACTGCTGGAGATACTGTTGGTTAGTTTTGTCTACAGCAATGCATCACTTTACAGAAAATATGTATATTTATATTGCATAGCTTAGGGTATTAAAAGTATTGAGATATTAGCAGTCTTGTTGGTAGATGACCATGTTAGTTTGGGCTCTGGGACATTTAGTGATATAGTTCCTAACCTTATTTACTTCTTCCAGTTCTAGTCTATATGGACCAGGCATTTTTCTTGTACAATTGCTTTTGGGTCTAAAAATAATTGGTTTGGCTTTAAGGCTGCTTAAAAGTTACTTCAGTGACCGAACACGTGGGAACAGAGGCCACACCCATCACATTTCTCACCCATCCTCCTCCACTCATGACAGCTTCACTACAAAGGAAGGAACGTTCGCGTTGAAAGAGGGCAAGAAAGGAATTTAAAAGTCTAGGTTTTCAGGCTTTTTCTCTCCCACCCTGCACATACAGCACACATGAAAAACCCTGCAGGTCAGGCAAGAGGAAGTGATGTCGCTGCTGCGCTGGCGATGACAAATATGAAGACTACCAGTACTATCAACTACACATCCTGTTTCCTGTTCGCTGACAGTGGAGATATGTTCTCCTGTGATGCTAGCGGGGTGTGATATCAGTATATATCTATATATATATTGGAGTCGTGAGACAAGAGATATCAGTGTTGCGATATGTTTTCCCTTGATCTCAAGCACACTCCTCCCTCGTATGTTCGTAGCTTCACATCACTTTTTATCAGCCAATATGATTCGGGAGGCTAAGCTAAGTATAGGTGCAACTTGCTGCTTTCCTGTCAGCGTGGTTGGCAATAGTAAATGTCCAGGGCCCCCACAGCACACACATACAGTATACACAAACACACACACACACACGTTGTAAACAGCACCTGTTCTCATCAAACTTCCCTGCCCGTTTGTCAGTATGATGTAGCCGACGCATGCAGTGGCTGACAAAGATAGAAATCTCTATTCATCCCATAATCTGAAGGGCCAAGAATAACTACAGAGCAGTCTTAATGATGTATTTGTTCCTGCTCGTAGGAAATCCAATATACTGCAGGCTTTACTGTCAGAGAGTGATGCATCCTCACCCGTGAGTCAGTATGGATAAAAGGT
Organism: Protonibea diacanthus; assembly: GCA_028641955.1. Lineage (NCBI taxonomy): Eukaryota > Metazoa > Chordata > Actinopteri > Sciaenidae > Protonibea > Protonibea diacanthus. The sequence goes on from CM053977.1 coordinate 8,439,626, forward strand.
GGTGGATATATCTGACAAGCTGTTTATTCGATTCTGGGATTGCATCTGAACATTTAACGTAGCCAAACCTCAACCATAACTATGTTTTTATCTCTCTAATTGCATTCAGGGAAACTTGAAAAGAAGGTGGAACTGGGAGAGCTCAGAGCTCTCTTGTTTTCCCTTTTAAGAGCTAGAATGCGTGTACCTCCTGGCTACTGAATTGCTCCTGTGGGACCGAGTGAATGGGCACATTTATCCTGGGGTCCACATGCACTTCCTTTTTATTGTCCTGCACATTGCCAGATTCCTGCCCCAAAACCAGTGTTTGTTAGTTGGTGGTATTGAAGCTTTATAGAACATTTGTCTCAGCAGGCGTCTTATTGAAAGTGTCCTTCCTCTGAAATCTGAAAGACCTTTTCAAATTTCACATGCAAGTAAGCAGAGTCGACAGACAAACACTTTTCTTTACTTTAGCTGAGTCTTTGTCAGTCATATGAGGTTGGCATTATGGATAAATTCTTCTTTTAGTGTGTCTTGAGTTTTATATTGCAGTGTCGAGATATTTGTGAATTAGTTACAGTTGAAACAATGAATCTGTTTAATAACTGAGTAATTGTTTAAGTCATTTTTAAGCAAAAAGGCCAATCATTAACAGGTTCCAGCCCCTTAAATGTAAATATTTTCTTGTTTTCTTTGTCTTCTATGATAGTAATGACTGTTAGTTGGAGAAATAATTAATTTGAAGATGTCAGTGACCTTTTTTCATGAGCTTCTGACATTATTCGCACATTCATAACTCCTTAAAAACTTCTAGACCTCTAAATTTGGTGTTTGAACTAGTGTTAAAACATTTATCATCCATAAAGAAATTGAATTTTGATATCCAGTTAATTGTTATTATTATTTTCGCTATTTCCTTACGTTTTATAGACAAGCTGAATCAATTAGTTGATGAATTTATCAGTCAGTCACCAGAAATGTACAGATTTAATTGAGTTTTTAGCTGCTGTTGCTAGATTTGCAGTACCTGATCTGTTGATAAGCTGTTTGACAGCTTGACAGGGGGAAGCTTTAACCTATGAACGTGTGTACATTCCCACAAACTGAATCAGGTAGCTAAATTCCTATAGGTCGTGTATGCTACATACTGTATGTGAAGTCGTTTGCTGTAAATGACATTAGTGAGTGGTGGTAATGTGACAAGCCATACGGACAGGAAGCTATCTGGAGAATGTCTGGTTGGCGTGGATGTTCACAGGAGGGTGTCCGTTGTGACTGCTCTGCCAGTTTCCCAGAAGTCATGATTGACTTGGCCGTATCAGCTTTAACGGTGACATCATCCTCAGCCTCATGAAGGGTTGTTCTGGTAATCTTCTGGTGATACATCAGTGCAGCTGGTGAAGCAAAAGCGGCTTAATGTTCTCTCTAGCTGCTACAACTTTGTTACAGACACAGCAAGCAGGACTGATCAGCAGAGGTGTGTTGGAAACAAATTTACACTCAGAGATGCTAACCTACCTCTCCTTTTCTTCTAGTGACTGTCAGGAGGACCTGATCGTACATCTTGGAAGCTGAGGATTATCTGAAACTCCAAAAGGACAAACACTCATAGCATTTCACCCTTTCTTTTCTAAGACTAGATTGTCCCCCACCGCTGCTCACACTTCCTTTGGACAGAAAGGGGAGAGGGGAGGCGGGCGGCTCGTCCAACATGAACGTCACCTCGCTCTTCTCCTTCACCAGCCCAGCTGTCAAACGGCTGCTGGGTTGGAAGCAGGGAGACGAGGAAGAGAAATGGGCGGAAAAGGCGGTGGATGCGCTGGTTAAGAAACTGAAAAAGAAGAAGGGAGCCATGGAGGAGTTGGAGAGGGCTCTTAGCTGCCCGGGTCAGCCCAGTAACTGTGTGACAATCCCCCGCTCCCTGGATGGTCGGCTGCAGGTGTCCCATAGGAAAGGTCTGCCGCATGTCATTTATTGTCGGGTGTGGCGCTGGCCCGACCTGCAGTCCCACCATGAGCTAAAGGCCCTGGAGTGCTGCGAGTACCCGTTTGGCTCCAAACAGAAGGATGTGTGCATCAACCCCTACCACTACAAACGAGTGGACAGTCCAGGTGAGTTGTTAAGTGAATCAGCCCTGATGTGACTGATCCACTTTGTCAATTCTAGAATAAAATTCAACAAACAAGTGAGTTTCACATAGTTTTTTTTAAGAGAAAGAACAGAGCATACTGAGCAGTACTCAGCTGTGTTGGTGCATTCCAAGAAATTAGAACACAGGTGCTGAAATTGTGTAAAATTAAACTTGATAGAATGAATTTCTGAATTTGTGTTAAAATTGAATTTCAGGGACATCCTGGTGGCCTGATGGCCTTAAGACACGTACCATTCACTGTGATCCCAGTTTTGGTGTCGATGGCACAAAAAAAACACTTGATAAATGATTTAAACTGAATTTCAGGAACAGTTTTCTGAGTATGTGAAGTATTAATCCCACCCTGAAGTTCCTGTCCTTTCCCTTCCAGTAATGACTTCTGCAGAGGCTCACTTCTTTGCTGTTTTTCCTCCTGCGTCTCTTATCTGTTTTCTGAAATGTTGTTTATCTCCTCAACATGACGAGAAAAAAAACCCCAGACAGCATTTCTTTAGAAGACATGCATCATTTTACCTCATTAGTAAAGAGACATTAACAGATTTTGGTTAAACCCAAGTTGCAAAGTGCTTAGACACAATCATTAACTCAATCCATTGGCTTAGTTTTTTATAATTAAACAGATAAAACCAACTCAAATAGACCACTGAAGTAAAAATCAAATGCTGATAGATAGTGACTTCTTTCTTTTGACATTGTACAGCCCTCACTGCAAAGGTAGTGCAGAAACAAGTCAAATCAAACACTCCTTGGCTTCTTACTAAACAGAAAATAAGGGTCAGCTGACAAGATAGAAACAGCTGTGTGCAGGGTGCTAAGTGTGTAAAGGGCCAAGTGTGTGTGTGTGTGTGTGTGTGTGTTTGTGTGTGTTCGTGTGTGGAGCAGGAAATTCCATCTGGGGGAGAATGAGGGCTTTGTTTTGGGCATGCTCTGTGCTGCTGGTCTTTTTTTTTTTTTTTTTTTTTAACATTTATGCACACATGTAGACACACACAGGCACACACACTCACAGTTGCACGTGTGCTACAAAAATGAGGACACACACACACACACACACACACACAGTCCATAACTGCACGCACAGTTTCTCTGAGGATGGCTGGAACAGGAAACCAGTCACCCACACACAAAGGGAGGAAAGAGTTGTTGCCTGCCTTGCACACTTTTTGTTTTAGCAGTGGGTGGAAGATGGAGGGCTAAGGTGATTAAACCCCCCAGCACCTGTCTGTCCACACCAGCCCCCACCCCTTCTCCTCTAACACCATCCGCCTACACGCACACATCCTGTCAATCTCCCTCCACCATTCTACCAAACACCTGCTCCACATATAACCTTTGAAATAAACTGCTACATTGATGCATTGGTCCGCTGCAGCACGCATGGGCTACCTGCAGGAACACTGACAGCAGCGCAGGGCCCCGTCTAAAATTTCAGCACCAGCTTTATTTATCTGCGCAGGTATTTATAGACACAAGTGGAGCATATCTGTGTGGTTTGTATGCACTGCACCTGAATAGCCCTCACATCAGCCAGGATATTTACCCCAAGTGATGAATTCCTCAAGAATGGCTCAGCTCAAAATGTCTTTTCAGAGCAGAAACCTGAGATTCTGGGCCAAATACTGCTGGCTAAGACCAACAGGCTGGGAGCTGACATTTGAAAAATGCAGGGACATCTGTGCTCAGAACGTTAAAAACATGTAGAGTGCCAGAAAGAGATTTCTTTATTATGCTGGACTCAAATAACTTGTATGGCTTGGTTTCGCATGTGTGTGATTGTACAAGATGTCTACAGCTATTCTGATATCCAGTCGTATACAGACACCGGCTTGCTCCACTCCACCTCTTTCTCTCTCTCTTGCGGTATCATACGGGGACAGACGCATGCAGCCTTTGACTTTGTCAGCAGTATGTTTTCTCTCTGTGTTCTCTGCAGAGAATGTGCGATCAGTAGACCGTACAGGAGGGGTTGAATGAGAGGAGAGCTCGATCGCAAATGGTGTCAGTGATTGGATGGATAAAAAATTTAAATGTATAATATATAGCAATAAAAAAAAGTTTATGAAAGTCATAAAAATAGTGGTTCATGGACTAACTGTTAAGAAAAGAGCTTAAAAGTTCTCTATCAAATCAGTGTGTGGTTTGACTTATTAGTGGAGTTGAATTTTAGGTTCTCTACAAACTGTAACAGCGTACTGTGATTGGTTGCATTAAAGCACTTTCTGTTTTGTCTTTCTCCCTCTTCAGTGCTGCCCCCTGTGTTGGTACCGAGGAACAGCGAGTTCAACGCCAAGCATACAATGCTGCCTCGCTTCCGCAACCCTCTACAACAGAACGAGCCGCACATGCCGCAGAATGCCACCTTCCCAGAATCCTTTCCTCAGGCCAACACAATGCCCCCCAACTTCCCACATTCGCCGGGAAACAGCTACCCAAACTCACCGGGAAGCGGCAGCAGCGCCACCTTCCCTCATTCACCATCCAGCTCCGACCCCGGCAGTCCATTCCAGATGCCAGGTGAGCTCCAATATTTCCAACTTTCCTACCTGTTCCCCCCGTAGTGAACAAAAACAACTCACGTCTCTGCTCCTTTCTGATGCAGAGACTCCCCCTCCTGCCTACATGCCCCCAGAGGAGCAGATGACTCAGGATTGCCCTCAGCCAATGGACACTAACCTCATGGTCCCAACCTTGCCTCTAGAGAGTAACAACCGAGCAGGTAACCATGGAAACACCTGCACCACACCTGCCACCATTTCTATTTTTATTTACAAATATGTTGTCACGGAAACACTGCAGTTTAACACTGCGGTACTGCGGTCCGGTTTGTATTTTAGATGAAACGTTTCAGGTGAAACTTTGACCTGCCCTGACATCAACATTAAGTTAGCTGGCCAGTTGAATCAGGTTGTGGTTTGCCAGGTTGCTGACACACCAGTTGAAATTGTGTGTAGTGCGTGGATTGTGTTTCACAGATGATCTGGCAGCTTGGGTGACATCAGACAAGCATACAAAACATACAAAACCCTCTGCATGCCTGTTATTCCTAATAAAGTTTGAGGGCCGTGCAAAAGAAACAGCAAAATGGGATGGTGCTGGGAGATGGTCTTGAAATAGTGTGAAAAAGTGTTGGCAGGTATGATCTACACACCTTGTGTTCACGGTGATATCATCCACGTAAAGCTGTCTGCACCTGCTCGCCTTGATCTGCAGGTGCAAAGATTTCTGGGAAGCTTGGATGTTTTTAAAGCTTTCTTTTTTTTCTTCTTGTGGTCAAACTCAAAATACAAAAAAAAAAAAAAAAGGAAAGGAAAAATCTCAGCTGAGTCGATGCCATATCCTGTCAGATAAAAAGCCTGAACAGTGTGTGTGGAAAGGACAAAGCTAGTTTACAGCGAGGCTCTGTCTGTGGGTGCGAGCCCATGGGAAGCTCAAAGCCTCAGCAAATTAAACCAGCCCTCGGAGCAGTTTTATGAGGTCTATAAAAGCTGGGGCTTATGTCATCTCTGCTGGTGGTAATGACCTGAAACTCGTTAACGATAAGATTCACTAATTACCTCCAACTTTCAGATCTGAAATGTGGTGCAATAATTGCTGCTATCTCTACTTTGTGGTTTTGGCTTTATTGTGCTGGAGAGCAGACAAATCTAAACCCTGCATTCGTGATGGTAACAGACCATACAATGAACAGCCATCTGATGTAAAGGGAAATTCCAGTAATAATGAGAATGTATTTAATAAGTTAATTGCTCAGATCTGGCAACAAAGAAACATTGCTAAAAGTCTGAGGGAGTAAGGCTTTAAACAAACCACCAGGTTAGATTCCTCGGAAGAGATTTCCCGAACTCTCCATTGTAATCATCCATCACAGTTTACAGCTTCCTGGTACAATTGTTACTTACTGTACTTATTGTTAACTGAGGTGATGATGAGTACAATAGGGATTCTTACGGACATATCGGGTGTGCCCACTCTTGTTTTTTCCTCAGAATAAGGATCAGTTCAAGCCTTTTTGCTTGTGACTCCTTCATACAAAGCAGCGTCACCTTGTGACCGATTATCTTGCAAGCAGTGCAGTCAAAGAGTGATTTTCCCTTCTCAAAATTAAAGAATGAAGAGGTACAACAAGTGTGTGAAAAGTGCAGTTTTGTCTCTTTTCTCAGTTCATATCCTGGTAATCATCTCACAGTCCCTTAGAATCATCTTATGGCTCCTTGTTGGGGTTCAGATTGCCCGGCTGCAAAACACTGGCTCGTCTGCTGGCTTGTTTACAGCCTGTCTTACTGGTGCTTGTTTCCTACCCAGTCACATTTGGTTGTAGCAATGCAGCTGAGTTCTCAGATCTCAGCAGTAACTTTGGTGAGCATGATGTTACCACAACTTATAAGAACAATGGCCAAAACGACAGAAATTAGAGAAGATTTCTGAAAAACAAACACTTTGTCAAACTTTGATGGTTATAGTTTTAATTTCTGCACTACCACACCATGCAGTTAAATGACTCTGACCTCACATTGAAATAACAGCTGGACTGGTCTTTAGTTTTCCACACCTGACCAACAAAATATTTGAACTCTTTTTTTTTATGATCATGCACTCAAGGCTCAAAAATCCTGCCCACACATCGTGACAGCAGTAGCGGGAAGAGCTGTTGAAATGTTTGCTGGAAGTGGGAGTTTGGGGAGTTCTTTTCTTTTCCACAAGCTGCATCCTGTACGGGGGAGCGGGGTTTCTATTGTAGGCCAGCTCTGGGAAGGGGACAGACAAAACACACCTGCTAGCCAGTGCCACGCTACAGAGGAAGTTTGGGAGAAGTATGTGCTTAGATAAACATGATTTATTCCTCTCTCTGAGAGAGGGTGAGGCCAGCTGGCACTGGCTCGACTTCAGATATGAGGCACAGAGAGCATGGCCAGGCACCGTCTATTGACTGTTTTCCTGCTCAATAAGGGCTGGCACACAGACCACAGACAGTAGGCATACTTTAGGATGCATCTGCATTGATTTTGGTCAGCGTAAATGTACACAAATGTAGCCAGTGGGTCCTATATGTTTATTCAAATCATTGTTATGGGCTACAGGGGACAATTTGGAAGAAATAATTGTGCAGATGAGTAAGATGTATAGCTGAACTTCTGCTGGCATCAGTGGCTCCTGGCAGCTTGTCTGCACATAAGTCTGCTCAGAAGAATCCAAAGTGTGCATTAAATGTGTCCGTGTCTGTGTCTGCATGAACAGCGTACTAAGCTCACTCCCGTGAACTGTTAATGTATTTCCTGTGCAGATGTGCAGCCTGTGGCCTATGAAGAACCCAAGCACTGGTGCTCTATTGTTTACTACGAGCTCAACAATCGTGTTGGAGAGGCGTTCCAGGCGTCCTCCACCAGCGTGCTCGTCGATGGCTTCACAGATCCCTCCAACAACCGCAACCGATTCTGCCTCGGCCTGCTCTCCAACGTCAACCGCAACTCCACCATTGAGAACACCCGGCGGCACATCGGCAAAGGTGCAGCACGGAAAGCATGTCAATGACTGCAGTCCACCAAGCGTCCACAGACGAGACTAAATCAATTAATGTTGTCAATAGATGTTAGAACAAAACAACAAACTGAGTAAACATTTTAGTGCATTGATTTGAAGATGACCACACGGATGTTTTGGGACCTTTGTTTTTGCTGATGAACGTCAGGTGACACTTTATTCTCCCCTGCTTCTTCTCAGGTGTCCATCTGTATTACGTTGGCGGGGAGGTGTATGCAGAATGTCTAAGTGATAGCAGTATCTTCGTCCAGAGTCGTAACTGTAACTACCACCACGGTTTCCATCCCACGACTGTGTGTAAGATTCCCAGCGGCTGCAGCCTGAAGATTTTCAACAACCAGGAGTTTGCCGAGCTGCTGGCCCAGTCCGTCAACCATGGCTTTGAGGCCGTCTACGAGCTCACCAAGATGTGTACCATCCGCATGAGCTTTGTTAAGGTAAGATGATTTGTTTCTTTAAAAGAAGATAGAACAATATTACATTTTGAACAATCTACGTTCATATTTGCCATGGCGTAATATTACGTAATGTTAGGAATTGTTCATTTGTGTTTTCTCTTCGCTTCCTCTACTTTTTTATCACTTGATGCATGTTTTTAACTGTGCTAGTTGTAAGTCGACTGTTTCCTCTGCAAAGTGCAGAGGAAAGTGCAGATGCTTGGGGACATAAAATCTGGATTTTTGAGTTTTCCTGTTTTAAAAGTTTAATTTTATTCTCAGTGAAAAACCAACATGAACAGATCAGATAATAATAATAAGCTTTTTCTGAACTGGGTACAGATTTTAGTATAAACACAGGGTATCTTGATACAAAGTAAAATAGTAACATGGACTCAAGCAGAACTCAAGACCAACACTGAGCTGAGTCCTAAATATTAGGAACAAGTAAATCTCAATTCATTATGTTGTTGTTTTCATATGTTTCAGGGCTGGGGAGCAGAGTACCACCGCCAGGATGTGACCAGCACACCCTGCTGGATTGAGATTCACCTGCACGGTCCTTTGCAGTGGTTGGATAAGGTGCTAACCCAGATGGGCTCCCCCCACAACCCTATATCCTCTGTCTCCTAGGCTTCACTGTCCTCAGCCCCGTGGCTGTCCATACCCCAGCATTTTGGTCTAAGTAGCAAGAATACGGTCCACAGATCGCCTCGTGGTTCAGCCAATCGGACTTTTCCGACAACTGATGGTTTTGACTGAGACACAAGCTGATCTGGGGCCAGTAGGGCTGGGCGGGTTGTTAAATGGGTTGGTTTGTTCTCTACTTGAAGGATGTCTGAATTGGGCACATTTGCAGTCTGGGAGAGGAGTAAGCAAAGTGAGCGTGATGCAACTGGAAGATACTTGATCTTTGTGACCAACTGTAATAACCATCACACTCATCATGACGCAAGTATCCTCCCTGATCTTGCTCCCACAATGTCTCTTTTTCATTGTTCTATTATTCTGACTTATTACTAGTTTGCATCTAAAATCTGAAATCCAGATATACTTGTATAGTTACAATAATTATGGGACATTCCAGGTCACCAAAATTGCAGTCGGCTGCTGTCTACTGCCGGACTGCAATGAAGTTGGCATGAAATGTACTTATGAGATGTAAAAAGTTAGCAGGGACTCGGAGGTTGACCAATATGACTGAAATTTTTTTAATCATCTCCAGATACTTAAACAAGTATGCTGTTTCCTCAAAGTGTTCGTTTTTTTTAGGCTAAATAAATTATAAGGCATTACAAAGTTATTATAAAAATGAAATCCCATATCACAGATCATGAAAAACAATAGGAGGGCAAAATTAGGGGGAGTTTGAGAGTTTAGAGTGGGATTTTAGTGTGGGGCATGGCACTAAAAGGGCATTTCAGACTATTCAGAAAAAAAGACTAATGTTTAAATGTTGCTCATCTTGTGTTACACTCGTGTTTCAAATGAATTTTAAGAAGAAAAAAAAAAAGAATAGTGTTTAGATATATTCACTATTAGAATATGTGCTGTGCAGTCTGGTTTTGCAAGGCATAGTTTGGTTAGTGTAGTGTTACACATTTACGACTGGTAGCTGAACACCACATGGAGCAGAGGCAAATATAAGCGCAGTTTAGTTTTGTCCCTCGCTGTATACTCGGCAGCAAAATCAAATGTGTCAAATTCAGAGTCACATTGAGGGCATAAATATTTCATTGACTGTGCTTCATTCTCTTATTACATCGACTGAGCAAAACTTGTTAAATGACTGTTATGGGAAAATGTTGAGCATTCAAATTTTAATTGTTGACTGAGAAAAGGGTATCAATTACTGATCTCCCAATATGATTTTTTTTATATATAAAATGCAGATTTTGCCATTCACTTCTTATATGCTTTGAGCAATCCTCTTTGCTATTAAACTGTATTACTCTTTACATTCTTTTTGTATTTTTGAACATGTTTTCTGTTTTGTTTGTCTGCACTTTCACACATTGCCTCTGTTTTTTTTGTTTGTTTTGTTTAGTTTTTTTTCTCCTTTGTGTTTTTGCTCAGTAAAACTCCCAGAAAAGCAGTTTTATTCCATGAATATCAAGCCTCTACTGGAAGATTCAATAAATTTGTTTCATTACTTGCAACATCTCTGTCTCTTTTTATGAACACTGTGTCAGGGCTTGTGTTTGTGTGTCTTTGTGTGCCTTGTCTCTTTAATTACAGGCCACCCATGCTAAGAAAATATGCATCATGGTATTGTCAGGGACTTTGAAAAACATCAACCACTCCGTGTGTGTGGTGTGTGTGTGTGTGTGTGTGTGTGTGTGTATGGATGTAGACCTTCAATTAGGGAGGCGCAACAATTACAAGTGCATCTGAAACCCAACTGCACTAATGTTAAGCATAATTGCATTTTCCAGTAAATTGCAGGAAAGTGCATGAAATCATGCGTTCTCCTTTTTTTTATGGAGGCGCATTGTGACAGTACCGGAACAGTTACAGCAATCTTCCAGGAAGCTCCCCTGGAAATCACTGACTTATGCATGTGTGTGTGTGTGTGTTTGTGCGTGCAGGCGTTTCATTCGACTGTACGTGACGTGGGTGGTATGGTTGCACAGTGGTTAGTACTCTCCCAAGAGTTTGCATGTTCCTCCCAAATTCCACAGACAAGCACGTCAGGTGGGCTACAGACTGAATGTCTTATGACTCAAAGTGTCAGTGAGCGTTACTGAGCCCTGCGATGTACAGATAATCTGAACATCACACACACCCTTTAAAACATGTTTTCAGGAAATTTCCAGCAAATTTATCTTCTCAATAATTTTAGTCGTGACAAACATGTTTATCAAACGAGCTGCAGGCTGCTCTAGTCTGCATGTCAAAGTGTCATTGGGCAACATACTGAACCCCAAATTCCTCCTGGTGATGTGTTAATGTTTATGAATGATTAGCTTTCAAAAACTGATGAGCAGTTAGCACCTTGCACGGCAGCTAATGCCATCAGTGTATGAATGTGTGTGTGATGATATATATAGTGTAAAAGCACCTTGAGTGCTAGTGATAGGCGCTATATAAGTACAGTCCATTTACCATAAAATGCATGTGAATGGATGCAAATTTGGTGCATTTTCCATCATAACTGCTGTATTTTTATTTTCAGTATTGCAAGGCTAAGTCTAACACAAACTGACCACTGTTTTACAAAAGGATACCACACCTACCACATTTTATTATTATTTTAATGTCTGTAATGTACTTGGCTTGTGATTCCAAGAGCTGATTAAATAAAAGTTCTTCATAATAACACCTGTTGGAGTGTTTTTGGCCCATGCTACTGCTATACTTAATGTTTGTCCACTGTTTTATTGTCTGTAACATACGTCCAAGAGCTCAACACATTTTAATGCCTTATGATTAGATCATTTGGAGTAATCTCTCCTAAAAACTTTGGATGATTTAATGTTTTACCAATGAGATGATGTGGATGAACAGGTGTTTGTGATTAGGAATTCAAAAAGCAAGCCAAAAGAAAGCTGTATGTTGTAATATTACTGAAGTACATTACAGTCAAGATAGATAGATATCGTCTCCTGCTTCATCAGGAGGTCATGTTTGGGGGTGTGAGCTACTGTCCATGATGCTGAGAAGTTTATGGAGCATCCCTCCATTTAAAACCAGCACAGAGCCAGCCTTCTTAATTAGTTTGTTCAGCTTTTTTTTTTTTTTTAGTGCAGCTGGCTCTGATGCTGCTGCCTCAACAGATGGCTGCAAAAGAAGATTGCACTTGCAACCTCAGCAACATCCTGCTGCACACAGGACCCAAGCTTTCTCAATAAGTAGAGTCTGCTCTGTCTCTTCCTGCCAAGAGAAATTGTGCAACATACTCTGCAGCAGTCCCTTTTAATTAAAGAGGTGCGTGGTTATAAATAAAGAATACATAGACTGTAATACAATCTGGGAGACACGACATATTGCTACATGTTGTAAACTTTGATTATTTTTAGGAAGAAGGACCAGCCTGAAGTTTCAGGAAGGGTGTGTGAGAGTTAACCTCTGCTGCCACCTGCTGTCTAAAGTTGGCTAGTGCCTTGTTAATTTTAATTTTATGACTCAAAACGTTTTATTTTTTTTTTTTATTAATAAATACTTAAAATACATTTTCTATATAGTGATATTTCTAGAGTTTAAATATATTTTATTGTATACTATTTTTTTAAAAATACGGAAGTGTGTTACGGGGCGGGGGGGCGTACGTCGTACGTCACCGGAAACAGGAATAGGATGAATGAACTAACTGCTAACAGGTGACATGTAACCCGTAACACCTCTACGCAGCTGGTACGAGGTCAGCCTGAACTCACATTTTAAACTTCACCGACTGTTTGTATGAAGCGTTTTGTTGGCTGCATGTTGGACGACCGTACCTGTAAACAGTCACAGGACGGGCAGACGTTGCGTTGTCGTAACGTTAGCTTAACGTTCGAAGGAGAATAACCGTTGAAACGGCCAACGGTTCTGTGAGTTTTAGTGTTTGTGGAGTTAATTAGCAGGTCACAGCTTTCAATGTGTGTTTACACGGATAACAGACTAGGAAGTTAACATGTTAACGATGTAACAGGCGGTAATGAGCTTAAAAAATCACTCCTGACTTGTTGTTTTTCGTCCTGTTTCTCCTCCTAGATGCCACACATTTACCATAAAATGCGACGGTTGGGCTTCCCCCTCCTCCGCCATATCTCTCCCCTTCCCCCCAGGACATGCCACCTTCACAAAGGGGTCTTCACGGGTTCCCACACCCGCTACCACCAGAGCACCATCCCGGGTCATGGCTCCTGCCAGCAAAGGAGAGGTGTGAGCACAGCCCCCATACAGCACATACAGGACCTGAGTGGGCCTGAGCAGAGACTCTTAAATAAACTGTACGAAGGGCTGATCGGAGGTCAGCGGGCCTCTCTGGCTGAGTCCATCACTTTGGTGGAGACCCAGCATCCGAGGAAAAAAGAGCTGGCCCAGGTGCTGCTGCAGAGGGTGCTGGCCTACAGGAAGGAGCAGGAGAGTCGTAATGGAGGGAAGCCGGTGGCCTTCAGAGTAGGTGTGTGTGTGGTCTGGTTATTTTCCTTGTAAAGGTAGACTTTGCCTGCTGTGTTTGATTGCATTAGATTATACAGGTGTATGTAATAAAGTGACCTTGCCTCCTTCAGGTGCCCTGCAAATACAGTAAACGCACATTATACACAGCCCCAGTTCACAGTGTTCGCAGTGTGTCAGTTAGTTTGTGGTTATTTCACTAAACACAGCTTCATTTAGGAACGCGCATCTCTGAGCACAATATAAGATGAAAGTTTTGACCTCTACAGGAGAGTGATACATTAAGTAGGACTGGGAAGTGGTTCCTCAACACAGAAACAAAGGTGTCTCCTGAAAATGTAACAATACTACAGGTTTATTGTATGCCATAAATTCAATTATTTCAAATTTCTCTCCAAATTGACCTAAAATCCAAAAGTGAATTAATTTGAACTGCTGTGTTTTATATAAAATGTGCACAGAAATGAAGACTGAAATGCACCGTGGCTGTAGTTTTTTCATCTGATGCTGTTGTTGTTATAGTCATTGTCTTTGTCCATGTAGAAAATTGCAGTGAGAGTCAGTGAGAACTGTGAACCACACATGAATTTCTCTCTACACCATGATCAGTGACAGATTTCCTTTCCATTTTTTAAGAGAGCTGCTACAGTTAGGTCAACAGAGGTACTTTTTAAACCTGTAAGGTTGAGATTTATTCTGCATGTCTTATATTTACATTTGCTTTGTTGATTTCTCAGGCCTGTCAGGTCCTCCAGGAGCAGGGAAGTCATCCTTCATCGAAGTGGTGGGGAAGATGTTGACAGCCCGTGGACATAAAGTTTCAGTGCTGGCTGTTGACCCATCCTCCTGCACTACAGGAGGTAACATGTGATACACACATCATCATCATCCTCTGATATAATGATGAGTTGTTACTGGGATTTATGTGGGAAATTGTAATGTGTTGTGGAAAGCTGTTTTTTCATGTTCAGTGGTGACAATGTTTGTGTCTGTAGAATTAACAGCAGCACTGTTACACTAATGTTGTTAACTTCAAGCTAAAAACTGACTCATCTCTCTTGTTGCAGGGTCTCTGTTGGGCGATAAGACTCGTATGACCGAACTCTCCAGGGACATGAACGCTTTTATCAGACCATCTCCTGCCTCAGGAACACTTGGTGGAGTCACCAGAACAACTAATGAGGCCGTTGTTCTCTGTGAGGGCGCGGGATATGACATTGTCCTCGTAGAGACAGTAGGTAAGACAGTGATTTCACTTCAGCTACTGTATATTAATATTTTTGTTCATATAAGGCAGATTTCTTTGAAGTTGTAATCTTGGTTTCACCATGTTAGCTTATTTTCTCTATTGTAATACACACAATGCGCCATTCTTGGGATACAATGGTACATTTCCTTGATTTTTATCAAGGATACGTCCCCATACCATTAATACCATTAACTCTGCCAAATTAAATACAATATAAACAATATTAACAAATGTGTGTTTTTAAGTCAAGAAATATCTTGACTTAAGAGTAACAATCTCAGTGAATATGACTTTTAGTACGTTTTGATACTTGGCACTCAAGACACCATTCAGTCAAGTGTTGAGTTTTGATACCCGGCCCTGTTCATCAAACACTTTCTTTGCATGTCAGAGGCTAGAATTTATTCACTGTGATGAATCTGAAATTTGCGGAGGCTCATGATTATTCAAAAGAACTTCTCAACAAGTCCTGAGCAAGACAATTTTACGGTGAATTACTTTTGTTTTTTCCTGCTCTTAGTGCGTGATACGACCAAAAATCAAAACTTGCAAACTGCAGGACCCAGCTGTCAAACTGATGGCTCTTTATTGTGGATGTAGTTTTAGATTTTGGATTTTCTTTTACGTTTTGCTGCTTCATCTGCGTCTTATTTTGTCACTGTCACTGTTGTCTTTTTGTTCTCAGGTGTGGGACAATCAGAGTTTGCAGTGGCTGACATGGTTGACATGTTTGTGCTGCTGATTCCACCAGCAGGGGGCGATGAACTTCAGGTCAGTGAAAAACAGCAGCCGCAGTAACAAGTCAAATCACTGTCAGATGTTATTTCAACTGTTGGGAACTGAAGGAATGTTAGATAAGCTAGTTTAGCTAATGTTCATATCTAGTCTGACAGGTTATGTTATAAAGCTGGTTCTCATAGTTGTATTAAAACAACTTGTAAATTCAGGGAGCAACCTGGGAACAATACATCATACAAACTTCATAGAATTAAACATGTTTTGAAATAAAAGTTTAGTAGAAGTAAAACATATAAGCTAATCCACATTTTGAGTGACTGTCCTGTATAAATACGTTTACATATTTAAATTACTAAGAAGAAACTTTACTTCAACATTTTATCAGGATACGTATGTCAACTATATGTGGATCTATTAATTAGCCAAATGAATGACTTAATTAGTATAACTCATTAGGATTAATATGGTGATTATTGTAGGACATTAGCAGCTCAAGCATTTGTTTTAATTATTGTAATTATGTCTTAAATTAAATACATCACCACAGAAATATGAACATTTATCAAGCAATCATATAAACAGTAAACGCAACGTAGTAAAACACTATATGACATATAGGTATTCACCTGCATTGACATAAAACACATTATCCGACTAAATCAGAGCAAAATAACATCTTAATTAGATAAAACCCAAACAACACTGACAGCTACCCCAGCCTCGAGTCCCCAGCTGGATTCAAAGACCTGAAGTGAAACTCTACTTCAAAAGGTGAAAGGCACTCTTTCTTTTTTTTTATAGTAACTGTCACAAATAAGCTTGACTGCTTTCCATGTTTTGCATCAGTCAGAAGCTGACATCAGAGAGAAAGCGACAATATCAGATGAACAAAAAAAAAAAAAAAACGAAACTGGCAGCCAACTGCAGCTTCATCCATCCATCACTCTGTACCCAGATCCCTCTGCAGATTAGGTGTCTAGACATCAGATTTGTTTACAGTGTTTTGAGAAGTTAATTACCCCCCCCGTCCGCCCCCACCTTCCACCCACCATGTAATGCCAAAATGTCTTTCCAGGGTATCAAGAGGGGCATCATTGAGAGGGCCGACTTGGTGGTTGTGACGAAGTCGGATGGAGACCTGGTGGTGCCAGCCAGGAGGATCCAGACTGAATACACCAGCGCACTCAAGCTGCTCAGGAGACAGTCCAAGTCCTGGAACCCTAAGGTTTGTGTATGTGTAAGATGTGTCTGCGTGTGTGTGTGTGTGTGTGTGTGTGTAGGCAGTGTAGTGATGGAGGGAGCCAACAACATGATTTGCCATTTCAAAAAATAAAAAAGGATAACTGACAAGTGTTCAACGTTTGACCTACTGGGCAGCCACAGCAGAAGTAACACTGCACTGTGGACCCAACAAGCCATCACACTGAGAGGTCAGCTGACTCAGGAGGAGGGGGGGCGACAATGATGATGATGGTAATGATGATGCTGGTGGTGATGATGTCATAGCGTCATGCTTTCAGTAATGCTGTAATGCTGCAGTGTTTTACTCCTCCCCGCATGTCCCAGCTCTCACCCGCTTGCATTCCTGGCCTTGTCCCTTTGTTTTCCCAGCCCAATGCAGCATCTGCCCACTGGGCAAGCTGCCAGGAAACACCCCCACATCCCACCCCCCCAACCCCCCACCACCCCCCCCAGACCCGCACTCCCTGCTCCTGCTGCTCTGAATACTCAGCTGCTGTGTCATGCATTTCGCTGATTAGAAGCCTGCACACTCAACATAAAAGCTTGATAGGCTGCTCTTCATAGTCTCCTCTCTGTGTATATCCTCATCCTGTGTTTGGCCTACAGTACCGTAATCTGTGATTTAGTCTTTCACTGTCTCTCGTCCTCATTGGTCTGCCTTCTTTTGTCCACCGTACTCAGCATGAAAGCATAAAACATCAATGACTTAAGTACTTTGTTTTCTTCTCAGTTGTTATTGAGACATGTCGATAAACTACTTTTACTTACAATTAAGCTTGCTGCAACTATTATTTTCTAAATTTAAAAATTTTATTCTATAAAATGTCAGAAAACTGTAAAATAAATAAAAGTGCCAAGAGCCCAGGGTGGCATCTTTAAATGCCTTGTTGTCTGATCAGCAGTCCTAAATTCAAAGATCATTCAGTTGACAATGATGGTTAATAGGGCTGCAACTAGTCCGATTCTGGCAATTATTCTCTAGATTAATTGTTTGTGTAAAACGTCCATTCCTGTTTCTCAAAGTCCAAGGTAATGTCCTTAAATGTCTTGTTTTGTCAGTCCAAAACCAAAAAATATTCAGTTTAATATGATATAAAACAGAGAAAAGCAGGTAATCTCTATATTTGAGACGGCCTTTTGAGTCTTTTTTGAATGAAAAGTCAGTTCTCAAACACAGGAAAAAAAAGCAGAAAATCCTCTCATAAAAGAAACTAACAATAATATATTTGGTACTTTTTGCTTTAAAAATATTTATTAATTATCAAAATAGTCAGCAATTAATTTTTGGTTTAGTCAACTGATAGTTTCAGCTCTTAATGAACTGAAAGTGTAACAACCCTGTTAATGTGTTAAAGGGGCACTCTAGAAATAAAACACAGTGAATACAGCTTAACCTGTGAAAACAGTTAAATGTCTTCTGTGACACTGGAGGAACTTGGTCTGAGAAAATTACTCAAGTAAAATATCATTTCAAGAACTATTTATTCTCAGAGGCATTTTATGTATTGCAACTTCCTTGACCCAGTTTATTTGTACTTCATTCTTCCCCTTTCATTTGTTTTATCTTTTGTCTTTTTTATAGCTGTGAATTACTTTCTAACCCTGGCTTTTAAAAGTGCTATATAAATAACATTTTTAAGTAAACATACCACAGTGTTACAAAGATGTTTCAGAGGTGTTACAAAATTGTAACTGAGTTGGATTATTAGTTGGAGAAACGTAGAATCTGCCCCTTTTGGAGCTTCATCTGTCTCTTATGAGTCCTTTACTGTTAAGAAAATGCAATATTGAATTTTCTGAGCTTCCCTTTGTGTTCAGTTCACCTAAAGTACATAAAACCGCATATTTTCTCACTTAACTCACTAACCAGGAGAAAGTAGTGCCTCTGACTCTTCACATTGAGGTGGATTATATGTGATTATGATGTAATTAGAGGATTTATAATTGGCTGTTGATCACAGGCCTCCAGTATTTATCAGACTTGTCACATTCAACTTCGCCATTTGCCAGTTGATGTCAAATTATCTCCAAATGATACGTGTAATTTCATTACACTTTAGCAGTCTGGAGGTTGTTGAGTATTTGTGGGGTTTATCTGACATCAACGCTGAGGTCTGCTCTTATCGCTCCTCCTCCAAACTCCCTTTTTCATTTTATTCACAAGTGTGTAATGAAGTGATAAAACAGAAGGTTAACTTTTATATGAGCGGTTTAATGGGTCCTAAATGCGTATATAAATAAATGCCCTGACTTTTAAATAACTTAGACGCTGCTTCATGGATCTTAAATGCACGTATGAATGAACAGCTTGACTTTTTTTCGTGTTTGTAAATTTCGTAAGTTTCTTTCACTTCTGTGTCTGCTTTTCAATTTGAACGTTACCCTGAATTTCATCATGTGCTCTTGAATCTGTAGCAAGCTCTGACACGAGACGTGCAGTCACTCGTACTAAACACATAAGTGACATCTATCCCCAAGTTGCTTGTGTGAACAAGGTGTTACGGGGAGAGGAATACTCACACTGTTGGTGAAGCGACATGACAGCTTCTGACAGGATGGAAATGCATCGCAAAAAACCTCTTAAACCTAAAAAAAGAAGCTCCTCACACTCACCTGCAATTTACAGTATGCAATGTGCTCGAATGTTTGACTCTTAAAAATGTCTTTGTCAAAATAAACCCACACTGTTTGGTTTTGCAATGTTGAACATGACATATGCAGAAGTTTTTATTGTTTACTTCTTTATACATAATGCACATTAATCAACACTGATATTTTAAAAGTCAGTGTGAATATGTCAGGATTAGCTCATTTGTACCCGTAGGCCCAACACAAGTAACACAAAAAAAGTCACATTAAATATAAGAGGAAGGAAATGAAGGAAATGTACACTTTGTCCTGAAAATCTGAAACTACACCATCAAACAAGAATGGAAACATACTTTCATAAGTGGAGTATTCCAGATGTTCGCTGCGCTCGCAGAATAAGCTGATTGTCCAGTTTTGCTGCATCTGAGTGGGACAACACAATCGCCTCTGTTCCCCTCGAGGTACTGTCCATGAGTTTGACAGAGTGGCTTAAAGGAGGATGTGCTATTCCATACATAATCTTAAATATGAGAGGCATGTTCATATTTTTCATTTAAACCCTTCCATATTAAACAGAGGCAGTTGTGCCTTTGGTGACGCTGAACACTTTGAATGATGCAGACTACCACCTGATTGTTTAAAAAAAAAAAAAAAAGAGAGAGAGAGAGACGTTAAATTCACACTTGCATCCTGCACCCCTCCCCCACCCCCTAACTCCCTCCTCAGGTAGTGCGCGCCTCTTCATATACCAGTGAGGGCATCCCAGAGGTCTGGGCCAAGATGGAGTCATACCGGGACGCCATGTTAGCCAGTGGTGAATTGCAGAGCCGGCGGAGGGCCCAGCAAAAGGTTTGGATGTGGAGTTTGATCCAGGAGAACGTCCTCCAACATTTCCAGAATCACCCCAGTGTCAGAGACTCTCTACCCCACCTCGAGGAGAGGGTCACCAAAGGAGCCATCTCCCCAGGTCTGGCTGCCGACCTGCTTCTCAAAGCCTTCTCGTCATCATAGTAATCAGTCGGACTGCACTTTGGAGAACGATAGACGGCTCATGGCTGATCAGGGCCACTCAAAGCCAACAAAAACCAGGACAGAGTGAGAAAATGTGACCTTGACTCTATGGTATGCAGTAAAAGAAGCAGCCTTGCTCTTTTTACACTTGATTTGAAATTTAAAACACCTAAGATAGAAGTCACCCCTCCACAGAAACTTCAGTTTCTGCATGCATTAATCCAAATCAGCAGAGAGCTGAGAGTGCTGATAGTTGTCACTTCTCGCCCACAGCTTCAAGTCACATCCGTATTTGGGACAGTGGATGGCAAAATGAAACATTTCAGTTTAGCAGTGCTGTGAGGAATGAAATGTTACCGTGCCAATGTTTTTTTTTTTTAAAACAGATCCTGGGATTGTCTCCTTGAACAGGAACACTACAGACCTTCAAGAAGTGTTTTAGTGAGATTAGTATAAAATATACCAAGGGTTGTAAAAGACGTGGAGAGTGGTTTGCACAATACATTTTACAAGCAAATGCAACTTAAATATTGACATAAATACTGACATGACAAATACTGTATTGGAAGTAGACTCCCTTGCCCAGCCTCCTCAAACAGTGATCAATAATACACACAATTTATAACCCAAAAAGAGTTGCATTAATGAAAGGATCAGGTTTAGAGAAATGGATTTCTCGTTGAACTGGACATTGCTCCAATAACAAACACAATCTTCCTTGGAAAAGCAACTGGACTTTGAAAATGTGTTTTATTCACTGCTGTTGTTTCTGAGTTGAATATTATATTAAAAGAATGATGTGAATCTTAACTGGATAAGTGAATAACATTAAATCTGTCAGTACAGCTGGCCAAGCTTTTCTCTCGCTCTGCTTGTGTTTGCTCATGATATGAAAAAAGGGGGGAGTGATTAATGTTACCTCTACGAATATTAGTCCTGAGATTTGTCAAAGATGTAATGAAATTTTTTTTTTCTGCACTCTGGAGCCAGAAATGTCAGCGCAAGGTATCCCCTGAATGAGTCAGCTACACTGTTGACTTCTAATTCAGGCAAAACACACTTTAATATTTTCAGAATTACCTTCATAATGCACTGCACTCCTGGACACACCACCAGAGAACTAAAGACAAGTCACACGCTCATGATGCTGCTGCTACTTTATTACTTTATTAATTTAAACAGACACGCTGCTTTAGTCAGGGTGAAGTAGCAGACTTCACTGTCAGTGACACATGCCTGTATGATCTATACAAAGTGTGTTTCCCACACTGTATATCCCAATGCTGTGCTTAAAACATCATCACAAACTGCAGCTGCAACTAACTGTTATTTCTACTATTTATTGTCTAATATATAAAATGCAAAAAAAAGTAAAAAGACTGAAAAGTACTCCACACAATTTCCAACTTGAAATCTGAAAATTTAAATTTAGTCACTTTTATCCAGAGCAACTTATAAAAAAGGGAAACAATCAAGATACAGTGTGACAAGCATGTTAGTGCAGCAATAAGTACGACTCGCATAGAAATAGAAAAACCAAATGCAGATGTAGCAGGAAAGACTGAATGATGGTTCACGTGATGGAGTTGAAGAAGGGCAGAGCTTTTTCTGTTGGCCTAATCCTGCACCCTTGTACATATGGGCTCAATATGTCAGAAATATAAACTTACTGTTTCTTCAATCATACAAAATGTTCTTCATCCAACAAATGAAGAGCTCAACACTTGGAAAATGTGAGATTTTAGGGCTGAGTAAGGTATATTTCTCCTCGCCGTGTTGGCGTAGCAGTCAGGTTGCCATCCTGAACCTTTTTGTACCTTCAATACAATCGAGTAAATAAAACATGGAGCCATGCATTGTGTCAACATTTATTCTAAAAGTTGATGCATAATAAAATCGGTGCAATTAGTTCCAGTTAAAGGTCTAGCAGCTGTATTTTGACATCAGATCATTTGTCACTTCTTAAATGAAATATAGATGTTGGGATGAAATATGAAGGTGTGAATAACTTTCTCTAGATCCACCACAAACTGTAATGATTGGTTTTGATGTCAAAGTGTTCACGATACTGTACATCAACCCCCCCGTGGGGTGAGTTTCTGCTTTCTTTAGCCACTAGAGGTCTCCCAAATTCCACTCAGCTCTGGATTCATTATCCTAATGACTGGGCCCTCAGTGCCAACCACCCTCCCCTTCATAACGCCCCCGCCTCCTGCCCTCCATCCATTCTTCATTGAGGTTGCCTAGGGTGCCAGGTCACTCAGAGGTGAGGACATCAGCAGCTGCCACTCTCCTGGAGCACAGGCTGTACTGTAGTCCTCGCCCTCAGTGCCAAACCCTTCTCGGCTATTCTCAATCCTTTGCTGAAAAAGAGAAAGTAGCAATGCTAAGTACAGAACAGAGCACAGAAGGGTTGAGCGTGTGACTATATGACTTTCAACCTCAACCCTCTCTTTGAAAATAGCCTATATTTCAAGGAGAGAAAAAAATGAGGTGAATTCAATACTAATCCAAGCTTGTCCTTGCTGGTCTGCTTTGGAAATACAGAGCCTAGAGCCCCCCAACCGCTGGACGAGCTCCCAGGTCGCTGCTCGTTTGCTCCCGCCTGCGTACACGAGGAAGAATGCCCCTTGAATGCAGATGGATTCATTAGGTCTGAGTAACACCCTTCTCCTCCATCATGCTGACACAAACACATACACACTGTAACTGCTCTGGCTTTGCAAAAGGGAACAGTGAGTTCTGCAGCTCTGGACACAGTCCACACACACACATGCATATATGTACACACACAGTTGTCTCCAGTGTAAACAACACCATGCGGTTTCACTAAGGAAGATTAACTCAAATGCTGCCGGATCGTGTTCGGCCATTTTAGCCTAAACACAGGGAACCATCCACATGTGTTTAGCATTTCGCTGGATCTCTTGAATGTAAGCAGAGGACAGAGACTGGCTCTTTGATGAGGTTTTTTCATGTTTAATGGAGGGGCTTACATTGACAGCCTTTTCTTTGTGTCAGCAGTCTGAAGTCAGAACGCTTTCCTGGCTCAGGACAAAACAAAAACGGTGCCCTCATACCGTTGTAATTGCTGTCCAAGAACTCAGCTTTTCCCCCCCTTTTTCGAAACCTCAAAGTCTGAAATGAGAGCCGAACAATGGCGCTGCTACATATGTCAGTAAACAAAGCGAGCATATCACTGACGGACATCTATGTTTTTCATCTTGTTGGCTGTGTCATCGTCATAGTTGGGTTGTTTTCTGGTCAGATCAGAGCGTGAGGGAAGTCTGACACTGAGGGAAATGTCAGACTGACCCTCCTACCAGGCTGATTTGGGAGATGTGTGTGTGTGTGTGTGTGTGTGTGTGTGTGTTTAGTGTGACAACCGGTCATGGGCTGCTGATCCACAAAGCCTCACCCCATCCGTGCTACGTTTGCTCTGCTCTCTCACACACACAAACACATACCACCACAGTCACCCACCCACCCCTCCCCTCTTCTTACACACACATGAACACCCATCCTGCTCACCTCCTACACATCTTGTACATACATACAAGCCATCCATCCCCTGTCACATGCGCACACACACACACACACTTGCACCCACACAAGGCAGCCTGCCTTGTTGCCCGCTCCGACTCGGCTGGCTGCACTGCTGTCTCCCTGTAGTGACAGATGAGTGTGTGAGAAGCATTTCCTCCAGGCTCGGGGCTCACTTTCAAGACGGCTGCAAAACGATACAAGAAGCCACACGCTAATGGGGTTGGAGAGCTGCAGCAAAGCCCTGAGTGTATATGCGTGTGTGTGTGTGCACGCTTGTAGATGTAACACCCCACTCATTATGCTGCACTGATGGGTCACTGTGCAGCCCCTTTATGAGAAGACCCTTATGGCGACATGTCTTATTATATCAACTGCTGAGATGGATGTTAATACCAGGCTGTGCCGTGCATGCTGCGTGCTCTCTAGCCTGTAGAGTGATGAGACATGGTTGGTATTCGAAGTGCGTCTCATTGCATGGGCTAATTCTATTTAACCTGGAGAAGTCTGCTAGAAGGTACGGTCACAATGCCCCAGGGAGACCAGTATGTACCTCTGCTTTATTACCCACCTGAGGAGGCTCGCTCTCCCACACATGCACACTCCACTGTTTGCTATGTGTAATTTACTGGGCAGCCTGTGGGCCAGGCCTTCATCTGCAGGAAGGCGCGAATAGAGCCTTGGCGCCAGTAATTGGACTTTAGAACTGATTGGGGAACTTGATTGACCCCCGGTAATGGATTTGAGTGAATAATTATTTGTAGTTATGGTTGGAAGATGATATCAGGGAGAGAGAGACCAATCCCACCAGTGTGACTCACCCCTGCCGCCAGAGCAGAACGCTGCCAGCACTCAATTAATGAAATCCAGCTGCTCAGACTCCCCACGTGTAGTGGCTGATCAAAAAAACACACAGGGGTCTGGTCAGAAAAAGGGTTATCTTCATCCAACCTTTCCCTTTCGCACAACCGGCAGCCTGTGGCCCATCACAATAGTGATTATAAAATCTTCTCCACTCCAGGTACAAGACATTAAGGCTGATAATGTCTCCATTATTTTTTAACTGCCTGTGGCACTGCTCAGCACAGCCCACGGCAGCCATGTTAATGAGACCTCTCAAGATGGCAGGCAGCGCCTCCTCAGGACACAAAATGCAATCACTCTTAATCCAGCACTTTAATTGCCGGCCAAGCCTGCCTAAGTGAATTCAGCTGTTCCATCTCTGCAGGCGAGTGGCTGCACCTCGAGAACGCTCCAGCATCGTGCTCTCAAAGATAAACTGGGCTTCAAAACAAATGGGAAGTGATGCGAGGTTGTCCGTCTTGTTAAACCGGGGCTTATTTTTCTGGTTTGAGGGTGTCACACAGAGATTGAGTGCTCAGAAAGCTTCTGTCAGATTTTCTCCTCTCTTCTCCCACTGCCTTCGCGCATAATTCTTTTACCGCTCATCAGAGGCTCGTGGAGGTAATATGCAGGGAGAACAGCAGCCACCTTCCTTACCTACCCTCTCTTTTATCTTCCTTTCTTTGCTCCTTGATTGACCCACTTGCTCCCACCTCATTATCCTCAACGCTCTCCTCACTACAGTAAATTTCTCTTTGCTCTCTTCCTCCCCCTCTCACTCTCCCGCCTTCATCCTTCCAACAGTCCTCTTGTCATATGTCCCTGTTCCCCTCCTCCCCTCTCACTGTGTGACCCCTCATTGCCCTCTTGCCAGTCTCTATTATTTCTGGCTGCCCAGTGGCCTGGTCAGGCTGGTACTCCCGGGCTCCAGGCAGCCCGTGTTATGACAGCTAACACTGGGCCGCACACTCTCTCTGGTAACATGTGGAGGTCAGCCTGTCATACCTGTCCACAGCTCCACTGTGCACACACACACGCACATGTGCGCACACACACAAATGTCATGATTCACTGTGTATGGATAACTGCCAGACAGCCCTGGCTGTAACCTTAGATTCAGCAAAAGTGAGCGATGAGGCGCAGTGGAGTAGAAATACACCTTTCCCCGTTCCGTTCCTTTGTGCTTGCAAAACAATGTCTTTTTTTTTTTCTAAAGGCCTTTACATGATGTGTTGCTTTTACAGCCTTGGCAAGCAGTAGGAATGCTGTAGTTGTTCCTGTTTAGCACAGAGGAGGAGGATTTAACTGGATAGTGGCTGTTAACTACCGCTAGACTCCTCTCTCTCCTGGCATGGCCTGCTCCCCGTGTTAATGACCACTCACAGTTGCTGCCCTGAGGGGGCTGCAGGACAGAGTCAGCCAACATCAGACCCTCACAGCACCTCCAAGACCATCTGCTCAAACAACAGAAAATATGTCCTGCATTTTATTTGTCTTCTGCGTTCCATTGTTTTTGGCTTGATTGAAGAGACGCCACGTAACAATTTGTTTCATTCATAACGATTTTTTAATGGAATGGGATTGCTTCAGTGGACGGTCCAAGCATGTTCGCTGAATATATTTCCTCCTCATGATGTCTCATTTCTGTCCAGCTGCCCTCTATCAAATAGTGAATAGCCAAGTTTTGTAAGGTTCAGGGCCAGTAATGAGAACAGTCATCCTCTACCCGACCGAACAAGCTCTATCCACCCTGGACAAGATGGTAGCGCCCCGGTAGTCGATCAGCGGTTGTTGTTACCGTGGCATGTTCCTGGCTTCCCTTCTGATCCAGGGCAGCGCCCCACACTACCAGGCCTGTGAGGGCCAAGGGGCCGGCATGGGTTTGTCACGCCAGGTTGACATTTCAGGGAGCTTTGCCAGGACACCACAGCACATTTCGTCCTCCTGGACAAGTGGTGTGGGAGCGAATGTGTCAACTTGGGCAGATGGGCAAGTGTCAGTGCCAACCGCACTGGACCGTACCGGACCGCTGGCCTGGCAACTGTTGGCCAGCCAGCCAGACGTAGAGCTTCCTGGCACAAAGTGGAGGGGCAGGTGTCTCCCTCTAGCAGCGAGCACTGGGAACATGTGTGTCTGCATACAGTTTATGTATTTATATGTTCAGTGTCTGTCTGTGTGAGACAGTGTTAGAAGGTTTTCTTATTTGATGTACGACTGTGTTTCGCTGTACCATGTAACCCATGACCTAGGACATATGTATTAATAGTGAGGAGCCACCATGTCTAGAAGAGTGCATAGATAGGCGACACCATGTTGACGGATACTGATGAAGGATGAAGGGAGCCCCTGACAGGTGCTTACATCTGATACAGCATAAACTTCCTATATAAAGAGTCGTAAGGAACATAGTCTTTGTTCATTCTGCAGCATGTGGGAATGAACCCGAGCTCAATCGTGATCTTGGCCTCATCACTTCATTGAATCTGTAGCTTCAGAAAACCATCGTGACAGACAGTTAAAAAAATAAAATCAAACCGTATAACTCAATTCAACACAAAATAAATATGTAGAGCTGGATTTAATTGACTTTGATAAAAGTGAAAAAAATTAAACAAACGACATGGGAGCATGCTAAAATCAGACAACTCTACCTTTATTTTCAAGCAACTCTTTGAGTTTGACATTATGGAAGTTCAGGGATGCCAATACTAAAATGAAATCTGGAAAAAAAAATTAATAAAGCTAAAACCAGACTGCCTTTTAATCGACTCTTTAGACTAAAATATATCTTTTCACACCTGAATTGTCACAGGTGAGTTGAAGGGCAGCACCATTCTTGCAATTTCATCGCTCATAAATAAAGCATTGGAATAATATACATATAACAACCACATACTACATCCCTTCTCCCCCCGTGTGATAAATTTATTCACAACATTTTGGTCCACATGGCTGTCATCACCTATATGGACAAGGAACAGTTCCTTACAGTGTATATTCATAGATTCTGGGTAAATTATCCAACCAAAGGTCCACAAGCATTAGTGTACCATTTTTTAACTCTACTATATTCATCATGAATTTGAATCTTAGAAATTCATCATACGCCAGACTAAAATAAATATTTTTAATATAGTGGACTTATTCACTTTTATTCAAGCAAAGCTCTGGAAAAATGTATCCGCATTGGCTTATTCTAGACTCCAGAGCAGCAGAATGGATTGGTGCGTTCTGGATAATTCTTTATTACAATCGAGCAAAAATCTGTTCAAGTTGTAAAGTCAGAGTTGTAAGTTAATTTTTTTTTTAGTCTAGTCTGCAAATTGTCTGCAGAGTTCCATGTAATTTTATTACAATAAATGAATCAGTGTTATCCTTTGGACTAAACAGAAGTTTGTTAGTGAAGTTTTCATCTTAAATTTCACTTTGGCAGAAATTATGTTTTTTAAAACAATTTATTTTGTCATATGCTATGCACACAAATATTGAAATGAAACTTCAACTTACATTAGATTATGACATTTTAATATAGCCAGTTTTTCTTAAGTGTACATCTTATTTTTTGGTGTCTGTCCACTGTAATCATCCTAATGTACAACGGGATGGAATATATGTCAGTCCAGAGGTAGCACAAAAGAAAACCTCCCCCCAGTAGGTTAAAGCTTTATGGTCAAAGATGATTTGCGAGTATATGTACATATATGTTTGGATTTGTGCATACATCTTATGCAATCCCATTATCTGTGTTAGCATACACCTACCTGTGCTTCTGTAGGAGTAAGCCTGTGTTCTGCTGCACATCTCAGCCAGGCCTGCTTGGAGGGAGGGCCATTAATCTTAGCTAAATCAAATAAATCAAGTGCACTTTAGAAAAGAGCTGTCAGTGTAATTGTTGTGATAGCCATTCCCTGGCTACTCCAGGGGGAGCTCTATTGAAAATTGTGCCAGGGAATGCACACTCACCACCATCCAAAAAATGCAAGGGCTCTGAGAAAAGATATAGCCGAGGTGGCCCTCTGAATGAATCTGAAGCTACTCTGTAACGTGATGAACGCTGCGATGAAGTTTTTTAGCCATGTTGCAGCTGCAGAATCCATCACAGTGAAATGCTTCGTCAAGGCCGCTGCAGTGTCGTAGGACTGTCTTTGTGTTCGATCTTAAATGTGACCAAAAACGCCCCCAATGCTCTGCTCTGCTGTCGTTAAACGATTTTGCTCAAGAGAAAGCCACCGCCGTGGTAAACCATTAAACCTAATCTTCAGCTCCATCCCCATACGTCTGCGCAGAAAGAGACACAATTTGATATTCACATTCAAAGAATGCTCCACCCTTTCAAGGAAACCATACTGGTGGTTGCGGGGATGAGACAAGGGAGATAAAATGTAGATGGAAAGAACAGCATGTGAAAAGGCTGCCCTGCCCTCGGCTTCCCTCTCAACCAATGAGGGTTAAATGACTATCTGGGCACCTTGGCAACCATTTCTGTGCTTGTTCTTCTTCTTCCTCTAATTTGGCTGTGAACTGGCTGAACAGGCTGCATTCATCAGTCCAATATGCCTTTGCTTTTCTGTCAAAAATACCCAATCTGCTATTAAGAAGTCTTGAAATATGCCTGTGCATGTTTGAGCTCACCAGAACAAATTGTGATTTTTTTTTTTGTTGTTGTTGTTTATTTCAGGCTTTAGATTTTATTCTTTTCTCCACTGCTTTTATTGTTTATTCTACAACAGATAGCTCAAGCTAAACATTTCTTCTACATTTTTCTCAAGGTTCCAGCAGATGGTGCCAAAAAGTGAGAGTGTGTGTGCGTGTGTGTGTGTTTGTAGGTATGTGTGTGGGGAGGGGGGGGGGGGGTTTGTGGAGGATATATCATAATCACAAGCACAGCATTCCTCTGTGCAGATGAAGGGTCAGCGTTGTAGCAGCACTTGTATTCATCCTATTTATAATAAAGTTAAAAATATTTATCAACTTCAGTCGTCTTGAGAGAAAATCAGCATGAACCAGAGTTTTGAGGGCATATGACACAGCACATCGTGCCTTCATCTCAAACAAATCCTCGCCACGTGCAAGAAAGTAAAAGTAGCGGAATATGAAAAGACATGGATGGATGCGATCCTCTGTTAATTTGTTTGACCCACTCTCTTCTCAAATGAGAATGGATGGAGGGATTCCCGATGTCCTGATTAGAAGATGGATGAGTGTGCAGCTATGGCTTTAATTGATTGAAGACAGGAATTCAGTTAGGGATAATTGAATCATGGAAATCATTAAAAGCTCAAGTGCATCAGATAATTAGGAGAGCTAACCAGGTTGTAATCAACTCTTGGTACAAATCATCTTTAGGATACTGACAAAACGGACCTTGTTATCCTGCGAAATTTAAAGCTTCACGACAGCTGGTGTAAAACACGAAACCAGTTTCACGCAAAGGCACATTTGGGTGCTTTGAAGCTGGATTTTTTTTTTTAGGGGGGTGGCTCAGATCATATTTATTAATAAATGCCCGCTCTGTTTTAATATTTCCGTTTACTTTTGGCTAATTGGTCTCCAGGCCAGTTTTCCCTGCTACAGATTCCCAGGGTCAGCCAGAGGTCAGTGTTCTACTTCATTACTCCATCCAGGGAAATGAGGAGCCTGATTAGTTTGGGCTTGACCTTGGACTATTCTGTTAAGCTCTCTCTAACCGAATCTCCTCACTTCAGATCTCAGCAGACTTGAATCACAGAAATCATTGCATCTCGCAGGCGGAAAAAAAAAAAAACCCAGAAAACAAGAGCGTGCAGAGATATTTCTAATTTAGCATCTCGTTACGTCTCAGTCAGAGAGGTTTTACTTGTAAGCTGCGGAGAATCGGTCGGCATTATCTTTAGTCCTGGTGTCACAGGAGATGTGAATGAAGTGCAGCGCCAACTGTTACCCATAGAAACCAAGTAACCTATGGCTGGTGACTGTCATAGAATGCCATGGTAACAGCAGAGCCTAACAACAGGGGAGTTGGCTTGCTTGTGTCCTATCTATTTCAAAGACATGATCATACTTAAGTAGAGCTGCTCTCCCTCTGCCCATTACCATCCTCCTCCTCCTCCCGTTCCTCTCTTCTATAATGTGTTTGTCATCCAGTTGGAGTGGCCAAGCAGTAGCTTTATATTTGAGGCAGCACCCAGCGGGGGGGGTATGATCTACCCCCCCTGCTGATTCAGGCTGCCCTAAGTTTGGATATGCCAGGCCCAGGGACTTATGGGTAATTCCTCCATCTCCCCCCCCCCCCACCCAAACACCCCCTGCAGTGCTTCCTGAATCAGATTGCTGCTGACCCCCACCGAGTGATGTCTCACCCCAGAGAACGGGGAACGGGCACAGCGGGGAGGTTGGGCAGGCAGTGATGCTATGCCCCCTGGGCTGGGCACCAAACATGCATGTAAATACATGTCCCGCCATGCGTGTCCAACCCAACGCAGAGAGTCGAGTGAGTGACACACACCACACGAGCATGCAGATAATCTCTCTCTGCTGCTCCCCCAGGTGTACCTCAGGTGTGGATTGTCTGTTTTTTTTGACTCAGGCTTGATCCTGACATCTTTGTTTTTAAGTCGGCGCTTTGCATAAAACTGGAAAAATGTGTTTTCCAGCAGCCTGTGCAGACTTGTACGACGTCTACACACCATTAAGGACTGAATAAACATGGAATTTCATATTCACCAATTCATTTCACTGCCTAATTTCTTTCAAAGATGAATAGATTTATGAATCAACAAGCAGCCTCAGTGGAGCCTTATTCCGCGCAGTTTTAGCCCTGGCTTCAACCCATGCCAAATCGATTCCAGAGGTCATTTTCTTCCTTCATTTTCTCTTTCCCGTGTGCCAGTGGTCCTGCTCTGCAGCCCATACTGAAGGCTGTCTATGGTAGGACTTTGTTTATTTTCTCTGTTGTAGCAAAAAAAAAAAAAAGGAGATCTGTCTCCACTTAGCAAAGCCTCGGCTCCTTCACAGGGTAAAAACCTCGACGGTGTATGAGGGGCATTGAGGAGGGGAGGGGGTAGTCTTTGCAAGCATTGATGCTGGGTGAAGCATGCATGGAGTGTACTGTAAAAAGAGGGAAAAGGGCAGAGAAGAATGGGGAGTAAACAGCAATGGAGGAAAAGCGAGTGTCGAGCAAGGGGCAAGAGGAGAAGATTTTGGTTGATAGAAAGATGTACGATATACGGAGCTATAAAGAGGGGGTAAAAAAAAAGAGTGCGAGGTAGATGTAGTGAGCAAAATAGAGAGAAAAAGAGAGACAGAGAGAGAGGCCAGGCAGCTGGGAGCTCCCACAGACACGCACTTCTGTCTAAGCAGCTTTCCTCTCAGGGCAGGGTCACGGCGGGTCACGGCGGGATTACACTTTTGGCAAACAAGAGGGAGCTCCTCTCTCACAAAGCCGTGCACGACTCCCCCATGACTCTCAGCAGCTGTAATAAAGCCAAGGCAGCCTGAACCTTCAAACAAAAAGCTAACACGCTATCGATCGACAGCGGCCAACTTTCGCGAGGTGGTGTCGAAAGGTCGACATTGTGCAGACAGCTCGGGCCGGGGTGAAGGGCTATTATTGGGATGAGGGAAAACTCCAACGTTTAGTCTTATCACAGAAATTCCTCACTTGGTTGACAATTTCACCCAACTGTCAAGCTCAGGAATGGAGTTATTGTTATTCGGCAAATGAAGAAAAACAGCCCCCGTGTACAGTGCGATATTCCAATCACAAAATCCAAATGAGGTTTTCTATCCTTTCAATCAATAGCCATCCCCTGCAGTGCCTGCATGTCTCTTCACTTCCTAATCAACACTTCCACTCATAGGGAGGTCAGATGAGCAGGCGCACAGTGCCCCGAGCGCTGCTTTGAACTTAATTAAGCAGCTTTAAACACAGCCGAAAAGATTCATTATTACACAGGCAAGATGAGCAGCGAGATGAGAACATGGCCCTTCAACAGAAGAGATTCGGCTTCGGATGGCTGTTGAACCCACATGGGTCGACATAGAGGGCACAGTGATGGGAGGTCCCGCAAGGACTGCCAAATCCTTAAAATTTGATAAAGGTTCCTCCGAAAAACTTTTTTTTTTTTTTTAACCAGCTAAGACCCTCACTCTGACTTAAACAAACAACACAGAGGAGACAATGTGCAATGCACAGAGATGTAAACAGTGATATTACCTGTTAAAGCAATGCAAAATATGCAACGAATGAAAGAGAAAGAGAGGTAAAGATGGAGGTGTTCATGTGCCTGGAAGGCTGCAGCGTGCCACCAGGGTGCTGTGAGGCAGGGCCTGTTAAAGGAGAGCTCCAGACCAAGGTGTTCTATAGCTCGGGGGCTAACGGTGATAAATGAGTCCCTTAATGTCGGCAAACACTTTATCTCTGCTTCATCTGTTTTCATTAGGCAGGGCCAACCTTTGGCTGGGCGAGAACGTGCTGTAACTTTCATTACTACAACACAGAAAGGAGAGGGAGAGAGACCTCCCATCGGTCTAATAAAAACACCAGCTAGACACCATGACAGATCCTATTCCTTATTATTATGATGGCATGCCGCTGTTATAAATTAGAGAATGCTGTGTCCCTCAAAGATGATCAGTGCTTTCCCTTAACTCATGTCCCCGTCTCCCTGCTGAATATCTGCTCTTTTCTGGGCTCTTATTGGTCTGAAACATGCTTTTGATCTCTTCGCAGTCTTTATTTTTATGTCTTTACATATTTTCTCTGAAAGGAATATTGAATGGGCACCAAGGCTTTTGTTGAATGAGTTCATTTCATGTTCGCAGTCTTTGCAAGTTGATTTAAATAAGTGGAACCGAGTTAGTTCAGTATTTTTGTTCTTGACCTCCAGTGGAATTATTTTGTGCTATAATTATTTTGCATTAATTTAACGCTGTCTAAATTAACGTAAAGAAGATTACATTGAATATATCTGAATATTCTTTATTGAAGGTTGAACATTATGTCTGTAGTGCAAGAATGAAACTGTGTTGAGGTGTCGGATAAATGTGACAGAAAGAATGAACGACAGAGAAACGACAAAACAACTGATGTTAATATCTGATGTAAGCTTTACTTTCAAATCCTGTTACATTTAGATCTGGCAAGTTGAACATAAAATAATGCCAAATAAAGAAAACAAATACAAAACCAAAAAAGTACAAATGATCTATTTACCAGTTATCGTCACAACCCTGTACAGCCTTAACAATGGAGTAATAAAAAAAAGCTTTGTACAGCACATACCAATCTTTACCGAGTGCCAAAAGATAAGATAGTTGAGCCTTTTTCTAATCATAAAATACAGCCAAACGTAAAGCTAACTGATTGTAGACAGTGCAGTGTGATGCTAACTAAATGCAACCGAGGGAGTTAGTTTTAAACACAATTAAGTGCTAAAGAACTAGAGAGAGGGCAATGTCATGCATACTCTGAAGTGCTGAAAAGGTAGTCAAGCTTTAAAAAAGACAACAAAAAAAGGTCACTGTGCTGCGTACAGTTGGGCAAAATAAAAATAAACAATAAGTGCTTAAGAATATTGGATTTAAAAAAAAAAAAGAAAAAGGATAGAGCCCTGTTGCCTTTTTAAACATTACACTCAAACTAGGGGGGGACAAAGAAGTGCAGCCATTCATGATTACACTGTAATAAAAAGGCAGACATTTTAAAAAGGTGTCAAGAGTGGATACACTCTTTATCTTTTTTGTTTTGGACCCTGACAATTAGTTTGACTCATTCTCAGAAGTCTCAGGTGGTTTCCTTCCACCAAGTGGCACTAGAGTATAAAAGATAACGTAGATAGTACAAGGAGAGTGACTGTATGTGTGTATGTGTGTGTGTGTG
Source organism: Protonibea diacanthus (assembly GCA_028641955.1). NCBI lineage: Eukaryota > Metazoa > Chordata > Actinopteri > Sciaenidae > Protonibea > Protonibea diacanthus. Next base: position 8,473,912 of record CM053977.1, read on the forward strand.
TTGGAGGGATGCTCCTTTCACTCCAGAGACAGCATGCCAGACATTGACAGAGCAAAAAGGAACAAACAAACAGCAGTGTAAGAGGGGCGGGGGGGGGTGGGGGGGGGGGAGGGGGGGGCAATCGAGGCATCGCTCCAGAGCAGGACGTGACGGATTCAATCCTAACATCACATCTTGCTGCCAGTTACATTTTGGTCTTGACAATCCATGTTCTCTCTGTCCAATCAACATTTTTATCTGACATGATTTAAGTAGAAAAATAATAATAATAAAAAAAAGCTACAATGATTCGTTATAAGAAAACGCATGAGTAAAATAGACAAAAGGAAAACAAGGAAAATAAAAAAAAAAACAATCCCTTTACAAATAAGGGATTTTGGCTTGAAGACCACTTACAAACACAAGTGCTCAATCAATAATGGGTAAAGCTTCTTTTCAAAATAAAATGCTTGTACTATGCTGCCCTATCTCGCAAACATACTTCTTTTTGAGCATTTTACGGATAAATACATATTCTCTTAATCAAAAAGTGCAGCACTGTGCAAAATTGGCTCAACACAATTTAGCCTGGGATCTTTAGTTCCCAGGGAGAGCTTGACCTCTGTCTAATTCATGCAATTTTTATTCATTTACGTTCTCCGATTTCACAGAGGCAGACCCTTTTTTTTTGCACTGCTAGAATGTCTACATGTGAAACTAAAGGGGTGATGATTGAGTCATTTCCAGCAACTACTGTCCACTTCACATTGTAATAACTCGGTGGATTCTAAGTTTGCACTTAAAAATAAAAGAAAACTTAAAGGTTTAAGTGCTTTTGGCTTGAAGTGTAACTACATTAAGTGCAATCAAAACTCAAAAAGGTTGACAGGAGGAGGAGGAGGAGGAAGGGGAGGGGGCAAAAAGCAGTACCATGTCTGCCAGCCTAACAGAAGCCAGTGCCATTGAACACAACGCTGTACAAGTGAATGGCTTTGCTTCATCATTGCACCTACAGGAGCTTTTTTTTTTTTTTTATCTTCTCACAATGGGTTCTCTATGAATGTTAGTAGAAAATGTTTTATTATGATGTAAAAGGCTCAGTAAAAAAGTAAATATAAAAAAAGAGACAAAAAACCTCCAAAAAAAAAACAAAAAAAAAACAAAAGAAAAAGACACAGAAGGCCACCAAACACACTTAACTTTCCCGTCTTTTCCAGCACAGAAGACGTCCCTGTTCACGCTTGTGTATCGCTTCATTTTCATGTACATAAACAAAAATACATTCATTCAAGTCATTTTGGAACAGTTTTTTTTCTTTTTTTTGTACACAAAAATTACAAAAAGCTCCAAAAAGCACCATTGAATCGGCCTGTGGTGACCCTGGCTGACCCGGGGTAGCTCGCTAACCCAGCGCCGGTCACCTCCACAAAACAGTTATCTCATATATCTCTTCTAAGTATAGGTGCGTGATACATAGTTCTGCATATGAAGCTGCACTGATATCCACCTGGTCTCAGAACGAATAAACGTTTCCACTTTTGTTATGAGTATTTCACCTGTGAGTGCAAATTCACCGGCAACATTTTACATTTACAGTCAAATTATTAGCAATGAATGTATAATGTTTCTCGTCACGATAGGTCAGATTGAAGATTTTCTTTATTTACATTATCACAGCTTATCTTCAGTTTTGTGAGCTTACCAAAAAAAAAAAGAAAAACTATTAAAATTTGCTAACAACCCTTTTAAATGAGATTTATCCCGAGACAGAGGTGATATCAGGCGACAGCTATGCATAATATGGTTTCACCATTATACAAAAAACCAACGGAAATCAAAAAGATGGGAAGGGGAAGGGCTACAAAACTATGTACAAGACTGATAAATAAGTAAGTGCGTGGTTTGAGGCGTTGCTTTGGAAACGTGCCTTTTTCAATGAAAAGCCTTCCGTTTCATTGGTTCTGTCCACGTTGCACCGCTAACACTTCAGGATATCTCGAATTTAGCTTCCTAATGACGTCAAAGCTAGTTGAAACACAGAAACAGGCATGCTATTTCGATGCATAATAGCAAGAGACAAAAATGCACTAAAATATAGCACTTGCAAGTTTTGTTTCGTCTTTTTCAACTTTTTATCTCGTCAAACGACTAAAGAAAAATATCTATAAAACTGAGATACGTTAGTTTCCTCAGATAATGCAACTGGGTCCAGGTCATTCAGACATTTAAAAACAGAACAAAAAAAGATAATAGAGAGTAGTAGTTGAAGTAGTAATAATTCAATCGATAGAACTGATAAGAAAAGCAGCTTTTTGATATAAATGCATTTTTAGCATGTACAGCCTTTTTCTCTTATAAATGTTTTTTTTTTCTTCAATATGTTTGTCTGGTCCAGCTTATTCTGCTGGTCTGATTGGAAAAGACGTTGCTCCCACTGCAGTGGTCAAGTGTCATTCACACCACCGTCCGAGGAGCGGGGAGCGGGGCGGGGGGGAAGAGAGCAAGGAGAGGAGGTTGTTAGGTGAGGTCAAACAGTCTTGGCCCTCTCCATCAGTCCCAGATAGGCCAGAAAGGAGTGTTTGTGGGAGGTGGGTGAGGGTGGAGAGCGGGAGGGGGACGCCGAGTTGGAGGAGAAGAAGAGAGGAGATGTGGCGGGCCGCCATCTGGAGTGGAGGTGCGAGTGGAATGTGAAGCGGCTGTTGTGGGTGAACAGGGTGGTGAGGGGGATCAGGTGCGCCCGGTCGCAGTTCTTGTACTGCTCGAACACGTGGCGGGAGGAGGGGAGGAAGAGGGAGGGGCTGCCGCCGCCGCCGCCACCGCCGCTGCTCAAGCCGCCGGGGTTTCTGGTGGCGTTGTTGCCGTTAGTGCTGACCAAGCAGTGCAGAGGGCCGGTGGCGTCCAGCTGGTGGGACTTGCCCAACGTGAGTGACAGGGCAACGGACTGGAGCGCCTGAGACGCTGTTAGACTCATGAGAGGGCTGTTACTCCCACTCCCCCCACTGCTTCCTCCTCCTCCTCCTCCGCCGCCGCCGCCGAACAGGAAATTCTCCTGGCTCTTCCGTAACGACGAGCCCCCCGGCGATGTTCCCTGGAGTGGCTCCTCTTCTCCTGCCTCCTCATCGTCCTCCTCTTCTTCTCCTCCTCCTCCAAAGCCTCCGCCCAGTGCACCCGCTCCTCCACTCTGGTGTTTCTTGAGGTGGCGGCTGAAAACGAAGGGGTGTGTGGTGGTGAAAGGGCACTCTTGGCAGCCGAAAGTCTGGCGCGGTGCGTGCTTCAGCTTCTTGTGCAGGTTGAGGTTGTCCTTGCGCTTGCAGCTATAAGAGCAGCGGTCGCAGTGGAAGGGCCGCTCGCCCGTGTGCACACGCACATGCTCGATCAGCTTATTGGCCGTCTTGGACAAGTAGCCACACTGCTCACACTTGTAGTGGTTGCCCAGGCGGTGCCCGCGCATGTGGGCCTCCAATGAGGCCTGGTCGGGCCACAGTCCCTGGCAGATGCGGCAGCGGTACTCCATCTTACAGTGCGTCTTAAGGTGGCACTCCATGGCCGCTGGACGATTGGTGGAGTAGATGCAGAAAGGGCACCTGGGTAATGCAGCAGAGGGGAAGCAGGGAGGGAGCACACGACACACAAAAGCAAAAGACAGTTGAAGAGGTACATTCAAGACCACATAACACACCTTGAAATTTAATAACACAAAATGATGAAGAGGAGGACAGGTAAAGGAAAAGTGTGTGTCGTGCAGTTCTGTGTGCTCATGGTGGTATGTGTGGCAGTTTAATGATGGGAGAATTGAGGTGATCAGGTATGTGTGTATGTGTGTGTGTGTGTGGAGGAAGAGGAGGAGGAGAAGGTTGGGGTGTGTGACAGGCTGGAGAAAAGATTGGAGCAGTAGGACATGAAGGGAAATGAAGGAATGGAGTGGCACTTACATTTAAATAGCACCTTTCATCTGCTCTGGGCCCCAAAGCGCTTCACAAACCCTGCAGAACAGAATCACCTCAGAAAAACCTCGAAATGGTCAAGGCCCTCTCCCTTTTCTACACACTCCTACAAATCTAGAAACACATTGCTCGAGTGTATACACGTGTACACACTGGTCTAGAAAAAACATCTTTATCTGGACCATGGGGGTCAGAAAGTGTGGGCAATAGGAGTTTATCTAAAAACAAGTTTGCCCTGAAGGTCCATTAACTCATTTGACTCCTGTTAGTCTAAATCCTGCCTGCTTTTGCAAATAAATAGAAATGTGGTTTACATAAATTAAGAGACTGTGTAAATCTTGAAGAACTGAAAATATAACCCACATGTGCAGATATAAACAGTACAGCAATGATGTTGAGTTAAGGCAGATTTTGATTAATTGAACTATTAAAAAAATATATCAAGAGCTCAGTTCTTCCATCTATTTTTCCTCCCTTGAATTAAAAAAAACAAAAAACACAACAGTTTCTTTCCCTTTTCAATGCTAGATTCAAGAAATCTGGCTTCGAAAACATTAACACCAGACACAAGAAACATTTAAAACTCCTTTACATGTATTCACTCACACGCTACAGCTAGCAGCAAATGCTCAAGTTGGTGACTCGAGATGCTGTGTGAAGATTTTTGAGCTATGGAGGGGGCTTCTTTGTGTGTTTGCGTTTCCGTCAACCTCGGGATACGTCTACAGCATAAAGTCCATGTGACTGTGTTCGCAGCTTCCTAGTTTACATTTAGATATTTTGTCAATGTTGAGAACTAACTCCTCTGAAAGCTGCACAGCAAAAAAAAAAAAGAAAAAAAGAAAGATGTAGAACACAGATCTTTATGACAAGATGAGGCGGTAATCATAATGATACTCGATGGTTCTGCACATGCACAGACGTTATGAGAACTGAAAAACAAAAAAAAATGGCTTGTGTTACTTGAAATGAATTAATATTTAGACAAATATATATATATATATTTTTTTAGCCCACCCTAGAAGTGAATGTGTGTGAAAGTACATTATTAGGATTAGACTAAATTCAGACACTAACATCGTGTGTGTGTGTGTGTGTGTGTGTGGTGTGGATGCTTGAGATCAACAGATGGGCTTTATGTTAGCTTGACAGGCCTGAAATGGGACATAAACGTGTCACAGTACAACAAAGGCTCCTGTGGGACTGGAGTATGGAGATGGAGAGGGAAGCATGTGAGGAGGCTAGCGCTACGTAATCAGCCAGTATTAGGAAAAAACTAGGCTGTTAGGACATGTTAAAATAATAATTTTAAAAAAACTATATTTAATATGTGTGTGCACGAGTTTTTGTTCATGTATTTGAAATATCTGGAATGCAAACTACAGTGTGATATATGTTTGGTTTGTATTTTAAAGCTTTTTTTTTTTAGGGTCATTCCACAAAATGCATGCTGTGTATCAGATGTATGTACGCTTGAAAGCATGCATTAGTTTTTGTTATACACACATTAGGATCGACTTGTGTGTGATGTGACGTTCAAGGAGTGTGTGCGCTTGGATCTAAATGATTCTATTCTAGGGGTGTGCCAGCAAATGTTATATAATACACAGTTCAGTATACCGAATGTCTGTTTTTTTCGGGGAGGAGAAAAGTAGCTTCCTGGAACGCAGGTTTCATCACATATTCTTCTTTGGCATGGCTGTTAGGCTGTGGGCAGTGGAACAACAAACCCTGAGGCAAAGCCCATTTCCATCTCCTTTCCACTCTCCCTTCTGTTCAAAGCAGCCACTGCAGACCCAGAGTACACTGTCTAATAAGTTAGACTTGCCAAGCGAGGCTGTCGAGCAAAACTACAGCTTGTATCATTTCATTTGCTGGCTGCAGATAATGAACATTAAAGTGAGGGTAACTGATTAAGGACACATGGTTGGAATAATCTTCAAATAAGAGTACGAATCTGTGTTTCTGTCTTGTTAATAGAAGTTTACAGGTGTCATCTGTATGGCCGCTACAATCAGCTCTTATTAAAAAGAACCTTGATAATGTCAGCCAGCCTTGTTTCTATGAAATTATCCACCATTCTGCATCACTGAGGTTAATTTACATCCATCGCTTTATGCATGAAATAACTGAAATCACTGTGAGATGCATGAAAACAATTTTATCGAAATGTAGCCAAATTTAAATATGCCGTAAACAGCACACCCCTAGTACCGCTCTATGGATGTGTGTGTATAAGTGTGCATGTGTTTATGTGTGCGGTGAATTTAAAGGGTGAGGAGGGGTGAGGGAGGGGAAGGACGGGCGGAGTTAGGAACCTCTGTCTGTACTTGCTTTCCTTACTTGAGCCCTCCGGAGGGGACGGTGTGGCACTTCTTGTGCTCCAGCAGCTGCTCGGGCGTCTTGAGGAACTTGTGGCAGACGTCGCACTCAAACATTCGCGTGATGAGGTGGATCTGGAGGTGCCGTTCGTACATGCTACGCGTCTTGCACACAAAATTGCAGAAGACACACTCGAAGCCTGCAGAGAAGGAGAGAGGAGAGGGTGAGTTAAGACTTTGAGGTCAAACTCAAAAACAACGGATCCTACACTTCCCATCATGCAATCATATTTTGTTAGACTCTTTCCTGCCTGGTAGATGCCCACATTCTGTACCAAGTTTGTACAAGAAAAGTCGACATTTTTCTGGGCCTTTTCTGACTATTCAAAGCTAGAAAACATGATACATCTGTTTCACAGGGCAAGTAGCACTCCTCATGACTTGTAAAATGATCTTTATATGTAAAATTGGCAGCGTGTTAAGTTACTTAAGAAACAAAGCAGCCTGGATTAGGCCACATATGAACACAATTAAGTGAATGAAGTCAACATCTAATTTCCTCAGAACTTGTGTGTCATGTTCTGCAACTTCTCTGGACTGATGTGTGTATTTCTGAATGATAAAAGTACTAAAGAATGATCCCATGTCTTCTTTTGGTCTGTTACCAAATGTGAGCAGCTTTCTGACCAAAGAACAAGCGTTCAGTCCAAGAGAGGAGGGTAATCTTACTTTAGATGTGCTTTATAGCTTTAGAGGCCCTGAAAACTGATTCTCTAAATCAGCTTTTTCCTATGAAGGACAAACATGAACACGCAATCTGACAAAGTGAGAACAGTTTCACATTTGAGATTTCTTCTCTTTTTCAGTGGGTGGGGCCGTTTGGAAAAAGGTGATGTTGCACCAATCAGCATTTCGCAACATTTAAATACTTCAGATTTGAAGTTTTCATGGGCTCTAAAATGACGAAGTGTGCCTGGTTATAATAGCTCCCAGATTCCTTGCCTTTGTCAGACTTGTCCTCAGTTCCTGATCCCGAGTGGCTTCCAGAGCTGGACTGGCTGCCTGCGGAGGAGGGCGGGGCGAGGAGGCCCCTGAGTTCTTCGTTACCGTGAGTGAGATCTCCGCCCTCCGAGCTGTTGAGTGAATCGCTGAGGGCCGAGAGAGACGAGGAGGTGCTCTTGGTCTCGCTGAGGGGGCTCCTTGAGTTCAGACCTGGACACAAGAGGACAGATGACGGAAAGTAAGAAATCTTTATCATTGTCAATGCTGAAGAAAAATGGTGCCGCATCAAGTGAAAACCTGCATTTTTCATGCTGAAAAATCATTTCGGTGAACCCCATCCTTATGTTCATGCATACACACACTGACATACACACGGACAGAATACAAGCAGGCAGCCTTGACAGTCCTGTGCTCTGGCTGAGGCCCTGCTGCCAGTCAAATCACGATGCAGTGTGTTTTTATTGATCCCCTTCTCTAAGTCTGCAATTCACCGGGAAGAGAGAGGGAATTAGAAGAGGAGGGGGCGAGACGGAGGGAGGGGTGAGGAGCGTGGGTCATGGCCGAAGGAGCTAAGATGGCGGGAGCATCTCAGGGCACAGCTCAACAAAGGGCATTCACTCAGGAGGGAGTGAAAGGAGAGAGAAAAGGCTGCACGGATCCTGAAATGGTTGACCTATCTTTTTAATACAGAACACACACACACACGAGGCGGCGTCTAAAACATGCATTAAAGTGCACATGCGGCGCACACACAAGGAAATATACAGTAAGAGAAGAAGTGATTAATTGCCTTCAATCAAACCTAAATATACCAGGGTCGTTCACAGTGTAGCAGTTTGAATACTGAATTGAACCAGCCCGAGGAAGCTTTTATCTTCTCTGCTGCAGTGTTTAACATACACGCACCTTCTCTTACAATATCCAAAAGGCTAATGCTGTAAAATGCAAGCAAAAAGACCAAAAAAAAAAGAAAAAAAAAAAAAGAAGATGCTCTCTGAGCCAGTGGGCCTCAACTTTGAAACACACCTCAGCTAAAAAATACTCAGTTTTCTCTTCAACAAAATACATTCATATATTCATTCAGCATCCAGAGTATCAAAGAATACTGTCACATAATTTACCACCTTCCCCCCTATGGAGTACGACACCCAACCAACTCTTTACCCGCGTGGAGTCCAGTCTTCACAGGGGGTCAGCTTAAACTATGACACCTGCTGAGCACAGCCATCTCCTGCCTGGACGTGTCTACACAGTTGACCAGATAAAAAGCCTTTTCACAGTCTGTCAGGATTCACTCTAACTGGTGCTCTATCTGCCCGACCCTCCGGAGGTTAGAGGCTTCAACAAACCGGGCTGGACTTTGACTAATTATTAAAATCTCCACATATAGAAGGTGGAACGTGTGAGCTAAATACAGGCCACACTCCTGTACATTTGTGTGTTTGTTGGTGGTGTCCATCTTGTGCGAGACTGAGATAAATGCCAAGCCGGGCTGAGAGACGTAAAAGATGGCCACAGTGGCATCGTAAACCCAGCTCGTCTCTGAAGGACCCAAGGCCTATTGATTTTTTTCCCCACAGGCACGATAAGGGCCAACCTTCTCAGATAAACAAGGCCACTGTGGCCTCTGAAAGACCCCTCAGCTGTCTAGGCCAGACAATCCCACCCACCCACACATAAGCACAACAAGCACACACGCATACACCGAGGAGCAGTGGAAGAGCAAAACGTCAGCAATAAACTGGACAAAGCTGTTTTAGACAAAAACACTCATATCGACCATCAGGGGTTCACGCCAGCAGCTTTAAAAGTCCAGAGGAGGTCGGCTGGAGGAGGCTTGTGTGTGAAACCCAATTTTACTGCTTGTCTTTCTCCGAACTGATGCAGGACTGTGTGTTTATGAAGCGTTAATTACTGTTATATTAGGATGTACAGGGTGTTTGTTGTGTCAGTTCTCTTCTGTACCAACCCTAGAACGATCTGTCCAATCCGTCCATTAGTCGATCATTTAATGTTTAAAGATAATCAGCAGATTAATCGATAATAATAATAATTAGCTGCGGTGCTACATGGCATGCAAGAGTACAAAACAGCTGAGGGCGTTTACATACACATACAGGTTAATCGTGGAGGTATTGTCAACTTATCGTGACAAACTGAAGTAACTGTGTATAAAAACACTCCACTTCTTAAAGCCCTGCAAAAAAAAAAAAAAAGCTAGAAGTCAGCTCTTTAACCTCTGCCGTTGTTTAAATTTAAACCCCCATGTGTTGGAGTACAGAGCCAAAACAATAGAAAATGTGTCACTGTCCAAGTACTGCACTGTATTTCTATTCTGAGCTGTGAACAAGAGCCACAATGTGTAAGCTACCACCCACTCTAACATGTGAGAGTAATTTTGAAAATAACTCCATAAATCATCTTTTTCTAGGGGTTGAATCATGTACTCCGCTACTATTCAGTACATGTTTGAGAACCTCGCATGACCAGCAGCAACAGAGATGTTACCAGAGAGCTGAGACGACTGATCGAATAAAAGAAAAGTCGAACACAGCAACTATTTTGATAATCGGTTAATCATTTAAGTCATTTTTTTTAAATCAAAAAAGCCAAATTATACTGTCCACTTCTCAGCTGGGATGATTGGCTGCTTCTCTGTGGGTTATATAATACTAAAAAATTGCATATGTTTATGTTTTGGACGTTTGGTTGGAAAATAGGCAATTTGAAGAAAGATTTTCTGGCACGTTATAGACTTGAGACTTAATAGAGAATCCAACAATGCAGATAATATTAGTTCCAACCCTACATTATACCCAGAGGTATCGTGATGAATGCAGTCACTCACTACCAGTGGATTATCATGGACTCTGTACCTGCATGTCCAGTACTAATGTGGTTCTTCATGTCGTTTTCCTCCATGCAGACGTAGTCACAGACGCTGCAGCAGAGCGAGAACATCCACTGCTCCTTGTCCACATGGAGCGACATGTGGCTGACAAACTGGGCGTTCAGCTCCGTCTGGAAATCACACACATGGCAGCTGGACAGAGAACAGAGAGGAAAAGGAAGGAAGATGGCAAGAATAACAGGGAGGAGACAGTCAGCTTTAGTGTTGTATTATGTCCACATAAACTGGTCACTGATACAGTGTGGATGCATTTCTTTTAATCCAGTTAAAATGAATAAAAATACAACATTTACACACTGCAGACATGGTTACTCTTTTCAGATCATTAGCCACATAAAATTATTTAATAATAGTCAAACATTTTGGCAAACACACTGATTTGCTTCCTGCTGGGAATTTGATGAGAAGATCAAGAGCACTTGCTCGTCTGTACGGTAAATATGAAGCTACTGCCAGGAGACTGCTAGCTTACCTTAGCTTAGCTTAGCTTAGCATAAAGATGGTCTAATATTCATATACCAACACAGCTAAAACACATTAGGGAGTATAGTTACCACACAATCACTACATCTGAACAAGAAATAGTTCAGCCCCCCTTATATCTTTATAGGGAGGTTACTGATATATATCATTATATTGATATATGAGGTTATTGATAGTTATTAACTAATATTTTTACACTTTTTTTGAAAAAAACAAAAAGAAAATAAGATCTAACATGTTTCGTGACCTTTATCGGTGCTGGTAGGTGGATTTTTTTCCTACCTTTAGACAGAGCCAGGCTAGCTGTTTTCACCTACTTCCAGTCTTTATGCTAAGCTAAGCTAGCCATCGCCTGGCTGTAGCTTCATACATCCTTAAAGAAGCTATGAGTGTGGTAGTGTTGTCATCTCACACTTTTCAAACAAGCGAGAAAACATAATTTTCAGATAAATGAATCACAAAAATAGATGAATAGAGGAGAGACATTAAATCAATGACTATATTAGGATATATTTGGGATTAAGCAGCAGATACAGTGCTGAGACATCCTAACAAGAGTCAGGGGTTTTTTTTTTTTTTTTTTTTGGTCTGTTATTAGTACCTGTAGTAGTAGGGGCAGTTCTTGCGCTCGGCAGAGTCAGCTGTAACAGCACTGACGATCTGCTCAGCGTCTGTGTTGACCAGCTTGACAGAGTGGATGGTCAGGTGCTGATTGAGGTTAGCCCTGCACTTGGCTGCGTAAGGACACAGGTGACACTTGTACTTCCTCTCTTCTGCAACGAAATACACACATACACAAGACCTCAGGTTAACGTAAACATCAACTCAGATGATATTTCATGAAGTTGCGCTGAGCCTCTGAACCATTACAGCAAATTTAAACTTAATTACTCAATGCCTAACTCTGCTTCACATTTGCCTGACCCCAAATGTAACTCTGATCTTGGGAAGAGGAAGAAAAAATATCAAACTTTCAGGGAAGAACTTAATATTCCTGTTGAAGCCAAAAGATGATGAAATTAGAAGCATGTACAGACATAATTTCACTTGATTTGTGAGCAAAATCAAATTAAAAATCAAAACACAAAAAGACAATCTTTCCATTTATCCCAAAAACAAACCAACATAACAACACATCGTCTCCCTCTAGCTCCCCCTCTAACACACACACACACGCTCACACACACCATTTGCCCCAAGGACATGAAGCCAGGCAACCTTTATGTCGCCGGGGAAACCAAAAAGACCATCACACTGACATATGCCCCTGCTTCTGCTCTCTGTGGTGTGGCCAAGCTGTTCACAGCCAACACTCTCAGATGGCGTGTGTGTGTGTCGTGTAGTGTGTGCACGCAAAATGTGAGAGCATGTCCAATTGTGTGGGGGCATTTTGTACACGAGTCTTCATTTGTGCGCCCAGTGATTTAGTCTGCAATCTCAAGTAGGTTGCATAAATTTCAATTTCAGCGTTAATTTGCTTTAAATAAAATTGTATATGCGGGATATTCCTTTTTTTTTTTCGCCTAATAAGGGCTGAGAGATGGATTGCTGCAGACAGTGATGGGGCAGAATGGATCAATTTGGAGCAAAGAAGAGGCTAAGTTTGAAAACTCAGTGTAATCAGGACACAAGGGAGTGTATAGCTTCATCCTGAGGAAGTCTCCCGTGTCTGTGAGTGAGAGAGAGAGAAAATGAAAGAGGGAACCAATCGAGGCTGCATCAGAGTTACTGGTGTATGTGTGTGTCTGCGTGTGTGTGGATACTCTGTGAGGCATCCCTCTTGCTGGGTAATTAGACGGGCAGTTTTCCCAGTGAGACTAATCATGGTAGTAATCTCTTAAAAGGAAGGGTAATCTAGTCTAGTAAGCCTTATTTACTTACTGTGTTCCACAACCACAAGCACACACAGTCACAAACACAACAGGTAACATCTATACATTAAAGAAGACATGCAAATGTATGAGCGGTGCGCACATACGCTGACGATGTTAGTGTTTATTTACCTGTGTGTAGAGACAGATGTCTCGAAAGAGTCTGCTGTCTACCGAACACTTTGCCACAGACAGGACAGGGGAAGAGCTGTTCATTTAGTCTCCACTGGGCAATCCCGTTTCCCGGCTCGCCATCATCCTTTTCCGAGTCTGGACAACAAAAAGGCAGAAAACCAAACTCATCATTCACCGCTGACACAATCAGCCACAAAAAGCATTTGCAGGTGGATCAAAGGCTGCAGAGTCATGCAGCCTATAAATCAAATAAAGTAACTTGAGTTGAACAGGAGTATTGATGTTGAAAACGTAACCACCAAACTATAACACACTGCTGCGGTGTGTGCTTATGACCTGATTGTGGCATTTTGCTCTTTTTATTCAATAAGAGACAGTTGAGATGCGACAGGAAATAAGTCAGCAGAGGGAATTAATGTAATAAAAGTCACATTAAAACCAGGTAAAACTGCGATTACAATCTAGCATGTGTCTTAACCACAAGGACGCCCAAATTACAGCCATCATAAATGAGATTTAACATTTAACAACATAAAACAGCTGAAACGATACAATACAGGACTTTGTCTTGCTGCTTCCATTCATGTAATTCTTAAAAGAACATCTACTGAGGGTTTGAGTGATACCACTCTCATGTGTCTGCACTAAATATGAAGCTACAGCCAACAGGAAGTTAGTTAAGTTTAGCACAAAGACTACAAACGAGGGGGAAACAGCAGGTCAGCTGAGATACCAGGAAGTGGCGGTGCCTGGCCTAGAAATAGTCTGGCCCCTAATAAAACCTCATCTTGTTGTTTTAACACTTTGGTTTCTGTATGTGTTACTATGTGCACATAGCCCCCACATCTGCTTCTAACCTGACCATGGCTCTGTTGAATAAGGAGAAAATTAACACACATGTGAAATAAAAAAAACTGTCTATCCAGCTGTAATAATCTCATACAGTATTCTCTTTCTGTGAAGGTGTCCATGTGCCTTCCCACCTCCCATCGGTCCTGATCCCTCCTATGCAGGCTGTGTGGTTTTCCATGCTAATCAGCCTGCATACTACATACTCTGCTTCTTGCCTCCACCCTACTGCACAGACAGGCAGGAGGACGACCAGGGGACAGGGAATATGACGCAGACAAGAATTAAAGAGATGACACAGCGAAAGAGACAACACACTCTCGCGTGGCATTTTACAACAAGTGGAGGGGAAAAAAAAAAATCCACTTAAGGTTAATGAACGTTTCATACAGAAAAGTATAAATTGACATTCGCTCATTTGGCTGCTTTAAATTTGGCACCTTAGTCTTACTCTCTCTGTTGAAGTATCACAGCCGAAAACTCAAAGGTAATGGTCGTCGGCTAAACACTGAAAATGTGGCATAAATCTATTGCTTTATTTTCCAATAACATTTCCTGACATATGTAATCATAAAACGTCTAATTCCCTTTAGGTTCACTGAAACAACAGATACAACTGATACACTGTGGGCTAATTTGCTAACCCACAAGACTGAAACCTGTCTGCTACCATTTGACAGATGCTCCTTGTCTAGCCTGCGGGTTGAATGCAGTGCAAATGCATTCTTAATGTCAACAACAAGCACCAGTCCTTTGCTCTGAAGCCTGCAGCATACACACATATGCCTTCCCTCCTTAATCAAAGAAAGAGTTGCTACATTTTTTCAGATGCTTTTATAGAATCTGAAGAATCGAAGCTTCTGCTTTGAATTAAACCTCGCCACATGAAAAGGGCATAATTCACAAGGGTAAAAAAAACGTGCTTTTATAAATGCGCTGTACCATTTCCACAGATGGAGGTGTGATTTTTACTTAATGTCTATATTGTTCAGAGAATATGCTACACAGCCTGACCTTGACCAAAACATTTATTATCAAGGCATAAGAAAAGAGAAAATGACTCTTCAAATTAGTCAGTTTTTAATTTTTTTTTATTTTCAGAGTTAAATAAAAATGTAAAAACTCACTAAAAGTTTTAATTCTCTGCAGATGGAAATCGGTGCATGTAAGATTTACAGCTCTGACTTAACAAAAGAGAAAAAAAATATGAAAAACGATTCTTTAAATCGCATAATGTAGTTCATATTCAACAGAAAATAACGGTAGTGTTTTGAAGGCTCCATCCTATTGATGAGGGTGCTTGTGGGGGTAAGGATAGAGTTGAACAATGAGGAGACGCAAAGAATGTTTTCTCACATTCAGGGGTAGGTATTATGTTAACTCGGTGTTAAAGAGCAGATTGCACTCCGGTGTGAAAGGACATTTTGCTATTGTTGCACTGACTCACAAACCTTGAAGCATTTTTTTTCCCTCTGTGTCGGTCTCGCATATTCAATCCCCTCTTTGCCCGCTAAACTACTGAATTTATGTTGTGTGCCTTCACTCGCTTGTTTGTTTTTATTCGTGTCATGCCATCCCTCACACTTTTTTTTGGAAGTGTCAAAGCAAAATACGATCGGTTTGATTGAAGCGCACAAAAATCTATTTACATTGAAGTGGGAAACATGCAAGATATGTGGCTATGTGTCAACATACAAAAAAATGAACTGATATTATCAACAGAACGTGAAACATCTTTACCAAAATCAGCATGCTAATGGACTAGCTTCATCCTGTACTTTCTTTAATACCACTTGTGCCTCGAGAGGTGATAGTGAGTCACTGTAGCGTTCAGTCTGCCCTCGGTCGGACACGAGGACCAAGAAGTTGAGAACTGTCTGGAGCGGAGGGACAGAGCTGCTGCTAGCTGCCCTCGCCCTCGCCAGCCTGAGGGAGCTGTAGAGGAGAGACCAGCACCGTACTGAGGAATAAACACCACGCCTGATTCTGCTCTGGTCCAGAGCCGTTTACCGGCAGGAGGACAGCTCAGATTTTATTTTTAAAACTCTCGGAATCTGAAGCTGTGGTGATATTTATCACTCATCACATCCCTTTGAGACATTTATTGCAATTAAATCAGAGTAAAATGTTTATTTTAGGTTACTACCACTGTAACATTAATAAGTGGGTTCATACTTTCACACATTTTTGTATATTATCTGTAACTGTAAACAATTTGAAGTGTGCCCTGTTTTTTGGAGCATATAACCAGGAAATGGCTGCTTTAATCAAATATGACCATTATCATTATATTATTTGCACTGCATGTCTCATGTAACCTTGATTCAGAAAAATCTTGAATAACAATAAAGCTCATATCATATAGTATCAGCACTAGAGGAATAATGCAGCTATTATAACTCAAAGTACTCACAGAATATTTATCTGAACTCAATTTTAAGGAGACACAGCAAGTTCAAACTGCACTTCAATTAAGTAATGATGAGACATTATTTTCATAGCGATCGTTCAAAGAAATGTAGTTTCTGAGATATAAATAAGCCACGGCAGGCTGCAGACTATGAAATGAGCAGAGCATGCTGTGACATGTATATCAGTTTTAACTAGATCTGAGATGTTTAGCCGGTTCGTCGTTTGACAGACGTTTAAATGGCAGACTTGATTTAAAGCAAAAATGCCAAATATTGCCTTGATGCAGCAGATCCATTGTGAAAATATATCTGTGACTCATCACTGTAATAAAGATGTGTGTATGTGTGTGTGATGGTACATGCATGCACACAAGTAGTGAAGGTGCCACAACACCAGACATGAGTTACCGCGACCTTGGTCAGCATGCAGGTCACAGACTTCTTGATCTCCTGCATTAACTGGAATCTGCCTTTTACCATCACGGTCCTGATATTCTGCTTTGACCGACTGTTCACACTTCTTTTCTCCAAACTCACAGTCTGTGTGTGGCTTATTCTGAGAATCCTGGACCTGCTTATGGGGCTTGTAGCTAAAGCTTAGCACATAAAAAGCATTAACTCGTCCTGACTCACAAGTGAGGCTAGGGGATGGCTTGGTCAGGGCAGCGGCTCAAGGCCACGACCCGGCAAACACACCGATGATTAAGCCAGTTAGGGAGTGGCCTGGCTCTCGAAGCGGTTAATGGTTTAATTGGCGCTATTAGAGCTGGAGAGAGAGGGACACAAACAAGAAATGAAGGATTGAACTGAATGCCAGACTGACGGGAAAAGATGGAAAACTCCTGAGGTCACACCGGCTTCACACTCCTACTTATTTATTCGTTCTTTCTTGCTTAAAGAGGAAAGGCTCGTAATTTTTACATCTACATCAATAGATGTGAGAAACGAGAGGAACAGCTGCAGACATGAGTCACTATCAATGAGTGTGCAAAACTGCACCACGTATGTCCTGATTTTTGATCAGAACTCGACTTTTCTCTCTGTAAATACGAGTACATTGTCAAATACATTAAAATATGTGCAGTAACCATGTCAGCATCACCTTTTAAACACACCGCAACTTTCAAGACAGTCATGACCCAGCAGTCAGGTTTAATTCATCACCTACAAATAATACAACCAGTAAATGATATGTAGCAATAACCACAGTGAACTAAAAGTATGAGTCTCTTAAAGCTGTGTATCGCAAGAACAGAAAGCGATAGAAGTGTTTACCAACAGACTCGAAGTGCTGACCAATAAATGGAGTGGGAAATGAGAAAATGAAGACACAGTTAAAGAACAGGAGACACGTGAAGCAGAGAAAAGAGTAAAACTGTACAACAGTGAAAGAGCAAGCTGCACAGGCTGGATCTGAAGCTTAAACACACAAGGGAAAGGGGAGGTGGGCTTGGCGAATTAACTTTCAGGACACTCTTGACACCCAGAAGCCAATCAGATTTTCATTAACTGGCAGAGGGACAGGCAAAGCTGGCACAAGCTAATTAACCTCTGGATCTCTCACTGCCAAAGGAACATGGAGGGAAGTTCTGGGATGCCAGGGAAGAGGGGAGGAGAGGGAGACGGGGGGGATGCCCTGGGCAGAGGCCTTCAGGTTGGGGAAATGAGTGAGAGTGCAGAAAGGCCGGATGAAGCTCTAAATATGAAAGGAGGAAAGGCGGGTTTAACAGAAATGAAGGGGAAGACAGGTAAAGTTGGAGGTGGTTAATTGTGATGTGGCCTTGTGGTCGTATACACAGATTTATAAAGGCGTCTTCACGCTACAAAGTACACTTCTGTGCAGGAAGGTGAGTGTGTTGTGTGCATGCACATGTATGTACAGCATGTGTATAATGAGCATCTCTGCATAATTCATTATTTCTCAAAGCTCCGTAACATAACATGAAGCCTCGGACGCATGTCTTTGAAGATACTGTAACATGAATGATGCAGCAGCGCGTTGGCAGACAATAACTTCCCAGTTTTGATCAGCTCCGTATGACTTCTCTATTATTTCTTTGGAGATCATCTTTGTAAAAAAAAGACACCGTGGCATCTGTAGATTATTTTCTTGATTAATTGGAAAAATGCCATTCACGGCTTCTTGAGCATCAGGATGGTGTCTTGAAATTGTACGTTTTGTCGGACCAACCGTCCAAAATGATAAAAGAGGAAGAAAACAAAAACAAACTAGCTAGAAAAAAACTGTCTAGAATCAGAAGTTTATGACATCTTTGCTTTAAAAATGATCAAAATGCTTTGATTTGATTATCACAATTTGATTATCACAATAGTTAGCGGTTAATTTTCTACTCTAACCATGACCATCGTAACAGTGTGTGTGTGTGTGTGTGTGTGTGTAAATGTATCTTACCATGAAATGCTGCTCTGGTGGAAGAGCTGGCCTCTGCGGGAGAAGAGCTCTTGGAGCGCGAGTTAAAGGGTGATTGTCTGAAGCACTCGTCCAGAAATGGACTGAAACATGACACGTAAAACTAACAGTTACATGACTGCTAAATTAAACACATATTCAAACTATACTTTTTTTTTTTTTTTTAAAGGGAGTTTATGACTTTTAAGGAATTTGACAATAACAAAATGTTTCCCATTTATTATGCAGTATTACTGACTCACCTGTTTATTCCCACCATGTTGCTGTCTTTGTGGTTGTTGGATTTGCTGACTTTTTCTGAAAGAAACGATCAAACAAAGAAAACACATCAACTTAGTCAATACAATAGATTGTACATGTTATACTAATCCAGGGTTACGATCTACTTCCCAAATATGACCACCTGACATCATGTGTCATCATGTGTCATCATCTCCATGACAACTAAGCAAACTCTTTGGATGATGAAGAATGTCGTTGCAGGCTCCAAAATAAGCTCATAAGTGGAACTTGAGTTGAGAAACTTACGTTTCAGAGGTCAGTAATGAATTTTCATGCTCAATTTATGTTAATATTTTAAGTCCACTATACAGAACAAAAATACCAAAATGTACTAAAACTTCCTTGCACACTGGCTATTATAGGACAGTGGACCTATATGATCCTGACTCCTTGAAGTTTAACTCAGCTAGTAAAGTGTAGGTTCGCCGTGCCGGCAGGAGTGTACTGACCATCTGGAGAAGTGGGAGTCTCTGTGGTCGGCCTGCCGACCTGTGGGCCGAAAGTAAGCCCAACAACACCAATATGAGATGTTAAAAAAAAAAAAAATAACAATGTGCATGGCTGGTCAGATCTGCGTTAGACTACACAGATGGCACGTGTGTGTGTGTGTGTGTGTGTGTGTGTGTGTGTATGGTTGCACTCTGCAAGTCTGAAAGCGGTTTATCAAGGCAAATATATTCATATATTTCATGGGACTACTTCAGGATACAAATTGTGTGTTTAAGTGACGATTATCAAACTAACTTCAAACTGGTGTCTGATCTGCAATGCAGAGTCTTTACCTTTCCTCACACATCAGCGCCTGATTGTATCTAACTGGCCTGTTTGTCTCTACGTTTCCTCTCAACATACAATGTGATCGACCAATCAATCACCAGCTGAGCGGAATCAGACAACTGACATTAGTGGGAGAATACAAAAATATTGATAAAGAGTCAAAAGTTTTTGATAAATGACGAGCGAGACACTCGTCCAACGTGGCTGAAGCTCATCATAGACTTAGGAGTCATTCACAGTTAATCACATAGAGGCAGAGTCTTAAATACAGAAGATTTTAAAAAGGTTTTTTAAGTGGTAACTAATGTGAGAGTTGTAAAACCACCTAATACTACTGCTTGTGGGCTGATGTGAGCACAGTCCACAGGTTTTCAGTATTCAGCTGTAAAGACCTCCATACAAAATGCCTGAGAATGGAGCCATATGTGTGAGTTTCAAGGCGATGTACTGAAGTGAATTTCAAAGCTGCAACCATCTCAGTGTTCAGAGCGACCTTGCTACTGATGTGTCTCTGAGGTCCTACTGCTCTGGGTAATTCATATTGATTGCTCATTGTGTGACAGCAGCGCACTCTGTTCCAGTCCCCCTCACATTCAAACCCACTTCTAAGGGGGCGTTTGTCGCCGTTGCCAGGCTAGCGATGCCCTGGCCTCCCTGGGTGGGCATACTTCGTACCCCTGCTGCCCTCTCTACCCTCCTTATCCTCTGCCCCCCGCTACAACCCACACCCCCACCCTACCCTAAACACCCCACTCCGTCACACTGCTCGCCAAGGACAGAGGTCTCTTTCCACGTTGCCATGGAGATGCCGCACGGGAGAAATGTAAAGGGAGGGAGGGAGGGAGGGAGGGGAAGTGCAGGGGGAGAGCGTGTGCAGCCAAGTGTGCTTGAGCCGGCATGTCTGAAAACGAGTCAAGGGAGAGAGAGAGAGAGAGAGAGAGAGAAAGGAAGCGAAGGAGGAGGGAAGAGGGGGTGCATTTGTGCAGACACCACTCCCCATGGGGCCTTGTGTGAGTGTGTAAAGGTGTGCATGCAAGACTGTGTGGGAAAGAAAGACTGTCAATGTGTGAATTTGTGAATATGTGTGAGAGCAAGAAGAGACAAAAAGATTTTACACGAGCTCGTTTCTCTATGTGCCGTTTAAGTGAAGCAATCACAGGTTGGATAGAGCTGAGGTCACAGCCCAGGACTACAAGCCTGACTCCCCACCACACACACACACACACATCTGCACCTTTTCTCTGGGGGGCGATGGTTCCACCTCAAAGCTCTGTCTTAATCTAGCAATACAAACAGCTGCCCGCTGCTTCAATGTCACTTTCATGGCCGTACAGGTAAAAAGCAGGATGTCATTACATGTCATATATCCTTGACTTTACAGCAGAGCCACCAGAGGATGGAAATGGAAACATGTAGGTTTTATGGTCAAGTATCAAAAACTGTCCAAGGTTTACGCTGCGGTGCTGCAGGGAGAAAGAAGACGCTGTAGCTGTGTGCGTGTGTGTGTGTGTGTGCAAGTGTTGTGGATCTACTGTTGCTCAAAGAACAGTGTGTGCCTGACATGTCTCGGAGGAACATACCTGACAATTTGAACAGTAGTTCAGAGGCCATTTTGACCGATATGTCCTGGGAGAAGAGGTCTTTCTGGGGGCGGGCCAATGTCTCGGGGAGGTTGCTCATCGGCTCACTCTTCTCACTCGCCCCTAAAGTGCTGAAGGCCAGCAGGTGAGAGGCAGGTGGGGTGAGTTCTGCAGGGGGCGGGTCAACCTCCATGGGCTCTGCCTTTACCTTCACCTTCTGGAACTGGGCGTCCTTGTTGTTCTCTGCAGCAGATGATTGAAAAAGGCGACACTTGGTTAGACTCTGATTAGAGACAGCCAACTGTTATACATAACGAAAGGTAAAGATGATAGCCCTGCAACAGGCACCTTTCTCAAAATGTTGAGTTATTATTACAGGTGGAGAGTACAGTTTCTACTGCACTACATTTCAGAGGGGAAGCTTGCACTTTTTACTCCACAACATTTATCAACATTGAACCCAGCGCTTCCCAGCATTTGTGGCCCTTTACAAAAAAAGCAGTGTCGAGAAAAATGTCAAAACTTTTGTTTTTTTACTTTCCTACCCCAATAAAGATGTCACGATACGGCAAAATTTGGACTTCAATACATGCTGATAATACTTTTAAACAAGTACTACTTGTAATGGAGTATTTTACCTTTGTGGTACTGGCAGTTTTACACAAGACTGTGAGTATGTCTATCACAATGAGTTATTAATAGAATAGAAAGAATAGAATACATACTTTATTGATTCCTCAAGGGATCAATACCTGAACCACACACACACACGCACGCACAAAGGGCTCATAGACATGCAAATGTGGAGAGAGATGATGGAGTGATGGGCAGTCACACAGAGCAGCGCCCTGAGCACCTCAGCAGTGCCCAGGAGGTGAACTGGCACCTCTCCAGCTGACAGTCCACCTAGTCCCCTACGGACTGAGCTACTGCCGGGCCTTACCTAATTACTTTACATTATATGCAGTCTTTACTGAACTATACTGAAAGGTGTTTCTATCGCCTCATCTTTATTAAAATATGGAGCAAAGCGATAAAAGAAAAGTGTTTCTATACAAAATTCTTTTGTATTTATTACACGACTACATGATAATTAGAGAGCGTTACTGAATAACATTAAAATGCGCAGGGGTTCCCCCTTTTTGGTCATTCTGTGCATACACTTAGTCCTCAAAAGTACTCACAAAACAACCAGCTGGCAAAAGACGTTGATGACGATCTCAAAACAGAATGTATATGCATTTATTTGTTACTCAAACCAATTTTTCTAGGCACAGTGAACTGCATTTAAATGTGTGACCAGGCACACTGTACGTCTTGTGAGCCGACGGCAGAAAAGTTTTCCTGTCAAATCACCTGTCAGATGTGCTTATCATGACGACCGAACTACAGAGAGCTAACATCAGACTCAAAAGGCTCTGCGATCAGTCAGACATATGGCGCCCTATCATGGATAAGGAAAAGCTCAAAAAGCAGCAGAGGAGGGACAGACATGATATAAATGTTGCAGAGTTAGACAGAGGATAGGTGATATATCTCCTTGAAGCTTTGGACAGATCACATTCAGATAATATGAACCCATCTGGTGGAATAATCTAAACAAATAACACTCTGAGGTGAGGCTGTCATCTGAATGTACAAGTAAATCGAGCGTGCGGCATGAAAGAATTAAAGATTAACTATGAATAGCATTAAAGCTAAAATAGGGAAATCCAACTATCAGCCAAAACATGAGCATTGTAGCGAAAGCCAGGCTGAGCCGGTTAGCATCTTGCTTTGTAATTATTAGGGCACGAGGGCATCGGGAGGTCACAGCTCATGTAGGTTCACTGTGGCAAACAGGAAAGACACTACACAAAAAAAAAAAAAACAATGAATCCATGTTAATCGTTTGAATCTCTGATTGAAGGCAGTTTTTCAGCACATAAACAATGGCCTAACATGGTGAAAACATCTGTTGACTCACTTTTCATACGAGTTCAAAAGGTGAGGCGAAGAAGGCAGGCTAAAAATAGACGAGATGGCATCTGTTAGGAATGTCCCGAGCCGATCTGCAGAATCAAACGCCGGCTCTCCTCTCTCTCTACGGATATTAAACAAAAGACTATAGGCCGCCATAAAAAAATATTGGAAACTATTAAAAGGAAACTGTGAGGCAGGCTATATTTTCTTAATGTGGAGCTATTCCGTTGTCAGAAAGTGGTTTGCTAATGGTCTCTATGGCTAAATTTACTAGATTAAATGTAGGCCTAAAGTAAGTATACACTGTAGCTGCGGCTAATGTGGAAAAAAAAATGAATAAATAAATTCGATTGGAGGAGAAACAACCTTGCTCGGGTCATCCGTTAATATCCGTATATATATCCAAGGTATCTGATCTTTTGACTGCAGTGATGGCAACGTCTCAGTGTGGTGACAAGCAAAAGCAAGACAAAGCAGTGTGGTTGATACAGCGCTGCTGACATGGCGACTCAGCACGATTATGGGATATATGAATTTGGCAGGGCATCAGGAGCAGTGGGAGGGGGGCGAGAGGGGGGGGAAGCTGGAGAAGTTGGGAGGGAAGGAGGGAGATACAAGACAGTAACCCTGTGCTAACCCTGCCACCCCTCCCCTCGCATTCTCCTCTGCTGAACGGGGCCAGTGTGAGACACCAAGACTGAACCTACAGTCCATTGTGTGCACGTGTCACTACTGAAACTGTGTGTGTGTGTGTGTAAGGCTGTGTTTATGTGGATGAATTAAAGTGTAAACAGCCCCCCTTTGCCTCCTCCCCCGAGGTCCAGGTGTCTGGTTTAGTGGTAGTAACCAGCATGTGGGGGGACACTGACAACCATCAGCCACACTAATCCTTTAATCAGGTGGCCACAGTTGGCCAAGAGTAACCGAGGAGAGGCTGATGGAGGGGCAGAGCGGAGGAGGAGGGCGGAGGGGGTAGGGGGCACTGCTCTGTAAGGGTCAACCAAGGGACACGCGAGCTTCCATCATTGGATCACCACCCTAACGACAGAGGCTGAGAGTGGACTGCTGTGTGCTGCAAAAACACATCCACGTACCAAAGGGCACTATATGTACTTGAGCTCCCGGTGCTGACACAAACACGCTCACAACCCAAAAGAGCCATTACACACAGATCACATGGCACAGAGAGAAAATATTTGATCGTAAATACGCCGACACCGCGTTGAGCGTCGCATCACGGCAGGCCAGATCAGAAGTCTACCTGTCACAAAAAAACAAAAAACAAATGAAAATGTGGCCTTACTCCCACACTGATAATAGCTGTGGCTTTTTGGTCAGGGTCATGACCTAATGTTCTGAAGCCATAAAAAGCAACCCTCAGTCTGCCTGGATCCAGCGTGTGTGTGTCATCCCCTCCAGTGCAGAAGCCTCCTCTGTGATACACCAGCTGCCATTAGGCCAGAGAATCAGGTCTGTAAGAGTGTGTGTGTGCGTGTGTGTGTGTGTACAAAACTGCCTGTGCCCTTTCTATAAAATAAATATCATAGCTTTTCTTTAGTGCTCCAGTTCCCTCGAATATTACTCCAAAGTGAAACTTAACAAATATAAATAAAATCTATGGGAAATAAACTGGGTTAAACTGCACGCTATTAAGTTATGTCTAAGTGTGTGTGCGTATGTTTAATAGTCGGACCACTCAAAAATGAAAACTGGCATTTGGTGGTTTATATTGTGATGTTTAAATAAAAATGACACAATAATGGTAAACGCTATGGTCAGATTTGAGCAATCAAATCCAAAAACAGGAAAATTGACTTTTTTTTTCATTTCAGTACAAATAATTTAATTTATATTACTTTTTCCACATTCACAATTTGGCCTAGATATAGACTATTAATCTAGCAGCAAAATGCACAAAGTCTTCTGCAGAGTTCGGCTGGTTGTCCTCTTGATTGAACACTAGATAATGACAATTTAACAACGTCATTTTCAATGTCAACATCAATATTTAAAGAGGAAAGCAAGGGCACCCAAAAACAGACATAAAAAAAAGATGTGTGTCTGTCTAATTTGATCTGGGGGTTCTTAAAAGTTTCGACAATGAATAGCTTGAATGTTCATTTAAGAGCAGGCGTAACTTTTTTACATCTCTGTGCTAAAGATTCATGTCTGCTTAAACAAACGCACAAGGATGCGACTTGTGAAGTACTGCGTGTGCTTTAGAAACGATTTGAGATCGCAGGTCTGTCCGGATTAGCTGGGTTAAGAAATGTTTGTTCAAATATCCAAGTAAGAGGCTGCAAATGAAAGCTTCTTTCAGCTCCGTGCGGTTCGTAATGGCACCCATGTTGCTCGGTTTTACAATGTGTCTGAATGTGTTCTGCATGCCAAGTTCCTATAATTGCACTATACATACCTTGTTCCCTCTGACGCAGCACTACTCCAGTTTTGAGTCAGAATGAAAGTGACTGGGGCTTGTGCGATGTTCTGTTGTTAGTGATCAACTTTGACCTCAGGTGTCTACTTGAATCTGCGTGGACGTGACAGCCTGTTTTCGCTGAGAATATACAGTAGGAGGGATACAGACCTAAGATAAATTCATAACTACTCTTTAGATAAAAAAAAAAGTCATACCATTAGTGATTTATTGCATCACTGTGATGCATCAGC
The DNA here is from genome assembly GCA_028641955.1 of Protonibea diacanthus. Lineage (NCBI taxonomy): Eukaryota > Metazoa > Chordata > Actinopteri > Sciaenidae > Protonibea > Protonibea diacanthus. The sequence goes on from CM053977.1 coordinate 8,499,520, forward strand.
ATCAGTGAAACAAAAACTTGGACAGACAGACAGTGAGGGAGACAGACAGTGGGAGAGGCAAAGAGGAAGGGTAAAGACAGGGAAGATATTGTCAAACAGTGCCAGGAAAAGAACACCTGAGGGGAAGAGAGGAAAGAAGTAAGTGGGATGAGAGGAGAGGAGCTGGGGGAGGAAAGAAGGATGAGGAACAGCTAGAGCCTAAATGACAACCTCTCCACCTAACCCCCCCCCCCCACCCCCATGCTCTACCGTTATCCTAGTCTACCCTTCTCCCGGCTCTGTTATTCCACATCCCCCCCCCCCCCCCCCCCCCCCCCCCCCCCCCCCCTAGCGACCTGCTCGAACGGGGGTGAAAGTTCAGGCGCTTCAAAGGCTGCAGTGTGGAGACTTCTGCATGTCATGTGGGGAGCCACAGCAGCCTGCCTGCACGAACTTCACGAACCTTTGCTGCTACAATTGATCCTCGACCAGCTAGCTCTGGTGGTTCAGCCTTCCGATATTAGCAAACTGCCTTCACGTCGACTCGGAAGCGTGTGCAAATAAAAACAGTCCATCAGAAAGTAGATGCAGCCCTTACAAAGCACCCCTAAGCAAAACATTTTGGCACAAACCCAGAGCTTGATCCAAGGCTAGTCAGGCTTGATCACGCCAAGGTCAAGACAAAAAAGCGACAACTGATTTGCCTCTGTAATTCTATCAATCACGTTAAACATAAGTCTACCCACCCAAGAAAAAAAAAAAAAAAAAAAACACACACATAGTCTGCGAGGGGCAGAGGAATCAGCTTTGCATTTCTGTAAAAGTGGTGTGAAAGCCAGTGAGACAGAGAAAGAAGATGTGGAAGTAGAGAAGGTGGGAGTATGAGGAGTCAGCGGCGGTCACTGAAGGGGCATGATGGGGACACTGTCAGAGCAGTGTAGAGCTTAACTTAAAGTAATACTGCACAATGCTTTGGTGGTGACTTAGAATAACAGTGCTTACACAGTCAGCTGTGATAAGCTATATTGAGTAAAAAAGTGGATCCTCTTATGTGAGTAAAGATAAATAATCCAGCATGAAAATGAAAATATATACTGTATATTTATGTATAATATATCACGTTTATATATTAAATATAATTTTCAATGCTCCCTTTAGATATACTGGGTGGTTCTCCTGGTGACCAAAGAAATTGAGTAACAATTTCTATCACTTTACCTTCAAAATTATATTGTTTTCTTCATAGCATAGAGATGCTGAACTGCACAACAGAATGCCATGATATGTTTCCTAACCTTCAACTGAGCTTTACTGTCGTGGGAGTAGTGCGATGACATGCAATACAAACAACATAGTTTGCAGCGTCGTGTGGGGATGAACTCTTTTATGATCGCCTGATTGGCCACCGCCAAGTTTATTATCTTCTTTGGCACAAGTCTCTGTGTGGTTTTCTGCATACCCTGTGGCCTACTCAGCCCCGTTCAAATGAATGGGATACCTGCGTTTTCACCACAGCGCCTGATTGGCTCTGAATCGGCCATTGGGAAAACTGAATTGCTGTAAAAGGAAGTTTGTTTTTAGTGCACCATCATTGAGTTGATCATTTTCCGGGCGTGGTGCAAATATGCAGTCAATAAGTCCATCAGCATGTGTCACTGTAAACTGCTGAGAAAGAAAGCCTTCTACTTTGGTCGACTAAATCCTTTCCTTCTACCTGAAGGCAGCAGGCGATGTGGTATGTGACCTGATCACGGTGGTTACCTCGAGAAAATCATGCACAAAACAAAAAAAAAAGGCCCCCACAGACCTCTGCATCTGCACTCCTCAGACTGGTGTGTTACAGCAGAGATGAGTATTCTGCCACTATATTTGTTGCATTTTAATCAATGCATTTAAGAGAGCAAAGCGATGTGTTGGTGCAGCAGAATTCAAACAGGGAATGTTTGGAGTTACATTTAAGCGGCGAGAAAACCCCCCACAAAATTCGATGGGGGTGATTTAACTGTCACATTATCGTGGTGACAGTGAGAATATCACACTGTAGACTGACAACATGGTATGTCAGTCAGGCGCATCTCTACAGTACAGGCAATCATGTGAAATCTTTTGAGAAGCCAGGTGGAGTTGGCATCCTTTGATTATAAACAGTATTAGTATCACTCAATCAATCAGTTTTGGCCGCTGCTGCAAGACCTGCCAATGCTTCTCGAAATCAGCACCCACTTTCTAGATTCTTGCTGCATTGGGCTAATTGTTCTGACGCACAGACAAAAACCAAAACAATACAGTTTCTTATGAAAAGCGTGGGCATTAACTATCAGCGTGAGGCCGATTGGAACAAACCAAGGAAAACACCAGCTAATATCAAACCTACATTTGGATCGTAACAGTGAAAGCTCCGACGAATATCCGTGTCAACTTTGTTCACTGAATGTGAAAGCAGGTTAGTTTTCTATAATATGAACAAAAAGCTAAAAAAATGTGTTGCTGTCAGTCTTTCTGCAGCGCTTAAATGCTAATGTAACTTTTTTATTAGCAAGGTAACAAAGCAACTGTAGAGCGAGAGGGCCTGTAAAATGTCCTCAGAGATGGAAGGCCTGTTCCTAAGGAATGAGAATAGGTTGAGAGCGAGTACAAAGTGTGATTTCACACCTATAGTGAGGGTGGCTGGATGGTGAGTGGTGCTGCGGCTGTTATCCACCCACGATGCCAGTCTGCCAGGGCAGCACCTAGAGCCCTGCACCCCTCCTTCCCCTCCTTCCTGTGGCGCCATGTTCCCTTGCCTGCTGGCCGCAGTGCCCATCTGCTAGGGCACGTTAGCCGCTGGCGCTAGGGACTATTTAGCCTGGCGTAATTAGCCCCCAGACACCAGCAGCCTGGTTTTAAACAGATGTGGGGGAGGTAGCACTGGCAAGAAGCGTCGACAGGCTCAACCAATGTTTGATAAGGAGGGGGGGGGGGGGAGGAGGGGGAGAAGTGACCTAGTTAAAGGGATGATGCAACTCATGTTACAGCACAATGGGCAGTAATGATGACAACCCCACTTGCCTGACTGTCCAATGCCATTGGCCGAGGAAGGTGAGCAGCAGAAATCTAATTAGGATGTGTCCATTTTGCTGTACAACAAGCAAGGCCGAGGAAAGAAGCACTTTTTTTTTTTTTTTTTAAACAGACAAACAGCGATTTTTGAACAAAGAAAATGCTTAGGCCTAAGTCCCCAATGAGATTTCCCTATTCAAGTATTCTTACTGGGTTATTGTGTTCTCACGGATAACGCTAACAGGGGACAGAGAGAGGTTGCAGTGTAGATGCCCTTGAACCTCATGGCCGTAATCTGCAGTGACTGGCATTGACCTTTCTCCGGCTCTCTCCTTTCCTCCACGCCATCTTTTTCTCCTTCCCTTCCCCCCAGGGTCATTTGAGGGTCCAGACTCTTGTCAAGGCTGTCCTCTAGACAGCCCTCTCCATCTCCGCCCCGCTGTTGCCATGGCAATGGGCGGCACTGCGCTCTGAGGACTTTGTGTGAGGGGCAGGGGCCAGCGGACGGATGAGCGCTGCAGCATCTTTCCTAACCTAGGTCAACCTTGCAGAGCTAGTGTAAGTGATGGGAGGACGCTGGCCATGCTGCTTGAGGACCAAATAAACTGGCAGGAAAGCGTCAGTGCAGGGATTGGGAAATGGCCAAAAAAATGATGTGAGAGAAAGAGGGATAACAAAGATGGAAACAAAGAACATAGGTGGAGGAATTATGCACTGCCCACGTTCTCTCTCTGATTTAACACAAATGCCAACATCTTAAATGAGTTTTTAAAAAGTAATCATGTCATCTTTGTCCTCCTCAAACACTCACACAAAAGCAGCACACACCTGCGCACACACACACACACAGGAAAACGTGACCTGGGGGCAGGCAGTGGGCAACACACGTGTAGTACCACAGAGCTTCCAGCCAGCATGAGTCACTCTGAACACCAGTCAACCCAAAGAGAACAATGGCAACCGGTGTGTGAGGTGCCTGTCAAAACTGCACACTCTGGCACAGGATGAGAGCAGCGGATGAACAGCGCCCCACTGCGCCACCATCGAACTGCCATTTGCTTTGTGTTTTTTTAATACGTGGATGCATGTTTCACAAGTGTGTGTCACCTTGTAAGAATTTTATGGCTGCACAATTTTAGCGTGCTAATCATTCAATGTGGGATCAGTGTTTTTTTCTAAAGGAAATTTAGTTTAGGCCTGCTTGAGCGAGCAATTGGAAAATTTATTTGAAAAACAAAGTATGAATGATAATGCAATCACTTGTTTAACCAGGGGGGGGAAAAACAAACTTTTCTGTGAATCATATAGCCAGAGAAACCAGCTGCGTTGGTACATAGTGATACATACTTCAGCAAATTTCCTTCTTGACAGCCTGAGAGATACACTCCAGCAGCCACAGTGGACCAACACCTGTCCATAACACACTTGAACTGGACCTGGCGTTCACTAGTGATTGTGGATGTAGGCTAAAACAAGCAGCGGCTTTAAACTTAATTTAGCACAGACACAAAGTGTATGTTTTAAAAAAAACAACAGACATAATGTGCTTCAAAATAAAGGTTCGAAGCTGTAAAGGCTAAATCATGCTGCACCACACAGTTTGAAACATAATGCGTGTCAAATATCTTATTGTTTAACTGTCTGTCACGGAACAAGGGGCAAGCTGAATTTCAGTTCGATATAGCGAGCAGATAATATATCTTAGATGTGTTTTGAGGAGGGACATGAGAACAGAAGAGAGAAGTGTTGTGAACAACAAAGCAAAACTTGATCTCGACATACTGTTTCTTGTTCACAAAAACCTGGAACAAACCATAGATACACAGAGAGGGCTACTGCAGACAGAAAAATGAAGAGGTCAAAACAAGTTACCTGAATATCATCACCAGGATACAAAAGGCTTAGCAGCCAGCATCTGGAGCCAAGGCCTCCAGAGGCTGAGACTATTTCACCATGTGCTTTTTCCCCACAGGTACACTCTTTGCTCACCTCTGAGAAACTAATTTCAACAGTTCGTATGTCATGGTAGAAAAAAACAACAGAACCCTTTTATGGCAGTCAGTGTCATAACCAGCCATGACAGCTAACCTCCTGAGCTGCTATCGGCTGATCTGAAATCTGTAATATCTGTATAAGGATACTTGTTTGTACACATTCAAGTATATTTGCGGGCGTTATACGAGCACTGATTTAATCTTTGCTTAGCTTTAGGCGGAATTACCTGAAAGCTTCATCAGCAGCTCAGAGCCACCTTAACGTTGACCTCCTGGCTCAGCAAGCTGTTCTTAGCCATGGGGCTTCCTTCCTTGGTTTCAGCGGCCCTGGAGGCGCTCTGTGGCTACTGCAGCCCCGCTGGCCAGTCCTGGCAGAGAAGTCGCGGGGCTTGGCTGGACCTGACTCTGGGACTGCGAGGATGGTCGGCGGGGCTCAGCGCTCCTCCACTTTGGGCTCTTCCTTCAGGTGGAATGGAGACTTAGTGTCTCTCTCTGGTTGGCGCTGCAGTCAGAAAGAAAAAGAAATTGAAGGAATGAGAAGGGAAGCGGGATAAAAACAAATGCTGGTTGTGGACAAGCAAGTGAGGTTTGTTAAGGTACACTTGAGATTAACCAGTAAAAACAAAGTCCATATTCAGGCTCTGTATTCTTTCTATCACAGCATTTGAGTGTAAGGCAAAAGGTCTCTAAAACTTGTACGCACCCAAGGGTCACATCTTAAATTTATCGTAGCGCTAACTGGAAAACAAAACTCAGACTAATATGGGGCAAGAACATTCTACCATTTGGTGAATTTGGCCGTTTCTTATGTGTGAATAGGGCTATATTATATATTATACACACACACACACACACACATAACATACATACATAATACATGAAAATGCAAATTAAATGGAACAGCAAAGTGGCCCACAGTGGATTTTCACAGCTCTGTCATTGCAACAAACACCCCAGTTGGTGTGCTGTGGACCAACACAGAGGGTGCAACCTCATGACTGTCCTTCTCTCTTGGTCTTTAGGGCATCTGCAACAAATTCCCAAATCATTTCCATCCTCTTTTCTCCTTCACACTGCCTCTCCTCCACATCTCACTCACTTTATTCTCAGCTTTATTCTACTTTAAGTCTGGTTTCCTCATCTCATGTTGTCCCAGACGTTACGTCCTGAATCCTCTTTGGTATTAGGGACATGAAATAATTCTGTACTTCTGTAAGAAGCGATAGCAATCTGGCCTTATCTGCCATCTCTGCAGTGTGTAGCCTAGGTTGGGTGAACTGTCACATGGATCCCTCTGGTCTAAAGTCATCTTCAAAGGAGAAACTGAGCCCACATCTAATCCGCTAAGATGAATAATTAATAATTAGACATGGAGCAACTTCGATAACCGCCAAAGAAAAGAACAGCGGGGCAAGCGCCTCTCTTTGTATCTCTCAGCATGTTCCACTACACCCCTGTAATAAAGCGAGGAGGTTTACGGGCTGGAAACACAACATTATTTAAAGTAGGTAAACACAGAGAGAGACGCTGTAATAATATGTTTTAAAAAATACATTCTGTTTGTCTGCGCACAGTTACCTGATATCTTCATTCAGTCAGTGCAACTATGGGAAGGTGGGGAAGATTAAGGGATACTATTGTCCACTATTGTAACCTGATTTACTATGGGTGCATATTGCCACCAATTACAGAACTAAGTGGATTGGCGGTTGGCAGCACAGAGCAGCATACGTGAAACTTTAAACTTTTACATGAATGAGCGTGCAAGTTATGCTGTTAGAGCCAGTTTTGTTTTGCATTAGACGATAATGATCACCTGTTTAGTAGAAAGCGGGGGTGCAGAGTTTGTTGAGCATGCGTGAAGCTTGAGGGAAGTGTGTGTAGAACCTCGCGTTCTTTTCAATGTGACTGACAAAAGTAAAAATAATCTGGACAAAACATCACGTTAAACTGTGGTGTGGTGCGGTGTGAGGTTTGAAAGGCAGAACACTGCTGCATTTTCTCCTTTAAACTGTTACAAATTACAAATGTTTTAGTATTGACCTGTTTATTTCTTTTGTTTGCATTGGAACAACTCAAAATACTCAGAAATAAAAAACAAATGTAAAATATTCCACACAAAATTTTGTAATTGCAACAATTTTGGGGATAAATACTTCTGTGTCACAGAAATGCAGGGTGCAATGTTTTTTGGCCATGTATGCTAATGAAAACCAAATGTGGCAGAGGTTGCTGTCTGCATTGTTGTAACTGTGAAAATATCTTTTAAGAGTTTGTAGCTTCCTTCATATCGGAAGAGGTCTGTAATGTGATGCCATTATAAAAACAATGAGTGGAAACCTCTATAATTATCTATATATTCAAATTAAAATTTGATTTAAATAATAAAATTACATTTATTCCAATGAGTTTGATTGAGGCTGAGTGACACCAACAAACACATCTAAACATCTTATCAACACAGCCTTCCTAACCCCCCTTGACATATCAACAGTTTTCAAACAACCTGTACACTGTTATCTGTCACACACACACACACACACTCATGTACACAACGCAGACACAGGGCATGGATGAGAGGCTATCACTCTTGGGCAGACTGTCAGTCTCCTCAGCCCCAGCAGAGATCTGCTCCCTCCTCCTCACCGTCTCACCCTAGACATCTCTAACCGCCATGGGCCTGCCGCCCCTGCCCACATCATCAATCTGTGCGGCTGCAGCCCCTCACGATTAATGATGATCTATGCGGAGGATAGGGCTCGGGACAGGGATACAGGGCAGGAAAGGGGACAGGTGCTGTATTTGACCACCATAGTGGTGCCACAATGCCACAGTGCCCACACTATGGCGGGCCGGGGCTGCAGTTCAAGAGGGAGGGGGGGGGGAGGAAGAGGTTGTGCAGTGGGGGAGGAGGGGGAGGAGGAGGGGGAGACAGTGACCTTCAAGTTCAGGGGCAGTGGCGCAGGGTCGCACGAGGCACCAGCTGGAAATGTCACACCGTCAGATGTCAGCGGGCAGGCTAAGTATAACCTGGTCAGCACCTGGAAGGACGTCCTCTAATTAGAAGCGTGTTGGGCCATGTCGGATCAGACAGGGACAGCACACTTGGTCACCGCCTTGCAAACACACATAAAAATACACTATCCCATTTACCCACGCAGACACATACTTATCTATATCTTAGAAGGAATGCTCACTTCGCGTGTCATACTTCATTCAAACCATATGAAAATTCTGGGCTGCACATAAGCCACTGACAAATACGGACTCAACACAAACTTAGATTCTCAAATTCTTCTTCTCCTCTGTGGCCTCACGAGAACAAAAACAACCCCAGGACGTGCACTCACATACAAAGTCACACCACTCCAGTGACCTTTTGGATTGTCGCTATAAATAGAGTGTATTTCCACTAAGAATCTATGTTACAGAGCCCAATGAATTATTTAGTAGCCTAATCCAATGGGCACATTTTTTATTCCTCTAAGCTGATGCTTCAATGACAAAAAAAAAAAAAAAAAGCCAGAGCACAATACCAACAGCAACAATTCAGTTGGCCTTTTATGCGTCCAAATTTCAGAATCACAATAGCATCATGAGCATCCAGTCTCTGGCAGAGCATCTTGTGAAGTGAACACAGATCTGAGGAGGAGATGGGCATCTCTGGGTGACTGGGCATCTCTTTTGTAAGCTCCCTGCCTGTGTGAGTACATACCCAGGCCAATGTCAGCTCGCTGTGCATGATACTGTATGGCTGGTTCTAGCTCCGGGATGATGATGCTATCAGTTTGTCTCCATGTTATCACACCCTTCTGACACCTGCCACCAATGCTACTTCCATTGCCTTTCCCTTGCCCGTTTCTCTCCCCTTCGCCACGCTTCTCTCTCGCGCCTCATCCGTCTCGCTGCCAGGCGCTTGTCCACTCCGCCTCACCTCTCGCTCCGCGGCCAGGGCTGCCGTCAAATAACTTCATTAGCTTTCCACCTCTGTCACGCCAACCTGCTCCCCCTCTGACAATTGGCTGCTGTTTTCTCCCGGTGAAAAGAAAAAGAAAAAAGCACAGAGCTACGTGGGGCAGGTTGAGAACCCAACAATAGCTGACAGTGTGCTAGACACCGGACAGTGATACTGATGGCTGCAGTGGGGATGTATGGACCAGAGGTCACACACAAAAGGCCTGCATGTGTCTGCTCATGCGGAGCTCGAAAGCAAGCGACATGCAGATTAAATCTAGATGTTCACAAAGCGACAAAACGAAAGAATATTCAAAACTCAGCCAAGTGTCACCTAAGACATAAAATATGTGGTGCTATGGTGCTTTAAAAACACAATAACAGAAAAAATGTCTAAACATAAGATAATGGCAAAATAACACAGGAAATCCTTGAAAGTCCTCAAGATGTTAAAATTCTGCCTGTGCACCATTTCACTGTAGCAAAACATAGCATGCAAGATACTCTCCCAGGAAAAAAAAAGATAAATAAGACAACTGCAGAAGCATCATGACAGATGCAACACCTCCCACAACCCCCTGCATGCCAATTATTCACACCCAGCCAGGGTCAGCCTCGTTGTGCCTGTGTCACCGCAGCGGGGGGTGAGGTTTGGTGTTTGGAGGGTGTGCAGTGCCCACTGTCATTATTAACTCAGGGTCCACTGGGCACAGGGTAGGGGCTGTGCATTTCAAAGTGCCTCGGTGGCTTTCATCTCTGAATCAAAATGTGGATCACACTGGATAGCTAACGGTTGTGTCAGCGTGCAAGGATAAAAATCAAAGGGTATCAGTATAACACTCAATGGAAAGCAGGGCAGCCCAAAAAAATGATATGCTTATTATGTCAGAGGTCAGGAAGAGTTCACTGGCTTTTAACGCCTGGGGAACTCGATGCAACTCCCCCTTTGCCTGCTTCTCCCTCTCCCTCCCTTGCTGTCACTTCATCTGTCTCTTTCTTTCTCTCTCTCTCTTTTTTATCTATGCCTCTTCTGCTTTTTATACACCCCCCACCATCCCTTTACTCTTCCAGGCCTTGTGGGATTGAGGCACTGAGACAGCAGTGTAAAAGCAGGAGGGATGAGCAGCCCGTGTACACATTCAATCTGGGTTGGCAGGGAGGTCAAAAGAAATGGAGTCTAGAGGTCCCAGGAGGAACTTCCTCACCTCTCCCTCCGTGGCTGCACCGTTGCATGGGTATGTCTGACAAAGAACTGAGCCCAGTTCTTCCCAGTTTCACAACCCTTCATCTTTAACTCCACCCCCCCCAACACAGGGACATCAAAGAAGTGGTATTCATTAAAACCCGTCGTCATGCATTCAGGTTCAACATCCTCTCGTTCTGTCTTTTTATATCCTCCCTCATTCTCCTTGAATGATGCCCTGACTAAGATGTCCGCCACTTGACACTGGACTGACATTGCGAGGAGCCATCTTGGCTCCTCTGGGAGTCGCCTGGGCTTGATTGTGCAGTCTGGGAGTGAAGTGCAACTGGCACCCAAGGGGCATCCATGTGGAACCGGGGCGTGCGAGATCGAGGAGGAGTTAACTAAGCCGGCCTAGTCCCTGTGCATCCTGGTGGGGTCACAGGATGGCGCTGAGGGCGCTAATCATTTCAAATTATGAATTCCTTTTTAATTATGAATTATGCATAAATTTTTAATTAATCTAATGTTCCCAGGGTTTTTTCCTCCCATCCTTGCTCAAGATCTCAATCTAATTACACAGCATTAAGTGGAAGAGTGGCAGCCGTAGCCTCGACCCCGACGCTGAACCTCGGTCAACCTTTTTCCATCAATCTTGCCATCGTCTCCAAGCTGATCCCCTGATATTGTGCAACATGGTGAAATGCATCTAAACACTGTCCGGACCTAGGATGCCTTAGAGCAGCATGTTTGTCAAGTTTGATAAAAGAATGCTGTATCATTAGGTTATAAAATTTAGCTTCCATGCTACATTTAAACTTTACCAATATATAGACAATACTAAATGACATGATACAGTCTTAAACGGTTTCATGAATGGGAAATATTACCACTACTACTTGTCATAGATCTTAGGGTGGAGACAACCGGGTACACAACAGCTACTACAAAAAAAAAATCTGTGTTTGAATCTAAATGAGGCTTTTCACCGAATTACAGTAGTTCCATGTAAACAGTGCGTCATGCAGGGCTCCTGTCTGAATTCTCCTACTTGTGTGTCTTTTATAGTTTTATGAACACCTGTGGAATAAAATTTGCCACCCCTTTTCACCGTCACAACAACACCAACGCACATACAAAAGAGATTCGTTAGCAGGACAACGATTCCTAGTGAGTGCAGATCTTCAAAACTCCTGACAGAACTGACAAAATGTGGGCGAAGAATTAATCCCTTGATAACCATTACTGAAGTGCCCTTGAGCAAATCATTTAGTTCCCAACTGCTTCAATGGAGCTAATCAGTGTCGAAGAAGCAGAGGACTCTGGGTGTGCTACCAGGGCAGCCATCGAGTGCCATTTTAACTGCGTGTAAAAGCAACAGCATTCGTCCTTGGATAGATAAATAATCTCAAAAATGGTAGAAGAATGTACCATCATTCTGGTATTGTGAAGACATTTTTAAGCAAATAATAAGCAGCTCAAAAACAGACCATTTCTCTGTAAGATTAGATATGAACATACCGTGCTCCTCTGATTTAGGTCATGACTTAAGTGCTGCCCAGGAGCACTTCAGTTGATTTTTATGTGCATGTTCCGTTCTGCTGCTACCAATCATGATGTGTACACAGCAATACACTGTTTCTGCATGGTGCACTTTAACAGATGAATATAGAAAAAAATAATAATAATAAAAAAAAAAAACATCTGTATTGACCATTTGGCAGAGCAATGTTTAAAACGGCATTTCAAAAAGTAAGCAAAAGCTCAATATCAGATTCCAAGCATTCCACGAAGGACTAAGAAGACTGAGAGTGTCTGAGAATGAACTGTTATCAAGCGAAGAATGTCTCCCCGCTTTTGCTTATTCCGACACACCTTCGTCGTACATGACAACAAGGAGGGTGCCATTAAATCAATTAGATGTGCGGAGCCCGACAATATCTGCTATTTCCACATGGGCTGAGCCTCGATCGTTGAGATGCGTCATCTTTTGAATGTTCCTGTGTTCAGCTGAGCAGGTTTTTGTGGGATGTTATTGGAATAATCCAAGCCTTTTTGTGCGACTGACTGTGTACTATGCTTTTCAATAACAATATGCATACACACACACACAACACACACACACACACACACAGGCAATATGTGTAGTGGTGAGAAGATGAAGATAATGCTCAATCAGAAACACTTTTTCTATGTCTGGCCTTTTCCTTTTGGAGTGCCGAGTCCACCTGATCCAACTTTTACACATACGAACGGATCGTCCACCAATCACACGATTGGTGGTTTGATCCCCGGCTCCTCCAGTCGGCATGTCAAAGTGTCCTTGGGCAAGATACTGAAACCCAAATTGCTCCCGAGGGCTGCACCATCAGTGTGTGAGTGCGTATGAATGGCTAGCTCCTAAAAAACTGATGAGCAGTTGGCACCTTGCATGGCAGCCAGTGCCATGAGTGTATGAATGTGTGTGAATGGGTGACATATCTCATGTAGTGTAAAAGCGCCTGGAGTTGTGGGAAGACTAGAAAGGCCATTTACAATTTACAGAAAAGGGCAGTTTTACTGTCTCTATTCAGTGTTTCAGTGATTGGTAGGAACTCATCTAATTGCTCTAAAGGCCACTTCTCAGTACAATGATCTATTTATTCAAATATCAGTATTTTGTCTACCTCCCATCAGTGTCCTCAGGCCAAGTTTTGAATTCCTTGGGTGTTGTCCTAACCAGTTTAAGAGGCATGTGGTACTTGTGAAAAGGGCTAAAAGTCCATGGCCTACTTTCCTACCATGCTCATGGGAAAGACACAGAAACCAAGGTTGTGAATAAGCCTGTGTACAAGTGAAGGCATGCCTGATATCCTCAATATGCGCAATAATAGCTTAAGTCTGAAAAACAACGGCTCAAACATACGTGCCTGGAGACGCACCTGAGACCCATGCAGCGTCATTTGGCACATGTTGTGAAAACTTTATATTCAAACACCAGTGGGATTCTGATTCTGAATGCCCATAAAGAGTCTAAACACATCAATGTTGTATTTGCTGCAGTCAAACGCTAAAACTTTCTATTCATTAAAGGTTTTCCCAGACATTTTAGGCTCCCATTGTTTTAAAATCCATTAAAAACAGCTCTCACAGACACACCGCGGCCTTGACCTGAGACGATAAACATAAAACTGTTTACACTTCTTAAGAATGTTATTTCTGGTGACGATGAAGAATCAAAATAAAACTTATGGCAAACATCTAGCTGAAGCTCAGAACAGATGTCTTCACGTTCCAAGTCTGGAGGAAGTGAAACACTTTTGATAAAAGCACGACCGACTGCAGTGACTGGAGTTACAAAGTCAAGTTGAGAAAACAGCACAATAAACAAAACAATTATGGATTACAGGAGTCAAACCGGTAGCCTGTCTGTGCGAGCTGTTCTGCTTTGTGTTTCTCAAAACCATTTTACTTGACGCAATCTGTCTTGCATTTGGACAGTAGCAGCTTTCACTAAAGACAGGGTTTATCCTTTTTACGGGAAAATATGGCAAGACAGAAACAGGTGTAAAGTTATATAGCCTGCAGAGTTACGCTCTATAGCAGGGGTGTCAAACTCCTTTTAGTTTATGGGCCACATACAGCCCAATTTGTGCACGAATAGGCTGGAAAAGTAAAAAAAACATTTTGCATAACAACACCTCCACACTTTTCCCTTTTACAACTAATGAACCATTTCGTTTACAAAACACGATAAACAGCCTTAAAAAGTACAATTTGTCAACAACGTGTCTCAGATTTTCCACATTCAGTCAGTCTACAGCCATTACATGTACATAACAACTTGCTGATGAAATGCTAAGTCATATATTTTGGATACGTAGAGTACTAAAAATAAAAAAATGAATGACTTCCAGTGGGCCACAATCGACCCTTTGGTGGGCCAGTTATTGCCCACAGGTCATATTTTTGACACCCCTGTTCTATGGGCTCTACTGCCACTGTACACAGGCTGCCAAGTTAACAAAAATATACATATATGGATTGACTGAATTAGTTAATTAATTACTTAAACACATCATCTCATTGACTATCAGACACAGGTTATGTGAACAAATCAAAATAGATATAGGCCGTGCTGATAGGAAGAATTGCTTCACATAGCTCTTCCTTGGGTGGCATATTGTAAAAAAAATGACTTGTGAGAACGTGAAAAGTGATATTTTATGATTTATGTCGGTTTACAACTAAAAACTCACTATTCTGCAACCTCTGTAGTATCTTTGGTGGAATATTGTGTTGCGCAAACAGAAACCTTCATAGGCTATTTCAAATCTACCAGGCAAGATCACCCACGCCTTAATCCATCAATCATTTCAATAAATTCTTAAGCAAGAAAAAAGAAAAAAGCAGGACCAAAACTCACACAAGCTTTTCATATTTAGTCTTCTGATACCAAACTGAAGAATATCTTTCGAGTTTTCAACAGTTGTGGAACAAAAAGAGCTCTGTAAACTTGTGATGGTCATTTTTATGCCATTTGCTGACATTCCAGTAGATTAATCTATGACGAACAGATTTTTTTTTTTTAATTTTGTAAAATAATTATGCTAACCTGAAAGCTTCATAAGCAGGTCAGTGGCTGTCTTCGTGCTGATGTCAGGGCTGAAGAGGGAGGCTGTGGTTGGACCACTAGGACTGGATCTGATCCCGACTCCTACCCCAACTCCAGGCAGGTCCAAGGAGTTGGCACTGCTGCTGGGACGGTCCCTGCACATGCTAAAGGGGGAGAGCACAGACAGATCTCTCTCCTGTGGCTCTTCCTTGATGTGAACGTGATTGGAGGAGGCCTCGACCGGAGGAGTCGTCTGCTGCTGAGTGTCTGAATGCAGCGGGGACACCTCCGTCCCCCTCAGGTCTGCGGAGCCGCTGTCACCCATCAGGGAGCCCTCGCCCTCCGTGTCGGTGGTGAGCTCCTCTTTCACCTTGACGTCTGTGCGGGGGAAGTGCTGGTGGCAGCGCATGTGAAGCTTCAGGCTGAAGTGACGGGAGGAGGTGAAGGGACAAAGTTCACACTGAAATGTCTCACCCCGGTCCTGGTGCTGATGTACCTGGAAAAGGAGGACAGGTTTAAGTGTCAAATCACTACTTCACTCTGCCACTACAGGACGACAAGAAGATTCTTTACTTCATTTATAAGTGAGGTGCTGCAACAAACATGAGTAGTGTTTAAATTAGCCATGTAGAGGGTACACTACAAGTTAAACTAAGGCATGCATGTCCTTTAATGCTAACAATTATATTCCAGAGCCATAATAGCCACTAATTAAAGGTGATGGGGGTGAGGGCGACAGGGTGACAACATGAAGAAAGCCTGCATCATCTCACCTTCATGTGGGACTTGAGATTGTCTTTGCGAGCACACCGGAAGGGACACAAGGGACACTGGTGGCTTTTCAAGCCTGTGTGGATAACCATGTGTCTTTTCCAGTAGCTCTTGCGTTTGATGACCAGTCCACATACAGGACACTGGAATGGTTTGCCGCCATCCTCAGGAGAGCCTTGAGGGCAACCAAAGGAAAACATCATGACTTACAAAGAACAACAACAGTTTTAAAAGCCAGTCATCAGTCTTGTAACGTGTGCTGAATGCGGACGTGTGCCTTTGTTAGTGTGATGAAATGAAAACCGAGCCTTTCCAAATACAGATCACAGATCTGGAAGGGACAACTACTCCACACCTAATGGTGAAAACTATCAAGGGAAATGCCAGCTGGAAGCAATGGAACAATGGAAGTAAAAACTCAAGCATGTTTTAGTATCTCGATTATTGTTGTTGGCTTCATATCCGGCATCCATTACTGTTTAATTGGTCTTATTAGAAAGAGGCATGATTGCATTACAAATTCTACAAGGGCCTGTCAGGATGGCTTCATAAGTATTCCAGTGCCGTTCCTTGAAAAACATCTGGTAATCAGTGTTTGGTGAAATTACTGTGCTCAGCCATTCATTGACCTGAGGTGTAAAACCTCGAGACTGCCTATTTGCAACAATAAACCGCCATCTGCGGCCCAACCTCTCCAAGCACGGCAGAGATCACAATGCAAAAATGATTTCTGCTTATTCCGAGTTGAGTTAAGTGAAGCGGAAATAAAGCAGGAGAGAAGAGAATGCGTGCGAGTTTAGTGTCTTCGTCTTTGTATAGATATGTCTCCTATGTAACACCAATCACAGCCGTGCTGGAGAAAGAAAGGGAGCGAGCTTTCCTTATACATTCAAAGTGCACAACATACCCGTGCAATACAGTTTTATAGTGGAACTGGCAAGGGACGACAATAAAACAAGACATGACAGTCAATAATCAAGGTCACATTTTTCAGTCTGGCGACCAAACAACTACCTGCATTTTTACAGCACTGCTCGACCTTGACGGCTCGCAGGTTAGAGCAGACCCCCTTTTTAGCATGCAGATCACAGAATATTACATCGACTGCCTCATCTGTCTGAAGTCAATTTGATCCAGCCATTTTAGATTTGGCGGGGTTGCGACACAATCCCTCAAAAGTGCCCATCCATCTCCCTGAAAACATTCTGTTCTCCCTAAAGGCTACTTAGTAAGAGCCTGCACTCTGAAGCTGAGGCTTTCTCTCTCCCTGTGCAAGAGTGAGATCTCTGTGTGCACCCTTGTTTGGGTTATATGTCTACATCTGAGTACACACTTACAGAATATACTGCATGGCCATTTGTGAGCAACTGAGAGAGATCGCATGAGAGGGAGAGCAAAAGAGAGAGTGAGTGTGTGTGCGCGCACGCATCTGTATCCAGTCAGTGGAAAGTATGATGTGTTTGGCCTTAAGTCTGCTGTGCCGATCAGTGCAGAGGGCTCTGGTTAGTGGGGGTTGAAGCCAGGAGGAGGCTGCCGAGATGGATATGGACTCCAGGGCTCCCTACTGTGCCGAGCACACACTGACGGCCCCCTTTTGGCAGCACGCACATCCGAGCACAAACGAGCTGGTCTGGGAAGGCAGTGAGGTCTCAGTCAGAACCCCCCGTTGAGCCCACAGACCATTTCCCAGACAAGAAGGCCAGCCAGGGCTGTTTTCTCTCGGCTATGCTCTCTGCTCGGCTGACAGTTAAGCTGCGGTTACACTACTCGCTTCTTCAGCGCCAGTGAGGTGAGAACAAAACCATTACGAAACTAGAGAAAACAAGTCATGGAAGTTCAGAATTGTGCTTTTTCTGATCTGGATTTTGGTGACAAGTAAACCTGCTACTCCCACACACAATAACAGTAAAGACATTTAATCTTTTTTCCATTAGTTTTAAATTATCAGTTCTAAGAGTTTTAATTTGCATTTCATCATATAAGTGGTGTTCTTTTTTTGATAAATGCTGAATGGGGAGAAGTATAATGACAGGGTAAATATTGCTCTTGAACTTCAGGTAAATTTGTACAATTATTTTTTAAAAGGAAGGCACACGGCTGAAGGAAAATGAAAAACTTTCTGTGCGCTAAAATGCAGCTAAAGTGATCTCGAACCCTTTGCAGTCTCTTTCTTCGGTACAGATATAAGGTCATTTTATTTTATTGTGGCAACCTTGTTTGAGCCTAAGTAGCGTCATTCAGCGTTTAACACAAGGCAACAATTGAGTGTGTTTGTAACGGTGTCGCACACAAAGAAAGAACATCTTTTAACTGGAGAAATATCCAAACATGTACCTAACCTAAGCTGAGCTCTACTATTATCTGTATTAGTGCGACCATTGTTTGGATTAATGTAGTACTACTATGCATACAGTGACTTAAGATTACCTGCTTGGCTGTTGGGTTTGCCTCGGCCCTTTGGAGTCGAGGGCAACAGCAGCTCTAGGCTCTGGGTGGGTGTTGAGGGTGTGGAAGCCTTCTGGTTTTTGTCCAGCAGGGGCTTCACATCCTCTTGGAGGACCCCAGCAGTCGCCAAGGTGGAACCGTCCTTCTTCTCTGCCAGCAGGTTTCCCGCCGCCCTGGCTGCCACCTCTTTGAGCAAGGCAGCAGAGGAGGTCATTGACACGAGTGAGAGAAAGGAACTGGCTGAGGCTTGGTGGTCAGTAGCAGCACTGGCCGTTGAGGAGGCTTGACTCCGCTCGCTGACTTTCTTGGAAAGCGCGGCGAGGGTGGAGCTAGCTGACTGTGGGCTGAACGGAGAGTTGAAGGCATCAAAGCGCACCACGTCGTCTCCTCGACCACCCCCTCCGAGAGCGGGCACTGCGGATGAGGCAGAGGTGGAGGAGGAGGAAGAAGTTGTTGAGGAGGAGGCCACGGCATTCTTGTCTTGAAGTACAGCATTCGCCGCCGCTTTTAACTTCTGGATTGCAGAGTCCGGGGACAGGCTGGAGCCGCAGGGCGTGGAGCAGCTGGCCGGTGGCCACTTATCTGCGACACCAGCCCATACAAAGCCACTGCCGTTGCTAGGGGTGACAGAGTTAAAGGGGTCAAGGGGCTCTTGCTTAATGTTGGTGACTGAGGGCGCCAAGGCTGGTGAGGCTGAGCCACTGTTGTTGTTGTTATTGGCCAGTTTTCGGGCAAGAGCACTTAACTGCTGGGCATGGTGGGAAGACGGGGAGAGGGTCAAAGGTGGCGCTAGACCTATTGGAGGAGACTCTCCCCCAGCACCTCCCCTCGATGACCGACCTAGGAGCTCCCCAGTGTCAAGTTTGAGCGACCCAGCCTCTAGGAGGCGCCGTAGGTTGCTGCTGAGAGGTTTTCCCAGGGCACGAGATGCTGCCTCACCATACAGTGATGACACCACAGAAGAGAGTGTGTCCTGGGCCGAGAATGCACCTCCATCCAGTCCGAGAAGTTCCAAAGAGGCACGATGGACGGGTGTGGGGCAACCCAATGAGCTCTCACCTCCACAGGTATCGGGGTCCCCGGACCCAGCGCTGACTCCAGGCCGCTCATCGGGAGAGGAGCCCCGGGCCAGGAGGAGCTCATCCTGGGTGTCTCCGTAGGACGACGACTCTGAACGTGTGTCAGAAGCATTCCCAAACCAGCCTTCCTCCTCCACAGGACCGTCATCAGGCCCTCCTTCCTCGTTGCTGTCCACATCTGTAAGAGTAAAGAGGTCAGAGTTGACTGTAAGAGAATAGACACAAATCGTGTGTAAGTAAGAGGACAAAGATATCACCATGTTGCTCCAGTGAATCTTTCAGCTGAACACCAAACATTTATTACTAAGAGTAGAGTAGTCTTAATAAGTGCCTGATGTTGCAGAGCCACTGGTGATCTGTACCTCATAGAAGAAACTGTGACTGCGATTTTGAACATTCGTAAACACAAGTGCCTGAACCAAAAGTCGAAATTTTAAAGCTGCAAAAATACACTTTGGTGCTCGGCATGGAGACCACTAAAATGACTTGCAACACAAATTCAACCTCTTTCTTATATAATGGCAGCTTTCCACGAGGCGCATCCAAGATGTTTGAGTAATTTAGATTTTTCTGTCCTTTTTTAACCATATTTTTCCCACCCTTGGTCTGGAAGAGTCTAGTAAAAAGGGGTTACCATGACAACGGGTCCTTCTGGGAGGCTAGACAGCAAAGATTAGGGTAATGGAGGTTACAGAACTAGATTAATATTCATGAGCCTGCAGATACCACCGGGGAGCCAATAAGGATAGGGTTAAGGTCACCAAGGGTCATTAATATACACTTCATGTATCAATATTCATAAGAAAAACATTACAGCTTGCCAGACAAGGGCGAACAAAGAAAAGTGAATATTCCTGTTACATATTAACAAACCTCCATAAGAATATGTCAAAAGCACCAAGCCTGGGCAAAGCAAAATGTCAAAACTGACTTTTTCTTCCCCCTCCCCTCTTTGGGTTACTGTACACAACCTCACAAAACATCTGATGAAAAGGAGCTGGCTGAGATTCCTAAAAAAACAAAACAAAAAAAAAGGCGCTGATAGAGTTGCAAAAACACGAAGCAATGAAAGAATTATTTTAAATGTCCAACACACCAACATACATACTTTATATCTGCACATACACCAAAGCTGTCTTCACCCTCGCGACCCTGACAGAGGCCTGGTGGTTCTGCTCTCTGTTTACAGGCAAAGGCAAAACGGTTGCCAGGCAACCCAGCCCAGCAACCTGTTGGGATCATTAGAGTTGGCTGACATCTGGCCAGCGTGGCTCACCGTGGTCCACAAAAGGTGACCACGATCACAACCCGCTATGACCGCTACTCTCCTTGTGCAACAGATATCAAACAGGGATTATACACTTTCTAATATCTTTCCCATCTCTGGCTCACACATACACACTCACCCATGTTATATATATATATATATATATATATATATATTTTTTTTTTTTTTTTTTTTTTTTCAGTAACACAAAAGCTGACAGAAAATGTCAGATGCCAAAAAAGAAACACAACAGATTATGTTATAATGTTGTCCTCGGGTCTTCCCAAACTGTCTATAAACCCACGTCTAATTGACTTCACCCAGACGAACAATGCGAAACGCGAGAGACCGATGAGCATAAACAGCATGCGTGACCCTTCTCACTTCTTATGACTCTTATAAAGGTGAACAAAAGCGCCATAATGCACAGATTGTGAACCCAATTTTCCAATGCTCCTTGAAGCCATTTCACCACCTGAGTAGGGTTAACAGGAAAGAAAGAGAGGGAGACGGAGAAAGAGCCAGTGAGTCATGCAGGGCAGGGCTTGACCCATTTCCATGTGACATGCGAAAAGCAGCAAGAGCCACTAATGGCTGTAATGTGGTTAGAGGAAAATCGCTAGATTGCTGACCCAAGGTCTCAGCTTTGAGGCTGAACTCTCCTGCTTCCAAGGTTCACTCTTAAACCTCAGGGTTAGGTGCAACTGGACGCAACACTACACCACTAGGCTCCTGCCAGAGTGCTATAGTGCGCTGATGCACTCCACTACCGGGGCTTTGTGTGTCACAGCCGAACCGCCCCTGTAGAGGGAATGACATTTCCCAAGGTCATGGTCTCCGGCCCAAGCTCTAAGGGGGGGGGGGGCTTCGTCTGAGCTCTGCTGCTGTACGCCTACCACACACATAGAGACAAACATATGCACGTGCACACATGTGCTTAAACTACACAGCCAAGAATGTGATTTAATGCCGGAGTCCCCCCCCCTTCACTGCAATTTTTCTGACATACATTCAACGGCTTTGCCTCTGGTACGGTGGCTGGCTCGGCGACAGTATCTGCAACACTCCCCCCCACCACCACACCGCAACCCCCAAAAGTGATGGAGGCATGGAGATACGGGCTGAGGCGGCGAACGTCTGCCACTGAAAGGGAACCATTTAGCGGTGTAATGGCGGGGATGACTTGCATGTTGAGACAAACAGCTGCGGGGTGCTCAGCAGTCTGTATCTGTTATCACTCACACATGGGTGATTCAGTGGTGCAGTGGCAGGGGGGATTTTCTCTCCGGGCCACAGAGATGCATAGCGCCACCACATTATAGACAAAGAAAGAGCCATAACAAGTCAAAGTGCAAGCCGAGGCTACATAAAGAGAAGCCTGTGAGGTTTTCGAGACAGGATAGAATAAACTGGCTTGAGATTGAACAGAGATATACACCGAGCAGCTAAAAATATTTTGATGTAGCACCTCTGTGACTTACAGTGTTTGGAAAACCTGTGTGTTGTGTTAACCTGTCACAAAAAAAAAGAGACAGGGAGCTCACAGCCTGTAACAACAGCTAAAAACTGTTGGACATTACAGGTAGTGTACTTGTTCATTGTTTCACCATGCAGTGCTGTCAACAATCTCCATTTGTGAACTTGGCAGGATTATTTTGGCCCTGGCTTTTCTAGGTCAGAGAGGGGTGCATGCATGTGTGTGAGAGAGAGAGTGTGTGTGTGTTTGTGTGTGTGTGTGTGTGTGTGTGTGTGTGTGTCTGTGTGCATGCACATACGTACAAGTTTAGTACAGGAGTCGGCCAGCTTTCGCTGTAACACGGAGTGATCTCTGGTAAAGGGAAGAGCAAGGGACTGAAGTAAAGGTAGGTCAGGAGGTCACCCACCACATGACTTGTATGAGGCTGCTGACTAACAGCTTTCTCTCTTTCTCAGTCACACACACACACACACACATATAGACACACAAAGCTATTCTGTGACTTAGCCAGGCATGAAAATTGGCCTCACTGACCCCAGGCCTGAACAGAGTAGGGGGGAGAGGAGGCGGGAAGGCGAAGGAAGGAAGGGACAGATAGAGGGATGGTTAAGGGAGGGGTTGATTTGGCTGGGCTGGAAAGAAGAGGAGGCCATTAGCCGATTAAGGCTGGACAGGGGTGCATCGATACTGTGCTGATGTCAAAATGAGAGTCATGCCCATGAGCTAATATAGCAATGAGAGTAGGAGAGGCCAAGAAAGAGGGAGAAGGAGCTAGAGCGAGGTAGTGGAGGTCGGTGGAAATCACTAAAATCGCAAAGACTGCTGACCGCAAAGCTGTAAAAAGTGAGATAACATAGAAGACTGCTGCAACATACCAGGACTAAAGGCGTCACATCTACATGGCCAAGACGAATAGTCTTACATCTTCTCTGCTATGAGTGGAGCGAGGAGATGGTTGTGGCGTGTGAATGTGTGTGTCTGTGGGGGTGGGTTAAGGAGGTAGAGCAGGGGGTGAGGACATAGGAAGGAAGGCAGTAGTATGGATTTAGTGAGGAAGGAGTCGCGGCGGTAATTAAGTGTCCGGCTGGGCCCTGGCGGGGGTTGCCACGGCCGCGGGCTATGCTAATGAGCACGCCCGGCGGTCAGGGCTGCCTTATTAGCGCCTGCTGGACAATATGGTGGGAGAGACGCTCTACTGGCGGGCTCACGTCTCTGCAAATGACTAACAGTCCTCCCGAGAAGGAAGGTAATTCCATTAATTGGGACACACTGGACGAGGATCGCTTCCCCTTCACTTTTCCATAATCTCGCACTTGCTTGATCTCTTTCATGCCCACATGCTTTGTTCCCTTCGTGTATACGTCTCCCGCTCATCCCTTTGCCTCTTTCTCCTGTCTCCATAACGGGGGAAAGCAAATATTAAAAGTAAATAAATAAATAAAACACAGATGCTCTAAATAAATCCAGCTGGATGTGTGGGAGCTAGCAGACATACTGTATACACCCCCCCCATCACATTCAAATTATATGACATCAATCTGTTAAATGCGGTTGTTCTTTTGCGCGAACAACATGATAATTGCTCCAAAGTTTATCCATCGTGTTATTTCCATTAGGAAGTTGATGAAACATGACAACCAACAAGGTTGCGGGCAAGATGTGTGATCACTGAAGCAAAATATGATTCAACGCAGCAAGTAACTTATTTACTTTCAAAGAACTGGTGACGGTGTAAGGCCTGTTGGAAAGTAACTGCCACTCCTTTAAATTTGCTTATTTAAATCCAATAAACAAATTGTACAGTACTGTAGCAGTACTTCCTCATACATACAAACAGTGCACAGTATGTAGTCAATCATCCAGCAGTTGACAAGGCCTTTATATTTAGCGATTTGAAAAACTGACGCTTATTTTTCATCCATGCAAGAGTAAGTGAAACCATCAGACATCCTTCTAGCAATTAATTATCTTGACACGTTGTCTTGATCCACGGTTAAAATATCCCCCCGCGCATCGATCAAGGTTCATGTCAGACATTCAAACATTATGAAAACTCAGATTAAACTGCTCCATTTAAACTCCAACTATGTCCGTTTCACGTGTTCAATCTGTCTGTGACAAAGACATAAAGAGCCCATCTTTTAGTAGGAATCTGAGGTGAGGCGATACTCTCAGCGAGGATCAGGGTTCAGGCAGCAGGGCTATATATAATGGCGGTAGAGTCGTATTGAAATGTAGTGCAAATTACCATCTGTGTATTTTCGGCCTTGGCCTCCGTGGTTTGTGGGTACTTTGGGCGGCATGCCAGAGGTGAAACAGGAAGGAGAAGTGTTCTTGGAAGAGAATGAGACGACTGAGAGCCCCAGACCTCTGAAATTCCTCATTGCAGATGAAGTGCACTTTACCCCCTGGTTTATTTTTCCCTTCCATTTTTAGCATCTTGTGTTAAAAAAAAAAACAAAAAAAAAAAAACTTGCTCATAACCTCAAATGTGTCATCAAAGCTATGGATCTAAACTGCTGGAGGGAGAGAAGAGCTGTGTCTATTGCATCTTTTCAGCATAAACTGACACGTTACACAGATTATTATTTAAAGAGATAAAGCCTGAGTCTGACTTTATTGTTCTACTGTTTCTGAACATGCTTTGGACACATCACGTTGTATTATGGCATTATGGTAATGGTTGTTTGCACCACTAAAATATAATTTACTGTGTGCCTGTATTGTTGTGACATCTAAACAAGAGCGTTACATATATTACTGAGTGTAAAGGTTTGGATTAACAAACTTGTTTGCCAAATTCAGATTTATTTGCTGCCATACATCACAGTATATGAATTCAGTTCAACTGCAGTGAGCTGTTGAAAGGTTTTCCCACATTCTCGAAACTTCCTTTGCACATGCACAACAACATCCTGATGCAAATGTGTGAATACGGTGCGAGACTATTATAGCAAGAGCAACCAATCACCCAGGAAGAGATGTATATTTTTTAAAATCAATTTCATCTCACGTTTAAAGCACCCTTTGTAGTTGAACGCACAGAGTGCCTCACTAAATGATTAGGATTATCATTCTAGCAATAATCTCCATCCCAGGCTTCAAGCTTCAAACTGCATTACCCAGCTAATGACACTAATTGCTGAGTGAAAACGGGCCAACACTCGCTGTCACAGTCCCAAAAACAGCATCAGTATGTTTGAAACGTCTATTACACACGAGTCTTCAAATCCCATTTCTGTCTACCGATCCCCTTTTCAACTGCGTGGACAAAGAGCAGACGCTTTCTAATTACTCCACCATACTATCAGAGACTCTCAGTGTTTCATGTTTGTGCATTTTTCTTCTTCAAAACTCTAAAAGCAAACATGCCATAGCTTCTATAAATGGGGAGAACCGCAACACCTTAGGAAAACAAAGTAACAACTAAAGGCCATAAGAATCAACAATGAGTTGTCCACTGTAAAAACAAAGTCAACAGATAGTTTTTCTGTGAAATTTACAGACATATATTTAGATTTTATGACATATTTACTTACTTATTTTACTTAGAAATCTGTGTACTTAATTAATATCATAAAGCCCCCGTTGAGGTAACACTACACTTACTTACTACTTTTCTATTTCACCTTTGGCTCTTAATCGCATGCCTGAATTCTTTCTCTGCTGGTTTGTACAGTTTACCTGAATTATGAATGTGAAATGAAAATTGCTGTCACTCAGGAGTGGACTGTCGTGGCTTCTGTGTACGGTGTTATTTGAGTGCCTCCCCTCCATACAGATTAACCAAGCGTTTGTCTACAAATGGCCAACTGCAATAAAGATCGTCGATGGAAGCTGAAATGATTTTTTTTCAGGACTAGATCAAACTTGCATTTGTGGTAAGTGAAAGGAAAGGTGCCGAACTGATAAACGCGAGGTTACCGCTTCACCTTGTGTCTCTTCTGTTTGGCATTCTGTAATAACGTGTTAAGATTGTTTCTTAATCTGTGCAGGTGATTTCAGTTGTGAACGTAGGACGCAAATTCTAACTGCTAATCATGGAGGTGACTGTGGGGACGTCTGTGTATGGCGACATCCAAGGGTGTTCCTTTCATTATGATAAGTCATTGGCCTCCAGCACTGACAACTGACTGTCGACGGCAGCTATCAGTCAATAAAATTATCATTAAGACAGGAATGTTGTTTCTTTTGGCTAACCTCTAGAATTAAATACCTGACAACATCGACAGTATACTGTATCATCATATCGTACAATCCTACATGACGGCGATGATTTTTGACCAAAGAGATGACTGACACACCGAGCGGCTCACTTATTGTACTCATAGATGAATGTGATACTAGTGCCAGACGTGGATATCATCTATGTTTGTGGTAAGTGACTGTGCTGCTCAAAATAAGCCAAAATAAACCTGCTAATATCACTGACAAACATATTATACATAAATAATAAATATCTCAAGCACATTAATGTGTTCATGACATGAGCCACTCTAAATAGCTCTCCGAGCTACTGGATCCTCGACCAGCTCTGACTGGCTACGTAAAACACAACATGAAGAACAGTTGCCTTGTGCCACAGCAGAGAGGTAAGTATTAACTGGCTTATTACAAGGAGGGAAATACAAAAAAAAAAAAAAAACAGCATACTGATATTCCCATGGCACTGGTTTGGACAATCAACTGGCTCTGGGTCATCATCAGATGATTTCACTGTCAAACGCTTTGCCAAAATGTTTTACTTTATTATGAATGACTTATTCACTGCTCGCAGCGTTTTTGGTAATGATGAGTCATGGTTTTTTTATAGAATCTGCTTTACAAGCACTGATAAATCTAAGCATCCACTAGAAAAGACGACCTCATGTCATCGGGACTGTACACATTTCCTCTTATCTTTGAAAGCTATTCCATGTGCGGCTCTTTATGGCATTGATCAGAAAAACTACAAGATAATTTGATTGACAAGAACAGCTATAATATGTGGATCACCACTACAGGGTGTTTCAAAACTGACAGCACTACCATTTTAAAAATCAGAGTAAAATATATTTTTGAAAACGCATTTAGGGTCAGAAGTCAAATGTAAAATGTCGTGCCTTCACACAGTTAGTCCACAATCCCTTGGATATTATTTCTTGTCTTTTTTAGGTAAGAACACAAGCATTTAATTTTGCAATATAACAACTGGCAGTCAGCTGTGTATAGAAGATGTATAGAAGGTGTCATTACCATTCAAGGAATGTGAGGAAATAACCCCAAAAGAGGTGAGCACGTTGGGGTCTTTACCAGCAAGCTGTTGGTGAGGGGTACTGCTAAGCTGCAGAAATATAATCCAAGCATTGAGAAGTGCTGACCGGCCATTCTGCTCATGAAAAGTCATTTGGTCACATGGAAAGTGCAAAATTTCATGTTGCATTGTAGCATTTTGTGTATTCTGATCTTCATTGCTTTGGTCTACTTTATGTGCTTTATAGTTTTTGATTGCATTATTGTACCACTGCTTCTAGGCTAAAGATAATACGACGATGCTTTAATTTTAATACAGTGCAAACAGTCCATCCAAAATTTGTAATCATTTGCATTGCTATCATGAATCATAATATAACACTTCATTTATTGTGGATTAATGTCAGTTGCCAATTCTGTTTGTAACCAGCCAAAACACAATCTGTTAATTTTTGAAAAAGAAGTAGACACTGTTGATTTCCCTCAAACAAACTGAAAATCCTTAATTTTCATAAAAGAATTAAAAGCCATACTTACATTTCTTTTTTTGACTGATTTACACCATATATTTAAGAGCACAAATATCTGTCGCTCATGCTCATTAGTGGAGTCACAATTGTTCGATTCTAAAATTCATCGCGATGTGGACGTGTGAAAAATTCCTCCATGAATGCAGCCTACACAACCTAACACCATGGACTGATGGTGACCCAGCCCCTGTTGGTTACAATAAAGTTGTAAAGTTACGTTGTTACGTTGCAACGTCACTTGCTTGCTTTACCGTCGAATGTTCGGGCTTACGGCGCATCTTTGTCAATTTCAGAGATTAGCCAATTTCACGCTGAGCTGCAACCATAAAGAATACAGCAAACCCAGCTAATCAGCAAAGAATTAAGAAGCACTCTCAGCTTTGGCATCCAGCTCTCATGTTTATTATTCTGAAGGTCACACAGATACTGGTATTAAAAATGTGCATCTTATAGAGTGTCGTCGGATTTTTGAACACTTTCTAAATAAACATAAACATAATTCAGATTTAAAAAAGCAGAGCTAACTGCTTTTATCAACATGAGAAGGTCACCACGTGCAGTAATTAATAAAAAAAAACTGAGGATCGATACATTTTAAGGGTGGTACATTAACTTTCTTAAAAATACAAACGTCCACCAGCCACGAAGATAAATGTACAAATTCAGCAGCCATTCAAAAATAGTTAATAGCTAATTATTGTTTATTTTATTTCATTTCTGTCTGAAATCTACCAGCCACTTTCATATTTTGCCAGCATTTGGCTGGTGACTGGTGCCCGGTGCCCACCCTGATTTCAAATAATGGTCAGTAGAATTGAAATCGTATCTTGCAGCCAGTTCACATTCACACCTCTAATGCACATGAACACGTATTTTTGTAGATTTAAACAGATCAAGAGGGAAAAAAATGCATTCATGGGTTGCTTAATAAATGCGACTCGTTGCCCGTATAGTGTCTACATGCTTTCCAACCCCAATCTCTTGATTCTGTGAGAAAGAGCTGTTCATATTCATCAAGACTTCAGCCGGTCTATCTCATAGGAATAGGCATATGTGGGTGGCATCCTTCTTTGTAAAAGTGAATACAGGCAAACACATGCAGCACACTTTAAAAACACCACATATGGTAGAAATAAACTTTAGTGTTTTTCCATGCACATGTGTGAAAAGCGCCAGAAATTATACCTCTGACACATCAGAGGGTCTCACAACAACGCAAATTATTTTTGCTGCACTGCTTACTTAAAATGCACTCGGTAGGATTACATTTCATTAACAGAACCAGATTAATTTGCCACACTGCAGTGGGTATTGTTTGTTTCCTACAGACAGGCATAGTAACAAATCCGGAAGACAGCACACGATGATGACCAGTTTATCACAGCTACTATGGAAACATAACTGTTAGATTTTTCCTGTGCTTTTTTTACTTTTCACAATTTCCTCTTCTCCAAACATTGAGTAATTAGCATATGCCCACCGTTCAACTAATGTAACTCCCTTGTGTATTTGCTTTATATCCGCCAAAATTGTCATGAATACACCTCAGATCATTGTCATGTGGCTTTTTATTAAAAAAAACAACAAAAAAAAAACAACTACTAATTATAAGCCACCTGACATACAAGTCAGATCCCATCATTTTTTCTTCCGGTTGACAAAGTAACCTCATTCAACCAAGACATGGATGTCACGCTAGCATTCTCAAGTAGACAGGGTACATTCTTTGGAACAAGTGCGAAAAGAACAGGCCATCACCCTGCTGTGTAGTTTTCTGGCATACTGAAGCTCCTCACAGAGGTGATTGTGTGTCTGTGGAAGAGAAGTGAGAGAGAGAGTAGGAGGGTGGAAGGTGGGAGTGTGTACAGCGTCCATGTATTGTTTGTAAATCGCCCTACTGGCAAAAGGGACACTCGGCTCTATAGCAGCCAGTCCACCCAGGGATACAAAGCGAGGTCCGGTGGGAGGTGGGGGTAGAGTGAGAGGTAATTCTATATGTGCGCATGTATGGGGACAGTGTGTTAGAGAGATGGAGGCAGTGTCTATTAGAGACACTCAGAATGGACGACGAAGAGAGAATGAGCAGAGGAGCGAGGAGAGAGGGAGGGAATCTTGAGGACTGTGGGGGGGGGGGGGCGGGGGGAGTTGGGGATGATGCCTTTTTTTTTTTTTTTTTTATGGTGGTATTGCTTTGACGGCTGTTTGGCAGAGGCGCCCAAGGCAGTGCCTGCTTGGATTTTAGCCTGTCACTTAGGACAGGGACACTAATCAGCATTGGTCCCGGTCTCTACCCCAGGAAAGGGGGAGCACTTTCAGGCCATTATTTAAAAAAAAAAAAAAAAAAAAAGGAAAAAGAGGGAGCAAGAGAGGGAGAAGAATTGCTGTGGCACAGCAGGAAATGCTAACCGCTAACCTCATTTACATGCAGGTCCAGGGAGAATGGGGGGAGAGCTTATTCCGTTTCCAATCTCCATGTTAAATGCTGGCCAGGGCAGCTGATGGGAATGAGAGGCATTGTTCGCCCCATGCTGCTCTTTCCCTCTCCGTTTCACCAATACCTGCCTCGCTTTCTTCAAGGTATAAAAAGAGACATTGCCTCAGTAATTTCAATCTCGACCTGAAATCTATATGAACCTGACATGCGATGTATGCGGCTGTTTACTTTGCGCAGACTGCATACTGCAAACCCTCGTAGGTCTATCTGTTCTGTCATAACCAGGTTGTGACCCGAGGCTGCCGCATTCAAAGCCATCCTTCACCCACTGAGTCTGTTCTGTGGCATAATGATTGCTATGACAACCATCACTTAAAGCCACGGGTAGGTGGAGGAGAGATGTCAGCTTCTCGTCTACTCTTCTGATGATCTCATTTCTGGCTGGCAGGTACAACAAGGTCAAACCACTGAAACTGGCAGAGTGGCTGCTTGCTACATGCAAATGACAGAACCGAGTTTCCAAACAATTACACTGGCCTGTCCAAATCAACATGGGGCTAAGCTCTGAGAACCACAAGGTGGGGGATAAAAAAAAAAAAAATCCCAAAATAAAAAAAAAAAAAAAAAAAAAAAAATCAGGGTAGTCAGAGAGAAAGAGATGTAGAGGGAGGGATGCCTGTCTTTGGCCAGCTATGAGCACAAAGTCTGGCTGTGTGTGCCAAATGAGATTTTTAAACGGTTTTTCTGGGAGGATTTGTGCTAATCTAGAAAACCTTCTGGAGGAAGTGCAAATACATCTGCCGCTGACCACTCCCCTGTAGAGTACGGGGGATTAATGACATGGCAATCTGAACCAACATGGCCCCCATTCAAAACACTCGTGGGCAGTGGGAACATACGGGCAATCATGAGCTGAGCCATCTGATTGATTGATTTCGATTTAGAATAGCTTGATACCTAAATCCATTTGTCAAATTTGTCCGGCTTCGTCTGTTTCTACTTACGGTTACATTGCTTACAGGTACCATAAACTACAGGGCTCCTCACTGACAATGAAATATCCAGTGATTAGCTAATCTCATTAGCATCGCAAGGGCAAAATCAAGTGACCAAATGCCCTTGGTAAACAATGAAAGGATGAGACCCGAGTCACGTCGTTCTTTTAATGCATTAGGAGATGCTACGGCCACATTGTGCAAATGGGGAAGCCTCCTCCACAACACTGAATTAGTCAAGACGCTCACCTGCATTTTCAACATCATAAATAACCTCACACGGCACTGACAATGGCTTTCTCTGAGATGACATCACATCAATGAGTTTAACTTATCAGGATTTTTGTCCCGCGGCCAAACACTTCCACTTTCCTCTTAGAGATGATATATTGTTTCCCTAGAGAGCTGTCACTGCCTTATGGTCCTACTATCCTGTGTCTGGAACAGCCCCCCTCCTCCTCTGTACTTTTAATCTCCCTATAAAACTGATCCTAGAGCCCAAAAGGCTGCAGACACACAGCTGTTAGCCCGGCTAGTTAAAGACATTAGCCTGTGCCTTGCTCTTGACTGCCTAAATGTGCAATGTGGAAACACTTCCACACCGAGAGGAGAGAGGGGTTAGCCTGGCTAGTGCACTAAAGGCTAACCAGAGCCAGGCTTTGCCGGAGAGAGAATATCCGTGTGCATGCGTGTGTAAGAGGCCTCCTGCCCTCCTCTACCCACACAGGAAGTGAGGTCATCTCATAGCACTGCACCGTGCAGAGTGCATTCAGCGAGGGCGACAAAGATCAACGTGTTGGCCAAAAGCCATTTTAAGCCCCCTAGCAAAATATACATACACTGATGACTCGCGCTGAATTATCAGGTTTCAAAAAGCAGCTTATGGGCAGTTGATGTATATTTTGCTAAAGCAGGAGGTTTGTAAGGACAGCCAGAAAGCAGCAACCAAAACGGAATCCGCAGCCAAAAGACTAAAATCGTATGCCCTCTTATGCCAAAAACTTCACAATTTCACATACTAGTTAAAGATCTACCACATGCTGCAAAATTTCTTCACAGCCCACGGGCGATAGTCTTTCTTCTAAGACGATTGAGGAAGTTCTTTAAATCTGAACAATGTAATTTTAGTGTCTTTCTAACAGAGAAACGTGAGACAGAGTCCAACAATAAATCACATCCCTGTTTAGAGCGGGCGTCTGGCACGACTGACCGGCTTCAGCTCCCCAGACCACCACCTCCTCCTCCACCGCCGCCTCCTCCTCCTCCTCCTCCTCTCCTCTCATGCTCTCCATCCCTCATGCCTGTTAAAGGCTTGTCCTGCAGGGCCTGGATGCACTTGTGTGGTACAACAACAGAGAAACCGCCCAAAGCTCTTAACAGCTCTTCCTCTCCACTTCCTCCCTCCCTCCATCTCCACTGCTACCACCACCAGCTCCTCTCTCCCTCTCCACTCTGCTCTGTCTTTCCCAGCTGCACCGGCGAGCTGTTCCGTATGAACTGCTGCCAGCTGAAAGCCTGCTACTCCTGTGAGATTGCTATTACTCAGTGCAAGCAGGGCTCTGCGTAGCCAAAGGGCTGCTCTCCGAGCTGTAGATCTCCATGTTGTGACTTGTCAACACGGGAAAAATCGTTACCAAGGCTGAGGCACTTCCATTCCACACAGAGGGGGTCTGATTGAGACCAGGCAGACAGGCAGGTACTGGACTGGAGGTATTAGAACAACCACTGATACCTGATGTTGTGCTGCAGAGGATTCTCTGCTTAGACGGCACTTTGAAGTTATTAGATAACAAATATCTGATGATGGAAACCTACGTTTCCAAAGCGAATTTCAACATCAGTTATTGATATTGAATTAAGTCATTTGTAATCAGACGCTCAGCAAGATGAATCAGAGGTTTTCATGGAAATTCAACAATTTAAACGCTGTCTGAGTCAGTTTAAGTTTTTTTAGGTTACAATTTGACTCGACAGCAGTGTAGAGTACCAGGATTTACTTTCTAAAGATGCTAGCAAAGAAAGAGCAAGTAAATAATGTTTCTTTACCATCACTGGTAAATGCAGGACTGTATATATACACAGTACAAATATTTATTTTCATGAAAATAACATCACTACTTCGTGTATAGAGCTGTATGCTTACATAAAATTGACAAAATAAATGCTTTACATTGGGTAAAAGTTGATAAAAGAATACAAGAAATCTGACCAAGCGTTCAGTCGTAACTTTTGTCTTTGCTGAGAAGCCCATTTCATTTCATACTTTCACAATGTATTCAGATTCAATACCCAACCTTCTGCTGGACATATACATTTATTACGGCACATAATAATATTCATCAATCAGAAAAACATTAAAAATGGTCAAAAAATGACTAAATATTAAATATGCTTTGTCACGGTTTCGTTGCTTTGCCGTTGAATAAGTGAGCTACTTGAAAACTTTGGGTGAACTACTTTAGATGTCTGGGGCACAGCTAGCCTTTACATGCACATGTAAACACTTTATCAGCTCTTCTGCTGAATACTAAATTATTAAACACTCAGATCTCCTTCCAGTGACCTCAAACATTTTCTAATCGAGAGCATTTGCGGTTTATAAGACAAGATAAGAGCAACAATTTAGGGGTGTAACAGCATGCAAAAATTCCACCATGAATTTCAGGTGAAGGTTACACGTGTTTTTTGGCACACAGAGAAAACAAAGACACCGGCTTTAAATCTTACTAATGCTGCACAGCTTATTTTTTGTTTAAGAAAAAAAAAACCCAGACATTTATCTGTGTTTATTTTGAATAAATGAGTAAAACCGGGTGCAATTTTGAGAAATAATGAAAAATTCAACGAGTCTTTATCTCGCCTTTAAAATGAAGTCACACAAACATTCACATTTTGGTGAATTAGGATCTAAAAAAATGCAACATAACAGTTTAACTACAACCTAACTACCACACATGAGGGCACATTATAGTAAGATCTTCCCAGATTAACACAGATAAAAACATGACATTCGTTATTGCCCCCAAAATGTGCAGCACCACGGACAGAAGAGCTTGCACCCCCATTTTTTGTTTTTTAAAGCTTTGATAACACGCTCAGGTCATGCCACCACAAATGAGCAAGCATGCTTGACATAGCTATTTGCAGAGACATATCTTATGCTAATTTCAACTGAACAACGTAGACGCAAAGGTCTGATCCACTAGCTGTCTATAATTCACTCGAAATCCACTAAACAGGAGACCTGAATAAAACGGTGTTGTGTTTTCTACCTCTGGCCTCTCATCTAGTTTTACTGTTTATATCTTAAAGATGTGATGAGATCTACCTTGACTAGCATAGCTTAAGTAACAGCCAACAACTACATGAAAAGCTTTTCTGCCAAGACAGAGCGTTCACACACTGAAGCTATACAGCCACAGAACAGAACCACTTGAAAACGTGTGTACACATGTGTACCATGTGTTTAAAACACTGTTGTGAACCGTCCAAGCTTTTGTTCTGACGTCTACAAGAATCTCATTTTTCCTCAAGCGGTGACTTCATCTCTGTTCGTTTGTATCATTTTTGAGCTGAGAGTCAATTTTCAATTTCTAGCCTAGTTTTATAGTGACACTACAATGTGTTATTTGAAATAGTGGATCATTCAATGAAAAGTGAAAGAGGTTATTTTGAGAAGATTCCCATTTCACATGCTATTCTCGGGTAACACATAATCCACAGAGAGCTTGGATTCGGAGGAAACATTTATTTGTAAGTTGTATTAACCCCGGATCTTATCGCTGACGTGCTAAACCTCCACGCTGCAAATGTGCCTCGCCAATTGTCTGAAGTCGCAAATAAGGTTAACATTTGTGTACGAGATCCACGCTGAGGCTTAGCCACTTCCCTGAAACCAGGCCAATTAAATCTTACCCAACTAACTGTTTATTCACAGCCTCAGTGTTTTCATTTACTCTCAAGTAAAAACACACACAAGAAAAAGTTCAGTTTGGCTTCACTGAATATGAATGTTCACTGAAAACAGGTTTCCATGCTCTCTGCGACAGTGTATGGTGAGAGAGGCGATCCGCCACCTTTCCCCTGCCCTTTAATTCATTTCTAAGTTAAAGCCTGTGTATCATTATTCGCTTGAGCTCCACTCGGCCGACACTGCCAGAGCACCCAAGCCCCATCAAATTGGGAGGGGTGGTGGTGGTGGCGGGGGTGACAGTGGCGGTGAGGTGAGGTGGGGTGGTGGTGGTGGGGGGGGGGGGTGGGCTGCCAAGTCCGCTGTTGTCCTGCAGGTGTTCAGAAATGAAACCTCCTCTCATTTCCTTTCCCCTTAAACCAATGTTTTCAAGCCCCAGCCCCACCAAGGTCATTATAATCATAGCAAGTGGAAGGCAGCAGTGACCGCCATTACAGTAAGGTGAAAGCCACCCAGTCAGTCGGCTATTGGCTGATGAAGAGGAGCAGAAATCTGTCCAGAAATGTTAAAAATCTCTCCGTTTCAAATGTAGACAGCCGAAGGAGAGGGGAGCAGAATGTAAGTGTCCCTCCCAATATACTTAAGGTTGTGCTCTTTTATGATATGGACTCTCCAGCTAGTCTGTATTTTTAACATGCACCGCCCACTTGCCTTGAAAGACTTTGAGGACAAGGATGACAGCGCATCTTAAATATGATCGTTTTGACCTGCAACATGTCAAACAATACTGAATATTTAGCCCTGTTCTATGACACTGTGTCACTTTTGAAATCACAAAACCACGTGTGCAACATATTAGATCTTCTAAGTATTTTCACTAACCTAACTTTTAGAGTGAGTAATAAGACAAAATTACACAAACAATAACACGGGCAAGGTCATAAGAATGGCAGTTTTCATTGTGGCACCAAAGGTCATGTTTACTTGTCAGAGTGAAGGCGCCATACTGTACTGTGACCTCCATAGCCGGCTTATGTACCCACAGACACACACACAGACAGACACAAACACACAAGGGTTTGCGTGTTCACATGTGCGTGCCGTGCACACACACTTAAAGAATAGTCTCCTCTCGCAAGCTGTGCCACAGACAATAGGACAGTGCACACCAGACTTTGGCCCATATATCTGGGTCTGTGCTAAGATCAACACCTCCAGCATTAAAGCCAGTGTATTAGCTTGCCCTTTTTCACCACAGATGAAGAGATTTGAAGCTCGATATTGTGCTTGTTGGCTGGCACACCACCAGGGTGTTGTTGGCTGAATAATGAAAACACACAGACTGACAGCGAATGGCATGAGGTGACACTTCCATTCTAGAGTGGGAAGATCCAAAACAAAGCGCAAAAGCTTCTGACAAATTCATACTTTTTTGGTGACAGTTTGTTGACTGAGGAAGAAACAACTCTAAATCAGAAAAAAAAAAAAAAAAAAAAAAACCTTTCATTTTAAACCGGGAACACAGGCACAGCAGTGCTCAGCACCATGCCTACAGGGTACATGATTTTCCAGATATGGGTGAAAGATTCTATTTATTTGCAGACAATTGAAGCTTAATTGAAGGTTGGCATGGGCTAACTTTGGTCTTCTTGGCCAAAAAGAAGACAATAACGATCTTTGACTGATGTAGACTATATAATGATAGCGCTGTGTGAAATACAGCCTTAACTTTGTAACACATAAACTGTGCACCTTTTTGAAACACAAGTCTTAAATCAGAATCTTTAGTGAACACAACCTCACGCGCTGTTAATGCTGATCAGTCCACCTTTTTTCTAAATGCGTTAAGAAGAAAAAAAAACACAATCAAACAGGTTTAACCTCTCGGTTATATATATTTAAAACTGACAAAACCTGTCTTTAAATATTTTAATGACTATAAATGACTCCAGGGTACATATTTACATGTTAAAATGGACAATCAAGTGATAGCTTGTGCCAAAACATGATTTTATATACGACTCTAAAATACCTTCCAGTTTTCTATATTTTCAGACGACTGACTAATGTCACCAAAATATTCAAGCTATGAATATACATGTGTCCCTGTTAAAAAGGGTGACATGTTATAAAATCCTACTGCAGTGAGTCAGTCCAATTAAACAAGACACTTTTACTGATTTGGAGAAGAAGAAAAAAAATGCAGCTTATCACAGTGTCTGTGGGTCACGCTGGCCACTCACACAGTATTCTAGATCCGCGGACAAGTGTACAAACACCCTGGAAACATTTTTGCAGATGTGTCATTTCAAAGAAGTAGATGAATGTCACAAATGAAGGAGAATTCCAGGAAAGAGGGCAACCTGTTTCAGGAGCTGAAATGACAAACTACTGATAAAAAAAAAAAAAAGATTACACTGTACACTAGAGATACATGAGATACAGATTGTGGTTAGGTAAGGAAAACAAGTTTAGTGGACAGAAGCCTCGGTATGCTGAGTGTTAGTATAAAGGTTGCACTTGGTTATAAATCCTGACCCTGGTTTGTGCAGTCCAACCAATGTGGCTTACATATTCCCCTTATGCAGCATATCGGGGAGGGCTCCTTTGTCCAAATATCCCTCTGTCACTCAGTCACACACACACACACACACACACACAAATACAGTCACTCACCACTATCACCAAGTCGTCACCTCTATGCCTCCCAGCCAAACGCTGCAATTTCCCCAAGTTCAAGCCTAGGTCAAATAACTGAGCGGTAGATCAGTTAATATCAGCGCTAAAAATAAGAATTGTGCATATTATTGTGAAGTTAGAAGAATTCCTCTGATGCTCGTTTGATTTAATGTGTCAGAAACGTTAAACTGTGACAGGTGCAGGAGCTCATTCATCCCTCTGACCTCCTGTGTGTCCGTAAACTGAGTGAAAGACTTCAAGTGCATTTTAAAAAAACAACACAAAAACATGGCTGGTTATGCTGAACAGCTGGCATGGTTTGACATTTAAGAAATGAAGATAGTGTCATAAGATAAATGTACCAAGCCTTCGTTGATTTAAAGATGAATCACTCAATTATTCATGACATTTGCATACCAATATGACTAATTGAGCTGTTTGCTTACGCATGCATTGAGCAGAAACCATCTAAAATAAATAAGAAATAAATAAATAAATAATGTCACTCTCTTATAATTCCTTTAATAATGGTTGTCACTGCCCACTACCATCCAAGCAATCCTCTAGTGGCCGGAGAGTGTTATCGCAGCTTTTCATTATCTGGACTAATAAAGGCACAATACGAACATCCAAGATACGGAGGGTCAAATGTACAAAAGTAAAGCAACCTCCCACCAAAAATTAAAAAAAATCAACTCCAGAGGAATTACAATAAGGTTTCTGCGGCGACAAAGCGTCATTTTAAGCAATGTAGTGGAGCTTCAGCTGTCGTTTCCCTTTTCTAACCGCGTTATTGATCGTAGTCTGTCTGCAATGAATGGCTGCAAAGGGAAGGGGGGGAAAACCCTGAACTTCAGGTGACCGACCATGGCTCTGACACAGCCTGCCGTGCCGTGCCGTGCCTTGCCTGGATGCATGCAGACAGGGAGGGGTAGAAAAAAAATACATTGGCTTGCTTCTTTTTTTTTTAAATATATATATATATATATATAAATAAATAAAAATCCGCTCTCCTCTCACACTTTTTAAAGTCGACGACAAACAAGCGCGAAAGAAATTCGGTTCCGCGATTTGGCAGCAAAACTATGAGGTGAAAGTTAGACGTTTTATTGCCGAGGAAATGAAGTTTACCGAGCGTTGCTAGATAGCGCTATTGCTAACTAGGAACATTAGGGTATGGGGAGCCAGACTCTGGCTTGTCTGATCCGACTGACCCTTCATTTTATTGCGGCCAGACTCCCAGATCCTCCCCTTTCTACCCGAAAAGCGACCTAGCAGAGAGGCGAACACATTAACCGAAAACCGCTCGGCCGTTATTCCTCACACACACACAACCGACACATATGCCAACTGACCGCAACCTTTAGCGGAATCGGACCTTTATCGATTATACTCTTTTAATAAAGCCACGTATCATTTATCCACTCACTGCCTTCGCTAACGTTACCCATCGCCAACAACATGGCTGCCTCGCTCGGACCTAAAAAGGGAGAAATAACCTACGCCGAGTCTTTTGTCTGTTTCACCTCTTTAACCCTAAACTACTGCGCAAAACACACGGAGAGCCGTTAAAATTGAACAAATCGAGTGAACGACTTACGTGAAGGCAGGCGCTTGGGTTGCTCCTGCTTCCTCCTTGGCATTTTCCCCCGTTTTTAATCACATTCTCGTCCTTGTTTAGGGATAAGAAGAAAAAAGGTTTTTCCCATTGAGACTGGAGGCGCCAGTGATGGCAGGGACTTGGTCGTGCACCTGGCTTTGCTCGGTTTAAAGTGTATTGTTGGGGGAATGGGAACACAGGCGGAGGAGGTGCCGCTGTTGTTGTTGCCGTGTCTTGACTATGGCTGCTCTCGGTGCAAGTGTGTCTCCGAGCCCCTAACTAACACTAATGCAGGGATCAAAGGGCAGCAACAGCAGAGCAGACACACAACGCGCGCACGCACACTCACTCACTCACTCACTCACTCACTCACTCACACATACACACATTCACACACACACGCACACACTCTCACACACGCACGCACACACACACGCTCACGCACACACGCTTGCGCGCACGCACACATTGGAGAGGAGCTCGCCCCCGAGAGCAGCGTACGGACAAGGTGCCCCCAAGCTTTCAGGGTGTATTGCTGAAAAGAAAATGTATTTTGAAAAAAAAGAAAAAGAAAAGAAAAGAAAGAAAGAAAGAAAAAAAAAGCAAAGAGGGTTTTAATTCAGCAGAGAGACCATGTTGATGGAGACGGATTGCGTTCACGGAATCTATTCAATTTCCTTAAATATATATATATATAATACTGGGAGACGGTGGTAATTTATGCGAGTGATGCAAACGTGAATGTACATGTCAGTTTAGACGTTATGAAATACATAAAGCAGAGGCGTGCTGGACGTGTATTTCATTTTGTTTTATCAAAAAAATATATACAATTTCTTATAATTGAAAATAAGTCTCACATTTGCAGCATGGTC
Organism: Protonibea diacanthus; assembly: GCA_028641955.1. Taxonomy (NCBI): domain Eukaryota; kingdom Metazoa; phylum Chordata; class Actinopteri; family Sciaenidae; genus Protonibea; species Protonibea diacanthus. The sequence continues at coordinate 8,539,557 of CM053977.1, forward strand.
CAATTGTAATGCTTAAAATAAACACACTGGAAATATTCCAAATGTTTACATTAAATCTATGCTGCTATGTGATTGCGTTGCACATCTGTGTTTATTAGTATTTATAGTACATGCAGTGTGCTCATGCTCAAAGAGGAAGAAATTTCAAGCCTTATTATATCTTCTTATTCCCCTGAAAAGTTTCTACCAGGCTACCATTTCACCATCACCCTCATCGGTAAACTATATAAAAGTTGCATGACGAAAACCACCTAAAATTTGCAGCTACACATGAATTAATAACCTCATGCTATATCATTATCAAACATCCTATATTTTAATTTGGTTTATTTCTGTCATCACCTCCTCCTACCCCTCATTTCGCCCACACAGGCATCATACATGTCAGGCTGCTAATTTAAAAAGTGCCTGCTGAGTTATACCTAAAAATTTGTCTATTAAAAGAACAGCAAAAAAAAAAAAAAAAAAGGAAAAAAAAAAGAGGTACATTGTGTGAGAACTAGTGTTAAATCAGGTGGGGGCAATAACAGGTGTCAGTGTCAGAAAAATGTCCAACAATTATCCAACCCAAACGTAGTCATCTCCTCATCAAAGTTGAGAGACCAAAACTGGCCAGAGCTGAATCCTCCTCCCTCTCAGCTGGGTGTTGGGGCTTTTTCACAGCGCAGGCTGTCCCCCACTCCCTGCTGTTGGACTCCTCCAGGCTGCGTTCTGTTGGCCTGCCGCGTTCTTTCACACCTCGGCCGTGTGTGAGGAGAGCTGTGTCTTCATCCCTCCATCCTTCCATCCTCCAGTCCTCCTCCTGCCATGCCTTCCACCCACCCCCAGCGGAGGCGCAGGAGGCTCGTTACCGTGGCAATTAGTGAAAAGCCCAAATTAGCCCTCTTGGCTGTCCACAGGTGACAAAGACACTTTGCATTTCTGCTAATTAGGAAACAGAACAACATGATTAAATGGGGCCTATCAGGAGGAAAGTGGACAAACATGTTCCACAAATAGAAAAGAGTTATATATTATTACATCTCCTGTATGAAATGATTAAGACATCGCATTAGGTTTTTCATTTGTGGAGGGGATAATGTGGGGTCGCAATAGTGAATACCATAAGGGCTTACATTACAGTTTAAATACATTTATTGTGTGTAGACAGCTGTGTTTCTTACCTGCACCTGCAGGTGGACAGTATATGTACAGGTGCTGTGATCAAACAGCGGATTAGCTGCTTCAAGAAAAAGGTTACATTCTTTTAGGTTTCCTGCACATTGTCTATATTTTGTGGACAGCACAAAATATGCATAATTATGGAAAGACCTCTAGACGATTTCTCAAACAACCTCAGGGAAAAAGTACATTGTTTAAGCACTCAGATATCTACTATAGTTTTGCTGGTAAAACATTCAACTTTGACAAAGAGTTTACACATATACAAAAAAATATATATGTGATTTTATGCCTGTGCACAGATAAGCTGGAAATAAATTGCAAAAGATGGAAAAGGTGACTTTGAGAGCACATTTGGTTCAGATCAGTTACCATGTCTGTAAAATGCAGTGCAAAAAATGCAGCTCTGGTTTGTCCGTCTTGATGAAACCACAGATAAATGTCTTTGTTCGGTTGGTTTCTCGATTTCTGAGAGTAATGTTTATGCCAGGGAAGCTGAAATTCTCTTTTAGATGGCTCAGTCAGTGCTAAATCTTGCTGTTTCTATCCACCCATTGCCTATTACACCACATTAGCTGTAATTAATGACAGCAAACTCCATGGAATATCAAACCCAATTTGCCAGGCTGACTTATTCCAGACATAAACCAGTGTAGAACGTTCACTAAACATTTTCATTAACAGAAATTACTACATTACTAGTGTTTATCTTGGTGCTGTTTTTGTTCTCAGTTGAGTTTGGTCACCACGGGGAGGTCACAGCCTGTTCTCTGACCCGACAATGCCAGGCAGCTGAGGTAATGCTGGCAACAGTACAGTCTGCTGATAGTAGCCATGGCAACACTGACATGACCTCACTCAGGGTTGAACCTAAAGGTCATTCCTCATTGCTCCGGGGATGATCGCTCCAGCTATATTACCGGTGACACCATACGCTAATGCTAAAAGGCTTTCACCGAATGGCCCTTAAATAACACAATAAGTGCTGCGCATTTGTGTCTGCTTTTCTAACTAAGTGAAGATGTAGAATATACTTGAGGTCAATTAGAAAAATTGTTTTGTTTCACTTCCCAATAACTGGTGCAGGTTCCCTGCTTTGAAAACAGCTCATATTGTCAGTTGGCATTATTACTACTTATTAAAATGGTTCCCTATAGTGGCACAACAGTTAGTGGGGGCTAAATTAGTTTCAGGTGCTTCACTGGAGGATGGAGCAGACTGGAGAGAAATGAGCTAACTTGCTTATGTGCCTTGGGGGCAAACTGAACATCCTCCAGTTTCTTCTTCTTTTCTCTGCCTCTTTTTTCTTCCTCTCCTCTATCCTCTTAGGCCTTGTCCTGTGCGGGTAAAGCTGGTTGGGCTAACGTTAGGCACGGCCAGTCAGATGTTGCCCTGGGGTAAACAGAAACATCTGTCCCCTGCCCAGGCGTGACTGTCGCTGAGTGATAAATCCTGGGGTGGCTTGTGCCAGCGCTGTCCGGCGTGCCACCTGTCCCCCTCCTACACAATATCCCCAACCCAACCCCTACACATACACATACACACACACACTTCACCCTATTTGCACTCGTCCGCCTTCATCCTGACAGTGTGACAGAAGCAGGTGGTTCACTCCCTTTTTGCCCTCTGGCCTTCTATGCTCTCGTCCTCGGTTGGCACATTTATGCAGGGAGCGAGAAGGGTTGTCGCCTCTAGCAAATACCAACGGAGAGATCCCTGTACCAGGTTATTCAGCGGTGGTCCGCGAGAACTTAAAAGCCTATAGCAGTCGTTTTCTTTAATCAGGCATAAAGTCTGCAGATCAGATAAAGTAAGTTGCACAAAGGTCAACAAAACGCTCAGAAAGCTCATCAGAAAGTGCTGGAGGATATGACTTGCTTTTTACTTATTTACAGATTTGTAGTCTACGACCTATCTGAACTGTAAATTCAACTGTCAGAGAACAGCACGCACGCATACTGTGTATAAATTTACACTTTCTCTTGTTCTGCAGTGTCTTACTCTCCTGCTACCACTTCCTCTCTGCACTACTACTTTTACTAGTGTGACAGAGGCAGGTGGCCAACTTCCTGCCCTTTGACCTTCAACAGTTTCCCCGCAGTAAGGAGACAGTGCAAACACACACACGCACACACACACACACACTTCCACACATACACAGAGGAGGAGCCTAGGTTGCCCTGGGTGAACTGGGGCAGAGGTCTTGCAAAAAGGCCCTGGAGGGAAGCGAAGGTCCTTCGACTCAGGGACAAGAGTTATTTTAGCAGTGCCAAACCTGACAGGCTGAATGATCATCCCAGCAGTGCCAACACCTCAGTGAGTATGCACGTCAGAAAGAAAAAGAGACGTACAGTATAAAATGCAGGCCTGTCAACTTAAAAGAGAAAAAAAAAACTGAAAGGAGATGATCAGTGACACACCTCTTGCAAGAAGAGTTCTAAAACCGATATGCTCTTTTATCATTTCAAGCAGTTTGCATACTGAGGTGCAGTACATTTCTCATAAAGCAATAGGACAGTAACACTGGTCTGCCACCGGCCTCTAAATCACTTTTTTATTCCAGAGGCTGGGTGAGCAAAAATAATTACAAAAAGTGTTACGAACAGCTATTCATTTGTGCACCTCTCTGCCTTTGGCTGCTTGACTATCTTTTTTTCTTTACAATAAATATGTCTGAATTTCTCTAGCAAAAGGCCAGTGGTACATTTTTTTTTTTAACCATTTAAAATAATATCAAACGAAAGAGCAGTTCAGCACTCAAAAGTGTGTTCGCTTGAGCCGTACCTTTGGCTTGCGCACGTCTGTGTGTATGATTTGCATGTTTGTTTTATGCCTCTATGTGTGTGTAAGAGGACCCCTGCTGATTAATGTCACTTCATATTGTAATGGAGCGTGTGGAACATGTTCTGATATCTGTAATGTGTTACCAGTCTCAGCTTGATTTTATTGCCATGGTCTAATAGGATATTGCCACGATCACAATTTGGATTAACTTCTATATCACCGCTGTTAAACCAAGTGAGGTTTGTATGTGTGTGTGTGTACACAAATGATAGAGAAGTAGGGATGTCTATCGGGGTGGGCTGCTCTGGTCGATTAATTTCACATTCACCACCTCCTTCATAATGTGTCTCTTCTATTTGTCACCACAATTGTTTTCATTATGAACAGTTACAGCTGCCGTTTTTCCTCTCATTGATGCTGTGTTGAGGGAGGAAACATTTTTGACCCTTTATAAAATAAGGCACTGCTATCTAAATTTGCTACAGGGGATACTGTACCAGCAAGTGCTCTCTTTTATGATTGCCTTGCCTCTAATGCACACACACACACATACACACACACACAAACACACACACAGGTATAACGAACCCTAGTAAAGAGGTCTGGCATGCTTTTGTACGAACATTTTTTTGTCAGCAGGGAGCAGGGAACTCTATGCAGAGGAGGCTGCCCTTGCTCTGTGAGTCCTTTGTCTCCCTACATCCCCAAGCTCCACCTCTCTCTCAGCCAGCCCTCCAATGGGAGAGCCTTCAGGTGTTGACCTTATCGGGTGGAGGTCAAAGCCAGGTCAGGGATCTGTTGCTAGGCTACCATCAGATAAGTGGCTAGGGTAGGCAGCAGTGGGTAGCTCTGTCATTCAGGGCTTGTCATGTAATCTTGTTCATTTGCAGACAATTGTCTGGACGTCAGAAAGGCTATCTGGCCCATACTGTTGTAATGAAACACATTAAAATATTAAAACCGGCCATGCTGAGCATTGGCAGCTCCACTTGGCACTTGCCTTTTTTTTACAGTCATGCCAACTGTCAGGCAGTAACATGAGCCCCTTAAATACGCTTGTGCGGTTGGCTGCATTGAAATTTCAGAATTTTAGAGGATAGGTGGATATTCATGTGTGTGTGTGTGTTGTTTTTTTTTAAATTTTGTCCTGCATTGTTTGATTTGTTTTACAAAATAAAGATCTTTTAATATGCCCAGGTCATTATCACGAATGCAGTGTAACTAGAGAATAATATTAACTGTGTTTTTGTAAGTCGGTGCTGATTTATGCATAACACAAATTTAATTCCAGTTTAAAAGCGTGCAGCTACTCTGAAAGCAAATGCGATAACATTTATAATAAAACTAAATTTCTGTAAAATGATTTATATAATCAGTTATTAAAAACAACTCTCATATCCATCTGTATATATACATATATATGTATGCACCTTTCCTGCAAATACTGTACATAAATAAATGGATGGATTCATTCATGACTCATTTAGGGGTACAGGTGGGAAGGCATCTTGTTGTTTGCTAACCTACGACCTTTAAATAGAGTACAAAGAGTGCTCCAGCAGTCTGTTTGAAGAGCGAGGGGGGAGGGAGGGAATGAGAGAGAAAGAAAAAGAGAAAAAGAGAGAGATAGTTGTTGCATCTTCACACAAACATGGTCTGTTCTCCCACTCTGCCATTCCACCACCTGGACCGAGCTATGTGGGAGACTGCGCCACACAGTGATGAACGACACCAAACAGGACAATTTCTGTTCACACCGTGGGTCATATGGAGTAAGACGTTTGACACGGCATCTGTGTCATATCACAGGTTCCTCTTTGGTGACACCTGCATTTTGTCAATGTCACCCACTCGGCCAGTCAGGTTAACCGTCAGGGCTGGGAGGAAGTGGCCTTCGGAGGCCCTGTGAGGAGCAAGACCTCAGACGGTTAGACATAAAGAGACCTAGATAAGGCACGTGGCAATTTATCCATGCCAGTCCTTGTACTGTAGCTCCAACATGGGATCTCGTCTGTTAGATTGGCGCATTGTGAAAAGAGGTTCTCAGTGTCTGGGCGCTTGCCAGCTGACATTCCACGGAGACAAATTGAGAGAGAGGCTCCGGCAGATTTATCGGGCCATTGGCTCGCCTCAGGAATTCTCTTGTAACATGGCACTCCTGTGAAAGGGATAAAGAAATTAGTGTAAAACAGCCCCCCACGCCCCGTCTCCCACAGCACCCGTTTGGATATCTAGTACTACTTGTAAACCCCACCACCCCACCCACTATCACACGCTTCCTTATTTTATATAAATGTGGACGAATTCAAGATGGACGAGGCTGAGCTTCAGTCCTCTTATTTCTATGAATATTCAAGAGGGTGGGCAAGAAAACGGTGCTGTATTCTGGCTGTTGAGTCACAGGTCCTCAGTGGCAGGAAGTACTGCTGGTCAAATGACAGAGAGAGAGAGAGAGAGAGAGAGAGAGAGACATGGTGTAGAGAGAGAGTGGACAGAGAGAGAGAGCGAGAGAGAGATGCGTGTGTGTGGGATTTGAAAGGAACTGCTCCTGGCTGTCTTGGATATTTATTCCTTTCTAAAGCAATGAGGTGTTTGGAGAAGGAAGCCAGTTATGTTCTTAATGCTACAGTGAGAACAGGGAGCATTCTTTTGCACTTGCCCTAACAGACCATGGTCTGTGAATGTAAGAACATGTCTTCACCTCTGACCTGTTGTTGATCAATAGAGAAATTTGACTGGCTTTTTCCAAACTGTCTGGACAATAAAAACAAACAAAAAACTAGTATGTTATTTTTAAATATTCATACAACCATACATTATATACATCTAATACTAATGAGGATTAATTATTAATTACTGGCACAAGCATCCCTTGGTTGGAAATTCACTTCCTGGTTTTGCATACAATGGAGCCCTAATGCCATCCCCCATATCATCTGTCAGCATCTAGAGGTTATCTGCCAAGTTGATGAACAGAGAGATTGGCTATGAAACACAAGGTGTGACAGTATTGCAATATGTTATAGTATGCCGGCAGAGCTCATCAGGAAAGAGAGGATGAGCGGCTTTGTTCCAAATGTCACGATGCATATTTATGGGCGCACTGGAGTGGCTCCTTGTATAAGCACCATTCACCATCTATCAAGCAAAACCACTACAGTGTCTCTTTGACAACTTGGTAGGACAGTGTTGTGTGACAAAGTGATCAAACTGGGCGATCTGCTCATGGCTTGAGCCAAATTTTCTTGTGAAATTGACTGTCATTTTGACAGTCAAGACAATAAAGCGTGCTGAGGTTAACAAAATATAATTATTAGTTACTGTGCACGTAATTATTTTTTATGACAGGATGCTTTGAGGCAAACTTGTCCACACGAGCCTGTCATATTGTTGAAAATGGTTTATTTTAAGGATTGTATAATGCTCTTTTTTCTTTCCTAATGTGACAAAAAGGAGCACTGGATGTGGAGCTTTAAAATAGATTCCCTCCTTGCCTCAGATTGAGATATTGAAGGGAAGTGAGAGAGGATAAGGTGACATGGGAGGGTGTCAGACAGAAAGACAGACAGCCAGATACAAGCAGAGCCCTCAGCATAAACTCCACTGAGCTCCCTTTCCACTCAGGAGGATCTCAGGAGAGTTGTGTGCTGGCTGGCTGCGCCTGGGCCATATAGCACAGGATGGGCAGTCTGACTGTCTGTCTGCGGTGCCACTCCTTGGGGAAAGAACATGGCTCCAGGGCTGTAGCTGATTTGAGATGGTCCCCGGACTAACCCCTGGGGGACACCAACCAGGCAGAATTGGTTCTCTGAACCTCTCTTTTTAGGCTTTTGCGAGCAGTGGAGCTTGGTGGCAATGGAGAGACGGAACAAGAGGAATGCTTTCATCTTGACTGTGAGCAGCTCAGTGGATTTCCTCCAAATTACAGGGAGTGATTACATCCCACCTCGTCTGCCTCACGCTACCCCCTTTTCACAGCATGGGGCCCACAGGCGACCAACCGCTGTCAACTGTCAGTGCTCACAGCTGAGTCATTAAGTGGAAGATGAGCGATGTGTCATTGGCAAGGAAATAATAAGGAGCAAAACCCAAAGCGCGGGGACACTCGTTGCACGTTATGGGTAATTTACCAGTGGTTATAAATGTTCATACTTTATTGTACAGTTACAGCCTATGACGAAGGGATTAAGAATGTTTAGAGGGAATGTATAGTGAAGGGATGTGGCAGATTGACCACTTGTTTTTGTGAGCACTTTTGCTGCTGTTAAATGAACAGACGACAAGCATGGAAAGGCTCACAAGGGCTTTGAACAAGTCAGCTATTTAAAACAACCTTGGTGCTACAAAAGCAATAGATCCAAGCATCAAACCATGCAGCTGAGGTTTCCTGGCCCCTTTTTGATAGAAGAAAGGTTTCCCATCACTTCCAAGCTATTACCTCCATACAGTTAGGGATTACATAGAAGCAAGAACAGGGACACTCTGTCTACCAATCTGTTTTTTTATTTCAAAACTCCCCCAAGCTTTTCCATTATCTTCTCCATATCAAGGTTGACCTGAAGAGAAAACCTGGCTTTAGAAGGGTCAATGCAGTCTAGACTCTCTCCTCATCCTGCACAGTCAACCCCCCACCTACACCCCCATCCTGCATATTGCTTTAGTATACAAGAGGGATGCGCCCCCTCCTCTTTTTTCCCACTCACCTCGAGCCTGTGCCTCTTTTGGTCCAGTCCCCTATTTCCCACCTACAATAGCATTTCCCGTCACCGTAATCTTTCTATTTCACTAGCCCGCCCCTCGGGGTTAAGGGGTCTGGAGATGGAGACAGGATTTGTCTCTCAATTGACAGCACTGCTGTTGTGCTTTCTGGCTGACCACACTAGTGGATTCTCAGAGCATTTTTGAAGAACAGTCACTCACAATTGATTTTAAAATGTTTTCTTGAATGAAGGTGGCCTGCTGATGAGTACAACAATCGGTCCGAAGAAAAGGAGCTGCAAATAACTGATTGATTATATTTATAATTATTTAATTTATGAGCAATAAAATATCATATGTAGGACTAGTAGTGACCATGATGATGCTGTTAATAAACTTAATGCTTACACTGATAACACCACCACTATTAATAGCCCTACTGCTACTTTTACTACTGGTAGTAGTACTTAATTGGTGTGCTGTTTGGTGCTGGGCAGGCAGTGTGCAGTGAGTTTTTAGAGCATTTTTTTTAAACTGAACTAAAACAGTAAAGCTGTAGGCCATAAACCAGAAACAATAAGCTGAAAGATGCTGAAACACTCTGTAAAGGGGAAGTGCAGTTGTATAGTAATTCTCTGTGGATTTGTCACTACAAAACGATGCTATCCAGATTAATCAGTAATTTGAGGTATTGCCAAAAAAAAAAAAAAAAAAAATAGTGCAGCAGCTTTAAATTATGAATGAAAGTAAAACAAAACAATGAAAGTAAAAACCGGACGTAAGAATGAATTGAAACAACAAATACCATGCACTGCTGACAACTATTACAAAATGATAATACACTGAAGGCAGAATAAAATTAGAGCAATTAGACACCAAACAGGAAAAAAAATGCTACATGAAAACACCTGATGATCTTTAAGGAAGTGCAACAAACATTTTAATGGTGAGGTTGTAAGAAGACAATAATTGGCATACAAGAAAATCAAGCTAATTACCAGTGATAACCTTAAAAAGTATATTTTAAATACTAATTGTCAACCATCAGATTGACCTTGAAGCAAAAACCATGCAATGCTTTTATATTTCTAGCTATTACAGGGGATGGAAAAAATGGCATGGCATTTTAGAGATGTACTCCCACGCACTTTAATTCTAAATAATGCATAGGCTGCAGAATGTGTGGCCACCATTGACATGTAATCCGTGGGATGTGATGTTGACGATGATTTTAGACCACAGTGTCAATGTTTACAATTAACCCCTATTTCAGCTGAATTATTATTGTTGAATTTTTCTGCAGGTTACCAGCAAAACACATATTTTCTCAGGGCCACCGAATGCTAGGATTCGTCCGTGATTGCTCAGTTCATGTGCTCATTGCCTGCACAGTTGCCAAGCTGCATATTAAAATGCCAGGTGGACGTAGCCTTGCTCTTAAGTTATATTTTAACCACAAACTTCATGACCTGGAATTTTTCTTTTTCTTCCCCACATTATTATTACATTATTGGTTTCATTGTACTAAACAATCAAATTATGTGTAGTTACATTTGGTGCATTCAGGGGCAGAACTGCATAATGAGCGTGTCACGTTTCAAATAGCAAAAAGCCACTTTCTATTACGAATAAGGCCATGTATTATTATAACAAAGGACAAGTAAATGTAGGTGCACAGAGGTCATTTTTGAAGGCAACAGAAATAAACGGTGGGGTTTTTTTCTTTCCAAAAAATTTCCTTCAAAGCAAGCAACAACGAAGGGAACAGGGGACAAGGGGAAAAAAATCTTCATTGAATATTCATTAACCGGTGCCTAGGTGTATACATGGCTCTTAACTACTCTTGTTTATGACTTAAGGACTTGTAGTACTGACCTTAGTTTAACACAGCAGCAGATACCAAATTAACCTCTAGCCTCCACAGGGCTAGCCATGCCCTGCTAACAAGCAACCTGTCTAGACACACAAGAAGTACTTTATGATTCCACCTCTCACAATCTCTCTCTCGCTCTCTCTCTCTCTCTCTCTCTCTCTCTCTCTCTCTCTCCCCCTCTCTCTCTCTCAACCTCTCTGTCTCTGTTAACATGTACTGGCACATCCTCCCTCCCTCTATCCTCTTCTGTCTTTCACCTCGCCATTTCATCCCTATTTCCCCCCTACACCATTTTTCATGTACTTCCCAAGCTGCACAGTGTTTGGGTCATGCACCCAGCAACCGGAGCTTTATCAGATGGTAGACTTTCTCTTATCCTTCACAACATGGCCTGGCCAAAGGAGAATAACACAATAAAAAGATCTGAAACCTTGAGGATGCTTAATTTCTGTTACACTCAAAGAAAATAAAAAATAAAAAACATAGTAATGCATTTACTGTAAATATATGACTATATACATTTCAAACAAAATGCCACTTTAAGAATATTATAAGACAAAATCCAGTAAGTAATTAGAATAATCAAAAAATCCTGTCAATTAAAGTTAGGCCTAATAGATGGAGAAATTAAAATATAATGTTCTTTTCGTGTCAGGACAGACAAATCTGTAAAAATGATAAATACTGAGTTTAGGGACAGATATATATATATACTAATATCATCAAGTGTCTTACTTTCATTTTCCCCGACTAAGAAGATCAAAATAGTGTACTTGAGTATCATTAGTATCATTGTTCAACTTTGTGTTCTAAAATGACAAATAAATTACTTTGATTGCTTGAGTTTATTTTAATTGTTATGTCTAAAAATGTCAAAATTAGTGACAAATTCTTAAAATATAGTATAATTGCCCCAACCAAAGGCGATGCATTCATATTACTTTTATTCAACCAACAGCCCCAAACCTCAAAACAATCAGTTTACTATCCCATAAAAAAAGCATTAAATTGTCACATTTGAGAAGGTGGATTTTCATTTTTTGGCTGGTTGCAGATTAATTTTCTGTTATCGAATAATTGTTGCAGCTCCAGTCTGCACAAATATCCAGACATTGCTCTCCTTCCTTGCTGGCAGATCACACCTCAACTAAGTACTGTACATCTAACAACCAACTGTCCAGCAGCGAACAGGTTTCATCAGGACTGTGAAAGTTTGCGCAGTTTGTGGCTGTACTGTAAAAACTTAACAAACATTGTCATATTGAGACGTTAAGGTTCAAAGATTTATTAAAAAGAATTAATTAAAAGAATTGTGTCACTGCCGGAGATCATATATTGGTATTTTTACATGATTTTATTAGAAAAAAATAAATAGGAATAGGAAACAATAAGATGAACATTTTGAACTTATTTTTAAAATAGTTACTTAGTAAGAAAAATGTATTTGTAAAGTACTTTTCACCAAGCATGAGTCACAAAGTGCACTATACTGTATAGTAGAAAAGTAGAAAAATTGAAAAGACAATACACAAAAAATACATATGATGGAGACCTTGTACATGCAAGTTATTACTGTATGTGGTTTCATCAAGACTATGCTGTGTTAATTAACACATTAGCAATTTATCCCAAATTGCCTGCTTTTCTTTTATAGCACATTTTTATTTCATTTTGGTTTTCTTGTTGGTTTTAGATGAAATCGCCTTGACAGCTTCTCTCTCAGGCTAATAATTACTTCAAACAACCTGCAACTAAATATATCCTACTTTTAGTGGCCTAAAATTTTTTTCAAGTGCAGGATCTGACCACTATTAATTATTTTGGATGCATTTAATAACTTCTGTACAAGAAACTTTGAGTTATGATCTGAATAAATACAATGATACAGTGTTGTAAATGGATTATCTGATGACTAAAATGTGTCTTTAACACACTGAAACAGGGCTGTTTCTTACTATATGCGGACTATGCAGATTGCATAGGGCCCGCAGCCACCAGGGGCCCCCAAGCTGCAAGTTCAGCCTCAATAAATAAAAGAAAAAAAGTATTCTCCCAAAAAAAAATTTTGGCACTTGCATGCTATAGATAATAGCTTTTGCTGATGTTGATCTTGTGCAGTGGCCTCAAACATCAGACTTGTGGATCTACATACCATAATCACAGAAACAGATCCAAAGTTTTCAAAGTTTATTATAAACCTACTTGAACGCCCTTATACGCCCTGTTACCTCACGACTGTTGCAGTCCTCCAATGAACGACACCTGCTCGTTCAAGGCAATCCAAACTCTTCTCCTTTGTTGTTCCCCGTTAGTGGAGTGCACTACCAGTTCCTACCTTAAAAAACTCCTGAACACCCAGCTCTACCTTCTCTCCTAGCACTACCAACAACTGCACATGACAAATCTACTCCTTTAAGAATTGTCACAAGCACTTATTGCTGCACTCAACGCCTCTTATCACACTATACCATGATTGTTCCCTTCTTTGTAAGTCGCTTCGGATAAAAGTGTCTGCTAAATGACTAAATATAAATGTAAACATTTTTCAGGAACATGCTACATTTGTTGCATTTATTAATGCACTCTAGCCTGTTTTCCTCTTAAAATGTAACAGACTGTTGCATCGCCTCAGATCACTAGAATTTGACAAAATAAGGGGCCCCCAAAGAGCATCTTGCATAGGGCCCCCAAACAGCCCTGCACTGAAACATGTCTCTCACACCATAACATATATTAATTGAAAATCACTTCACACACAAATGGCACTACTGCGCCTTTTTCGGGAGGGTGTTTGACCTCACTCGGACTCCGTACAGTGCACGCCTGTGATTGGTCAATCCGCGCTCCATGCTTTAATACAATCGTCTGGACGACGTCTACGGGTAAGTGAGATGCTACCAAACACGTAGCTACTGATAACTGATATAAAAAGCACACTTATGCATATACTGCGCGGCCTGCTTTGGTTTATTTAATCGTATGCAAGGTGCTCATCAGGATAACGACGCTCTCACACGGTTAACTACAAAAATATCCACTGAAGAGTTGTCAGTTAGCCGGTTAGCTACAGTAATTAGCCTGCAGCTAACGCTACTACACACAGTGTTGAGCTGGTTATTACTCACTTATTTATGTTTGGTCACATCAGACACGTTATTATGTGCTGCTACACACAATATTCAGCACTTGTAAGAGAACCCACTGCTATTAAATCGTACGAGTGCAGGCTATCAAGGATGAGCTAACTAGCTGGTAAGATGCTAATGTGGCTAAGAGAAGTAAACTGCGACCATAACGTTTATTATTTTTATTATTGTTTTTATCCTCTAGATTACAGTCAAGATGAGTTTGAGAAAGCAGACGCCGAGTGACTTCTTGAAGCAGATCATTGGGAGACCTGTGGTCGTCAAACTGAACTCCGGTGTGGATTACAGAGGTAATGCAGGTGGCACGTCAACCTGTCCACTTGTTGTTTCTCTTGTGTGATTGTGCCTTACGTGTGCGTATGTGTGTGTTTACTGTGTGTCTGCAGGTGTCCTGGCCTGCCTGGATGGTTACATGAACATTGCCATAGAGCAGACTGAAGAATACGTCAATGGACAGCTCAAGAACAAGTATGGAGATGCTTTTCTGAGAGGAAACAATGGTAAGATTCACTTTTTTTTAAATAAAATAATAATATCGTCACTTTATTGACATTTTGGAAGAGACTTGTGGCAGTACATGGTTGTTGTTACATGTGTACAGACCTCATGTAATTCAGCTCATTGGGAAAAATGTTGATGTATACAAGAGAACAGAGAGAGAAGCCGAGTTATAAGCAACATTATGTAGTCTGCAGGGCTCAACACTAACTTCTAAAAGTGGCTGCAAGGCCGGGAATCAGGAATCAGCTTGGTTGCTGTTTTGAGTGAATAAGATGCTGTTCAGTTTTCCCTCCATGGTAATGAAAATGTGATATTAAAGAAAGTTTAAAAGCTTTATTATAGTTGAACTTTTCATTCCAGAGTCAGAAACTTCATTTGTTTCACTGTTCCCTCTAAAGCAGATACCTGTGCCTGCAAACGATAAATATAACACATGTTTGTGCCCAACAAATAATGAAAGATTATTTATTTTAGGGTTCATGTTTTGCTGTTCTTTTTTTATGTATTAAAAAGTGGTCAGCACTGATGGCAACCAAAGGCCAATAATTGATTGCAAATTACTCAAAATAGTTGCCACTGGCAACATGACAATTAGAACCTGTTTTATTAATTAGTCTACAAACAATGGTATACCAAATGAGGAGCACATTAATTAAGTTCTTTTATTTTATTATTACAAATTGCTCAAAGCTTTTATGCATATACAATATATTATCAGCTGTGGCCAAAGGTATCTCAGGAAGAGCGTTAGATGGAAATGAAATGCTTAAAATTGTGCTGGGTAACAAAATAGTTAAACGATTCAACAAGCAAAAGTTTTATGACACACAAAGATCAGAAATACGCTGACATTGTTCTTCAGTGGGTTTTTTAGTTTTAAAATGTTTCTGGCCCCAATTGGAGTTTCCAGAAAGCCTAATAATTCAAACTATTTCCTTTTTTAATTTTATGAAACAGGCTTTCTCGTGGACTATTGATTCATATGAGAAGCAGCATTGGAAGCTCTCCTCATTTAATTTCATTTTTTTGAGTGATGAATAAAGGATTGTAGCAAGTGTGTTTCATAAGTACTGTTTCATTATAACAGTCTGAACTTTTGCTTGAAGAATCTGTTTTTTATTTTCTTCCATATCTTCTTCATCCCTCTGTCTAGATTTTCTGTGCACCAGCCATATATTGTATTTACTGTGTGATTCCCTCTTTAATATGAGTCATGCTGGCCAGTGGAGCTCTCGGTGTGATAAAAGGCCCAACAGCCAAAGAGATGGGTCTATTTTAGTCCAAACGGTGCAGGCTGATAAAAGCAGATTTACATAAAAGTAACAGTTGGTTTACCTGCCTGCTTTTCTATACAGTCTGCAGACATACACCTCTACCCTGAATGACCCGTGCAAAACAAACCTACAATTTATTTCTAGGATGAGAAATGTGACTTTTTTTTTTTTTTTTCCAGAACGAGATCTGCTTCAGTGGGTTAGTGTTTCCCACAGATGATTTATTTGTGGTCTACCATGGGAAGTGAAGGGTGGGGTGACTGCAAACAGCACTGAGCATCAGGAGTCCACTGTAAAGAACATTGTATTCATAACCCAACTATCAATTCTATATGACCATCGCAGCAGACTTTTTCTTGCTGGGGTCAACTGTAATTGTTGGGTCACCTAAACGCAGTATATTACAGACTTGGGACCACACATTGTAAATGTTGTCTGAGTTAAAGTGATTAATCAATGAGCAATAAGATGTTCTCCTTCTTACTAATCACCTGACAACAAATTCCTTCAACTTAGATTTTAGATCTTGATGTTCTCTGCAATTTATTAGCGAGCTTCTTGGCCTCACAGAGCCCCCTTTATCTCTGCAATCTGTGGATCAAATGACTGCAAAACAAGAAATTTCGTGTCAAGAAATTTGAGCTTGGTCTCAGTGATGTCCTTGTGTTGCTCGGTGAAACTACTGACATTAATGTTTTTCTTTTTTTTTTCCCCCCTTCCCTCTTTCCGCAGTCCTGTACATCAGCACCCAGAAGAGGAAAGTGTAGCGAAGAACATTCTGTGCTTTTATTTTTTTACATTTTTTTTCTGGTGTCTGATGTGTCAGTGGACATCTGCCCTATGTTTTTTTTTTTTTTGGTTGTATAAAGCCTGAAGTCATGGAAGAATGTTTGTTTTTTTGTAAAAGTGGAATAAGTTAATAAATCCTGAGTTTTGATTTATGTCCGATTTGGTGAATATTATTTACACAATTTGGTGTTAACATCACAAGGGATACAATACAAAATGTTATGTTATGTAAATGTAGGGTTTGAAGTAACAGTAAAATTTCAGCAGGCCTAATTATGAACCAGATTGACATTCTTGTGGAGTTGAAGTTCATATTGTAATTCTTGAATATATCAGGCTTCTCCGGTGCCGGTGGGATTGTAGCAGTGGAATAAAGATGGGCATTTTTTGGCTAAATCACTCACTCAAAGTTTATCCCTGGAGCAAGCAGATCTAGCACCAGTTTTGCCACTAGGCTTAAAAAGGATTAGAACATAATTTTGTAATTTGTCAGTACTAATGTGCTAATTTTGTAATTGATCTTGATACGACTTGCCTGCAGAAACCCATTACTGAAAGGCCTGTGCGCAGATGTCCTCATCATTCTGCATTTGCTTTATAAGTAATCTGACGAACGACTGTTTGTGTAGTTCAGAGTAAAATTGTTCAAGTAATGTCTGACATAAAAAAAAAGAAACATTTCTACTTGCTCAGCTTTTTAGCTTTTATCTTTAGCTTGCACGTTTTCAAATTGCACACGAGTGATGTTACTGACAGTGTTCCTACAGTGATGACTCCACTTAATCACTGTACTGATGGTTTGCTTGAGTACAGTACTGTGAACTTTGCTATCCAGTATAGTAAATCATAGAGCCTGACTGGGTGATGGAGCACTCATGCATACAAAAGTAACCTGTTGCCTGTTCTAATGCAGTCTTTGAGAACAATTCAATATAAATGTGCAAGAAAAGTCTTCACTTACAGGCCATTTAAATATCCATTACTGAATGACACAAAAAGACTGTGACTGCAGGACCAATCTATAAATGGTGCCACCTGCAGGCTAAGTCAGGCTGCATTAACATGTAAACAGATCTGTCAGATCAACCCCCACTGCCCTCAGCAGCAGACGTCCATGTTTTAGTGCTTTTAAATGTCTCCGAACACACAGCTTACCTTTTGTCATCTGTGACTGCACATAGATGCTCTTTGTTCACTAGTCGGGCTTGGATTGGCTCTGGCGTCTCCATTGACTGGTTGGCCTGTGAAAATGAATGCAGCAGCATATGTGAGGAATTGGAAGTTTATTCCATTTCAGTGTGGCCTGTGGTAATTTAGCAAATGAGTTCAAAAGTGGCATCACCTCATTACGCTAAGATAAGAACGCTATAAATATATGATTCATTAGGCCCTTAATGAGAATGCTGTAGTGTGAAGGCAGTGAGGGGAATTCTTTTTCCTTCCAAGGGTGGATTTTTGAGAGCCTTGTTTTCCAACCTGTACATGCGCACTCTGGCCCCTGGAAGGAGACAAAAGGCTGCCAAGGTCAGGCCCGACTTGAGAATGAAGGACGCGTTATTGATCAAACTCTCCCGAGCTGCAGCTGTGGAGAGGGAATGTTGGGGGAGATTGAGCTGCAACACACACACACACACACACACACACACACACACATAGGCAGACATAGGCACTGAGTGATGTGTACACAGAAACGCATTGTACGCAGTGCAACACACAAAGAATCATTATGGCACCTAGTGAGGGTTAGTACAGGCAAATATTTACCTACTGGAATCATAACTGAGCCGCTGGCTGTGTGGCCTCGCAGGGAACCCAATTAATATCATTCACACACATGACCTAGTGGCAGACGTCATGCTATTGAACCAAGTGTTTTTAAAAAAAAACAACAAAAAAACACTGAACTGATGCGTTCACTTTTCATTTTGTAGGTCCACGTCAGCATCAGAATATTGATTTCAGTCTCACAAAGTCACATTCTTTCTTGTGGATCATTAAAATAATGGTAAATGGTAAATGGACTGTACTTATACAGCGAGTAGAATAACATGTACAGTGAATGCAAAAAAGAAAGCATCTCTTTTTTTCACGTAGTTTGGTTCAAGATGCATTTTCCCCTTCTCTGCTGTAGTTTGTTTAGGGCACTGGTCTCCCCCTCCTCACCCCTGATGGAGGATGCTGCAGTGGCTCAGCGTTGACGTATGGAGGTGAGTGATGGAGGGGAGAGGACAAAGGAGGATAGAATAGGTGACAGCCTTGTTATGTAGGAGGAAAAAAAGCAACGGGGAGACTCAAGTCTTACAGCACCACCAGCTGCCGGAGCTACAAAACTACAGTAAGAGTCACAGGAGGGAGGGAGGGAAGGAGGGAGGGAAAGTGGAGTATGACTTTGACCCTGACTGATCACTGCAGCATGACTGTCTAGCCTTTTCACAAGGGATCAAAGGATGACAAGGACAACCTGAAAACCAGTGCTTTTTTTTTTTTAATGTTTGGCTGTACCATGTTCTTATTTGGACAAGGACAAATTTCTGTCTTCTATGCAAATCTATTCAGTGTGGATCTTTTCATATGAATGGTTTTGCCAGGGCTGACGGAGAGTCTACTACACATCCAGAATATTCAAGTAATTTTATTTTTCTCCATCTTTTTTTTTTTTTTTCATATTGTTGCGCATATTCAGCAGCAAGGTGAAACACCACGTGATGAACGTATGTATCACAAGTGTGCAAATAATGCGGGGATCGTGTAGAGGTAGACGGAGTATCAAAAACACCTTAAATGCAGCACGAAACCATCACAGATGACAGCCTCACTACTTACTATTTGGCTTAATCATCACCTCTCTGGCTCAGTTCAACAAAGCAGAATAAGTTAAACAAAGCATTACGTTACACTATCATTGTGTCCACTGCCCGTATGTGTAGATGTAAGCAACAATTTTGCTTTTGCATGTGTAAAGAGACCTCCCTCCTCGCAGTGTATTATGATCTGGGCTGTCCTGCGTGAACTTGACCAGCTTTAACCTCGGCCTGACAGCCTGTCATGTGTTTAGGATGTAAATGATGGCAGTGACCTCCCGCACTGTGTCTCTGCTCTCACATTCCACGGACTGGGTCAGAGGTCCCGTTAGGTTAGTGCAGAATAAACAAACACCTTGGAAACAGAGTAACAATGGCAGACTAATGCTGAAAACAGCTGCTACTGATTAATAAACTTGAACGCTCCTTGTTTGTCTTTTAATCCTGTAATCAGCTGTGACTATCCCGCTCAAAATATATCGGGATGAAGTATGTGTTAGTGTGCGTTACTTGTGTTTGGATCCAGAACATTCCCTGCTCCACTTCCTTGTCTTTCAGTAACCTAAATCCAAGTTCAACTTTGATGGTTGTTTTGATCCTAATTGAGAGTGAGGGCCTGTGCTGGCCTGCTCCGCTCTGCAACCCCTAGGCTCTTTATATAGCCCCGAGGACAGTCAACCTTGGCCAGAAATGTGACCCTTGACCTTCTTATCTGGAAGAAGCTATTCCCAGCTTGGACATGGGCTTCTGTGATTTATCTTGGCTCCAAATGGCAGTGTGATGCAGATGGTAAGGTTAGAGGAGCATAACTAGGTACCCTTCAGGAGACCAGAGAGCAGTACTGTTGCACTCACAGAGCATTCATGTGTTGCGCAGGCTCTAACGCGATGAGCGGCGGCAGACTTACAGACAACAGCCCAGGAAAAGTCTTGCAGGGTGCAGTAACATGGTCCACGTGAGTCCTTGAACTTTGACCCCCCAAAAGACTCTCCAGCTGTCCCAAAACAACAGAGTCTATTTTGGAAACACACTTGCTTGGAATATCTTACTAGATGATAACCATATTGTATTATTGACCATGACCCGACCCACTTACACCACAATAAGCTGGATGGACGGATGGATGGAGGTGAATTCAAAAGCACATCATCACTATTCTACTCAGGACAAAAGTTGTTTTGTTGATCGCATGTTCTGTGTTATTGATTGCATTACACCATACCTATTCCAACACAAGTGTGGCACCCTTGATCAACCCCTGTATCCCAAAATGTAAAAGGTATTTCTGAATGGCTGCTGTGGATTTTTTGGATTTTGTAAGAAAGGCCATCTTACCCAGCTGTAGACTTGAGACTAGGACTCGAGTCAGAAATTAAATCACAAAAATAATTTGTCTTGAGTCTTAAGGTGTCTCACCTCTGGTATTTGACTTACTTAACACTTCCGCTCATGAAGATCACGCGATAAGATCGGGAAGCTCCATAGCAGCAACTAAATGAACCTGGAGGTGAGACTGTTTTGCCAACTGCTGATTAAAAGTTTAAAAAAATGAACTCAACCGACTGAGCAAACTCCTCCTGCAGATGAAGATTATGCAACAAGATCTATAAGAGCTACTAAAGAGAGGTGTTTTTGTTGAATTCAAGTGTCAGCTTTTATCTTGTAAATACTGAACAATAAGAAAGAAATGACAGGGCCAGACAGGCTGTATGTAGCCATACAGGCTAAATATTTTGACATTTGGCCTAATCTTTGAGAGGACTGTCTCAACTCTGAAAGACTTGCAATTAACTCGTAATTTTCTTTTACAAGTTTTAAGTTTAACTTGACTAGGACTTGCCTCAGATGACTTAAAATCATCTGATTACTTGCGTGCCACTCGTTTGTGGGATGTTTAAATGTACGGGGTAAAAGCTTCTGTTAACATGTAATAACTCTCCTTTAAGATCTACAATTAGAAAATGCTCGGTAGCATAAAATTGAAGGTTGTAGAGGCTTATTGAATGGCCGTCTTGGGGTCTTATCTCGCAAAATAGTATATTTAAGAATGAGGTCATCAGCGCTTGTGAGCAATGATTAGTGCATATGAAGTAAACAGCCCGTGTCAAAGAGCCATTTTCAATCGCCTTTTTGCTTCAGAATGACTATTGTTTGTCAGCCAAGTCTCACTACTATGCACATGAGATTTGCATGAAATACAAACTAACCCTGCACTCAGGCAATTAGCCTCCATTACACTGGCGTTCCAATTGCCAATTTGTCTGCCATGCAAGGTAATCCGGAGTGTTGCTGGCAAGCACCCAAAATGGTAATAATGGTATTGCAAGAGTCTTTTGTTGTTGTTTCCTCTCAGACTAACGGCCACAGGCGGCTGGTGTGTCACTAGATGAAATGTTGAGGAAGTGGAAATGTTTGCACGGCAGTCAGGAGTCAAGACATGAACCTTTGCCCTCGAGTACTACACTCCAAAGACTTTTTGGCTGCAGATTTTTAGGATTTAGTCTAACTGAGTTATTCAGGGTTTGGCCTTATGTCTTGTTCTGTTTTTGTGTTTTTTTGGTGTTGCTCTGACTCACAGTGGAGGCCTTGCCTCTTATTTCAAAGGCTGAAAAATAGGAGTATCTTCTTACACAGGTCTTTCAAAAAATGCTGCTATAATCAACAGTTTTATATTAACAATGTGCATTTGAAAAGAACCACTTGTGGTGAATCCACAAATAGTTATTAAATCGTGGAGTTTCCCTTCAGCTCTACATCGTTTCAGCATGTTTCAGCCCATTGTTTTGGACTTAACTGTTTTAGCTCATTGTTTTGGACTTAACTCTCACTGCTATCATCAGGTAGCTGTTAAAGTTAAGCAGTTAAAAAGGCAGATCCACGGTTGGTTAAGAGCAATACAGAGGCCTTGCATTGATTAAGTGGCCTGAAACACAACTCCAGATGAAAGGTAATGTTGCTCCATGTATCAACTTAAAGGAGACACAAAACAAAAAATTGGTTAAATGATAGTTTTGTTTGATTACAACTTTATATTTTTGATTATTATTTCTGTATCACTGGTTAGGATAGTGCTGTATTCCCCCAAATGAATTGCTTCAATCTGGGAATGTAACAGCATTGTTAAAAAGAGAGAGAATATTCAAACAAAGGTCAAAGGTAAAAATCTAAACTGCCTGTAAACATCCTTTACAGTTAAAGGTGAACACAGTTCAACTTTGACCTTTTGCATCGGTTAAAGTTGTGCTCACAGTGTTCCCGTGTAACGATTGGTGGATTTTGGGTGTTCTTAATTTTAGTTTAAACTGTTAAAAGTGGTTAAAATCTGTCGGCTTGTGTTTCCTGGTCTTGGTTGTAGAGATATCGCACTGTGCCCCAATGCCAGCAATTACTTTCTAGATAGAATTGTTAAAACTGTGAGAATAAGTTGATAGAAAATAGCTGGAATGATCCTTTAATGGTTCTTCTTTGAAGACTGTCAGGATGGTTAACTGTGCACTGGAATGCCTTTGTGTGTGTGTCCACAGTTATGGAGAGAAGCTCAGCGGTTTGACTCACTGCACTCAAAGTGCCTGTGATATTGCTCAAGGGTAAAGCCAGACAGAAGAGTTATGACTTCAGCCCATCTCCGGCCATCAGGGAGGTCATAAGGAGGCTACAATCACACAGGATCAACCACGCACACACACACACACGTTTACCTCACACTCACTAACACACACTAAGCTACCTAATCTATCACAAACACACTCATGCACAATCACACACGCACTTGGATACTGGGACTAGGGCCAGTATCAGAGTCAGGGCACTGTTATAAACACAATTACAGCCTTTTAGTCTTGGGCCTGAGCTCGGTCTCTCTTCTGTCTGTTTGTCTGTGTGTGTGTGTGTGTGACAGAGAGAGAGAGAGAGAGAGAGAGAGAATGTATGTGAACATTTGCGTCACAACATATTATGAGGCAGACGAGGGAGAGCACCTTTCACATCAAGATATGATTTCCCGTACAGTGCGGCGCAGGAACAAGAGGCCATTAAATTCAATGTGACACTCCCCGGGTTAGCCACTGATGCTTTTTACGTGGGTGTGTCACTTTGAGAGTTTTTAACGACCGTCATGGAAAGTGGAGAGGGGATGCTCTTCAGCTCACAGACACACACACACGTACACACACACGCACACACACTTCTGGCAGGAGGATTGGAGGAGCAGCTTTTGTTGGGAAGACACATATAAAGGTAAGGACCTTTAAGGAGGAGACAACTGATGGACGTTTGTGCAGTACCACAAGTGAAGGTGCTTTTAAGTGTGCATACAAATTACATATGTTTTTTTCTTTTGCTTCTTGCGACCATCGCTGTAAGAAAAGCTTGTCTAACCTTCAGTTAAATGTCTAAGGTGATGTTTTGGATTTTTGCATGTTATCTGGGCCGTCACCAGTCCCCTGGCTGCTGTACTGTATTGCTCTAAGATGTGTTTTTATGACATATCTTAGCCCCCTTGTGCCCTCTTGTGGCAGATCTCGGTGGTGATTTCACTCAAAGCCAGCCACTCAGCCCTCTTGTTCCTTATTTTAATTGACCTGGATTTGTTCCTTTGCTTTGCTGTAATGAAAAAGCGAGAGGTGCCTCGAGACTGAAAATCCTGTCAGCTTTGCCCTGCAGCAATTCCCACACCCCAAAACTGGGTCCCCTTTACAAGATCTACTGTTTGAAGCTGAGCAGAAATAAAAAATTGAAAAGACCTGGGTGCTTCAATGCCTTGCGATGAATAATTAAGAAATATGCATTTCCAGATAATGGAGAAAGGAATTTTAATACATTTGGATGTAAATTCATAGAAGAAACACTTTGGCATATATTTGTGTGGAGCTTGTACATGACTTTGTCTTGTATCCTTATTTCTCTGTGTAAAGAGATGGTAAAATATTCATCCAGCGTTTCACACTGAGTTTGCCTTTATGTTAAATATAGAGAATGAGCAGGATCACTTTATAAAAAAACAGAAACATGTACAAATGGGACATGTGCTCATTTGGGTCCTGCACTAAAAGAATATGAACAGAGATACCACCACCAATCTGATACATATGATACATATTAATGCTGTCTACGTAGGCTCCTCAATGTGCTCATATTATCAATACAAGGCAATCAATATTCTACATGATGTACAAGGTCATTCAATCAAAACATGTTGGATTAAACATTAAAAATACAAATTAAATTTGTTTCGGAAAGAGATAAAAATCAAACTTTGTAATTAATAGATTATACAATGATTTAACAGACGCAGAGACCTTCTATGAATATATAATATACTACATAAATATACAAAATATTACTGCATATATGTATGATTAAACACAATCATCCCTGCAGTAAAAAAAAAAAAAAGATAATGGAGCTTCTCTTCTTTTAATGACTGAACTCCTGCTGTCTGATTAAAATAAAGGCACAGTTTCTATCCGGTTAGCTTGTAAAAAATTATACATCTAAAACTGCATAAATCATAACAATTTAGTCAGTCATACCTGTCACCACCTCCGTCTGACAGAGTTATACCAGACCACATAAAAAGCATATTTGAGGATGAATTCTCCCTTGCTGCTCCTTTGGCTTTTTTTTTTTTTTTCCTGTTGTCATTACAGAGACTAGCTTACAACTCCCTGTACAGTTATGAATCATGACTGTGGGCCTGTTTGATTTTACACTTGATGACTCATCAGAGGTTTAACTCTTCACATTAAAGCCTGGTGACAATTTTATGGCCTCCATACTGGAAGACGAGTGAATAAGTTGCGCCGAGCTACAACAGAAAGCCCTCTGTCTTCATAACTCATCTCCTGTGATGGCAGAGAGCTGGATTGAATCATCTCTGCTCGGGGGCTGGTAGCAAAAAAGCCTGGCAAGGCTGGGGTTGAGGTGTGTGTATGTGTGTGCGTGGTATTTGTTGTGTGTTTGAATGAATGTTCGTCCTAATTAAGCATCAGCAGCTTCTTGGACCAGGGGGAGGCAAGACTTCACAGCCATTAAATCAGGACAATGCTTTTTGTGTCACTGGTGCTGGCGTAAGTTGCCCTGCTTCCCCGCCTTCTCCTTGCATCTCTTCTCTCTCCTTACCCTCCCACCTCCTCACCCTCTGTCAGTCTCACAGCTGCCATGCAGCCTAGGGCTCCAAAAATAAATGATGGCTTCCCAAGCGCATGGTCAAGGCCAGGCAAGTTGGCAGGGCTGGGGCTCCTTCGAGAGCTGTAGCAGTGACTTCTCACTGGCATGCCCTCTACTGGCGTATTGTGTTAGCTACAATTACACTTCAGGAGGCACAGACATGCACAGGGAGTAGACAGAGCAGCAGAAATACTGCTGAATACAATGCAATCCAATGCAACGGCTGCTTCATTGAATCAAAGCTTCTCTGACACAGTGTCAGCAACATTATTTTGTGTGTACTTCTATGTATAGGTGCAGGTTGGTATATGTATGTAATACATATGTTACATGTATGTTTATATGCATGTAATGATCAAACTAGTTACAGTGTACTCTCACATATTTGTATATGACTTGTAATCTACATGTTTTTCTATATAAATAAATATTAAAGGTTTCACTGGATTCCATCGTGCAGGTGTTCACGTTATTGTGTCCACTCAGCTTACTACTTAATGCTTAATACTCAACCCTTTAAATCATCTTTTGGAGATAGAGTGTACAATATAAGGGCTTGGATATCTTCTTTATAAACTGCATGTCACATCCCAGCAGATAAAAAAACAGAACGTCTTTATCTGACCCTCGGTTTTTATCTCGATGAAAGCAAACTGGATGAGTGAAGAATCTTCCCGTCTCCTCCCTTCATCCAAACACAGGTCTCACCGGGTGACAGGGAAGTGGAAGTGAGGGCGCAGAAAAGACAAAGTGGGTCAGTGTATTCCTAATAAAGTCTCAGGCTTAGTCACTCTCAGGAAGAAGAAGGGTCAGCAGAGGACCGGTCTGTGTGTGACAGATAGAGAAAAGGAGAGAATACTGACATCATTTTTCCAGACACGCCTACAACAGACGCAGTTTGGAGACCAGAGCTGACATGGTTGTTAAATCCACTGATTTGTACAATGAAATAAAATAATTTTATCCATGTTTCAAGATTCATGTTGATTTTCTTTCACTTTTCTTTGGATATCTTTGGGTTAGGGACTGTGGTTTGGACAAAACAAGACATTTGAAGATATCACTTAGAGCTATGGAAAAGTGTGATGGGCATTTAGACTACAGTCTGGCATTTAACAGAGCAAAAAATGTATTTTTAAAGTGAGAAAGTAATCGTTAGATTAATCACGAGTCAATGATTATGAGTTGCAGCCTTGCTTCATGCAGTTGCTGTTGTATGCAGCCTTTAATACATCCTCGGTATTCCTTATCTGCCACTGAATTATACTGTACAGGTGTTTACACTATTCTGTCCACACGCCACGTTCATGTAATACTCACACAAGATGACACGCAGATGAATGCAAACATGAAATTAAGCAGAAAAATGTCATTCCTCTGTGAGAATAAGTGTGCGCCCACAGACACACACACACACACACACACACACACACACACACACACAAACGCAGCCTCATCTGCCCTCCATCAAAACTCAGCTCTCTGTGCTGGAGAGTGGATGAAGTGGCTTAGAGGCAAGTCCTTTGGTCTGGTATTAATTTTACATACTCCAAGAAGGCCATATATATCTTTTATCCATTTAATTAGTTCTGCTGTCTCTTAGTTGGTCAGATCTATTTTACACTCGACGGTACAGGCTGGTCCAGTCAGTCATGGAATTCATCAAATATATGCATTGCATCTCTGAGGACTATTCAGGCTTTAATACATATTCAATGTCTGAGTTATTGTTGTCAAAGGCAGATACGCTGAACTGCAGTTCAGAGGATTGAGAGCAATTTAACTCACATTTTTGTACAGCCTGCTATTGACTTTGGCATCAAACATTATGAATAATGGCTTTGTCTACTTAAATACAAATAAATGTTCATAGACACAGACTAGTGCCAAGAGCCTGAGGCGCTTTAGCTTGAATACTTTCTGCAAAACAATTACTGCTTGTGGAATGCAATCAAAACATCTCAATAGATGATTTATTCATTTTAACAAAATGTATACAAGTTTTATAGATGTTTTCCTTTTTGACTGTTTTTGTGTGATGCTTCCCTAAATGAGAGAACGGTGCACCGGTAAGTGGACTGGGTGTCCACTAGGGGTCAGGCTGACACCAAACATTCAGTACCTGCTGTGTGCGGTGAAATAACTCCACACATGCTGAGATGTCCGAACACTGTGAAACAATGTAAGGCCAGATTACTACATAAAAACATCCCAATTATTGATTAGAAAAAAGTGTTCATTTAAATCAAAACACATTAAATTAAAATAGAAAGCCAAACGTTAGCGTTAAATACGCAATTATATATTTTAAAGTATTAAAAAAACTTTTGTAATATTTTGTAGCAATAAATCATCAAGATAAACTCTGTAAAGACCCGGAGACAAAAATATTTATGTTCGACATAAGCACAGCAGGCTGTTGTACAAATAATTTTCACACTACTTGATCAGATCTTAAATAACAATCCGTGCATTGAAGTCCAGTACTGTGCTATTAGTATCATTATCTATTCATATATTATATGTTAATATAACGGCCCTCATGCCTACAGTCACATATGCATTCATCATTACTACAAACATATTCTCAAATGTCAGCGTTAGAGTTTAGAACGAGTATTTGATCAATACGGGTAAAGGTGAAATAAGTTGAAACTGAAAGTTCCATATTAATGAATAAATAACATTTTATTATTATTTAAAATGCTTTGTTCCCAACATTAAATTAATTCTTAACTAAATCAGGTCCTGACAGCACTGTCATTCAAGATGCAAGGAATAGTTTTGTATATCTGCCATGAGAAATGTACCTTTTCTATAAAAAAATATAAAATATGAATACACAGAATCTACAATGCCTCATTACTCGAACAGTCCAGTCCTGCATCATATTTTAATAAAAACGCACCTTTTAACTCTACGCTGTCTCAGACCTTTACTAAAATCTGCAGTTATCTAATTAATCCTGTTAAAATTTGAAGGTAAACTGTGCTGAAAAACGTCCACCATGTTTGAGTCAAATGTGATGCAGCGTGTTTGAATCTTGACAAGGCGGTTTCTCTTTTTCCAGACAAAAGAAAGAAAAATCTGTAAGCTTTTAATCTAAGTGAAGAAAAAACATTTAATATACTGAGGAAACTTTACTTTGAACAATGTAGTGCTGCTGTAATGAGGTTACATTACTGTCTGCAGTACACTGCATTTGTAATGCTACCCTGGACATTCATTTGACTTATTATCACGTGTTTTTATCAGGAAGTGATTTCCTTTTATCTATACATATTTATTTATCTTTTAATGAAGGCAGAGGCTACCCAAATGTGCTCCCTCATCATATCATTGATATCTAATTAAAGGATATTTTTTATAGCATGCTAATGAAACATAATCAAAAGACAGAACAAAAACAAAATATTAGGTATAAAAAAGAAACCAACAATTAGCTCATTAATTCATAAAAGAAATTAAAGTTTGATCTGTCTGATGAGTGAGCAGCAGCATGTCTTTAATGAGGACAAGAAAGTTAAAGTCAAAAAACTGCATGAATTTCTACCCTGTTCCACTTATTTCTTTACACCCTCGCACGTTTGCAAGCAAGACTATGTGTTTGTGTGAGTTTGAAGTGTTTCCTGTGTATGTGTGTGTGTGTGTGTGTTTGTGTATTGCTGGGTGCTAACACACAACATAGTGGGAGCAACTCCAACATGGTGGAGTCTTTAACAAGCTGTCAGGGGCCATAACATTGTTCTCCTGCAACAGTTAACACAGCACACCGGCCAGCTCCAGGTAGTGACACTCTCAGTGCACTACAGAGCACCTCTGCGGTCCACAAAACACCCACATATACACACATACAATACCCACACATAAAACTGTGTCTGTACAGGCTCCAGCTCACATTCTCACTTCTGGCGCCATGCACAGCAAAGCAGCTAATAGGTGGCAGTGTTCTTTCTTAATGGAAGTGCAGAAAGAGCTCTGCTGTTGAGGTAGATAGGGCCCTCTGGGCAAAAACACATTAACCTATTTGGAGGGCGTGAATTCTAGATGGTGTTATTAGGAGAGACTCTGAGCACCTTGAGTTGAGCTGCTCTAATACTCAGTGTGAGTTTGTGTTTGTATGTCAGAGAGAGAAAGGAGGCGAGAGGAGGAGAGAAAATTCTTGTTTCGGTCGACTGTCTCAGGCCGGAGTGAAGGTCTTTGCACAATCCATCTCCGCGGTGTGAATCAGCAGGTTGGAGCAAAAGCTGGACTTGCTTCACTGAGGGTTTTATTAGCCCTTTGGCAGGTGCACAAGTCAATGAGTTGTGTACTGTAAAAAAAAAAAGAAATGGCCAAAAGAAGCAGTCATTTGAGTTTTGACAAAATAATGGACCAAATCTAAAAGTTTAAGGTCAGCTCGACAACAGGTTACGTTGTCATGCACTTTAAAAAAAATCATAAAATGACTCCACTGTCACTGCCACAGCTACGTGCTGAATTTTGTACTAAATGCTTAGAAAAAAGGGGGCAATTACGCTTATGCCATCCACCAATTCAATCCAATTAGCCAATTAAGGCTAATTACAGTTTTAGCTTTGGCACAAGGCTTTTCATAATTAACCATTTATCAAATCTCCACCCTCTTTCTCTCCAGAAGACACCCAGGCAGCAGAGCAGAAAAGCTGCCTCCCACTCCACCAGACTCCCAAGTCCACCTCCCTCCTCCCCCGGGGGAGTGAAGCTGTAGCCGGGCTCCAGCTCGCATCATATTCCCATGATTACCTTGCTTGGGTTGTAAATACATTTTTATTTGACCTCTTTTAACGGGATATGTTAATTAAATATAACTAAATAATTATTTTATGCACACTAGCAGCCTCGCTATAGAATGCACAGTATGCCTCTGACCATACACCTGCACGCTATGAATTCATGGAGGTGACCGCAGGGTCAGCAGGGCTTCTAACCTGTCCTGTTCCTCTCTGCCACACACAACACTCTAACCTCTATTGTACTACTGCATTATCTACTTTTAGTTAGATTCTCCAGTTTCACAGTGTAAGTGAATTTCGTGGAGTTGTGCATTATTAAAGGGCAGAAATTATTTATCTAATATTCATTATTTATATTTATACAAGGAGCTTGTCCGCAGGGAGCAGGTCTCATTTTCAGCCTCATATTTTGTAAACAGGCAGTCACAGAAGCGACAGTTCCTCTGATTTAAAGAGACAGGCCTGCTTATGGAGAATGATGGCTTCCTTGAATTCAAATGGAAAGGTGATCAATTTTTAATATTTTTTCATGCAGCATTTGCATTGACTCATTCTCAGGTTCTGCCGCTGCTCTGCCTTTCAAATGGACAATGAGGGCAGATGAGTTTGAAGTGGAAAAATGAAAAAAGCCATCTGTGCTGCAGCCACCTGAAAACTGGACAACATCAACTCAGGTAGAAAAAAAAATGATTTATTCAGCCTTTGCTTTGGAAAATAAATGGAGAGATTGCTGGAAAGAGAGCCCCTTTGCTCCACTCAGCTTAAAATAATTACAGATTAAAGTAATTCATCCTGATGACAAACAGAAATACTGATTCAGAGTTGTGTTTTTTGAACTTTTGTTTTAAAAAATAAGTTTGTGGAAAACCACAGGCCACTTCCTCACGCACCGTCCACAAAACCAACAGCCGCAGCCACAAACTCAAATTCTCGTAAAGTTCTCTGCTGAGAACTCGCTGGAGGCCTGCGCATTAAAAAAGCAACGTTTCAGTTGGTCTTGATTGTAACATTGAGTATGCATCCTTCCAATGTTAACACCACAGTGTAGACAGACTGAAGGGATGGCAAGGGTAGACAACCGAGTGCGTGTTTGTTAGCCCGAGTGTGCCCGACTCTACACCTGCCGAGTCTGAGTAGCTTTAAGTACGAACAAAATCGCTTTTCAAAGGGAATAATGTAGGACAACATCATGTCAACTTTAGGATATATTTATATATTTCTTTGGGCCGGCATTAATTTTAAAGCAGCATTTTAAAGTTGAGGAAAAGGGAATGTTGCGCTCAAACCGAGACGAAACATGAGACATGGGGAGCAGTTATGCAAATGAATGAAATAAATGTCAAAATGGCAGTGAAGAATTGATGAGGACAGAGAGCGCTTGTCTTGGATGCGAGGGAAGTGGATGACGGAGAGGACAAGTGACGTTCATTTTCAAAGGAAAGTTTCACGCCGTTATCATGGCAGCCATTGTGACTTGGAGATAAATTTTAATGCCCCACTCTGACGATCCTATGTCACTCTCTCCCTCTTTCCTTTTTCTTTCTTTTTTATTTTTTTGGGTGAGTACCCATTGCTATCTCCTCTCCCCATCTTGCTGCGATGACATCCGAACAGACACATGTGCATGTGGTGCGCCAGGACCCAGAAAGCCTGTGCACATGGAAAAGAAAGATGGGGGAAAAAGTCTACATAAAAGATTCATCACAAATGTCTCTAATCCACTACTGCATTGTCAAGGAGATGTTATAAAGCACACATTGTAAATGGATTCTTCCCTCACTGACTTAAGTCATTTCTGCAGAGGGATGGGGGAGTGGAGCCGGGGCGACAGGGGGCATCCTTGTGTGGCACCAGACAAGTACATAGTGTGAGCAGATGAGCAGCACTCTCTGGGACTGCATTACTACCTGTCCCCAGTGCTGCACTGCCTGTGAGCCCGACTCTAATGTACAAGCCGGCCACATTCCCCTTGTCAAGGCCTTGACGTGCACGTCAAAAATTACCCAACCTAAAGTGACAGCCCCCTTTCTTCCCATCTCTCCCCTCTCTGCAGCCTGGCCCGCTCTTCCAACCTGCTAGAAGAGTGCTTTGAAAGCCAAGACTGCCAATGCCACTCTACAGCGGCAGGCACTTTATTTATTCCTCACCGCAGGCAACGGGAGGTAAAACAATATGGATGGCACTGTGGAAGCTCATAATATTAGCTTTGGCTGTGGGCACTCGGCCATAAATATCGCACTGCCTCGTGGAGAATATGATTGGAGCCACTTGAAGTATCAAGATTTTGAGCAAAGGTCTGAAAAAAAATGGGGGAGCTCGGTGTCACTACCTTTCTTTCATCTCTTATCAAATCACCCTTCAGCTCCTCCATCCTCCCAGCGCAAAGTGACATAAGTCTCTCATGCTTTTAGTGGCACTTTGAAAAATAAGACCTCAGTGAAGCAAAAATAATCACTCTTTTCAACACTTCACTTCATCTGGTGATGCTCTTCACTCCTCCATTTCAGAGCCCCTTCAATCACATATGATGATATTAACTATTACTTATTTATTTCCTGTTGGAGAGGCGCGGAGGTTGGTAAAAGAAATGGAGGAAGCGACAGGAAGGCAAACAGGTAGCACCCCTGTCGCGCCACAAACGCACGCACACACACACACACGCGCGCATGCTCAGACACACACACAAAATCTGACACATTATGTACCGCTTTGATCTCTTTCCCTGCTTGACTTTACATTAGTAAAAATGTGACATTTTATTTTATCTAACTTTCTTTTTAATGTCATCGTAGTAATTTGTGTGTGTGTGTGTGTGTGTGTGTGTGTGTGTGTGTGTGTGTGTACGTGTCAGGAAGACACAGAGAGAGAAATGGGAAGTCATGTTTCGGTACTTCATGTTTTTTATTGCATGTTTCTCTTGAGGACAGATTAGTTTTTGATTTTTAATATGGTTAAAAAGCAGCTGCTGAGAGGTGTGCTGACATGTGACACACACACACACACACTCACACACACACACACACACACACACAAACAGTACAGGAGTCCATCCTGCTGAACTTCTCCCTAAAGACACGTTCTCATTAAGGTAAGAAAACACACCGGATCAAGGACAGCGATATGGACTCGTCAGCCTGATCCGGAGCCAAAAACTACATTTTGCTGTTTCTCAGATCAATAATCTTTTGTTGCTTTGATCTGGCTTTTGTTCTGCTCTACACATCCCCAGACTGACGCTACTTTTTCCATGACATATATCTGTTGAGCACAAAGACATAGAGGCAAACAATGTTAAAACAAATAAGAATAAAAACTTCACTGACTCACTATACAAAGAAAAACAGGACGACCAAACAATGTTGCCACAGTTTCTATAATGTTTGCAGATAATTATTACCGTGCGTGGATTTCACTGGACTGGGTTAAAAGGGGTAGAATTGGTATGGGTAGAAAACCCTTGTTTGCATTACATGCTATTTATACTTTTTGTTTTGTTTTGTTTTTTTACGTGCAGATCCCATGGACCTGTGTGTTATATATGTTTGTTTATGACAAAATCAGATCAAATCAACGTGTAGGCATTTCTAGAAGTCCTGGAATGGACCACATAATTTGGTTCATGGAGATATAAACACATAAAATTGATGCACCTCCAATTAATGAATTCCAACGAACTGCTATAGTAGTATGATATGGAGAGTTCACAGCAGGTTAGCTGATGAAGATTAGCGTTTCTATGTAGTTACAGACCTACAATTCCCCTTAAATGGAGGATGATGACTTTTCTAATAATAAATACATACGTGAGTTTAAAGGACGTCTGTCATTTTTCATGATTTTATCAGTTATTTCCAATTTTCTGAAAATAAATGAGTGTTTACAAACTCAACACAACTAACGAAATAAAAACAACGGTCTCAGAAATAATTAGTCAAGCTTTCAAGGAAAATTATGGTACCCTTTTAGATTTTGATGGCACACTGAAAAAAAGGACCTAATTGCACCTGATTCACCTTCTCCTCAATGGATATTGACGTTGTATAAAAAAAATGCAGGGCACCTTGAACTCATAATGTACAGCATATCAAGAACTAACTGTAAGTTTATTTTGTGGGAACTTTTCCAAAAGTACATGAACCATATTCATAAGAAGAATAGTTGGAGTTAAAGCAAACCAAAGAATGAGTATCAGTCCTTTCTCTCTTCCTGTTCTCTTGTATCCACTTCAGCGCACAGACAACACTCACTTCTGAGCCGGGTCACTTAGGACCTCTGCCTCATCACTTTAACTATGTTACACAATCCTCTGCTCCGCTGTCTTTTCATCCCCACTTTCCCTCCTCTCATCTCACCCTCCTGCACTCGCATCTGTGTGCATCTGCGTCCCCAACTGCTGCGCAATTAAAGAGAGATGAGCAG
This sequence comes from Protonibea diacanthus, assembly GCA_028641955.1. Lineage (NCBI taxonomy): Eukaryota > Metazoa > Chordata > Actinopteri > Sciaenidae > Protonibea > Protonibea diacanthus. The sequence continues at coordinate 8,573,925 of CM053977.1, forward strand.
TGCTGTTAGTTTACGAAAAAAAAGGAGTGAAAAAACATAATGTAGTTTGTGTGTCACCATCAATTTACTGCATGCTGAAACTTTAAAAGAGACGATGAATAATTCGAGAGGAGTGCAAAGGGGAAGAAGGGTGGTGGTGGAGGTGATGGTGGTGGGACGGGTGGTAAAAGAAATGGATGGAACGTAGAAACAGGAGATGGGGGGGGGGGGTAGAGAAAATGACATTGTTATTCATCTGACTGTTTGTCACAAGTTGAGACTGAAAGACGCAAAACTTCAAGCACACAGTCTCCCGTGGGTGAGATACTGCAGTTCAAACAAAGTAAACAACTGTTTTACTCTGATGCACACTTTAGTCTTGCTGGAGGCTAAGTTGCTTTCCTGCTGCAGCTGGTATTGTGGCACACTTTGCCGGCAGGGGAGAGCACGAAAATTGTTGCAAAGATCTCAGACTATTCTCACCAAGCGTGGCACGCCAGAGACTCTGCCGTGTTGTTATTTGCATAAAACGAACAGGTTGGCTTTCATATGCAGGGAGCTGCTCCAGTAGAAAAAGGATCATGAACGCAGCACGACAAAAAGTGTGCTCATATAGAGGGAACTTTTACCGTCGCAGACGAGGATGTACATTTGGGAAGAACAGAGGCATTTGGCAAAAGTTTCCCCATTTTTCCCCCCAACTTTAAGGCGGTTACATAAATCACTACTGGAGCTGTGATATTGTTTTTTAACATTACATTTCCCTAACTTTTTTTTTTTAGTTTACAAGAAGAAGATCTGCCGTTAATCTGCCATCACTGACATTAAATTGACTGGAGGAAAATATTTAATTCTAATTGTATTGATCTATTCTTTATAAATTTAAGTGAAGGTCTGTATACGTGGTTAAAACAAGCTCTAAACTTAGACAAAATAGTTGGTAAAATCTATCTGAAGTCAGGCTCAAAGATCAAATATTACTGTAAGTAAACAAGAAATTTGCACAGACGTATACGATTCGATACACACATTTGAGTTTCAGGTGCCAAAAAAGCACCAATCTTTGATATTCAGCCCTAACAGCCACTAAAAAAAAACAACTTTCAGAGGTGATTAGCTTTTATGAAAAATACAACCAAGATCTCAACAGAAATAAAGTGTTGTTATAAAATAAAACTAAACAGCACTGTCAAAAAAACCACAAAAAATAATGGATAAAAACGGGTGCAGAAAAAAAAAAAAAGATAAAGTGCCCTGGGTGAGCTACAGCTGTTTAGTGAAACAATGAGAATCCCCCACAACAAGAATGCGAATCAAAGCTCCTGTTAGAACAAGAAGATTACACAGAAAACATACGAGAGTTTGTGCAGCATGCAGGTTGTTTATCTGAATCACATCATAAACTCTAAAGTCTGGAGGCGTAACCACCATTTATCCCGCTCACAAATGTGGGATTCACTTAAAAAAAGAGAGAGAGAGAGATAGAGAAGAAGAAGAAAGCGTGCCCTCAGCCTTTCTACTGTAGCAATTTAACTTCTAAGAAAGAAAAAGACACAGGTGTGGTGTGTGATCAACGCACAGAAGCGAGATAAACAAGAATTAAAGCCCCGCTTTCTTTTCTTTTTTTAGAAATGTACAGTAGCTGCTTATTATAGTGGATGAGGGATTAAACAGATGAACGTGATGGTAGAACGTAAACAAACATAAAGGAGGGAAGCAGGAGAACAGAGAGAGACGTCATGTATCATGTGAGTAGTTGCATGTTCCCTTCAAACTAATTATAGCTGTGATACAATTGTCCTAACAGCATTAGAGTTGCATGATGGAGTGTGGACTTTTAGCTGGGGAGGTGACAATTCTCCTCCTGGGCACTGCCGGGGTGCCTTTGAGCAAGACGCTGGACCTATAACTGCTCCCAGGGCGCCGCTATTTGGCTGCCCATCACTTCACCATCTCTCCGCATTTGTATGTCTATAAGCCCTTTGCTTGTGTGTGGTTGTATTTCGGGCCTGTTTGCGTAAGGACTGAGTGAAAAAATAATTTCCCCATCGAGGGATTTATCTTCTTCTTTCAATATTGCAACTAACTGCACAGCAAAAATGGACACAAAAACTAGAAAAAGGTGTTGGAAATGTTAAAAAACCTGTTTTCCTTCTGTAATTATAGCAAGATATTACAACTTGCTCTGTCCAAAATAATGCATCTCCAAATTTGGTGAATTCATTATGAGCTGAGAAAATTTTCATTCTTCTTAAAATAAATGAACGCTTTAATACACCCACTGGGTCATATAAGAAGTCATTTTACTCTGTGCAAAAGAGATGATCGATAGCAGCAGTCTATTTAAAATATTTGAGTTCAAATTACACAACACATACATGTATATATATATGCACACAGAGCTCATACATCGAGTGAATTTCTTCAGACATTTAATAACAACATGTGCACAACACCCAATTAAAATAAAACTCCTCACAAACAGACAAATGTTACCACACACAACAAACCGGCGCGTTGCTTTCTGTTCAAATGTACATACTAAATAAGATATGGGGGAAAATGAACCCATTTCCCCTCTTGTTACTTTTAAATGCAAATTGGGCCCTTCATTAAAATGTGTGGCTAAACTTCATTAGCAGCAGATATTGATTTTCAGGCTGCGACGATCTGATAGGCCCTATAGGCAAGTGAAGGTACAAAGGTTTGTCTAAATGCTAACTGGTAATATGTGGCTCAGGGCTAGTTGGAGTTCTGGCTCTGAGAGCTATAGAACATCTGGAGAGGTAACATTTACATAAGCTTCTCTTTGTACATGGGAACCTTCATTAACATCACGCTGCTTTGAACTCAGGATGAGATGGTAATACAGACGAAACAGAAGTTAAGGAGAGAGGCGCTGCGTTGGATTGTTGCAGCGATGTGCTGTTTTCTCCGATGGTGTTTCCTGTTTTTGCACAATATTTCAGGAAAAGTGCCGGAGCTTCTGGGTAATCCCGCAAGAACAAGAACACAAGAAGAGAGAATTTGGACTCAATAGCGAGATTTTAAACATTAAATTGATGAGGGCTGCCCAAAAATCATGATGAATGTAAGTCCAATATTTATTTTCCTCTTTGATCTGGATTGGTTTCCACCTACTAGTTGCTAACTATGTCTCTTGTGTTGTTTCAGCAGGTAGTATCGAGGTCGGTAAGAGCTGTGAAAAAGAAGCAGAACCAAGTGTGAACTGTAAAACCAAAACAATGAACTGAAAGACGCTTAAACACTCTAATATAAGTTTTTTAGGAGCTAACCATTCATACACATTCACACACCGATGGCACAGCCTTCGGGAGCAATTTGGGGTTCAGTATCTTGCCCAAGGACACTTTGACATGCAGACAGGAGCGGATCGAACCACCAATCATCCGATTAGTGGACGACCCACTCTGTCCCGCCCTGATTTGGGTGATAATTCTCGATGAGTTTATGAAAAACCTCGTCATTGCTGCTGAAATTAAAATGCATCAACTTCTCCTTCGTGCTGTCCTCCGTCTGCTGCTTCTCCTTTCTTTTCACCGCCGCCCCTCCTCTCTCCGACACACAGGCCTCCACCATAGACTCTCTGTTAATTCAATCTCATTATTTTTCCAAACATGGTCATACTGTGCAGCTCCCCCTCAATCACTTGCCGGCCTAACCCCCTGATCTCTGGCAAATGGGGGCCCAGTCGTGTGCTACTCCTCTCACCGTACGGAGCACACAAAAGGCCATGACCCAAATTGCAGGGGATTTGGGCCCTAATCTGTCTTTACTCTGCAGAAAAATGGATGGCTTGGATAGAGACCAGAGAAAAAGGAGGAGGAGGAGGAGGAGGCGGAGGAGGAGAAGAAGGGGGGAAAGGGTTTTATAGGATGGTAGGTATAGAAGCATTAGGAGGACACCCCAGCTGGGAAAACATCTGCTCTTTATCATCTTGGCGCTCATCTGGTCCAAAGCCGTGTTAGGTGTATGTGTGTGTGTGTGTGTGCTTGGATGTTGTGGTTGGTGGGCAGGGACTAACATGGCCTGCTTTACATTTTTAAAAAGCAACACACGAGGCGTCTCCTACAATCACACAGGGTGTAAATTATTGAAATTATCCCCAGTGTCAGTGGTCTAAGACAGCACAACATGATACACAGAGACATGATGTGGCTGTACCTGCCAGACCCCCTAACGCACTTGTAAACAACTGTAATTCTCAGCAAAGCAAGCACAAGCACAGTGTGTCTGTGTGTAATTTATTTATCATTTATTTTTCCGCCTCCCAACAGGCGGCTGGAGGTGAGAGATGCTGTATGTTTACCCCTCTGTGAACATACACACTCAGGCCACACGCGCACGTCCAGACACTTGTACTACTCTCAAACATGATTGCCAGAGTAATGACTGCTCTCCATTACAGATCGCACCAAATCTTTCTTTAACTGCAGCCTTTTTCTGATGAAGAGGAAAATGTGAATAGAGGTAATAGCTGCCTAAAGGTTAGAGTAACTGAGGGGACGTTTTCAAACTAGTTTCTTACAGGATAATTCTGGTTTATTGCAACTTATTTTCGTAGTTTTGCACCTCATTTATATGAGTTATGACAACGTTATAGTCACGACGGTCATTGCTGAGTTCTGAGAACACACTGATAGCACAAAGTCCAACACAGCAAGAATCATCATCATCATTACTGCACCCAAAATCTCAGCGATAACGCCTCATGTTGTGCATGCACAACATCACCAAGTACAGTAGGTCAAGTTGTAATAGGCCGTGGGTCTGTAAACTGTGATGGATGTGACAGATTTATTGTTTGCCTTTGGTTGACTTCCCAAATAGGTTTTTCTAAAAGCACCATTACATAAGCAAAATGTG